>OZ059848.1:20621543-21821543 GCA_964057195.1 Orthosia cruda | reverse complement strand
GGCTTGCGACTCCCGACGCCTGATGCGTCTTCTTCTGCGGTGGCTAGGGACGTGAGGGCGTCTACTTTGCGTCTCCCTCAAGGGCTCCGCCTCCTCCTTTGCGAGCATTAGCCACTCCTCAAATAGAGGCCTTACCGCCGCAATTGTGGCGTGCCCAACCTGCCCCGGTGTCTGGAATCAAAGCTTACAAGTTATATTTGACTCACTTCCCGGTGTTCGATTGAGCAGAAACCTTGCATACACGTTTGAAAATGATAATCCTTGTATAGCCAAATAACATCATTCTGAATCAAATGTGGCGGACCTATTATTTTACTCATGATAGAAGGTATCAAATGAAAGTGAAAAATGAAAAAGCGTTTTAAAAAGTTCTAGTATACCTCCCTCATCACTGAAATTTCCTCCTCTAGATGCCAAAGATCCTGCCGCTACTGAACCAGGCCGGGCTGCGCAGCAAGCCGCACCGAGCCCTGTGCGCGCCCCCCGAGCTGCTGCTGGCGGCCGCGCGCGCCACCAGCGCCACGGACCGCGTGTCGCATGCGCTGCTCACTGCCATCGCGGCGCCGCACCACGCGCGCGAGGGGCTGGAGCACAAGTATGCTAATATAATCATAATACCACCTGTCACTCAGGTCGGCCGCAGCAAAGACAATCTCCACAGGTGGAAGTTCTCGGAGGGTTCCTATCTTCGGTGTTTGTGTGGCGTCTCTCCGCAGACTATGGTGCACTTTTTATCTTGCTCTGCATGCCCTATTGCATGTTCTCGTGAGAACCTTATGGCTACGTCAGCGGATGACGTTGCCGTGGCCGAATACTGGGCTAGTCAAGGGATTTAGCTAAGATCATCCGACCAAACGGGTGTGTCTGGTGGACAACTGCCCAACGGTTGTTGTCGGACTATCGGATGTTCAAATCGCGCCGAAAATTCTGCTTGTGCGATGCAGTGTTTTGTTATTTTAGTTCGAATGTGGCGTCAAATATGCCAGTACAGTTCCACAAACAGCAGCTAATGAGTGATGTGTTCCCTTCCCAGGTTTGTTCTGTGGCGCATGGAGGCGGATGTACGAGGCGTGTGGGCGCGCGTGGGGGGCGCAGGCTCTCGGGCTCTAGGCCTGGCCGCTGCTCTGCTGCGAGGAGCCACGCCGCCCGCCACCAGGCACCACACACACGTGCTGGCGGCGCTAGAGGTGCTGCCGGACCAGGAGCTGTTCGCGCCCGCTAACACGTGAGTACTCACCCCAGGACTATGTAGTGCTGGGCCTGGCCGCTGCTCTGCTGCGAGGAGCCACGCCGCCCGCCACCAGGCACCACACACACGTGCTGGCGGCGCTAGAGGTGCTGCCGGACCAGGAGCTGTTCGCGCCCGCTAACACGTGAGTACTCACCCCAGGACTATGTAGTGCTGGGCCTGGCCGCTGCTCTGCTGCGAGGAGCCACGCCGCCCGCCACCAGGCACCACACACACGTGCTGGCGGCGCTAGAGGTGCTGCCGGACCAGGAGCTGTTCGCGCCCGCTAACACGTGAGTACTCACCCCAGGACTATGTAGTGCTGGGCCACGCCGCCCGCCACCAGGCACCACACACACGTGCTGGCGGCGCTAGAGGTGCTGCCGGACCAGGAGCTGTTCGCGCCCGCTAACACGTGAGTACTCACCCCAGGACTATGTAGTGCTGGGCCTGGCCGCTGCTCTGCTGCGAGGAGCCACGCCGCCCGCCACCAGGCACCACACACACGTGCTGGCGGCGCTAGAGGTGCTGCCGGACCAGGAGCTGTTCGCGCCCGCTAACACGTGAGTACTCACCCCAGGACTATGTAGTGCTGGGCCTGGCCGCTGCTCTGCTGCGAGGAGCCACGCCGCCCGCCACCAGGCACCACACACACGTGCTGGCGGCGCTAGAGGTGCTGCCGGACCAGGAGCTGTTCGCGCCCGCTAACACGTGAGTACTCACCCCAGGACTATGTAGTGCTGGGCCTGGCCGCTGCTCTGCTGCGAGGAGCCACGCCGCCCGCCACCAGGCACCACACACACGTGCTGGCGGCGCTAGAGGTGCTGCCGGACCAGGAGCTGTTCGCGCCCGCTAACACGTGAGTACTCACCCCAGGACTATGTAGTGCTGGGCCTGGCCGCTGCTCTGCTGCGAGGAGCCACGCCGCCCGCCACCAGGCACCACACACACGTGCTGGCGGCGCTAGAGGTGCTGCCGGACCAGGAGCTGTTCGCGCCCGCTAACACGTGAGTACTCACCCCAGGACTATGTAGTGCTGGGCCTGGCCGCTGCTCTGCTGCGAGGAGCCACGCCGCCCGCCACCAGGCACCACACACACGTGCTGGCGGCGCTAGAGGTGCTGCCGGACCAGGAGCTGTTCGCGCCCGCTAACACGTGAGTACTCACCCCAGGACTATGTGAGTCTCTCTGCCAGACTGGGACTTGCGGACGTGTGCGGTGCATCATATTCGTATAAAAAACGCTTGCTTACATAAGTAAAATCAGTCAGTCTTTCTTCAATTTCAATCTATAGACAGTTTCAAACTGTCAGAATATTTCTAATTTATGGGTAATATACCCATAACATTGGCAATAATAATAATTGTGTAAATGTGTATATTGCAAAACATGGACATTTTAATCATGTGATTTTTATGTAAACGTCTTCTAACCTCAATTCTTTTTTTAATTTACAGCGCGGAAGTCCACAGCATCCTCGAATGTTTCCTGACGATGGCCCGCACACAACAAGGCAGTGGCGTACAATCCCTCCTGCACCGCGTGGGCGCACTGCTACGTCGCTACTTAGCATGCAGACCACAGCCGGCGAACGCCCTACTGCATGCTCATAAAGAGACCATTGCGTAAGTCATCATCTCCCCAACCTTTCCCCTACTATGTTAAGGTCATTTCAGTCTAAGAACGTTACAAGGTACAACGATACCGTTTGATAATCCTTGGTTGTCGACAGACAGCTTAGTAGAACCTCCAATTGACTCGAGCGGACCAGAAGCCTGTGACAACCGAGCTGAATGGTGCCGATCCTTGCGCCATGTTCGTGAACGGACGCCATCAGTTGGGATTAGTCATAACTTAGCGGCCTCGGGCTGTAATTATATATTTTTTTTTAATGTATTGTTTTTTAAAAACTTGTAATTAAAACTGATGGAAAAGAGTGTCCGTGGTTTTCCTTGCAAATTCTTCTACACTGAGTGAGACCTACTGACGCTTGCGAATTTGCAACAAGTCATCTTTTTTTTTTTTTTTGTTTGACTATTCAAAAGTACCTCTAACGTTTATTTGATTTTGAACTGCTGGATACGAGACATACAAGACCGATTGATGTGGCACCAGTTGGCGAAAGCATAAGTTCAGTAAAAAATATAATGACAGTGAATAAATTTGTTACATTAATAACTCGTGTTTGTATACAGGAACACGCCAGCGCTTTCATCGCTGCAGGCAGCGGATGTGCAAGCTCCCGCATCTGCTGCCCCGCCGCCGCTAGCGCTGCAAGCGCTTCAGAGGCGTTACGACTCGCCGGAGAACCTACATTGGTTGCTGCAGGTCAGTTAACTCCTAAAAGTATTAAGCCAATAAAAGACCAATCTTGGTGTTGCCTTGTGTATCTTGGTTTTTATATGTGGGGTTGAAGTGCCCCAATGACGCTTTTTTATGAAATGAGTGTGCAATCTTAGTGCTGCCTTGTTTATGAAGGGCTGAAGTGCCCCTATGACGCTTTTTTATGAAATGAGTGTGCAATCTTAGTGCTGCCTTGTTTATGAAGGGCTGAAGTGCCCCTATGACGCTTTTTTTATGAAATGAGTGTGCAATCTTAGTGCTGCCTTGTGTACGAGGGGCTGAAATGCCCCAATGACGTCTTTTTATAAAATGAGTGTGCAATCTTAGTGCTGCCTTGTTTATGAAGGGCTGAAGTGTCCCTATGACGCTTTTTTATGAAATGAGTGTGCAATCTTAGTGCTGCCTTGTTTATGAAGGGCTGAAGTGCCCCTATGACGCTTTTTTTATGAAATGAGTCTGCAATCTTAGTGCTGCCTTGTTTATGAAGGGCTGAAGTGCCCCTATGACGCTTTTTTATGAAATGAGTGTGCAATCTTACTGCTGCCTTGTGTACGAGGGGCTGAAATGCCCCAATGACGTCTTTTTATGAAATGAGTGTGCAATCTTAGTGCTGTCTTGTTTATGAAGGGCTGAAGTGCCCCAATGACGCTTTTTTATGTAATTAGTGTGCAATCTTAGTGCTGCCTCGTATATGAGGGGCTGAAGTGCCCCTATGATGCTTTTTTATGAAATGAGTGTGCAATCTTAGTGCTGCCTTGTGTACGAGGGGCTGAAATGCCCCAATGACGCTTTTTTATGAAATGAGTGTGCAATCTTAGTGCTGCCTTGTGTAAATGAGGGGCCGAAGTGCCCCAAAGACGCTTTTTATGAAATGAGTGTGCAATCTTAGTGCTGCCTCGTTTACGAGGGGCTGAAGTGCCCCATATGACGCTTTTTTATGAAATGAGTGTGCAATCTTAGTGCTGCCTTGTATATGAGTAGCAAAATTGCGCTAATGACGCTTTTTTTATGAAATGAGTGTTCAATCTTAGTGCTGCCTTGTGTATGAGGTGCTGAAGTGCCCCTTAGACGCTATTTTTATGAAATGAGTGTGCAATCTTATTGGTGCCTTGTGTATGAGGGGCTGAAGTGCCCCTATGACGTGTTTTTTATGAAATGAGTGTGCAATCAAGGTCAATCTCCAGTTGGTTTGAGAACTGAAACTTTTGTAGGATATGGAAACAAAGATACTGGACTATTACGGGGCTTGACATTTTAAATTAGGGCTGTTAGATCGAGTGAGAAATGGCTTCATTTGCACACTAAATAAAATGTGTTCCAGGAGATCGAGTCGTGGGGCTCCCGGCGCGGCGGCGCGTGGGGCGGCGCGCAGTGGGCCAGCGCCGTGCTGCGCGGCGCCGCACCGCACGCAGCTGCGGCACACGCGCCGCTGAGGCAGACAGCGTTGTCGCTGTTGGCCAAACTGTTGCCTGCTGTCACTGATACCACGCCAGGTATGTCCTTATCATTAAAAAGCCTCCTCAAAAATAATTCTTACTGCAAGAACATCATAAACAGGGTGTTGCGGATAGCCATCTGCCGTAACTTTAAAATTAAAATTGTTGTGCTTATATACTTGCACCATAGAGTGCTAAATACATTTACCACTAAATTAACTTAAACAATAGTTCTATTTCTGTTAATCGTTTGAAGTTGAAACAGAAAAAATTATATCTATACTAATGTTATAAAGAGGTAAAGTTTGTGAGTTTGTGACGTTGTAAGGGGATCTACTGAACCGATTTTTAAAATTCTTTCACCAGTAGAAAGCTACATTATTCTTGAGTGTCCCAAATACAATAATAATATATTTACAATAAAATTAGAGATCCTTATGAAAATTGCAATAATGTAGGTCCAAGGTAGCAAAATGTTGCCTGTAAAAATCATTCTTTGGCGTGCGCTGAGAAAACTATTGATGATAGATAAAAATTATTAGGTAGGTAGGGTTGGGTAGATAGTGTAGGCAGGGTAGCCACTTGACGGGAGCGAAGCCCCGGGGATCAGCTAGATTTAAATACATTTAACATCAAATGCGTTTAGTGATTTGTGCTGGAAGTGAGCCTAAGACTTGAGAACTTGTCTATTTGTCATAAAAGGTCCACAAGTCAACCATATTTTTACCAATTATTCAAGAAAAAAAAAAAACTGTCCTACTCCCATGAACAAATCTATTGAATACTTAATATGGTTACATCTTTCAGGTCTCCAAGCGGTCCTAGAATGCCTAGACTCCCACCAACCCGAAGTGACCCAGTCCTTACTCGACAAGCTACCGGAGCTGGTGGTGGGCATGCAAGAACACGCAGCCAAGGTGCTGATGAGGGTGTTCGACCTCGGCCTCAAGTCCCGGCACCCTGTGGAGCCCTGCATCGCCAAGTGTGTCACTACGATTAACTTGCATCGAGGTTGTTAGGATAGACTGCAGATTGTCGAGGAAAATTGAAATAATAAAACTCATTTTGTGAACTTCTACATTATGACCAACTCTGAAATCGCTATAAAACAGATGCTCTATTTATTTGTGTTCACAAAACATATAGAATAACACGAAAAAATATCGTCGTTATTTTGTCGTGTTCTTCAGTAAGGCAGTAACCCTTAAGACAAGGGTGTAATTGTTAAAAGTTCTTAAAATGATTTAAGTACGCCAATGTTCTATAAAACATTGAAAAAATACAAAACATACAGTTTTAAGACAAGGGTGTAATTGTTTTTTCGCGATGTCAGGGATTTCGGGTTATGAGTCAATTCAGCTGCACCTTGTATGGTAGTTATGACGCTGAAGGAAACTGTGTATTTATCGTTCTATCTTCGTTCTTTTGAATAAGCCCTTATTGACAAAAGCCAGTAACTTGCAAAATGATGTGCAAATTACTAGTATGAATATTCCAGGCTTTACAAACGTTATATGTAGACCTGTTGGTATGTGGAGGTATACCTCTCCAAGAAATCCTTTTGTATAAAGTGAATTTCTTAGTATTAGTAATAAGATCTACTTTTAAGTATTTCCTGTAAATGATGGTAATAATAAATAATTTTGAAAACGTATTGTATATCATTTTATTAATCGCACAACATACAAAAACTGCTGTCCTAAGCATTTAGAACTTGCGTGACATCGCACTTTATACACTCAGTTTTATTAACAAGCTAGAAAATGCACTTTTGTGATTTAAATGAAAATAATATAAATTGTGGTATTTTTTTTTATGAATCTCATATTTTGGTTAAACAAAATAAGTAATCTTCTAAATTATTAAATAAAATTATTTAATTACAATAATACTTAACAAAATAAATAATTTGCAAGTAAAGCACATAAACCCGCACCGAAGCTGACAGTTCACACTGGTGATGAGTCATCACATCACCCAGGTCACCACATCACCATAACTCTTTATCACCAATCGTTGGAGCCGAGGTCAGTGAACATTTTGTCCTTAATCTTTGGTCTGGGGTCTTCTGTTATTTTTGTGTCCACTGCTCCTACTTGGCCGAGAATGTATTCAAATTCTGGAAGAAAAAGTGATTTTGAATATTTTGATGGATAATTCTTTAAACTAAGATTTTTTTTTAAACTCAGCTATCTGCCAGATCAGCACTAATACTACGGGCACGGTTACTGTTAGGCATCGTGCTTCACCGTTGGCCACATCCTGATGAGATAGTGTTCAAACTTGTGCCTATCACACTAATAATCACACTTCACACTAATATTACATAGGCGAAATTTTGTGAGAGTGTGTGTTTGTATGTTTGTTACTTCTTCACGCTCAAACGGCTGGGTGGATCGGGATGAAATTTGGCGAAGGGATAGATTATAGTCTGGAGTATTACATAGGATACTTTTTATACCAGAAATATGTTTCCTAGAAGGCATTTTCGAAATTCACACGGGCGAATCTGCTGGCAGAAGCTAGTCATAAAAAAACATTTAACTTATCTAGCAGATTACTTGCTGTATTTGGGTCTGATCTAGAAGTGGTAAAATAAATAGGCCGTAATAAAAATTGATTTTTATTACTCAAAGCTGGTGAAATAACCTAGACGCTTGCATACCGCAAAAGTTAGTTTGAGGTGGCATAGGAAAAGGATACCTGGGGAAGGGGCTTCAGCTTATCAGTTAGACAGTATTAGCAAAATAAAAATAAACCCAGTCTGATAAAATCTGAACAGAATCAGAACCAACTGCTTTTGGTTATGTTATATAAATTTAATTTATTTAATCAAGCAACATGGTCCATTTTTAAAAATAAATATATATAGTAATTTAAACAAAAACATACAAGTAAAACATACCTTCAATAGTCAGTGAGGTTCCTCTTAATTCAGTGGATCCAATGAACTGCTTCTTCATGTCCCCCTCGAAGTACACAAACACGCTGGGCAGGTTCCTCTCGGGGAAGTTGGGGATGCACGTCTGAGCCACAGCCTTTATGAACTTGGTGTACGGGAACTTGGCGGCCATCTGGCGCATGTACTGGTTGAGTAGGGCACACTGCTGGATGCTGGAAGATAAGGTATTAAATCACATTATTTTTTATGGAAAAATTTATAAGATAGAGTTAGTAGTGAGAGGGTAAGTTATTCCAGACTAACATTAGTAAACATACTGTTACAAGATAGGGCAACACCATCTAGTTACGAGTAGAAGAACTAAGTAGTAACTAGTGGCGCCATCTAGTATCGAATAGCGGAACTAATCTTCTCGTGTCGAATGGAATTTTCCATAATGTTCGAGCTGAACATTCTGGAAGTTTCTAATCGCTTCGGGAACAATGAGTTCGAAAGTCGATTGTTCTGGCAGTTTCTCGATTTATCTAGAACAGTATGAAACATTCTAGAAACATCTTCCGTGCAATATAAAGAGCGGTTGGGTTCGTCGTGAGTCAGTTTCGTTTTGGAAGCGACACAGAGCGATCGTAAAAGAAAAATAGTGCGAAGTGATAGAATTGTTTAAGAAGTGTTTTTGTAATAAAGTGTGATTAATTGAAGTCTGCTGTTTAAATAATTTATCCCTGAACCCCATCTCGTAACAATACTATGAAAAACGAAATGGTAAAGATGTCACGAAGACTTAAGAGGAAAATACATATGGCATAAAAGTGTGCAAGTAGCTTGCATGCCACTATGACTACATGGGCACTTATATGCAAGTGCCAGGCATATGTATTTTCACCCTTAAACTTTTGTGTGTTTAAGATGTGGATCACAGAGAGACACAATGAATTTTATATTGTTTCAGTATTTACAGGCACACAACCTGTTAAGGTGGTAACATTAACTAAATAGAACTAAATAACATGGGCTTTAGAATAGTATTTTATTTATTTTGTGTAAAATAGTGATTAATATTTTATTTAAGAAAATGAAACTGATATTCTGAAAGAACCATCATACAGTAGTACTTTCCACTTTGAAGTTTATTCCCCATAAAATTCTACCTAATTTCTAATAAACTCACCCTTGTTTATAAAGATGGATTACCACCCAGATCCCCTCGCCAGCCTTATTAACTTCCTGGACATAGTCCTGTCCCGATACCTCCCTTATGTCTCCAAATCTAGGCTTTTCCGATAGCCTCTTCAACTCAGCGATACGCCGCTGTCTGTACTGCTCTATAACTGCTTCGTCTTCTGAGTCTTCTAGCTCATCGAGACCATCTAAATCTAGCTCTGATAGTTGTTTGTCCTCTGGAAAACAGACAGTTATATATAAATTTACTTGAAGAAACTGTCGCCTCGGTCTAGTATCATTTGAAGTTTGAATGATTAATTCAGTTTGAGCAACATATTAAGAATTTACAGTTAGTTGACTTTGTGTAGAGTAACTTAAGTGGAACACCTCCAAAATAATGAGGACAGTTACTTTAAAACTGAAAACAGTTATGCTAACTTATTAATAAGGAGTTATACTTTACATTATGAAAGAATTTGTATAGATAAAATTTATTCTAATGGGTTTTTTTAACAGTTACTGCAACAGGTGTCAACATAACCTAGAAGTCTTGTTTATACTAACTTTCTGCCTGCTTCTGCTGAATGGTCTGCTCTATCATATTCACTATTTGGTCCTCTGAGATCTCCGCCTCCTTGGGAGGTATGATACCTTTGGCGCGGAGGACATCGTTCCATTCTGTATCCTCATTAGGATTCTAAAAATAAACACCATGTTTAACACCAATATTAACCACACACGAATGTTTATAACAGCTTGTATTACGCCACTTGTAGTTAGTTACCTGCATTTTGTGTTAGAATTATTTGTGTCTGTTATTTTTCTGAAAATAAAGACTTTATTTTCCGGAAATCTGACACCATCAATGACAGATGATAGGCTTGTCGAAAAAATATCGATATATTGATATTTTTGACTCGATATATCGATATTTTTAGCCGATATATTTTCATCCGATAAATCGATATATCGATACAAAATATTGAATATCGAAAAACGTATCAAAAACGATATATTTTTTTCAAATTTATTTTTTTTGCAGAATTCAAAGCCGTAAAAGATAGGAACGAACGGAAAATTACTGTATTGTCTATGACTATAATGTTATGTTAGTGTTCCGTGTGTGTGTATGTGGCGGCCGCGGTGGAAGTCATCATCAGTCACTCGTTACCCTTTTTTTTTCTTTTTTTTTATATCTAATATAGGCTCGCGCTTGACCACTATCTCACCTGATAGTAAGCGATGATGTGGTCGATGGTGGAGCACGCTTGCTTAGAAGTAACCTATTCACTCTTGACTTAAAGACCCCTAGATTGTAGCTATCGGGAAACACAGACTCCGGCAGGGAATTCCACTCCTTAGCTGTACGCATAATTAATTTTTTATTTGTTATTCATTATAGGCTCGCGTTTGACCACTATCTCGCCTGATGTTAAGTGATGATATGGTCACTTATTATATACTTTCAAATGTGAGTTCTTTTGCGTTGTGTATGTGTGGTGCGTGTCAACTTCTAATATTTTTAGAAGATTGCTATTTAATTTTTGTTATTTTCAATTTTTGCCTATTTTAAAGGAATAACGATTAAAATATCTTCGTTTATGTTAAGATTCACATACATTAAAATAATGTACATTTTGTATAAAAATTTCTACTTCTAGCAAAAAAAAAAAAAAGAACCTAAAAACTCTGAAAATCGGACCGATATATCGATATTTTTTCCTCGATATATCAAGGTCGATATTGATATTTTAATAAATATCGATATATCGATATATTTTTCCACTTTTGACATCCCTAACAGATGATTCACTGGATTTACTTTTTTTTTCTGACACCAAGTGTTACCCTTGCTCTGACTTAAATAATAAATAATCATGTGATTATAACCCACATTATTGATAAATTTTATAAAAAAAGAACATCACAATTGAGAATAATGAAGAAATAAACCAAATAGCATTCCTATAGAGTTGGTTCAATTTGCAGAAACTCGAGTTAGCAACATTTTTCTCGAACGAAACGTCATAATTGACATATTTGCTAATCCGTGAGTCTATGACGTCTGTGACATGATTCGTCTGTGGTGACATGTTTACGTTTTCATGCTTTCCTTCTTTATTTTCTTAGTTTCATGTTTAAAATCGTGAAAAACAATTCGAATAAGTTTCATTTCAATTAGTAATTAAGGTTAACAACCACCATGAACCGAGAGAAAAGGGAACCGGACTACCCAACCGAGTTGGAGTCACAGTTCGTGATGCGTCTGCCCGAGGAGCCTGCTAAAGTCTTGAGGGATGTGCTGAAGTCTGGCGAAAACCTGAAGAACAGGCTGACAATACAGATCGAAAACGACATGCGGCAAGGCGAGGTAAGGTTCGACCACTGGCTGATGCACGCCAAGATCGTGGACCTGCCAACTATCATAGAATCTATGAAAACGATCGATAACAAGAGCTTTTACAAAACAGCAGACATATGCCAGATGATGATCTGTAAAGAGGAACCTGACTTACCAACTACAGAAGAAGAATCCCCTGCAAAAAATAAGAAGAAAGATCCCTACAAAGTTGACAAAAAGTTTCTGTTCCCGCACGGAATCACGCCACCTACTAAAAATGTTCGCAAACGACGATTCAGAAAAACTCTGAAGAAGAAGTATGTGGAAGCTCCAGAAATTGAAAAGGAGGTGAAGAGATTATTGAGGGCGGACAATGAAGCTGTCAGTGTCAACTGGGAGGTTATCAAAGAGGAGGATGACCACCCCAAACAGGACACACCTCACGTCAAACCAGAGAAGAAAACTAAAGCTGAACGCAATCCTAAACGAGAGTCTGTATCTGTTGATGTGTCCAACCATGAGTCATCAAATGTGGTGGACATATTTGGTGGAGCAGTCAGTGATTCTGACTTGGAGGATGATAACATTAACGTTGAGATGGAAGATAGTAGACTATCAGCATACGACAGCCGCCTATCGGACACCAACTCCATGCACGGTGAAGGCCCATCAAAGAGAGATGCACTCCCAACTCAATTCAGGTCACACATGTTTCAATCTCAGCAAGATCATACTCCAAAATCATTTGCAGGCCACAGTCGGGCAACTACTCCTGCAGCTTCAGGGATGTCCAAAAGTGGTGGTATGTCTTCAGAGGATGATGGAGATTATCAGCCGAGAGACATGTCCAAGGAAAATATGACATTCAGGATTGAGCAGCTGAGGGCTGAACTTGAAGAGTTGAAGCAGAGGAGACAGAGGACCCAGCATGAGATTGCTGGCATGGAGAACCTGGCGCTGAGACAGAGGTTCCAAGACATTCTCCATACACTGAACCAGGATATAATGTATAAGGAGATGGAATACCAGGGGCTTATCACACTGCAGAACTCAGATGATATCTAACAGGATCTTTGTTAGATATTGTATATCTAACAATAAATTCAGTCTAAATAAAGGCAAGAGTAGCTATATATGCTAGTATTATGTTATCTGTGGCTATATAATTATGATGATTATTTCTATCCCTTATTGACCCAAAATAGGGCAGTTAAATATTTGGTGAAGATAACTGGTTCAGATGAAAGAAACTATTGTTTCTATGGTTTCTTCATTATATAAGTTATTAAATCTATTAAAAATAATAGCTGTTTTATTTACTTCTTGTTTCCAATTTCTAATGCTAGTCTGTAATCAATTATACTTCACACTATCACAATAATCACATCATACTAATGACACTTCACACTTAATAATATATCTCCCCACTGCAGTATCTCTATGTTGACGTCGGGGTGGGGCTTGTGCGCTTCAATGGTCCCTAGGTTTGTGCCGGTAGATTCTGCTTTGCCGCAACATGCCTAGGGTGAGGGCCCAGACTAAGAGAGATACAATCCGCAGGGCAGCTTTGTGGCGGGCTGGCGGGCAGTGGCGACCCCACGGACCTGATCTCCAGGGAGAAGTCTTGTTCCTCATCTCTGGCTTGCCTTTATTGGCCGATTAGAGTAAAAAATGACGGGGACCAGAGCTCTCACCTCTCTCTTGCCTTAATTGTCTGGCTTGAGTGGAGATTTGCAAGAGCAAATGTGCTGGGCGGAAATAAGTTAATACAGTAAGGTGCTGGTAGGGATCATGACCGTACTTCCTGGATTGTTCTGATAGCCGTGGTATTCCTCTCAACTCCTCAAGCATCTCCGAATATTTTGCCCCCTTGGCGCTTCGTCACTAAAGTGCTAGCGACCCTTTATGGGGGCCCATGAATTGAGTGTGTAAGTCACCCCCTGCACGCCGTGTAGTTCAAGAGTGGTCGGGCAGGGGCCGGTAGTCCTCCTATAGTTTTTAGCAATCGATCCACTAAACCTACAACATCTATAGCCCAATACATTTTTCTCCATAATTAGTCCTGCACCAACCGGAGATCGTCCTTGGGTGCAGTTGCGTAGTGCATACGGGGATAATCGTCGGTTGTTGTCACATTTCCTGATACATGCCTAACGGGGCCTCTACGAGTTAGCTTCGGCTCCTCGCATGCCTTTTAAAGGACCGGGACCCTAAGGTGCCGAGATACACAGAAAAAAAAAAATGTATGTTTGTTACTCTTTCACGCAAAAACTACTGAACGGATCTGAATTAAATTTAGCACAGAGATAGATTATGGTCTGGAATAGCACATAGGCTATTTTTTATCTCGGTGTAACATTCCCTAGGGATAATTTACGAATAGCGCGCGGGCGAAGGCGCCGGCTGAAGCTATTCTAATATAATAATGAATCACAGAGTTCAAATGTGAAATGGCCCCAGAAATGGCTTTGCTGATGTCGGTTGGAACTTGGACATGGAATAGAGCTACATATCAGTAATCTGTGGAATAGAATAGATCTGATTATCAGAATCGTATAGCATAATCAAATATAATCGATACTCGAATCGATTTACTTTGACAAGTTTAGTAGAAGTAAGCTTGCCAGTCTTTACTGTTTTTTTACCAATAAAATCATCACTAAACTTATACTGACAAAATTACAATAAGAGTTCTTAAAATATTAATTAGTAGTAATATTTTATCAAGTAATATTTATAATGATAAAACCGAAACTTAGCGAGCGTGAATTGAGTTTCCATTATCAACAGAAGATAGTTTGTTTAACATTTTGAACATGAATACTAACAACACTGTACCACGTAAAGTGTCGATAAAAAATTTATGCTTTAAAAAAAATCACTTTATCTACTCTCATATCGTAATATTCGAATTATAAAATTCAAAACGAGTTTATATTGGCATACTTTATAAACACAATACCGAAATTTAAAAATAGAATCTTATTATAACACTATTTCTCTAACAAAATAATGCTATAAAACAATTTTTTTTCTATTACGATACAGGACAAATCCAAGAAGTTAATCACTAAGGAGTTTCCATAATTTTTTTTTTTGTAATGCCATTTTATAGTACCTATTATAAAAAGATTTGATTCCAATTTTAAATTGTCTATGACAATGCCCGCTTTAGACATAGCACGCACTGTGATTTTTATTCGCGCGAATTTTGTTTCCTTCTACCTGTTCATAGAGCTCAAAATATTCGGGCGAATAAAATTCGCGCCGTGGTGCGGTGGATTCTGTGGCAAAACACGGATTTCTTGCGGAATTATTTCCGCACGATTTCGTTACCGATGCGAACAACTTCATACAATTACATAGGTCGGAAAAAAATCGCGCGAATAAAGATCGCAGTGCGTGCTAAGCCTTAGCGCATGCGCGGTTAATGCGGTGATGTGCTGGGTTTTGGCGCCAGTCATACGTTTTGCAAGTTTTGCTGTACTGAAGACTTCATGAGTTATTTAAATTATTGTGTGTGAAATGTCTGATATCAGTGAATGTGAAGAAAATTTGACTCCGCCCGATATTTTAGATGCGGCGAAGGAAATTACTCTTAATTTATTACCAGCAAAGTCGAGAAAAGTATATGACAAATGCTATCACGATTTTATGCCATGGAAAATGCAAAAAGAGGTATTTAGTAGGTTCAATCCCAATTTATGAGTGTAGATAAAGTAGTGTATGAAACTGCACATAACTAGGTATTAAAACATTCGTGTGAAAGCTATTAAAAACCTCGCCTACGGCTCGGTTTTTAAACACACACTCATGTTTTAATACCCCTCATTATGCAACAGTTTCATAAACTACTATTAAAGCAGAATTATCTCACGCGTACGGTTTATAATATTGCCTTTTTACTTCAGCTAAATATTTAAAAAATCGTCCCGCTCTGACTTTGACATTATGACACGTCTTTTTTTCCCCGCAAGGTTGTCAACTTGCGTCGTGTTGGAAAAATTTTTCGTCGCTATGTTCAGTCAAGTCAGATCTCTAAATAAATAAATTGAATATGGCTGAAGTCGAAGGACATAAACATCGAGAAACTAATTACCATGAGGGAGAAGGTAAATTATGTTATGATATTTATGGTTAGAGCGCGTGGTTAGTGAATATCGCGGACGTCAGTGTGGATCGGCTGTGTTGCCGAGCCCCGTTACCCTCGTGTTACCTTTGTGACATTGAAATTGGGTTCTTTTTATAATTGCTGCGTGGATTTGTGGTGCTGGGACGCCAGGAGCGGAGTGTGCCGCCCGCCTGACGCGTTGAGTGGTTCCGTCGGAGGGACTTAGTGAAAATGACGGGGGGCACGGACCGGAGCCTCCACTCAGGTATTACATTGTTTTGTTGTAATAATGGATATTAGCTGAGGTTAAGTGCGCTAGAACGTAATTAATGTTGTTTATTTGCGCGGGTTTAACCTCAGGCGACGTGTTGAACTTTGCTCATCGCCGTGTTATTATTGAATTGTTAGCACAACATGAATGTTAAATATTCGAAGTGCTTCCTTTCTTGTGCGATTTGAATGTTTCACAGTTTGTGAACAATCTAAATCTGGTATTTTGCCAGTCATTAAGAGTTGACAAGTCATAGTGATTTAACTTTTATTTATTTCTAATTTGTAATATCTTGTGAAAACAAAGAGTTTGGTTTCAAGGTTGTTAGTAATGAAGATTGTTAATGTTTTAGTAATTATTATTGCATTATTATAACTGTTTTTTATGAATTCCTAATGACCATAGATCCACAGGTTGTTTTCAAGCATGTGTGACTGTTACAGTAGTTTCACTTCGAGATTTAGATTTGGTTTCTTTATACTTTCTTGATATCAATAATAGAGCTTCCATTATGTGGACAACTTGTTAATATATACCATATGGCTGAGTTTTGCTTTCTTTTAGTTATCTCTGCTGGGTTTACATAAACTCTTGAAATTGTATCTTTATTTTTACAGCTGTTATCTTTAGTTACTGTTGACATAGTTGCATGTATTCTGTGATACTGAGACAATTATTTTTAAAACATTATTAGCTTAGTCTATAGACTACAGCAGCTGGCAGGAAACTGGTTCAAAACATTATTTAAATAATATCAATAATATACTCTCTGTGAAGAAACATCTTATTTCAATACATATTTACTTATCTCCATTTACCATTTGTAGTTTACACATTCCAAATTTTTGAAATCAGGTTATGATTGAAGTCTCTTTTGTTTAATCCAAAACAAATTTCAGAGATCTCCAACACAAATAGTTGAATACTTACTAGCCTTTAATGGTCATAATTAGTGTAAAATATAAATCTTTTGATTCACACCTGATTCAGGTTTCTCAACAATTGAGGGGTAACATAAAACAAATTTTAGCTGTTGCAAGCACCATGATCATGGATAAAATATCCGTTTCTCCTTGATCATGGTGCTTGCAACAACACTGGAATATTGGAAACTCTCAACAAACAGTAATTATTTTGACTTTTGTGTTAGACAACATAACATCCAACTGGTATTACCTGAAGGGTTGGGCAGAGTTGCATCTTTATGTACTTAGTTACACCCACACTCACATTTTACTAGTTAAGTCTCATGTTATACAGGTGAACCTATTGCCACTAATCGGGCACAAATATTATGCATACATATGATTTCTATTGTGTTATATTATGTACCTATTTGTTGTGTACATAGGTTCCATTGTGTCATGGTTACTAGCATTTAATATTCTGGGTGTTCCTTGAACCTCGGAAAGGTCATTGTTTTACATTCTGCAATCGATTCTGTAACGGTACTAAAATATCCTTGGTATTCCAAATAATAGGCAAATTTCGTTTATTTTATCCTGTGACCAATTTCTTTCTTCAAATTTCTTCTCTAAGGAATATGCCACAGAAACTGGACTTTGGCCAAGATACAATATAATGTAGCCTTTGGCATACAGTTCAGAAGACAGTGGCTTTTTATCAGGTAAATATTTTTTACTTGGCTCAGTACTCCAAAACTCCTTTGTTTGTTATTGTCAGCCAGGTTGTTTATCTAATTATTTTGCTACAAACAAACTGTTACATTTTTAATGACCAATCATGGAGAAATTCAGTTTTAGCAGTTTGAGCTCTCTACATAACCATGTTGTGTTTTTGTCTTATCTCCTACAAATATGCCTGTTGATTCTGTGTTTACATTGAACACCTGCTCTCCTTTATCTACTTGTGTGTTATACGTGGCCATTTGAAAAGCCATATTAGTTTGGATTGCATCAATATTGTAATTTATGAAAATGTCCAAAAGTGTTGTGCAAGTCATATGTTTACATCATGCTGAGTCACAAAAATCAGCCTTTGATCTATGATGCAAAAATCTGTTACAATAATGTAAATGAAAAGTGAGATAGCGGTCAAACAAGTTGATAAATAATAATAAAAAACCAGCCAAGTGCGAGTCGGACTCGCGCACGAAGGGTTCCGTACTTGGCAAATTGCGGTTTACGATTTATGACGTATAAAAAAAAAACTAGTTACTAGATCTCGTTCAAACCAATTGTCGGTGGAAGTTTACATGGTAATGTACATCATATATTTTTTTTAGTTTTATCATTCTCTTATTTTAGAAGTTACAGGGGGGCGGACACACATTTTACCACTTTGGAAGTGTCTCTCGCGCAAACTATTCAGTTTAGAAAAAAATTATATTAGTAACCTCAATATCATTTTTGAAGACCTATCCATAGATAACCCAAACGTTTGGGACAGATGAAAAAAAAAATTGAGGTTCTGCTCTAATTATGGGGTACCCCCAAAATTTATTGTTTTTTTTTCTATTTTTGTGTGAAAATCCTAATGCGGTTCACAGAATACGTCTGCTTACCAAGTTTCAACAGTAAGTTCTTATAGTTTCGGAAAAAAGTGGCTGTGTCTGACATGCAGACGGGACAGGCAGACAGACATGACGAATCCATAAGGGTTCCGTTTTTTGCCATTTGGCTATGGAACCCTAAAAACAGAACGATTACTAACCATATCATATAATCAATGTTAAACTAGTATACAAAGCATGAAATGCATTTATCCTTGTCCACGTCCCAGTATTTAAATTAACGGATACTGGAAAAAGCCAGAACTTCATCTCAAGCCACAAAAAAGAGTACCAAGTCCACAGATAATGTAGTACATAGTTTATATACAACCTGTTGATCCAAGTATAATTCTAACCAGTATTTTCTAATACAAAAAAAGCATACCAAGCTGTAATACCTGTTTTGAAGCAGTTTTTTTGCTACGTCTTATACCTTATTATTATTTTTTACTCATATCTTGTTGCCAACATTAAATAATTACATTCTGTTTAGGTATAAAGTTGTTTGATTATCTTGAGGAGGTAGGTGAAGTAAAAAATATAGGTATTTATTAGTGCTTATCATTGTTGTTTGTTTTGAGTTTATTTTGGGTATAGTTTGCATAATTATCATCATTTGGATGTATTTAATTATGATATACGGACGCCTCGCGGTTTTACCCGCGTAGTTCCCGTTCCCGTGGGAATACAGGGATAAAAAGTAGCCTATGTCACCCGGGGATAGTGTAGCTTCCCAACGGTGAAAGAATTTTTGAAATTGGTCTAGCAGTTTTTAAGTTTATTTGTCACATACAAAAATACAATTCTTTTCTCTTTATAATATTAGTATAGATGATATATTTATACTAAGTGTACCTACTAGATTATTTTTCTCCTGATTTTGATGCTGTAATATATCCTACAGGAACCATACATTTCCTTTGATAAAAGCCTATGGCATTCACGGTGGGATATTTCCATATTTTACCATTGTTGTATTGAAAAATAATTAACTCTTTAGTTTAGAAGAGCAATTAGCCTTGAATTGTTGAATAAAAATTAATATAAAAGACTTCAAAATAAAATAGATTATTTCAATTAGAGAGTTAAAAGCAACTATTGAGATACGAGTGAGAATTACTGATACCAGCTGTCTATTCTAAAATATAGTTTTATATGGGATGAACAATACGCAAGTGGCTACTGGAATTCATCCAGACACAGGCGGAGAACTGGTGGACCTCGACACCGGGCTGCAGGCAGTCCAAAAAAGCTATGCCATCCTTGGATGCTAAACAAACACTTCCACACAATAGGCATAATGGACAGCCCTCTGTGCAGGGCGTTCATGGAGGCTGCGGAAACCGTTGCGCACGTACTCTTTGAATGCACAGGCCTCGCCCGAATTAAAACACAAACCCTCTGGTCATCCAGATCTTACACAGATGTTCTAAGCAAACCAGGTGCTTTAATTAACTCCTGGAGAAAGGTTCACCAGACGGCCGCCATGGCCTATGTACAATGGTCCATCTGAAGGACTAAGTGCGGCCACCAAATCCTGAACATAGAACGTAGATGGGATGAACAAGACACTCCATATTACTCTGTACCTAAAATCGGCCTGAGAATATAATTCTTCCAATCCCTACACATGTATACCTATGTACATCATACCAGTTTGCATTCAATTCAAATGACAAATTGCTACAGCAAAATCTTAAGCAAAACCCATACCATACCTATCATTCATGCACATAAACCTTTGCAACTTCAGACCACACCTTATTACAATCCCATAACTTATCATGGGAGGCTGATCTGTCCCATTATCTCACCATTGTGTAAATCTTTCGTAAGGAATATTCCTCAAGGTTAGTCACACCCACCTTATAAAGACCATAGCTACGAACAATCCATACTTCCATACTGATATGCATTTATAGCAAAAGTAATTCTGTCTGTTACAGTTTCACTCCTCAACGGCTGAACGGATTCGGATGAAACTTTGCACATGGGTAGACCATGGGATTAGGCTTTTTAACCTAGACGTTGAACCTTTTTAGTCCGTCAGTGAGATTATCAAATAATATTGGACCCGTAATTTTTGCTTTTTCAAATAAATTAAAAATTACAAAGATAAAGCGCATCAAAGTTCAGAAGTGGGGGGCTTGTGACGTCACTTTGTCAGTATAAAGTATAGCACACCGTGACGTCACGCGATATTTCAGCGCACTGTAAATACGCAATGGAAAAAAATACGTGTCCAATATTTTTAGGTTATCTAACTGACAGACTAAATACATATTTATTGTCAACTACCCTACTATGATGAATTTTGATAGAGAGATAGATTGTACCTTAAAAAAAAACCGGCCAAGTGCGAATCGGACTCGCGAACGAAGGGTTCCGTACCATTATCGCAAAAAAACGGCATAAAAATCCACGTTTATTGTATGGTAGCCCCACTTAAATATTTATTTTATTCTGTTTTTAACAACAGAAATACATCATCTGTGAAGATTTCAACTGCCAAGCTATCACGGTTCATGAGATACAGCCTGGTGACACGACGGACCGCGGAGTATTAGTAATAGGGTCCCGTTTTTGCCCTTTGGGTACGGAACCCTAAAAAAGTACTTACATAGGATACTTTTCATCTCGGGAGTAAGTTCCCTTCGGACAAATTCCGTCTTTCATGCGAGCGAAGCCGCTGGCAAAAATATCTCTTACAATACTTACGCAATAAATCTGTCGTATATGGAATATTACTCAAGGATGTCACACCCACTTTAAACCCACATCAGTAGTAACAATACAACTTAAATGTTTTAAATACATTTCGTTTGTACAGTTGTCAGGTTCAATGCCCTTTTAATATGTGCCAGACATCTGTTTCGGTATTTCTAGTTTTTCAAAATGACTTTACTAAGCTAGATTTTAATTAGGAAGTTGTTGATAAAGCATTAAATAAATGAGGCTTATGTTTAACTAACCACCAGGTCTAGTAAAATGTAACAGCAAAAAAGAAAATTAAAAAAATCAAAAAACCCGACTGCTTAAAAAGCGCACTAAAAAGACGTAAACAAGAACATAATCATGTTGTGCAGTCGGAGGATACATATTCGCGACCATGACCAGATGTATCCTCCGACTGCACATCATGTTTTTTTTTTTAGATTATGGTACATTGAAACATATAAGTGTTATATATTTTTGAAATAAACTCTTAAAACCTTTTATTTTGATACCCCACACGATGGGTATGGAAGAGAAAAAAATTGGTCCCCCACAATATGGCGCTCAAAATCCGCCTTTTTTGTATTTTCCAATTTTAATGTAGCCAGTGATACTCGTAGGGTTAAGACGAATCGATTGACGTAAAAATCATCAAAATCGGCCAACGCGTTTGGTCTCTAGAACGCCATATAGGAACAAACATACATATACGTTGTACATGGACTGATAAACACATTACCCTCCTTCGGCAGTCGGGTAAAAATCGATATTTCTCGTATGTCGGATAGTATCTCAGGATTATCTTTTCCTTCAATGATTCTGAATGAGTTTCAAAAGTGCATAAACAATCAGACCATTGTTTTTTTTAACCTCCGCCGGAAAAAATAGGGGTGTTATAAGTTTGACGTGTGATGTGTGTCTGTCTGTGGCATCATAGCTCCTAAACGGATGAAACGATTTTGTTGGCAAGTTGTCGAGAGTGTTCTTAGCTATCTATCAATCTGCCTAGCCTTTTCCCAACTATGTTGGGGTCGGCTTCCAGTCTAACCGGATTCAGCTGAGTACCAGTGTTTTACATGGAGCGACTGCCTATCTGACCTCCACAACCCAGTAACTGGGTAACACGGTACCCCTTGGCTAGACTGGTGTCAGATCTCAAGCTTCTGACTACTCGTAACGACTGTCAAAGATCTTCAAATGACAGCCGGGACCAACGGCTTAACGTGCTTTCCGAGGCACGGAGGAAACTCGGTATGTTGAAATGGTCACCCATCCACGGACCGACCTCGTCAAGCGTTGCTTAACCTTGAAGATCGACCCGTGCGGGTTATTATTTAGCCACGAGCTTCTCTTATTCTCTTAGCTATGTTTGAATAAATTCGGTTCAGCCGTTCAAAAGTTATGGGTGTTTTACTGTTTGAATCGGGGTGTTTTACAGATAAATGTGTCGGCGGTTTTTGAAATTTCGAAATTTTGCTTGTTGAGATCATAGTAGAAATTCATTTTCATAGATCCAAAGAACCTAGTAAACAGCTAAGTATTCAAATCAGCCGTATAATTTTTTCTTGAAGCGATTCTTGCGTATTCATAGAGGCTCACTTACACTAGGTCGAAAATACAAGTTATTTTCCTTAGTCCTCTTACGACTCAGTGTACAGTACATAAACATCTAGTCGTCTAAGGACTCAGTTCGCATCACCAAGTTTTCCATCAAGCGACACGGACGTGCAATCTGAAGGTTGCTTCCTTGACTTGGCCAACGCTTCGAAAGAGTAGCCTTCGTCACTGCGAAGTTTTCTAAAGAAGTGTGCAGTTAGAACGTATATCCCTTCATCATCATTTCAGCCGAAAGACGTCCACTGCTGGACATAGGCTTTCCCCAAGCGTTGCCACATTGACCGATCCCGTGCGTCTAGCATCCAGTAGCTTAGAGCAACCGCCCTCCCAAAAAAAATATCTCCCTATCACCCAATGGGCCATCTCCCTAGCCCCACGTATGCACTTGCCCCGTGTTCCCCGGCCGCCCGTAAAGGTCCACTTGCGTAAAGGTCGGATCATGCCCTCGTTAGAATGCAGACAATTGGCTCCTGTCTACTTGATCATGAGAAGGCTGCATATGCGGAGTATTACGTGGAAATGGGAAGCTAAAGCTTCATAACTAGGCACAGATTTACAACCTATAAATAATAAAAAAGTCTTTATTTCGTGTACCAATGAGTAAACAGCTAGCATACCAACAAGTTGCATTAAATTGCGGGCTACCGAATTATGTGATCAATCGCTTCATCGTAACTCCGTAATTGATTTTCTTGCAGGTGGAAACGCGGCCTTATAACAATAAATAGACTTAAAACTATTAGGGACTAGCGGACGCCACGTAGTTTCACCCGCGTAGTTCCCGTTCCCGTGGGAAAACAGGGATAAAAAGTAGCCTATGTCACCCGGGGATAGTGTAGCTTCCCAACGGTGAAAGAATTTTTGAAATCGGTCCAGTAGTTTTTAAGTTTATTCCTTACATACAATGAAAAAACTTTTTGCAAAAAAATACCGACTTCCAAATACAAAACTACAAAGTGAAAAATAACTTTATTTTTTGAAGTCGGTGTCTTTCGTAGGTACCAATTTTTTTGCGTTATGGACACAGACTTCAAAAATTAAAGTTATTTTTCACTTTGTAGTTTTGTATTTGGAAGTCGGTAGTATTTTTTTGCAAAAAGTTTTTTTTATTTTTAATAGGCAAGTTAGTAAGGTAACTATAACGCCAGAAAAGATTTCATGAAATTTAAACATAACCGGTGAAATTAAATATCTGCGTACCCCTTAAAAGCGTACTGGCGTGATTTTATGTTATGAAATGGTATAAACAACAAACAGACATGCGATTGCAGTAATCCCGAGTGACTTGCCGTTATTTATTGAGGAGTTATGTTGTATATGTCGCAAATTCTTCATCAGATCTTCACCAAATTAAAATGGGACCAATTTCGGAACATACTTTTTCAAAATGTCAGAAAATAAATCATCATGTCAAAATATAAAACACTAGCTGTCCCACGCGGCTTCGCTCCCGTCAACTGGCTACCTACCTACCCATCAACCCTACCTACTCTACATACATGATTGTTGTGTAATTAAACCGTTTACGCAGCGCACGCAACGGAAGCTCTCAAAAAGGAATAATTTTGCCCGTTTTTGCAACATTTTTCATTTATGCTCTGCTCCTGTTGGTCGTAGCGTGATGTTATATAGCCTATAACCTTCCTCAATAAATGGACTATCCAACACAAAAATAATTTTTCAATTCCAACCAGTAGTTTCTGAGATTAGCGCGTTCAAACAAACAAACTCTTCAGCTTTATAATATTAGTATAGATTAGACAGAGTTAGATCTCCCTTTCTTCTTTCTATTCCTTCTGATTTTGTCCAACTGTGGACCAGTCCAGTCAGAGAGTCGAAACCTAGAAGTTATATTTCAAAACTAAGCGGAAATATTTCAAAACTAAGCGAAAATATACCGATGACCTGAATAGTTCAAGGAGCTATACGATACACTCTGCTTGTCTTGTTACTCTCTTGTACTCTCTCTCTCTCTCTCTCCTGTAGAGATATTCTCCGAAACACTAGATGCTACTGTTCTGTATCTCCTTTGTCCATTGCAGAAAGAGTCTTCTGCTTTCTGGTATTTGTGCAGAGTGGGTGGTGAGGTTTGCTAAGGAGAGTGTAGACCACTCTCCTTAGCAAACCTCACCACCCACTTGAAGAGATATCCTATTCATACCTCGAGACCACACACGCAGGTGCAGTGAAATGCCTCTAATCTAAATATAGCTGTATCTGGGTCTGGCACGGTTATCGTTAGTTTTGCCAACATTCTAACTATAATTGTCAAGCATGTTTCTATGTTTAGTTTATCTATAAACTATGTGTTTGAAGTATCCGCTTCTCTCTAAATGCAATGCACTGCAGTGCCTTGCCGTGGTTGAAACTAATCGTAATTTTTAACCGACTTCCCAAAAAGGAGGAGGTTCTATGTTCGACATCAAGTATTTTTTTTTTTTGTTTTCACCGATTACTCCTTCAATTGTGGACCGATTTTGAAAATTCTTTTTTTGTTTGAAAAAGTATGTTCCGAAATTGGTCCCATTTTAATTTTTGGTGAAGATCTGATGAAGAACTTCGGAGATATACAACAGAACTCTTCAATACATAACGGCAAATCTCTCGGGATTGCTGCAATCGCATGTCTGTTTGTTGTGTATAACATTTCATAACATAACATCACGCAAGTTCGCTCTTAAGGGGTAAGCAGACCTCTCATTTCACCGGTTATGTTCAAGTTTCATGAAATCTATTCTGTCGAAACAGTTCCCTTACTAACTTGCCTATTAGGTACGTACAACTAAAAAGTGAAAAATTAAAAAAACTTTTTGCAAAAAAATACTACCGACTTCCAAATACAAAACTACAAAGTGAAAAATAACTTTATTTTTTGAAGTCGGTGTCCATAACGCAAAAAAATGGTACCTACGAAAGACACCGACTTCAAAAAATTAAGTTATTTTTCACTTTGTAGTTTTGTATTTGGCAAAAGTAGTCGGTAGTAATTTTTTGCAAAAAGTTTTTTTTGATTTGAGGATTCCGCACTTGATTCATTTCTCGACTATTTGTACTCAGGGCGCTTCTCTTACACATTTATTAAGGACACAGCCAAAGTTTAGAAATCTTTGAATATATTCCTTTCCGCACCTTTAACACATCGGCCTACAAAACAAAGAGTTATTACAATAGGAAAAAGATGAGTGTTATAAGTTTGACGTGTATCTATCTGTGGCATCATAGCTACTAAACGAATGAACCGATTTTGGTTTGAAATGTGACTTTCGAGAGTGTTCTTAGCTATGTTTGATGAACATCGGTTCGGCCGTTCAAAAGTTATAGGAGTTTTACTGTTTGTATCGGGGTATTTTCGCAAGATATCGTGCCATAATTACCTGTTCTACAGATTAATTATCGATTGAAGCGTGTCTAGTACTAGACAAATTAAGTAGTTTAAAAGCATGAAATAAACCGGTAGACCGAGGTCTACTGAGCTGGCTCATTCTTCTCCTGCTTTGTCTAACTTTCTTTATAGTTTTCTTGGGTTGGGTTTCCTTGTACGTCTGCGCCAGAGACCTCTGTTTTGGGTTGTCTGAGTTCTCAGGAGTCTTAGGACCTCTTTCTGCATGTTGCATGCTCATTCTTAAATAAAGGAAATCTCGAAATAAACATTTCTACCATATTTTTAGGTCACTGTCCTTATAATTCACACTTCATTATCCAGCTCACAAACGTCCGACACAATAAGTCGGTCACACTAGTTATCCAGCGTTGAATAATATCGGTCACACATTGTTTTCATGCCATTACGCTGATTACGTCAAAATAAACAGCTTTGTCTTGTTTCAAATAACATAAAGAGATAGCATACCATTGTGTATAACTGTATGCTTATCGTAATATTTAACAGCTGTTTGAAACCTATGTGAAAAAACCCTAATATTCCAAGTTGGAGAGATGACCTATACAAGTCTATTTAAGCCCGTTATATTTCGAAATTCCAATAGTGGTCTGTCTTTTGCCATACTTTGATATTCTATAGGCTCGCGCTTGACCACTATAAGGTCACCTAAAGGTCTAATTAGACTCTAATTCAAGATACAGTATAGTCATCGGCACGTAACTTGGCAAGAGTCGTTAGATGCGCAGAAGTCGTTTTTAGGTCTCCTTGGTAGTGAAGCGGGACGCGGGGTACAAGGTCACGCCGATCCGAGCGCGCGATTGGTGGCTCAGTCGACCCGCGCCTCCCGCACCCCGTTCTCGCTCCCGATTACACTTGCGTGCACGAAAGTTGTACACTTTGTTTTTGTTGAGTTTTTGTTAAGTTAGTTTTTGTTAGGAGTAGTTGTTATTGTTTTAAATTAAGTTTTTATTACGAGTGTTACTGTTTTATTTTGGTAACAATGCCATAATTGTTACTATCTTCTTCAAGTATTTTTTTTTACTTGTAACTGTATATATTTTATTTATAACACCTAATAAACTTCACGAATTCCTCTCCATTATTTAACTTTTCTCTAAACATACATGTTTAAAAATAAATGATGGCCATAACCATTGAAAAATGACAATAAATAAAAGTGACCACTTATTTGTGGCAATAAGTGTACGATGCGCGAACTTACCCCCACTACGCCAAAACCTTGCCAAGTTACGTGCCGATGACTTTATGAGTCGTGGTCCGTCTGAAGTTAGCGCCAATAGTTGCGCAGAACCACAGATAATATAATAAAAGCATACGGATGCCTCACCCAAACAAAGAAACCGTGCCGACGTGAACAGCGTCGTTTTTCATCTGATTATACCGATTATTTTTCGTAAATCTATCGCGTTCGGTTCCGTTCCACGGCGATAGATAGATCACCATCTATATCCGTGGAATGGAACCGAACGCAATCGATGTACAAAAAATAATCAGTATAATCAGTACAGTACGTCGGCACGTTTTCTTACGTACCAAATGGCTGTTTTCTTCACGAGTGTACATGCGCGAAAGTTCGCAAAGCCTATGTTCACGTACACGGCTCATCGGTCGTACTGTATATTCTATTTGTACACCAAATTCCATCAAAATCAGTTATTTCGACAGAATTGACTAACAAACACACCTAAAACTTTCGCACCAAATTAATTATACGATTGCGAAAGTGCGTCTGTTTGTATGGCACGTTTTGACTACAAAACTTCTGCACAGATTATGATATAATCTAGTGAAAACTTTTGTTGGTAGCTTTAGAAAGATTTTGGCTACGTTTAATCCCGAAAAACAATTGGTCGCTACGAATAGGCGATCTGACACCAGTATTGTCAAGGGTTCCTGTTACCCAGTTACTGGGTTGTGGGAGCTGCATTCTTAGATGGGATCAAAATAGACTAGGCCCGAAAAAACTAAAATTACACATTTGGGAGGCGTTGCAGGTCACAGATATATAATTTAAGTGGTGTACTTACAGTTCGTTGACGTGGTACAGTGACCTTTGAATCTGCGTGACCCCTTTTGCGCATTGCGTGATGTTACGTACCTCGCTGTGGCGGCGTTATGGCTTCGAGCAGTGAAAGTCATGTGATCAGTTGTCTGCAGTCCAAATATGGTTGTAGACGAGTAAACATGCCAATAAATTTGATATTTTTACCCGACTGCCGAAGGAGGGTAATGTGTTTATCAGTCTATGTATGTATGTGTGTTTGTTCCTATGTGGCGTTCTAGAGACCTAACGCGTTGGCTGATTTTGATGCTTCTTACGTCCATCGATTCGTCTTAACCCTGCGAGTGTCACTGGGTACATACATACATTAAAATTGGAAAATAAAAAATAATGGCGGATTTTGGGCGCCATATTGTGGGGCACAATTTTCTTTTTGTGTTCTAAACCCATCGTGTGGGGTATCAAAATAAAGGGTTTTAAGAGGTGATTTCAAAAATATATAACACTTACATGTTTAAATATACCTAATCCTAAAAAAATATAAATAATAGTTATAAATAAAAAAAGTTATTAAACAAAAAACCCGACTGCTTAAAAAGCGAATTTAAAAGACGTAAACAAGAAGAAAATCATGCTGTGCAGTCGTAGGATACATCTGGTTTTGGTCAGCCAGCCCGCGAACAGTATGGAAGTCGATGTCTTTCGTAGGTACCAATTTATTGCGTTATGGACACCGACTTCAAAAATAAAGTTATTTTTCACTTTGTAGTTTTTTTATTTGGAAGTCGGTAGTATTTTTTTTTCACTTTTTAGTTTTTACCTACCTAATAGGCAAGTTTTTTAGTAAGGTAACTATAATGCCAGAATATATTACCCGAAAATCACGAAATTGAACATAACTGGTGAATTGAGAGATCTGCGTACCCCTTAAGAGCGTACTGGCGTGATGTTGTGCTATGAAATGGTATAAACAATAAACAGACATGCGATTGCAGCAATCCCGAGAGATTTGCGCTGTATATTATCGAAGTTCTTCATCAGATCTTCACCATATTAGAATGGGACCAATTTCGGAACAATTTCAAATAAAAAAAAAAAAAACAAAGTCGGTCCACAATTGACGGAGATATCGGTGAACATAAAAAAAAACACACGAAGTCGAACATAGAACCTCCTTCTTTTTGGTAAGTCTGTTAAATACCCAGTAACAAATAAATGAAGATCAAAGCCACAATCCTTGACCTCCAATCAGCCCATTGCCACATGCTCCAACAAGTAACAATCGATTCGAATTCCGATCACTGTTAAAACATAAGTATCGATAACACCCGCTCGATAGTCTCGATTCAAGGTTGTATCGATTAGAAGCAGGCAGAGTCGCAAGCGCAGGCTAAAAAGCTATGTAACAATCTATTTTGACCTATATTGCCAACACTAACACGTAATCTAAGGTCTTACTTTGTGTTAGTTTTGGCTACAGTGGCAGAACGGAGGCTAAATTCTTCCTATGTTGTTGTGGGTCTATCCATCATGTCTTATCCATGAGGAGATCTTTCTTTGGCAATAAAACTGAGTAAGAGAGGAATTTTGCTACGTGTTTGGCGCCGTCAGTCTATCTATACTCGGATTTTTAAACGACTTCCCAAAAAGGAGGAGTTTCTATGTTCGACATTATGTTTGTATTTTTTTTTTGTGTATGTTCACTGATATCTCCGTCAATTGTAGACCGAAATTGAAAATTCGTTTTTTTGTTTGAAGAAGCATGTTCC
Organism: Orthosia cruda; assembly: GCA_964057195.1. Lineage (NCBI taxonomy): Eukaryota > Metazoa > Arthropoda > Insecta > Lepidoptera > Noctuidae > Orthosia > Orthosia cruda. The sequence continues at coordinate 21,791,732 of OZ059848.1, read as the reverse complement.
GAAATTGGTCCCATTTTAATTTAGTGAAGATCTGATGAAGAACTTCAGAGATATACAACAGAACTCTTCAATAAATAACGGCAAATCTCTCGGGATTGCTGCAATCGCATGTCTGTTTATTGTTTATACCATTTCATAACATAACATCACGCCAGTACGCTCATAAAGGGTACGCAGACCTCTCATTTCACCAGTTATGTTCAAGTTTCATGAAATTTATGCTGGCATTATAGTTACCTTACTGACTTGCCTATTAGGTAGATACAAATAAAAAGAGAGAAATAAAAAAAGCTTTTTGCAAAAAAATACTACCGACTTCCAAATACAAAACTACAAAGTGAAAAATAACTTAATTTTTTTAAGTCGGTGTCCATAACGCAAAAAAAATGTAACCTAGGAAAGACTACATGTTAAATAACATGTAGCGAGATTGCAAAGAAATTCCTGTTTAGATAACAATTTCTCAATAGCGTGTAAACTCCTTGCTTGAACTTGCATGACCTGTGTGCTGTGCTATAAATTAAAAAAATATTACTCACCACCCTAGGGTTTCATGACAAAAGTTTGTTTAGATACAGTTTACGTGCAAGTGTGATGAAAAATATATTACGTTTATATTCATAAAACATTTATTTACACCAATTAGTAAAAATTAAATTGAGGAGTCATGTCACATCGATTCGATGAATCGCTTATTATTAAGTCTTACCTAAAAAACTAAGCTCCGCGTTTGCAACATTAAAAAAAAGTCAGTCAGTTTTGTCTACAAAATAAAAAAAACACAGTTTAGTCATTTCGCTTACAGGGTCCATCTTTGATGAAGTACTCAAACTTGTTTCCAAAGCATTTAGAACGCTGCCTGGGGCATCACACGGCAAACCAGCCAATTATTAATTTATCTCTTGAGTGTTTTTGATCTATAACTCTATCGCTGACAAGGCCCTCCAGGCTTTTAGTCTTTGGTATTTTTAACCCCCGACGGAAAAAGCCCTCTTTTTCCGTCGGTGTTATAAGTTTGACGTGTGTTGCTGTGTATCTGTGTGTTTATCTGTGGCATCATAGCGCCTCAACGGATGAACCGATTTTGATTTAGTTTTTTTTTGTTTGAAAGGTGATTGTGTCTAGAGTGTTCTTAGCTATGTTTGAAAAGATCGGTTGAGCCGTTCAAAAGTTATGGGCGTTTTACTGTTTGAATCGGGATGTGTATCCGATAAATGTGTCGGGGGGTTTTTTAAAATTCGAAATTTTACTTGTTGCATAAGAATTTCATTATTTGATGTCGAGTAATCACGGTCTGCATGTAGCCAAATCTCGTTACAATTTAAACCACAGCACCAAGCCGATAAAATTCCTTTTCTTCTTGCAAGAATGTTCAATTTACATATAATCCTAATCGTCCCTTTGAAAGTTAACAAATAAGTCGTAATGAATACGTGTTGTAGGCTTACCGTATATGCTTGGCATTCTTGTCGGCTGATTGTAAGTTTGTATTAATTATATTATACTAGCGACTCGCCCCGGCTTTGCAAGGGATAGGGAAATATAGACAAAAAAACCGGCCAAGTGCGAGTCGGACTCGCGCACCGAGGGTTCCGTGCAAACCTCAGCTTAAAGGTATTGTAGACCTAGTAGGAGTATTTGATATGAATTTCAATTTAATACCTCTACGCGTTCATGAGGAAAGGGGTAGTAAGTTTAAAATTATTATAAATATTTTTATTATACGATGTAACTAAAAATTTACGGTTTTCGCAACTTTTCCTTTATCTGTGCTATAAGACGTTGCTTCGTAACAAATGTCCAGATTTTGAGTTCACGGGAAGTGCCCTGTAGGTTTTGATTCCCTTGCGAGTGTCGAAAATTTGCGACATAAACGGCTGTATCTTTTGATTGCGTTGGCTTAGAAGTTTGATTTTTTTCACATTGACAGCTTTAAGGGACAGTAGACCTGAGTATTTAATATAAATTTCAGCTTGATACCTCCACGCGTTCCTGAGAAAAAGGGTCTTGACAGACAGACGGACAACAAAGTGATCCTATAAGGGATCCGTTTTTTCCTTTCGAGATACTACGGAACCCTAAAAGTGCAAAAACCTGCCTTGTTTATCGCTCTTTCAATTAGTGAAAGCCGTATCGAAATCCGTTGCGTGGTTTAGAAGTAATAAACGGAGAAACAGACAGACATTTAGAGTATACTAGATAGAGATGTACATAGTTGGATTGGATTGTATACGTATAAAGGTATTCACTTACTTGCGGTTAGGAAGTGCACTTGAGCTTGACTTGGTCACGTGCGGTGTTATCGTTCATTCGTGTTATTGGAATGTAGGACGCCTGATTGATTTTTATAGTGAATGATCAGAAGATATCATTGTCTTATGCGTTTCCTTATAGACTCTCTGTTAGCCACATCACGCGTAGATTATTAGATTTAATGTTACACTAGTCGAAAATTCTTCCATTAACGTAGTCTGGCGATTACTCCACTGTTTGACGGTGTACGTTCAAAATAAAAAATGATATCAATTTGTCTTATCATTATCTAGCCCTATATGGAAACAGAAAAGTAAAAAAATACAATATTTGAAAGTTATGAGCGTCGAAAGTTTCATATTACAACACTAATTTTAACGCATCTTTGGGCGGAAGTAAATACCATAAGAATAAGGAAAATTGCAAAACGGCCTCCATGCAGGGATAGATTAGTAATTCAACAATGCAAATAATTTTATTTTGAAAATATACATTTAGTAGTTTTTTCATGATACGACTCCCAAAGGCCTGTTCATAAAATTTCGCGCGCTCGTTTTCGTCCTAAATAATCATCCATTTCGCAAAAAATTTGCAAAAGTGCTAATTCGTACGAGAACTAGCTTCTTACTGCTCATCACAGCATCAATCTCTTTCGCACGTGTTGTCGGATGAGACAGCGTGCATTTTAACCCCGCGCACAAAATAGTTCGTGCCGTGTTGACTAGGGGAACCTTAACTACATATTTCGGCTCAGTAGACGTTAGAACATAATGCAAGATATGAAGAGTGTGACCTAGACCCAATACATTCTAAAATGTTGATCGGGAAACAGCTGTTACTTAATGGTCTCCTTGTATACTTCCATCAAACACATCTTGAGATTTGAGTCCACCTCCTGATGTAAGATTTGACCATATTTTCAGTTAGATCCTAATATAAGGTTTATAAAAAACATATTTTACTATTTTTTTAATTTTTCGCTTTTTAGTTGTACCTACCTAATAGACAAGTTGTTTAGTAAGGTATCTATAATGCCAGAATAATAGATAATACCCGAATATCATGATACTTGAACATAACCGGTGAAATGTACACATCTGCACATCCTTTAGAGTGTACTGGCGTGATTTTATGTTATGAAATGGTATAAACAATAAACAGACATTCGATTGCAGCAAGTCCGAGAGATTTGTCGTTATTTATTGAAGAGTTATGTTGTATATCTCCGAAATTCTTCATCAGATCTTCACCAAATTAAAACGGGACCAATTTCGGAACATAATCTTTCAAACAAAAAATAACTTTCAAAATCGGTCCACAATTGACGGATAAATCGGTGAACAAACATACTTAAAGTCGAACATAGAACCTCCTCAAAAATAGGACCAAGCTTCGATTCCACAGATAGCAAAACCAGTAATATATCTACCAAATTAACCTGGAAAGATAACTGTTCATTAGTTTCTGCTAGAGCAAAAAGGCTTGAACGGTCGGCAATGCCCCGAGTTGAAGCAATCATAGTACTTATCTGCTTAGGTATGTCGTTGAAGTCTTGTGTACTAATGCCGCGACGGTCAGCCATCGAGCCCGTTGATTTAGAAAGCTGCTGCGCTTGCGCAACATCTAAATTGCTAACACATGGCTATATCCGAGTGTCATGTTATGTGCTTGTGATTTTGCGGATGTTGGGGAAGTTGACTTACTTAATTTTGTAGTAACCAGTATCTGCAGTGGCCAATCTGGAAATCCCTAAACCGATTGCGGACCCAGGTTGGCCGCTGTAGAAACTATCTGGCCAAATGGAGTATCATAGACCCATCCAAAACACAGTGCCAGTGTGGGGCTCCTTCGCAAGATTTGGCCCACCTTGTCTGCCCTTCATGCCCGACCTCCACCTTACGGAATTTGAACGTAGCAAATCACAGAGCTGTCCGAGTAGCTACATTCTGGTCGGACAAAATCTGAATGGTTTGAGTTTATCGACACGAAAGAAGAAGACCAGTATCTTATTCTTCCTGCCCCTTTGCCAATTTATTTGAGGTCGGGCCTCCTTGTGCGTCTACGCCAGAATGGGCTATCCTGGGTTGTCGATAGTGGTACATTTTGCTCCCTCAGGTTTCTTTTGACAGTGCTCCACCAAGAGGTGTGGTCTGCCTCTTGTTATTGGCTTGGTGCTGATTTTAACCGACTTCCCAAAAAGGAGGAGGTTCTATGTTCGACTTCAAGTTTGTTCTTTTTTTTTTTTGTGTATGTTCACCGATTACTCCGTCAATTGTGGACCGATTTTGAAAATTCTTTTTTTGTTTGAAAAAGTATGTTCCGAAATTGGTCCCATTTTAATTTGGTGAAGATCTGATGAAGAACTTCGGAGATATACACCAGAACTCTTCAATAAATAACGGCAAATCTCTTGGGATTGCTGCAATCGCATGTCTGTTTGTTGTTTATACCATTTCATAACATAACATCACGCCAGTACGCTCTTAAGGGGTAAGCAGATCTCTCATTTCACCGGTTATGTTCGACTTTCGTGAAATCTATTTTCTCCGTTATAGTTACCTTACTAACTTGCCTATTAGGTAGGTACAACTAAAAAGTGAAAATAACTTTATTTTTCGAAGTCGGTGTCCATAACGCAAAAAATTGGTACATACGAAAGACAGCGACTTCAAAAAAAAAAGTTATTTTCACTTTGTAGTTTTGTATTTGGAAGTCGGTAGTATTTCTTTGCAAAAAACGTTTTTTGAGTATTGTTTTTACGGATTATCAATCATCTCGTCTCATAATGTGACCATACCATCTAAATCTACTCTTTCTGAATTAACTTCATATGTAGCAGCTTAATATGTACAGTCGATGCCAATATATATATTGAGTCAGTACAAGTTTGTCTATCCATGAGATCTTGAGATTGTAATTTTGCTCAAAGTGGCTATCTTTAATTGAGTAGTCTAACTTGTTTCCTAAGTATTGAGATCGCTGCCTTGGGCATCATACCAGACTATGCTATATTCGTTTCTGAGTTGTTCTGTCTTCATTCCATTAAGTTCTTGGCCTTCGGTGTTTTGCTGATATCCTAAGGCTTCACAGGCGAGGGACTCGTGAACTTGGCTTACTAAGCCATTTTGGAGATGTTGAACTTAAGATTGCCCTAGTCGACACCACGAATTATTTTCTGCGCGGGGTTTAAAATGCATACTTTCTCATCCGACAACACGTGCGAAAGAGATAGATGCAGTGATGAGCAGTAAGAAGCAAGTTCGCGTACGAATTAGCACTTTTGCAAATTTGTAGCGAAATGGATGATGATTTAGGACGAAAACGAGCGCGCGAAATATTATAAATAGACCTTTGGGAATATATATATAGATATCATGAAAAAACGAGTAATAGTATCTGTTCAAAATAAATTATTTGCGTTACTAATCTATCCCTGTATGGTGACTGTTTTGCATTTTTCCTTCTTCTTATGGTATTTATTTGCGCCCAAAGATGCGTTAAAATTTGTGTTGAAATGTGGAACTTTCGACGCTCATAACTTTCAAATATATATATTATTTATTTTTTTTGTTTCCCTACAGGGCTAGATACTGATGAGACCAATTGATATATTTTTTTATTTTGAACGTACATCGTCAAACAGTGGAGTAATCTCCAGACTATGTTAGTATGGAAGAATGACCGACTAGTGCAACCTTAAGAACATAGAGTTGCACATATTTTTCTTCGTCTAACTCGTTGATTGAATATCGCTAAGTCCAATGGATACTTAGACCAGCTATAATAGTAGTTTTCTCTTTTAAAACGCATGTCTGCAGTACACGAGTGTTCACAAGCTCTGAAAGCTTGGAAAGTCTCCTTTGTTTCAATCTTTTGTCGTGGGAAAAGTTTTCGCGTTGAGGAAAGTATGTATGAGTTTAGATAGTGCTTTTCTTTACTCTGGGTGAATGGTAGTGCGTTCGCCAAGTTTCAAACAACTGCCAGATTTTTCGTGGTATGTTTTATTAGATATTGTAGAAACGATATATATGGACTGTGTGAAAATGATATGAGTTGACTAATGAGATGACTGTAAATTTGAGAAAACTTAAACTTAGTTTAGTTTCTTAAGGTTACACTAGTCGATCATTCTTCCATACAAACGTTGTCTGGCGATTACGCCACTGTTTGACGATGTAAGTTCAAAATAAAAAAATATATTAATTTGTCTCATCATTATCTAGCCCTGTATGGAAACAAAAAAGTAAAAAAAAAATATAATGTGAAAGTTATTTGGGCGGTAATAAAAGCCATAAGAAGGAAAATTGCAAAACGGCCTCCATTCAGGGATATATTAAAAACTACTGGACCGATTTCAAAAATTCTTTCACCGTTGGGAAGCTACACTATCCCCGGGTGACATAGGCTACTTTTTATCCCTGTGTTCCCACGAAACGGGAACTACGCGGGTGAAACCGCGAGGCGTCCGCTAGTTACGTATATTTTACTAAGAAATACCAATATGTATTCTACATTTGGTACGGAACTCTAAATATGCAAAGTCCTACACGCACTTGGCCGACTTCAAAAAAGGAGGTGGTTTTAATTTGACTAAATGTTTTATTGTCTTTTCAGCGATATTTCCCAATTAGAGAGAACTAAATTGTCGGGTAGGATAACGCACTTCCAATCTAAAAGGATGCCAATCCGGTGTGTTTCCTACAAACGATCAACATATCAGTTAGTTCATTCCACAAATACGTTGTTCAAGCATAGACAAGCACACATTTACATAATCCCGTATGCATCTAGCCGTTACGGGGCTTTTTTTTACCTTTATAGACACTGTTACTAGCATGTGACATAAATATTTATGTTTTTTTTTTATCGGTGTATTGACCTTACGAGTAACACATAACATAACTTCACGCGTTTCTTCGCAGAAAGGGTAGGCAGCGGTGATATAGCGAACCACATTTCGCTAGATAAGTTTCAAGTCCAAAGTAACAGATATAAATCTCTAGATGACTTGATTGTATGTACTTCGATGCCAAAAAACGAAGTAAAAGAAAAGTTAATAAAAAAACCCGACTGCTTCAAAAGCGAACTAAAAAGACGTAAACAAGAAGAAAATCATGCTGTGCAGTCGGAGGATACATATTCGCGAGCTGGCTGACCAAAACCAGATGTATGTGTATTAAACAGTTAGTTTTGGTAACAGGTTTATGCTTTTTATGCCATCCTTATACTTACGGGATATATGTCAAAATCGGTTCTGAATCGGAGCTGAAATTTGAGCCACTTCTCGGTGTTCGTTTTAGCTGAAAATTGAGCCACTTCTCGGTGTTCATTTGAGCTGAAATTAGAGCCACTTCTCGGTGTTCGTTTGAGCTGAAATTTGAGCCACTTCTCGGTGTTCATTTGAGCTGAAATTAGAGCCACTTCTCGGTGTTCGTTTGAGCTGAAATTTGAGCCACTGCTCGGTGTTCTTTTGAACTGAAATTTGAGCCACTTCTCGGTGTTCGTTTGAGCTGAAATTTGAGCCACTTCTCGGTTTTCGTTTTAGCTGAAAATTAAGCCACTTCTCGGTGTTCGTTTGAGCTGAAATTAGAGCCACTTCTCGGTGTTCGTTTGAGCTGAAATTTGAGCCATTTCTCGGTGTTCGTTTGAGCTGAAATTTGAGCCACTTCTCGGTTTTAGTTTTAGCTGAAATTTGAGCCACTTCTCGGTGTTCGTTTTAGCTGAAATTTGAGCCACTTCTCGGTGTTCGTTTGAGCTGAAATTTGAGCCACTTCTCGGTGTTCGTTTGAGCTGAAATTTTGCACAAAAGTTAATTTCTCGAGACAAAGATATTTTTTAGTATAAACGTTTGTTTAAAAAAATCATAAAATAGTCTTGCTGATAACACTATGTACATATATCACATAGATCCATTGTCACGGCACTTGCATTATTACTGGGTCAAGTAACAATTCTCCGTAGTGCAATGAAACTAGAGGTCGTAAATCTTCTCAGGATCACGGACCATTGTTATTCAATTGAATATGATTGGCCATGTCTTAAACTCTTGACTTCAAATACAGTACCTGAACTGCTACAGAAGAAAATATAAGGGACTAGCTTCTGCTGCTTCGCCCGCGTGAAAAGTGTTTTTATCCCGAGGGATGAAAAGTAGCCCATGTGCTATTCAAGACTCCAATCCATCTCCGTGCCAAATTTCATCCAGATCCATTTAGCCGTCCTGACGTGATTGAGTATCAAATATCCATCTATCCATCCAAACATTTGCATTTATAATATTAGTAAGAAGTGAGATAGTAGGATTTAGAAAGAGATTTTCCTTCATTGCGTCGCTGGTACGACAGTAATTCAGATTTGTTTGGGCCAAAACTTGTCTACTTCCACGGCACCGTCGCTGGCATATATCACTTTGGTCCTTGTTTTGGGGTTCATGCTAACCATTGTCTACCTCCTATCTTGCCCTATATGTCCCATATCATGCAGAAAGAGAATTTCAGACATGATTTTCATGGTGGACATCCCACCCATACGCACAAAACGATTTGGGAACATTTTTATTATGCGTACAGTTAAGGAGTGGAATTCCCTGCCGGAGTCTGTGTTGCCCGATAGCTACAATCTAAGTCTCGGGTATTTAAGTCTACGATGAATCACGCTTGCCTAGAAGTAACCTATTCACTCTTGACTTAAAGACCCCATGGTTGTAGCTATCAGGGAACATAGACCTCGGCGCACAATAAAAGTAAGCAAAAGGCTTTGTGCGTTTGGGTGGGATGTCCACTGTGTACCGATGGCGCATGGCCGTAAGTACGTCTTGTAGAAAGGGCCAGGCGGAATCAAATTGTGCAGTTCTGTCGCATACTTCCCGAAATGTAACCGATAAAAAACTTTTTACCTACAAATTCTACCGACTTCCGACGTGATTAGTGTTTTTACTACAAAGTGAAAAAATAACTTTCTTTTTCGAAGTCTGTGTCTTTTTTTGTAAAAAGTTTTTTATTTTACACTTTTTGTTGTACCTATTAAGCAACTTGCCTTTAGTAAGGTAGGTACTTATAATGCCAGAATAGATTACCCGAATACCATGAACATAGCCGGCGAAATGAGAGTGTACCAAGTTGAACTGTACTCATCTGCGTACCTATTATAGTGTACTGGCGTGATGTTATGTTATGAAATTGTATAAACAATAAACAGACATGCGATTGCAGCAATCCCGAGAGATTTGCCGTTATTTATTGAAGAGTTCTGTTGTATATCTCCGAAGCTCTTCATCAGATCTTCACCAAATTAAAATGGGACCAATTTCGGAACATACTCTATCAAACAAAAAAGAATTTTCAAAATCGGTTCACAATTGACGGAGATATCGGTGAAAATACACAAGAAAAAAACATACATGAAGTTTTTTGAAAGTCGGTTAAAAAACCGGCGGGCGGGCAACTTAGCGTCGATTTTCGAGGCTCTTGAGCTTTGACGCGACCAGGGCCTGCAGTCTCGACATAGTTTGCGATCGTTACGTTAAGTAACGATCGTTATCTCTTACCGACAAAATACGCTTGCCGTAACGACCCTAACGATAAACGCAAGTCTCGACAGCCGAGTTAGCGTGCAAAATCTGTCACTATATTGACGTACCGTTGTCGGTAGGCTAGCGATGTTCGTATTCATAGTGCGGTGATTTTTTTGAAAAATTATGGCAGTTGAAAAAAATCCTTGTATCATAGGGAAAATTGGTAGACAAGATATTCAAAAAAAACTATTTTTCTTTGAAAATTATGCAGAAGATAGGTAAACCTTATCATGTTAACAATTGTTTGCATCGGAACTTGTAAGTAGCTTATGCCGTTTTTAAAAATACGCATAACAAAGACGAAAATAGTTCGCTTCCTTGCAACACAGACGTTGAACATGGGAAACAAACTGTCAATGTCAATTGTCAAGTTTGTTTGTACACAAAATACGACAATGAGAATTGGAATTGATTAAAAACTGGAAAAGAACCGTATTTCTATAGTGGAGGACAGTGGCACAGGCGCAGGCCCTAGCCCGAGTGCTAGCAAGCAGCGTGAGCGTCAGGTAATAACAACCTACAACAATTTTCGATTCCTATTTTTGGTACTAAATTGAATACTTTGCATATGTTCGAAGTAGTTTGTGTTTACTTAATGAATATCTTAAATGTTTCAGGCGTACTTCGGGGCATATTGATGCGCATTTGGCAACTTTAGAAGCCCGTCCATATATCCACACGGGCAAATTTTGAAACATGCTGGAAGGAGGTTCCCGAGGAACTCAACAAACTTCCAAACGGATACAAAAGGTCCCCCGAGCAGTGCATGACGTTAAATATCAAGTTGGTTTTCAAATGTAAGTACAAGCCACGTCAGTTTTATTTATATTTAGTAGAATACAATAGGTATCCTAATTACAGGTTTGGATAGACTTAAAAAGCTGCGCCTGCACTAAGGCAGCGTAATTATAAAAACAAATCATTCAAACTGGCAACCGAAGCGTCATCACTGCTTCTTTGACTGAAGTGGAGAGACGCATAACATCCTTAATTAGTGTAGAGTACACATTTGGCACAGACTGCCCGGATACTATGCCATTTTCTTTTTTATTATTAGAATCACTAGAGCATTAAGAGACATTTTTAGTACATCTAATTTCTTTACAGATGGTGGCAGCTGCAACTCAAGTGCAATCAGACGCTACCAGAGGCAGGCAAGGTACAAGCCGAGGCGTGGATGCTATTTGCATAGGCTGCAAATTCAATAGCGGACAGTTTTACAATTTTTGTAAATAAAAATAATAAATTGTTTTATATGTTTTTTATTTAAATCACAGAGGGTCAATAAAATAAAATTATGTAAAACTAGTATTATTGAGTCTTCTTATGCACTCTGCAACAGCTCACTCAGTGCACCACACAAGTCCTGTATAACAAAAACAAGATTTTAGGAGTATTCATACAATGATACACAATGGCATAAGTCGGACTTGATTCTATAAGCCATTATATATCACCTTTGGGTCAAATAAATGGAGATGCTAATGAAATAGGTATAAAGATCTAGGGAAAATTATATGTTATGCAAATATAGGTATACCTATTTAATAAATATAATATAATAAAACCTTAAAATAAATCATTTGATTAGGTACCTGTTACTTCTAGGCCATCTTCATGAGAGTGGGTGTGGTGGCTTCTGATTCATGTAATTTATATTTTAAACACGTGTATTTATGCGTTGGTGAGACAGACACCTAAAAACAGACTTCAGCACACCAAAGCATCTTTCAACGACATTCCTGACTGAACAATGAGTATTTGTTTATTGATACTCCGGTTTCCCTGGGTGCTGATTTTTTAAAGGAGTCTTCAACCATGGTTTCAGAGGATATATATCATCACCTAAAAGATAAAACATAGAATGTACTTTCAGCAGATTATAATGAACATTTATTATTAGTTACCAAGCAGCCATGTACGGTGGTCCCCATTGATATTTTTTTTATGTGTGCAGTCTATGAGTGGTGGGCAGTGGGTAGTGTGCAGTCTATGGCTGTGGAGCATTTCTAAACTTCTCTTTAACTGCACACCGTTCTTCTTGGATCATGGGAAATTTAACATATCATCTTAAAAGGTTTTCATTGATAACCAAAGTTACAGCATGTATTACTCGGCTTACTGACTTTTGGCTTATGCTGCAGCCCCACTGCAAGCCAATAGGTAGTTGGCAGCACCCACTTGACTATTAAGAATAAAATTATAAGTACATCTTGGATATTAGAAAACATAAATAGAAATATTATTTAGGCACATTAAGTAGGTACCCAACGCATAGACACTCACTTGAAACTCCACAGAAAGTCCGTAAGGCCCTCATCTTTGAATAGATGGACGAAGTTCACCAACGAGCTCATGAAACGTCCTTGTTTATTCGGTAAAGATAGAGAAATTGGCCATCCTCTAAATCCAAAGGATTTTCACCTTCACGCCGGTTTCGTGCATTTTCCGCCTCATTATTATATCGAGTCTGTTTTCTAGCACGACCAAAGCCCACGCTTAATACTATACAGCCATATTACTCTAATTTATTGTTTTTGTAACCTCTAAAACCAATGATAACGATCGTTACGACACTTATCGGGCTGTCAAAAATGCTCGCTAGGAAATTCGATATCATACCGATAAATCGTTAACTTAGCGACAATATACGTTAAGTTTGCGATGACAAACGTCAAAAATCGATAGCTTTGACTGTCGAGACTACCAAAAATCGTTATCTTCCGATCGTTAGGACTTAGCGACCGATCGTTACGAGATAACGTTCGCTATCTATGTCGAGACTGCAGGCCCAGTGCCTAGTTGCCAATCAGCCTCTTGGCACGTCTGTCAATCGACACAAGTGCTAAATGATGCATCCTACAAAAAATTACGGCCATAGTGTATTTCTCTTGTCAATGTCTAAATAGTTTCCTACACTCCATGCATAATTTCGTAGTGATTAAATATTGAGTAGTGTAGCTGCATTTGACCCGAGGTTGTGGATCGATATATTGATAACAGTCCGTCAATAAAGTTCAAAATTGCATGCTTCTTATGGAGAATCGATAAGAAATTATGTGTATCTGAGCTGTATGGTGGCTTTGATAGTGTCTGTAAGATTTATACGTGCAATAAAGAAAGAAAACGTATTTATTGGTTAATAAAGTGTTTTAGATAACGTTTTTAGGCGAGTATGCACTAAAGCATTTTTGCGAGCATAACAATGTTATGTAACGTTCTTGCGAATATTCGACGTAATGTTCGACGCAGTGTTCGACGGAATGCTCGGCGAGTGAGCATTTATATTTACCTGTAACATTTATTTGTCCACCTCACTCCACGTGACCTGCGCTCGTGCCTTTGCTCGATAAAATGAACGCTCGTTGGTTTTCAAATCAGGTTGTAACAAAACATCGAGCGTCATGTTCGAAGTGTGAAGCTTACAGTCTCCCAAAGGGCAATGGAGAGGGCTATGCTCGGAGTTTCCTTGCGTGATCGGATCAGAAATATAGAGATCCGCAAGAGAACCAGGGTTACCGACATAGCCCGAGGAATTGCAAAACTTAAGTGGCAGTGGGCAGGGCACATTGCTCGCAGAACGGATGGCCGATGGAGCAGAAAGGTTCTGGAGTGGTAACCGCGAACCGGAAGACGTTGCGTTGGAAGGCCTCCCACCAGGTGGACCTATGACCTGGTGAAGGTTGCGGGGTTCCGCTGGCGACGCTTGGGGAAGGTCTATGTCCAGCAGTGGACGTCTTTCGGCTAATATGATGATGAATTCCATCGCACATTCTCCAAAATGTAACCGATAAAAACTGACAGGCTGGCAAGTCGTAGTAACTTCAAAACCAGTATTATTGGTGTTACCGTTATCTTTCTAAGAACATTTCAGATATTTGTCTGTATTAATAGGCCGTTAAGATATCTGTGGTATGTTGAACTGGTAACTACGTAAGTCTTGTTGGCCGAGTTAGATCTTGCAATGTGCCCTTAGACAACGGAAATGAATGGAAACAGTAATGTCCAGACTTGTAATGCATTTTCTCACGATGACTAGGCAGCTGATGTTGGCTAACGAAGTCTGGTATTTGAGATAATTTTCTGGGTTAGAATATATTGCTGTACATTAAAATATTATCAGAAGACTTGACTTTAGAACCCGCTGTCTCCCCCTTGAATATTTTTATGCAGTAAATAAATAAAAATGAATGGAAGGCGACTAACGAAAGGTATTTACAAGGCAGACATGACTGGAAACGCCGGGACGCCCTAGAAAGACATACATATACCTTATTGGTGATGTTTTTCAGAAAGGCCAGTTGCGCAGTACTCATAACCGGCGTGTGTGTATGACTAGATGTATGAATGAGTGAAGCAAAAGAAGTATGTAAGGATCGTAGCAGGTGGCGTTCTGTAGTTTCTGCCTACCCCCGTGGGAGAAAGGCGTGAGTTTATGTATGTAATACACAGTATTCATGATGCTCTTCATCATAATCATCAGCCTTTTAATGTTCCCATTTCTGGTACACAGGCCTCCCCTCTGTGAGAGAGGAAACGGGCCCGCATCCACCACGCCAGTGTGGATTAGTGGATGTCACATTGTCTTGGAATTTTTGGTTCTAGGACATGGCCGATGCCTTTGCAAGCTTGTATTTATCTCAATTTATTTGGGGTCGGCCCAAGATGTCTGAATACTGCGATGGCGCTAAATAGTCAGACTCTTTTTAACCGATTTAATAAAAGGAGGAGATTATCAAATCGGTTGTATTTTTTTTGAAATTTTGCCCACAATTTATCCATTGTTTCTTTAATCATCCCATACTCTTAGTAGATCTTATATATCCCACCACAAATACAAAAAAAAAATACTAGCTGTCCCCCACGGCTTCGCTCTAGTCCACTGGCTACCTACCTACCCTACCCTGCCTAACTACCTACTCTGCCTACCCAGTTACCCACCTACCATAACTTACCCTACCTACCTACCTTCCCTATTTATCTATCCTACCTATCATACCTATCCTACCTACCTACGCTACCAATTTCGTTTTTCCAAAATATAGCCTATGTCCTTTCCCAGGATGCCATCTATCTCCTTGCCAAATTTCATTGAAATCCGTTCAGTGGTTTAGGCGTGAAAGATAACAGACAGACACGAGTTTCGAATTTATAATGTTAGTATGGATTATCTAATTAATATTGAAACGATTAGCGGCATTATAAAAAAAGTCAATTGAATTTAACAAATTCGTTTCATTTGACGACTTGCGCGTATCAAATGATGAATAAAATTGATTTCATGCTCGAAAGGTTTTTTTTACTCGGTTAGTCTGTTGTAAGGTAAACCTTTATGATATACTAGTTTCTGCCTTTGGCGTCACCTGCTTGAAAAGTGGATAATTAACCCTAGGGCACTTACTACCGGGATTGAAATTATCATCTCCAACGTGCGTGGATGACTACATATAAGAATGTAAATGAAGCTAACGGGGTAGTTCTGTGTTTCTGTCTACCCCTATAGGGAAAAAGCGTGAGTTTATGTATGTAACAGTTTCCTATGTTCTAAATGAACTTCAGAGTCTTTTACATCGTCGCCGAGTTGCCAGCTTGTCGGTTTTTTATCGGTTATATTTCTGCGAGTGTGCGATGGAATTGCGTGATATAATTCCACCTAGCCCGTTTCATCATAGGACTACCAGACGTACGGCGATGCTGGCCATCCCACCCATACGCACTAAACGTTTTGGGAACACTTTTATTGTGCGTACAGCTAAGGAGTGGAATTTCCTGCCGGAGTCCGTTTCCCGACAGCTACAATCTAGGGGTCTTTAAGTCAAGAGTGAATAGATTTTTTCTAGGCAAGCGTGCTTCATCGTCGATCATATTGAATAGTGGTCAAGCGCGAGCCTACAGTGTATATAAAAAAAAAAACATCATGTCATGGCCCAGCCATGCCAATGTTATTGACTTATATGAATCCATTCGGGATTATCCTATTTGCGGTTACAGGTATTCCGTTTCTATTGATAAGGAAAACATTGAGAAAAATAATGACCTAACCATTAGCATGAATAACATCCCTAATTATAATTTTAGCTCAGTTCTCATTATAAGTATACATGCGCCGGCGCAACGTACAGTTAGGGAAATTAATTATGAAGCAGTTTTGATAACAATTCCCAGTAAGTAAATGTTCTCGAAGTATTTATTTAACTGTCGGATATGATGTGTGCTGGCGTGCTGGGGTGCGTGTGGTGAGCGGCTTTATTGCTCCGGTACCATTCTGGACAAATGGTAGTGAGTAATCACGATGCGACTCACATTTTCTCTTGAGTACCAGGGGCGAGTGCTCTCGGAGGCGTGACCTACCGAAGATGGTCCCAGACACCTCGTAAGGGGTTGCCTGGTATAGTGTGCCGCCTTTATATACCGAAAGGTGGGTAAAGGTGGCCACTATAGAAAATCTCAGTAGTTTGATTGGGTTATGTCGGATATGATGACAAATATACCTTGTCTCGTTTTGTAATGTGCAAGTCACATTCAAGTATTCAAAACTAAGATTGCCTTTAGTATAAAATAAATTTATTCATCAAAAAATCTTTTTTAAAACATGCTTCTTTGTATTCTTCTCAGCAAATCCATTCATTTGATACCCATGTCATGTATCAAAAATAACTAGTCCGCCATCTTGAGCTGTCCGCCATATAAGATTTAGAATGACGTCACTTAGCTAACCATGCATTGTCATCCAAACTAAACGTTTATGCAAAATTTCATTTTAATCGGTGGAGGATAGCTGCTTTAAAATTCAGTTGCAAGATTTGACCCGAACACACTTGCATACATACAGTAACAAACATACATACATACATTGTACGTTAAATAAAAGCTTATAATAATGTTCGAGCCGCAAAAAAAGTGTCTGTCTCCGTAAGACTGTCTGGAAAGATGAGAAACAAAACTTTTCATAAGTGAAGTAAACGCGTAATGGTTTATTAGGGTTCCGTACCCAAAGGGTAAAAACGGGACGCCATTTACTAAGACTCCGCGGTCCGTCTGTCTGTCTGTCACCAGGCTGTATCTTATGAACCGGGATAGCTAGACAATTGAAATGTTCACAGATGATGTATTCCTGTTGCCGCTATAACAACAAATACTAAAAAGAGAATAATATAAATATTTAAGTGGGGCTCCCATACAACAAACGTGATTTTTGTGCCGTTTTTTACGATAATGGTACGGAACCCTTCGTGCGCGAGTCCGACTCGCACTTGGCCGGTTTTTTTGTAGACTTGAAACTGCTTCCCTATGATAATTTGATAAAACATCGTAAAAGTACTATCTTAAGCCGGAGTATCAAATGATAGCTTTATTTTGTTATAGAATGAGATTAATATACATATCGGTGGATATTGTTGACCAGATAACTTATCAAATAATAATTTTCCGTTGAATTTTATCCTGTTTCCGTTTAGGTTATCGACTTTATAATACCTAACTAGCTGTCCCCCGCGGCTTCGCTCCCGTCAACTGGCTACCTAACCTACTCTACCCTACATACATGATTGTACGCAACGGACGCTCTCAAAAAGCAATATTTTACCAGTTTTTGCAACTTTGTTCATTTATCAAAAAACATTCAAATTGAAATTTAATTGATTTTGAACAAATTAACCGATTTGGATTTACATTTGAAGAACACAATAACATCGACCTGAATGGCTTCGTGAAAAGGATGGTACAGCTGTGCCTTTGCTTTAACCGACTTACCAAAAATGAGGAGGTTCTATGTTCGACTTTATGTAAGTTTTTTTTATGTCTGTTCATCGATATCTCCGTCAATTGTGGAACGATTTAAAAAATATTTTTTTTGTTTGAAAGAGTATGTTGATATAAAAGAGTATATGAGTACAAAATTGGTCCCATTTTAATTTGTTGAAGATCTGATGAAGATCTTCGGAGATATACAACAGAATTCTTCAATACATAACGGCAAATCTCTCGGAATTGCTGCAATCGCATGTATGTTTATTGTTTATACCATTTCAAAACATAACATCACGCCAGTACACTCTAAAGGGGTACGCAGATCTCTCATTTCACCGGTTCACTTCAAGTTTTATGTTATTCTGGCGTTATAGGTACCTTACTAAACAACTTGCCTATTAGGTAAGTAAAACTGAAAAGGGAAAAACTATAAACCTTTTTTGCAAAAAAAAAAAATCTACCGACTTCCAAATAAAAACCTACAAAGTGAAAAATAACTTTATTTATGGAAGTCGGTGTCCATATCGCAAAAAATTGGTACCTACGAAAGACACCGACTACCAAAAATAAGGTTATTTTTCACTTTGTAGTCTTTTATTTGGAAGTCGGTACTATCTTTGTGCAAAAAGGTTTTATTATTATTTCTCCAACTCCTCTTCTTTCCGAGTCGATGGAACACTCTTTAGATATTTTGGGACCTGTAGGCAGCCACACCAATAGCAGAGTCAGTGGCGTTCTCCAATTGAAATATAACATAACCGAAAATATGAATTAGCAATTTTTGAAAGCAGACTGTCCTCAACCAAATTGCTTTCGATTATTATTATTTCAAGGCCAAAATAACTGCATTAATGTTATGTATTTTTACTATTATTATATCCTTGTAATTTACCAACATATGAATTATTTCGAGTAAGCTCGGATTGGACATTTTTGTTGATTTGAAATCATCCAATGACTTCTCCCGCTCTGGGTGAAGCGGGAGAGCGTGTGAGACTTTTACTGACTAAAACCCACCCGTGTTCCTTCAGTTGCTTGTGTCAGGGCCGCGGTAACTCTCTTTCAAGTTTATCCGCGAGCCGCCCCTTTTTACCTGGACATCTGAGCCTGAAACTAAAACATTACTGGTGAAATGTAAGTGTATTATAGGTGCACCTCTGCTGTGCAACCTCTCGGGGTGTACACAGGCGTGATGTTATGTTATGCATCATATAAAACTGGGTATCAGCAATATGCAAAATGTTCACCAACTCGGGACTACTTGAATAGGAAGTAGTAACACGGCTGTTTAGTATGTTCATCTGCGCTATAAAGTTTAATAGTTTTTTAATACATTACTATTGAGTTTACACGAGTATAACTCCTTTATTGCGCATAAGCTCTTATGCCTTTAGCGTTATATGACTTCAACCAGGCAACAACGTAAGAAGGGAACAGCCAACCAATACGCACCAAGGGTTTTGGGGATACTTTCATTGTGCGTACAGCTAAGGAGTTGAATTCCCTGCCGGAGTCTGTGTTTCCCGATAGCTAAAATCTCGGGGTATTTAAGTCAAGAGTGAATAGGTTATTTCTAGGCAAGCGTGCTTCACCGTCGACCACATCATCGCTTACCATCAGGCGAGATAGTAGTTAAACGCGAGCTTATAAATTATAAAAAAGGGGAACCAATTTTTACCCAACTGTGCTGCAGAAGCCAGGGTTATGTTTTGTTTTCTAACTAGGCCTTTTTTTGCCACACTGCAGTGCAGAGGCCCGCGCTCGCTTTTACCTGTGAATATAAAAATTAAAAGGTTCCAGGTAAAGAAACGTATCCTCAAATACACTGTTCTGGGTCTTCTCAAAGGCTAAAATGTGAAAAAGGAGAAATAGTCTGTTGATGTTCATTTTACTGCAAGATGGCATGAAAATGTTACATATTTATTTATTTATTTATGTATGCTTTATTGTACACCAGCAAATACAGGAACAAAAGAAACTTAAAAATAAAAAATATACAACGGGCGGCCTTATCGCTTTCCGCGATCTCTTCCAGGCAACCTGGAATGGACAGTGATTGCCTGGACATGACAAGGGGTTGACAGTGGTGCAACAATACCAACAAAGAACTTAAAGATACAATAATACTTAATAAAAACACAAATAGATAATTATATATGCTATAAAATAGATACATAAATACATACATATTTAAAATATAAGCAGTGAAAAAAGAAATACGTATGACAATCATAGACAAAATGTATGATAACAAACTTAGAGCACGATTACAGCGACAAGTAATGTTCCTTGATAAGTATTTTAAACACAGGCAACGACTGAGCACGTTTAATTGAGTCAGGCAATGCATTCCACAGACGAGCAGCCTGGACAGTAAAAGATTTGTCCGTGAAAGTTGTGGCATGCATTGGCATTTTAAGTCGCAAGTTAACTGATGATCTTAGAGATTTAGTGAAAAGATACACTGAAAATACTTATTTATTGAACTTTATGAACAAGTAAAAATTACTGCACAAATGCCTTGGCATTTTCTCCCAGCCTACCTTGACCAAACAAAACGCGATAAACAAAACATGGCAGGATACTTTAAAAAATCAAATACGTTTATTATTTGTATACATAGTTACTATCTGAATAGCCGCGTCCAGACCGGCTGAACGCGGCTCGCGAGACCCGCTCGCGAGCCAATAGTTCGGCCGGTGTGGACGGCGCTCGGGCTTCCTCGGGCACACGTTGGCTCGGCCGAGCGCCGCTCGGCCCCGAGCCATGCGTTGTCGGTTTTTGCCGATGCTCAAAGGCGGCTCAGTCTGAGCTGCTCGCCCGGTGTGGATGGACGTAACGACACTCGCGAGCCGGATTATACGGAGTGAAACTGAATGCTCAAACCGGCTCACCTTGGCTTGCGAGCCCGGCTCGGAACTTTTCAAAATTAGCTCGGGTGCCACGGCTCGCCAGCAAGAAGTCTGAGCGGGACTCGCGAGCCGCGCTCAGCCGGTCTGGACGCGGCTATTTGCTAATTCTCCTACTAAGCTAATAGCATTATCCTGAAAAATGCAAAAAAAAAAATGCATAGATGGATTGGAACTTTTTTGAAGTTTTGATACTGCGATTGGAATGTAATCTATTTATTTAGGAGAACTGGCCTGAAGATGATGAGGCAAGGTATAGACACTCTGAAATAATATATGCTTTTACCTAGGTATCTATTACCCGGGTAGGACAGACAACATATTTTACTATCGCGGGTAGAATATGGATGGAGTAACACAGGGGCGTACATCTGGAGTGACGCCATCGAGAGACACGGGGAAGCGCTAGCCGTCTCCCTCGACATCTCGAAGGCTTTCCACAGGGTCTGGCATGAAAGCCTCATTGGTAAGCTTCCTTCCTTCGGTCTGCCTAGTGGTCTGTGTGATTGGAATGCGGACTTCATGAGGGATCGATCCACCCGAGTGGTTATCGACGGCTGCTCGTCCGGTCAGTTAGATTTCAACGCCGGAGTCCCTCAGGGGTCAGTGCTCTCGGCAACATTATTCTTGCTGCACTAAGCAAATAATGACCTTTACCCAACATTGGGAGAAGTTGGGCTGTGGGTGATGATGGTTATGAAGATGGAATTTGGCTGGTCTAGGAGCGTGGAGATTAGCATATGCAAAGACATCCCTATGAGCTCCTATGTCTGATAGTGGAGCAAGTAGATGATGATGATGTGGAACATTTTTTAACCGACTTCCCAAAAAGGAGGAGGTTCTATGTTCCACTTTGTTTGTTTTTTTTGTGTGTTTTCACCGATTACTCCGTCAATTGTGGACCGATTTTGAAAATTCTTTATTGTTTGAAAAAGTATGTTCCGAAATTGGTCCCATTTTAATTTGGTGAAGATCTGATTAAGAACTTCGGAGAAATACAACAGAACTCTTCAATAAATAATGGCAAATCTCTCGGGATTGCTGCAATCGCATGTCTGTTTGTTGTTTATAACATTTCATAACATAACATCACGCCAGTTCGCTCTTAAGGGGAAGGCAGATCTCTTATTTCACCGGTTATGTTCAAGTTTCATGAAATCTATTCTGGCGAAATAGTTCCCTTATTAACTTGCCTATTAGGTACGTACAACTAAAAAGTGAATAATAATAATAAAAAAAAACAATACTACCGACTTCCAAATACAAAACTACAAAGTGAAAAATAACTTAAATTTTTTGAAGTCTGTGTCCATAACGCAAAGAAATGGTACCTACGAAAGACACCGACTTCAAAAAATTAAGTTATTTTTCACTTTGTAGTTTTGTATTTGGAAGTCGGTAGTATTTTTTTTCAAAAAGTTTTTTTTATTATATTAAAAGACGCGAATAAATCCGCGGCAAGTATAAGTTATCGACAGCAACAGTTGTGGCATAAATTATCGCTTTATCATGTAAACTTAAAAGATTATTCAAATGAGGGCATTGAACCGAAACCAATGATGTCATTCTATGCTCCACATACCGTTAGTTTGCATATTTTATATATATGTGAGATTTTATTTTAGCCGTAAAAATGTGTTATGGTGAGATAATAACCACGTCGTGCAGTCGTCAATACTCGTCACGTCAACTCGCAGTACACAAGATTAGGTATTTCTATGTATGTGAACGAAGAAGTACGAGTATACTACAACACATACACACAAGTGGAACGCCTCCGAATTCTCGACTCGTTCAGCTGGTTCAGTGAGGTCGAATGACAAACTTCAAAATTATACTGCTACCTACATAATTGTTTTGCGTGTGAGAGAACGGAAGACAGAGATTGTTTTGATATTATACGATCGTTATTCTCACGGTCTGATTGGACAATCAGTTGTGTTTCTTCCTTGGTTATCTTCAATGGCCTCAGTTAACAATGGACGCATTTGCTGCACTTTTGACGTGTACAGATGGATTTAGTGCCTCGTTTAGAGAACTATGTCCGTCTTGTAAAACGGACACTGCTGACAGCATAAGCTTAGGGTAAGTTGCATACCCTATGCAATAGTAGATTGTTGCATTTAACTCACTTTAGCGAGGTGCGTAATCTACTTTTCTTTCCCATTCCACCTATCTACCTGCCGTGATAAAATATACCTATACCAATGATATTCAAATAAACAGATGCGTTATGCACTCACAAAACAATTGAAAAAAGTGTTCCGCACACACACTTTTCATTCATCTGACATTCCAATACAAGACGAAAGGGATGGCTTGATAAAATCAACAAGAAAAAAAGAGTCAGCTAGTGTTTGTCACTTGCGAGTGAATGTAAACAAACATTATTCTGACCACCAATGATGTTATCTTTTTCTAACCTCCAAATATCAGAATATTAGGAAAAAAATTAGTAAATTGAGGCGTATTGCGTACTTACATATGGTATGAGATCCCTTCTGTTTTATGTACTTTGGTATCATAATTGGTACAATTTCTAAATACACACGCTGGCATTTTTTTATTTTGTTTTTGTTTCAACAAAGCGCATAGCTCTTCGCCATGCGTGACATAAACTAAAGTCACAATTGTGACCTATTCGAGTCTTCACAATGCGCACGCTCATAACATAATTATCTGTTTATTTGAATATCATTGACCTATACAATTTAAAAACTCAAGTTAATGAATAATATTTATCTCGCGACTTTTGCGGCAAATGGTTATTAATAATTTAATTTGCAGCTGTACTGCTGCTTCTGTGTGTACTTTCTGGATTTGAATTCATATCGCTATCGCTGTCTATTTCCATATTTTTAACTTTTCTTCCCAAATATGAAGTATCAAAGTTTTACAATAGTACAAAATGCGCGCCATTTGTTTATTTTTTTCATCTAATCAATTTTTATTTTCAGCCAGTATCTTTTTGATCTAATGCATACATTTTATATTAAATACTCATACTCCCAAAGGACTGTTTATAAAATTTCGCGCGCTCGTTTTCGTCCTAAATCATCATCCATTTCGTTTCGTTCGTACGCGAACTGGCTTCTTACTGCTCATCACACCGTCTATCTCTTTTGCACGTGTTGTCGGATGAGATAGCATGCATTTTAACCCCGCGCACAAAATAGTTCGTGCTGTCGACTAGTGCAACCTTAATTTAATGTTTAAGTGCAAATCGGTCTCTTTGCGTCCATGTGAACGTACTTACTATAAAACTTATAAAAAAATCACTTATTGGTGTGATATAGGTAAATTGGAATGCGTCGAACCATCAAGAAGGTCGCTAACTTGACCTTAAAACCTGCACTGAATATCAGGTACCCAAAAGAAATATACACTCATTGACACCCATATTTAATGTTTTAATCTTATTAGTCGGTAATTCGGATTGGTTTATTGCGGTCTGCCCCAATTCACTTTCGTACACTAGCACGATTTCGGATAGCAATAACTTTTGTCCGTAAGTTCAATGTCACGGCTTCTCTGTAGCTGGGAATTTTATTCGGGTCGTATCGGGCTCTTCGGATGCGAATAATCCTGTGTATTTTTTTTATTATTTGTACTGAAAGGCTCACGTTCACGATTTGGTTGACGTTGGAGCACGCTTGCCTAGAAGCAACCTTTATTATTGATGTGGAAGTTCTTGATTGTGTAATGAGTTGCCGTTGTCAATAAGACAAGCCCAGTCAATGGCTTCTTTTAACCAGTAAAAACTATTTCCTTTCTCTCTAACGCTTTTCTATTTAGAACTAATCTCTTTCATAATTATGCAAGCCTTTTTCTTTTTTGTTTCTCTCTCTTTCTATGAATTTCATGTCATATTATGTATGTATGTTTATATATAAGTTTATGTACCTATAGTAATATAATTTTGTATATATTTATGTTTTAATCTAATAGCAGTACTTCGCAGACTACCCCCGTTTTTATTCTAAGTTTTTTTCAGTCCATCCAAAGGTTGTCTGATAGATACGGGCAGCGATAAGACCGCCTTTGTACCCGTATAAATAAGTTTTTCTTCTAAATGTTTATATCTCTTATGGTGTACTTCTTTTCTATTCTAAAGAACAAGAAAGGTATTCCTCTTGTTTTTTGATGGATATCCTTTACTGGACATAGGTCTCCCTCAACCGTAATAAAACCTATCACAATCAATTAGTAAGCTTACCCAGAAACAACAGAAGATATATTTTCGACTGTATTATGTCGTAATATCAGCATGCCAATGGAAGATTTGGCCTTCCATGACCATTACACAATATTCATTTAAAAACAGTGTCCTATTTTCATCCACGTGCCATTAAATACATCCATCAGTGTCGAAAAATCATAGTAGGTACGTTACGATTCGCGTAACAGAATTATTTTCAATCAGTGCCCGGTTCCCGGTTATTGGGTGCATGCCAGAACTACACAGCAGTATAGATCTAAACATGATTCATGTACAACTAAGACTTTTTTCTTTGATATGGTCGGCAGAGGTCCAAGAGAGAAGCGTGTGTGGGCTATATTTGGATATCCAGCGACAGTTCATTAGTCTGTCTCCTATAATAACAGAACAGTTCGAATTCTTCCGCATTTTTTTTCTGGAGTGTGTGAAATGGGAATCTATTTTAGTATTAGATCTAACTCACACACTCACTCAATTGCTGCAGTGTCCCAGCTGTCCATTCACTCGCGAGTTGCACCCAAGATGACCTGTACAGAGCTTCTGACGCTGCAATATGGCAACCTACTGGGGTTTAACAATTTGATTAAATATACTGTTAAAACTAAAAGTAGAAGGTGAAGAATAGATCTTAAACACATCAGGCTTGTCAAAGTCTACACCACAGATATAAATCTAACTAGAAGACGCGATTCTATGTATTTCGCGTGCCAAGAAAACCGGCCAAGGGCGAGTCGGACTCGCCCATAAAGCGTTCCGTACCATTTTCGCAAAAAACGGTAAAAAAAAAAACATGTTTGTTGTATGGGAGCGCCACTTAAATATTAATTTTATTCTGTTTTTAGGGTTCCGTACCCAAAGGGTAAAAACGGGACCCTTTTACTAAGACTTCACGGTCCGTCTGTCTGTCACCAGGCTGTATCTCATAAACCGTGATAGCTAGACAGTTAAAATTTTCACAGATGATGTATTTCTGTTGCCGCTATAACAATAAAATACTAAACACCGAATTAAATAAATATTTAAGTGGGGCTCCCATACAACAAACGTGATCTTTTTGCCGTTTTTGCGCTAATTGTACGGAACCCTTCGTGCGCAAGTCCGACTTGCACTTGGTCGGTTTTTACTATTTGTTGTTATAGCGGCTACAGAAATACATCGCTAACTACCTATCACGGTTCATGAGATACAGCCTGGTGACAGACGGACCACGGAGTCTTAGTAATAGGGTGCCGTTTATACCCTTTGGGTACGGAACCCTAAAAACGGAGTAAAGCTACGATAAATGGTCGTAATTTGAGCTTTTCATTATGCCATATTGAGCTGTAAAGACTATATAGAAAAAGTTGGCCGAGGCATTGGAAATGTTTTCTTTCATTGGTAAGTAAATTTGTTTTTAAATTGTGTGTGAAAATGTGGCACGCTTGGTTTTCATACAGATGGAGGGACTTGCGTTATCTAGTTAGATGTATGTCTGTGGTCTACAATAATGTTAACAAATAACAAGCTATTATTTTATTCTGGCCACCATACGGAATTTATCGAAACGTGTGTCTAAATGCGTAATGTTGGGATTCTGCTGCATACATGTAATGTAAATAAATAAATTGGATACTGGTATTTCAGTGGCATCTGATTGTAGTATCTGATCGAGATGAAATAAAAACATGACCAAAATGCTTCATCGCCATCTCAGATAGAAAGGGCTTCGGTGCCAAACTATCGTATCCATTTATCCAATCGTTCAGCCTCATTAGGAAGTAAGTCTCAACAGCATATTTTCGGTCTGATGAATAGTTTCCGAATTTCCCCGCTGTTGGAGCCGTTCCAAGCAGGTTATTGACATAATATTCCCCTCTGTTTGGGAGCTCGCCAGACCTGTGTTTCGGGTGCATCAGTAATCTCTCATTGCGTATGTAATTATTACGGGCAGTGAAAGTGTCAGCTGTCAGCAGGCTCCTTCACGACATTTGTAATTACGGGAATAGCAGAATTTCAAAGACTGACGTTAGGAATTGATATCCAACGCGTAGAATAGCATTGATTGATGAATAAACACATGTGTGTGCGAATTTTATATCCACGGTTTGTAAATTTTTATTGTTCCGTACCCAAAGGGTAAAAACGGGACCCTATTACTAAGACTCCGCTGTCCGTCTTTCTGTCACCAGGCTGTATCTCATGAACCGTGATAGCTAGACAGTTGAAATTTTTACAGATGATGTATTTCTGTTGCCGCTATAACAACAAATACTAAAAACAGAATAAAATAAATATTTAAGTGGGGCTCCCATACAACATACGTATTTTTTGTTGTTGTTTTTTTTAAGTTTTGCTTTATCGAAACCTAGAGACGCTGTGCTCAAAGTAACGCAGGTCACAGATAATATAATACTAGCATACAGATTCCTCATCCCATATACGAGTAATTCGTCTGATTATAATTACTATTATTTTTATAAGTTCTTTGATCGCGTTCGGTTCCGTTCCACGGCTATGGATGGTGTTAGCAGCGACTTGCAAGTAAAACGGTTTTCTCTGTTCGTCACAATTTTTCTTTAAACGCAGTGACGATTTGTTTTATAGTGTTCTTAGCAAGATTTTTAATTTTCATTGTACCAATATGTGTCACAATACAAATCTAGAAAGTCGAGTGGCGTGCCTCAGAAATTTAAAACCGCGCCATCTATTGGAATCAATTTTAAATGATCCGATCAAATAATCTTTGAAATGTGAATTAAGAGCCCAATATTCCACAATTTTGTGCTTAGGAGAGTCGATTCGTATGTATATTTTTACATACCATTTTTATGATAAATTCTAGTGAATGTTAATTTTACACACAGTTCAATAACGAATCGATGCGTGTGGCGCCATCTAGTGATATTTATTTGATCAAAATTTTTTTTGGACCCCGTGTGCAGGTCATCTAAGATTATAACCCAAAAATAATAAACTTCAAGACCGTCTCTGCTGCTCATTCTGTTAACTCTTAATCCTACTTTTGGTGATCTTCTTTATACCTTGCAAGTATTTGAACTGTGTGACTTGTGTTCCAGGCAGTGAGGTGGTAGGCAAGCTGAGTTTGCGTGTCAATTATAAAGATATACAAAGTAAGTGCGAGTGCGTCTGTCTGTGTGTTGTAACTTTCCGATGTGGAGTACTTAACATATTCTGTCGAATGTTGTACAAATTGATGTCTGCGCTTGTATATACTTTGCTGATGTGCGTCAAGACTTGGCCTGTATTTATAAACTGTTTTACCAAGTCTTGATTTGTATCTGTTCCACCGAGATTTTGTATTTTATAAGTGTTGAGATGCGTGGCTGTGTGCTTCAACTGGCGCTTTTTGAAATGCACATCTCTTGGGGAAACCGAATGAAATTTTTTATCTACAAGAGGAAAACTACGGTTACGTTTTAAGACGGTTTCAATAGGGATGTTTTCTGGCTAGAAAAATGATAACTCTATTTACTCCGTCAGTGAGATTGTCAAATAATATTGAACCCGTATTTTTTGCTTTTTCAAATAAATACAAATTGACAAAGATAAAGCGCATTAAAGTTCAGGAGTGGGGGCTTGTGACGTCACTTTGTCAGCATAAAGTGTAGCACACCGTGATGTCACACGATATTTCTACGCACTGTATCGTCGTAATTTTTTATTTACGTGTCAAAAGATGAAATACGTGTTCAATATTTTTAGATTATCTAACTGACGGTCGCCATTCCAGAACTTTTCGCTCCATCGGCCATCCGTTCTGCGAGCAATGTGCCCTGCCCACTGCCACTTAAGTTTGGCAATACTTCGGGCTATATCGGTAACTTTGGTTCTCCTGCGGATATCATCATTTCTGACGTGATCACGCAAGGAAATTCCGAGCATAGCCTTCTACATTTCCCTTTGGGTGACTTTAAGCTTTCTGATAAGGCCCAATGTGAGCGACCACATCTCGGTCCCATAGATGATCACTGGCAACACACACTGGTCATAGACTTTTGTCTTGAGACACTGCGGTGAATTGGACGAATTCTGGCATGGCGACCGCGAATCGGAAAACGATACGTTGGAAGGCCTCCCACTAGGTGGACCGATGACCTGGTTAAGGTTGCGGGAAGGCGCTGGATGCGAGACGCACGGGATCGGTCAATGTGGCGACGCCTTTGGGAGGCCTATGTCCAGCAGTGGACCTCATCAACATAACTAGCGCAATGTAAGTGTACTATAGGTGAACTTCTGCCCAACCCTTCGGTAAATACAGTCGTGATGTTATGTGTTGTTAAGTAGGTATGTTTATGCACAAACAACTAGACAGTTAACTTGTTTAAATTAGCTACTTCATTTATCTTGTTGGAACTCGCCATTAGAACTTTCCTAAGTGACCTCTCATGGCCCTCATTAGTTTAGAAGCAACGGACAAGACGAATCACAATTTGGAAACTTCCTTTCCCGAGGTATTTGCTAGCTCTCGTATTATTAGAATTTCCTGTTTTACATTTGTCTTGGCAATACACTAACGGTGGTCTATCTATGCGAATGTGAGACCACACAGAATCATAAAGATCCACCCTATACTCTCTGGAGTAGTTTCGAAAAGCACGTTAAACGGCCCGGCTGGCATTCGAAGATATTTGACAGTCTTCACGGATCAGACAACCACTCCTGCAGTACTCCCCAATCTTCATCGCCCTCGCCCTGAAGTTGGGTACAATAAATGCGCAGTAGTAAATCTCATACTAAAGCAGCAGTCATACAAAGCGCCTTCCATGCGCATCGAAATGCCAACTTCAGAGCGATCAAGAAGATTGGGCAATACTGCACTAATGGGTAGGATCGTATTACCCACTAACAGGGATATGGAGCTAGAATATGTAGGTAGTAGAGTAGCCTCTGGTGTCCGACCGAAACCGAAACCGAATTTCGGTAACAGTCTCAGTTTCGGCCGAAACCGAAACTTCCTTACGAGGATAATTTTTTGAGGGAAAAATAAAAAAAACGTTATTAGTCTTTATTTTTTTATCTTAGATAGTTAGGTTAAACTTGACTCTACTATAATCTATGTATTAGTTGCTACCTACTCTTATGCTATATTGCGTAATAAAACTTATCGAATTCAAAATAAATCACACGAAAACTCACAATGAACAAAACGAACTGCAAACACAAGCCATTCAAGACATAAATAGGCACGTGGACGCAGCAAAATGTCTTCGTCGCTTACTCGCTTGGATGGAATTTAACGCGCCGAACATGACCGATCACAGCGCGAGAACTCCTGAATGCAGTTTCGGTTTCGGCAAGTTCGCCGCCGAAACAGAAACTCGTTTTTTTGCCAAAACTCGACCGAAACCGAACTTTAAAGTCGAAAAGTAAGTAGTTCTGTGTAAAACACTGGTATTCAGCTACATCCGGTTAGGCTGGGCACCGATCCAAACAGGGAAACGGCTAGGCTCTCAAATCAGTTTGTAATAAAGTAAAAGTGCCGTACAGTCGGTGAATGCTTGGCACTGTTCGATGCGCCTGCGCCGGTGGCATGCCCAAAGTGACAGGTGTGATTATCATACCACCAGAACCATTAGCTATTAATGTTGTTGTTGGTATTTACGCCAATATTATGCAATGGATGATCCATTTGACTGTTTGTAAATGTTTCAAAGACTTGGTCTTCGAAAACATCAGTCCAGAATCAAATCTTGGATCTGTGATTGGTCGTTGGTGTTTTGGCCAACCAATCACAAACAGTATCGTGAGTTTTGACGCAGATTTACTGTTTAGTGATTTGATTTGACTTTTTGTAATTGAAGCGTCATTAGAGTCGAAACAAATTGATTTGTTGTTACTTCTTCTAGTACGTGAATGCCACTGTGTCCTAATTGATGTTTACTTAGTAGAATCTTTTTTTTTGGCTCCGAATCATCTCCAATCCGGTGATAATCCACTTGCATCCCACGGAACGAATTCCGTGGGATGCAAGTGGATTATCACCGGAGATGGTATGTTATATGTCTCAAATTAGACATCTTTCCGCTGCCTTGTAATGGTGATGTCGATTATGTATTTGGCGTTACTTCGCATTGCTGCTTAGCATTGTGTTCTTCAATATGTTTTCAATGAAAAGATTCTGAGTTAAGCTTGCCTTTGTTCCTTAGCTATCCTATTGTAAGATTATTGTATTTGTATATTTTGAATCTAATAAACTATCCAAAGAATAGATTCAAGTTTTAATTTGGGAATACCTAAGTTCCTCGCATTATATTTTGCAGTTCAAAAGTCCAACAATATGGTTCAGTTTTGCTCGAATATAATTGCGCTAAATAACCAAATTGGCCAATTTCAGAGCTAATAATAGCGTGGGATTTTAATCCTATTCTATAACAAACATTAACGAAGATAAAGAAGTAACGTTACACTCATCGAAATATAGATATAATAAGTTTGGTGTCCCACAGGGAAGCATACTGGGGCCAATCTTATTCTTGATATATATAAATGACATCATTAAAATAACGAATCATAAGTGCATTTTGTTTGCTGATGACATCTCTATTATTGAGACAACCAATAAAAAAAAAAATACAATTTATGACCACGAAACTGACATTAACAATACAATTGACATTTTAATTAACTGGCTTTATGTACATAACTTAAAAATAAACCTTGACAAATCTGTTTATATACAATTTAATAAATCGAATAATCATAAATTTAACTTCAAATTAAATATACCCAAAATTAAACCAGTAACACATACCAAGTTCCTAGGAGTTACTATTGATGAAAACCTACATTGGAAAGTGCATGTGGACAATGTTTCAAGCAAGATAAATAAATTTGTGTATGCTCTTAGACAAGTAAAAAAAAGTACTAATCTAAAAACAGCTATATTAGCTTACCAAGCGTATGTGGAATCCATATTACGTTATGGTCTTATAATTTGGGGTAATAGTACCGACCAGAATAGAACATTTGTTGCTCAAAAAAAATGCATTAGGGCTCTATATGGACTTCATCCTGAGGAATCATGTCAGCCAGTATTTAAGAAACTTGGCTTGTTACCGCTACCTTGTCTGTATATTAATGAAATATGCATGTTTGTTTGGAAACATAAGGAGTTATTTAAATTAGCAAGCGATATAAATCCTCGAAGCCGACGAGATCCTCATAGACTCGTACTTAACAGTACTCCCAGGCTTGCTAAGTACAATAAAAGCTGCTTAACTATGTGTATACGAATTTATAACAAACTACCTAGTAATCTGAAAATTTTAAACTCGATATATTCTTTTAAGAATAAATTGTATGAATGGTTAATTGATAACAACTTCTATACTATAAAACAATACCTAGAGCGAAAATAGCGTTCTTGTAATATTGTAATATTTTTGTTAAGGAAATTTTTATTACAAATATTTGCATGCTGTGTTTAATCTTGGCAAAACATGTCTGCTCTATTTTGTACTGTAAGACCTTTTTATACCATGTTTTACGCAAATAAATATGATTTGATTTGATTTAACATGAAATAATACGAACCATTGTTAGATATCTTATATCTTTATGATCTATATCTTGTTCATTAAGAATTATTTTATTCGGTACCAGCTTCTTTCTGCCAGTGGCTTCGCCCCTGTAAATTACTTGTATTACTACTACTACTATACTCCTACTCCACTACTACTATACTCCTACTCCACTACTACTATACTCCTACTCCACTATTACTACTACTCCACTACTACTACACTACACCACTCACACACACTACTACTATTACTTGTATTTTCTTCTTATATTGTTTTTCAATTACTTTAAGGGTATGAACTCCTGGCATTAAAAGTATCCCATATCTTAATTCAGGTCACATGGGTCCCCGAGTTCCATTCCATCTAATGCCGTTAAGGCGTGATTGACAAACATATATCCAGACTTTGGATTGTATATATACACAATTTCGATGTATCATTATGGAAAGTATAGGTTGTATCAACAACCTACTGTCATTCAGAGAAAGTTTTATATCATAAACAGTCAATAAGGAAGATTTTATAATGTGGATTACAGCGATGTGGCCTAAAGATGATGGTTGAAGATCATAAAGGACATTTGGTCGAGGTAATCTTGCATCAGCCAATGAGTCAAGCAAGGCTTCGTCAGCTACATGATAGAGCCTTATTGCTAAATCAGGGGTTTTATTGTGTGGAAGAATAAATATTTTCAAACTATAACTTTCATCATTGGACTGCCTGCACTTTCCCTGAACATGACAAATGACAAAACTGGTCATTTAAATTTAGAGTTCTTTGTCAGTTAATCGACACGAAAAGATTTTCCCACTCACCCACTGTGGTATAGGCTTCTCCATTTTGTGCTATGCTTCCCTGGTACATGCAAACCTCATTCAGGTCTAAGCCATTGTTTGTTGGTCGTTCATCCGTTTCAAGCTACAAATAGGGTTAAATTAAACACTAGGTAACATGCCTCTATGTTAACGTTAGTTTCTTCATAATGTATTCTACTCCTTATAAGGATATCCGGCACATGAAATAAAACGCTTCCAAAAAACAGTCACAATTACTTTAATTTAATAGTATGTGGAAGACTGACCATAAACCTCTAAGTGGGGTAGGTACGTAGGTTAATCCGTGTTCTGGCTATGTTCACTGGACCACAGAATGAATATACAATCAGTATGGAAACTACCTACAAACGCTCGAAACGGCACACACACAAACATGCGTATCGACGAGATCCCTAAGCGGCTCGCACTATTGACAGCACTGCAGAAGTGCCTTAATGTTCTCGTCGGTGCGTATGTTTGTGCGAGTGTGCCGTTTCGAGCGTTTGTAGGTGGGTAGTTTCCATACTGTTTGTATATTTTTACTGTGACCTTGTGTTACTGGACCTTGCAACTGTGAGTTACTTGACTTGATGTCCTATTTCCCCTAACGGGGCAGAAGGCGTTCACAGAAGTCCTCTATCGAGATTGGTCTTGAGCATCACGCTTCGCCTGGCTCCACGTCATACCGATGCTCGTCGCTTCTGCCAGTACGGTGCGACCGAACGACGTCAGCTTTGACGGAGACGGCCACGCTTTCTTTTCCCTTGGGCATTCCAGTCCAAAGCTTGTTTGGGTGTGTGATCTAATGACACAGGTGTTTTCAAAAGATGTGTTACTCACTGATTTTCCTTGTACATAATAAGCGAGTATTTTGGACTTTGACATCGTTTTTCATTGATGTACCTGCCATTAAAACATGTAGTAACGTGTATATAATATTTATTATATTATTTCAATGTCATGCTGTAGTTCAGAATTATGTACGTAACTAAGTAGAGTGAGAACGTTTGTTTTGTGTAAGACACATATAGGTACCTAGGATTCAAATCTATATTGGTTTGTACCGAATAGGCTCCGAAACTACTAGACCGATTTAAAAAAATATTTCACCAATAGAAAGCTACATTATTCCTGAGTGACATAGGCTATTTTTTAACCCCTGACGGCAAAAGAGGGGTGTTATAAGTTTGACGTGTGTTGCTGTGTATCTTTGTGTCTGTCTGTGGCATCATAGCGCCTCAACGGATGAACCGATTTTACGATGACCGTTTTTTTTGTTTGAAAGGTGATTGTGTCGAGAGTGTTCTTAGCTGTTTGAATAAAATCGGTTCAGCCGTTCAAAAGTTATGGGCGTTTTACTGTTTGAATCGGGATGTTTTCGCAAGATAAATGTGTCGGGGGGTTTTTAAATTTTGAAATTTTACTTGTTAATCCTGATAACGGGTCCTATTGGATGGGCCACGGGAGCGAAGCCGCGGGGAACAGCTAGTATTCAATGTTTCTTGTAATAAAACATGCTGTTTGTGTGTGCATAGTAAAACAGATTTTCTATCGCATAATCTCTTTGTGGTCACGTCAACAAGAAACCTTATGAAGACAGTGAATGGTATTTATAGTACTTAAACAGATTGTCTGAGTATTTCTTTCCTGGTATGACTAATCCACTTTTCAAAAGACTTCTTTTCACAGTGCAGGTTGTACCTATATACATTTCAGAATTCTGGACAACGTTAGTAGGTCTAAGGGACTTAACTCACTGACCGACTCGTTGGTCTAGTCCTAGTGATCGCTAAGGCCTACTGTTGAGCATGAGGTCCTGGTATCGACTCCTGCGTCTGGCAGTGTTATTGGGTTTTCTATCTGGAACTGCTCAGTAGCAGCCCGGACCAGGATTTGTTCCTGGTTGATGGCTATATGTTCGCCCTCTATTGCATGCGACAGCATAACTGGCGAAATGTAGGTCTACCTCTGCCTAACCCCTCGGGGTGAACAGGCGTGATGTTATGTTGTAGTAATTTAAACGTTATTGTCGCGTCAAATTTGTCTTCTCTATAAAAAACGTGAATGTTTGTGAGGATGGATGCATTTTTGATATTCTTTCACGTAAAATCTACTGAACGGATTTTGAAGAAACTACAGAAATATAGCTTATACATCGGAATAATACATAGGCTATAATTTATAAAGATATTGGGAGAAGTACTAATACCGCAACTTCTAGCATCATAATTCTTTTGACCTTATCCCGATTAATTTGCAGCCGGCGCAACGCGTCTTCTTCTTCCTACTACTCTAAAAAAGTATGGCAGAAGAAGACGCGTTTAGACGTTATTTGTGATATTGCCAGTCGCCCCCTTTCTTGTCGACAATATGTCGACCTATTATGTCTTATCTATCAGCGAAATCGCGTTTCCATACCAGACCTGACTGTAGTAAAATAACCCGTCACTATCCATTTACCCCCGATTTTTTCAACTAAGTTCGCCATTCAGAAAGGCCAAATATACATCGTAATCACAATATGTAGGGATTAGCATTACTTGCGCACAGCTGAACATTTTGAACCCTACTCTCCATTATAGACCGTTCTTTCCTTTGCGGATCGCTGGAAAAACTCCGATGACCTTTTTACATAAAAAGATTTCAATTTACAACCTAACCTTTTGCAAAATCCTGAAATCCCTTGATCAGCTTTTGTTTTTTTTTATGTAGTGGTAGTTGGTAGGCTCGTATTTGATCATTATATCTGCTGATGGTAAGCGATGATGTGGTCGGCAAGCTAGCCTAGAAGTAACCCATTCACTCGTGATCCTCATAGCTAAAAGGTAACACAGACTCCGGTAGGTATTTCACTCCTTAGCTGTATATAATGAATATATTCCTAAAACGTTCGTGTGTATGGGTGGCATACTGGCTTGTCCACCATGTACCGATGGCTGCATCGTCTTACGTCTTGTAGTCCAATGACGGAACGGGATAGGTGAATTACATACCACACTCCCCTGTGTTTGTATTTTTTCCTATTTATATTTAAGTGGCAATTTGTATGTTTTCCTACTCCTCCGTTATTCTTTTCTGATTAATTTCGTTGCGGGATCCAAGACAGTTAAATTCATGCTCCGGGACTTCGTCGAGCTTCATTGCCTCGGCGCTTTTCTGGTGGTCGCCACTGTTGATTCTGGCTTTCAGGAGTTGCAGTGGTTTGGGAATAGTGCGGTGGGATTGTCCCATACCACACTCCCCTATAAAAAGTAATCCCAAAACATTTTATGCGTTTAGATCAATGGGTTTTGTTTTCGACTACGACGTAAATGTAATACACATATCCATACAAGTCCAATACGGATGTGGGTATCTTGACCTTCGCACCGTCCGCACGCTACGAACACTTACAAGTACGAATAAATCCTTAATTAGTACCGTCGAGGATATTCATTGTTACATACTTCCGCGTTGCCAATATGTACAAGTGTTATATTTGAATATACTGCTAAGTCGAGTGACCTACTTAAGACATTGTGGTAGTTGCCAAGAAATCGATTTCTTCTTGCATACATTTTGGTTACTGCGATTCTTGAAACAAATAAGCAGCACCTTAATTGCGTAACTACAAAAAAAAACCGCGTGCGTGTGCTTTGCTTGCATTCATTGCTTCTTATATTTATATACACACGCTTACTCAAAAACGTAAAACGCGCAATGAATGCTGTTGAATTCTCAAAATTAAAGTAGTTGCGATTAATTCCACGAATTTTTATGTTACGCAATTACCCGCAATAATACGACACGTTATTTTTCCATGACTGCATTTTCATAATTTAAATAAAGAACAGTAATCCGATGACACGTTATTTTTCCATGACTGCATTTTCATAATTTGAATAAAGAACAGTAATCCGATGACACGTTATTACGTTATTTTTCCATGACTGCATTTTCAAAATTTAAATAAAGAACAGTAATCCGATGGCACGTTATTTTTCCATGACTGCATTTCATAATTTGAATAAAGAACAGTAATCCGATGACACGTTATTTTTCCATGACTGCATTTCATAATTTGAATAAAGAACAGTAAGCAGATGACACGTTATTTTTCCATGACTGCATTTTCATAATTTGAATAAAGAACAGTAAGCAGATGACACGTTATTTTTCCATGACTGTATTCATAATTTGAATAAAGAACAGTAATCCGATGACACGTAATTTTTCCATGACTGCATTTTCATAATTTGAATAAAGAACAGTAAGCAGATGACACGTTATTTTTCCATGACTGCATTTTCATAATTTGAATAAAGAACAGTAAGCAGATGACACGTTATTTTTCCATGACTGCATTTTCATAATTTGAATAAAGAACAGTAAACCGATGACACGTTATTTTTCCATGACTGCATTTTCATAATTTGAATAAAGAACAGTAAGCAGATGACACGTTATTTTTCCATGACTGCATTTTTATAATTTGAATAAAGAACAGTAATCCGATGAAACGTTATTTTTACCCGACTGCCGAAGGAGGGTGATGTGTCTATCAGTCTATGTATGTATGTTTGTTCCTATGTGGCGTTCTAGAGACCAAACGCGTTGGCCGATTTTTATGACTCATACGTCAATCGATTCGTCTTAACCTTGCGAGTGTTAGTACATCTGGTGTTTTCGCGAATATGTATCCACCGACTGCACAGCATGATTTTCTTCTTGTTTACGTCTTTTTAGTTCGCTTCTTAAGCAGTCGGGCTTTTTGTTTTTTTTTTATTAGTTTTTTTTTTATCAGCGTTATCATAATGGCGTTGACAGGTCATAGTAGCGACCTACGAGTATTAGTCCAGTAGTAAATAGTATCCTCTGTTATCCTCTAGAAGATTCTTAACGCATATTCTCTTCTTGTTTCTAGCGTTATCACAGCCTGTTGCCAGGGTCGAGGCTCCAAGTAAGTCCAGATAAGAAATAATGTAACAAACATGAATTCACGTTAGTTACTAACTTTAAACACGGCATGGAAGTACTAATGGCACATTTAATAGACAAAAACTACACTTTCCTTAATTTGAAACTAACTCACGGTGACTGAATTGAGAATTCGCAGTTGAGAACTTGTCAAATTCTGCTTTAGCATGACGACTTTTCAAAACGTTGCATTAGAATAGATAAGAATTATGTTTATTTGAGCACCAAGACTCAAAAATAAGTACTTATTAAGACTTGTTAAGGGCCTACATACGCTTTAGTGCCGTAAAACGGTAACTTTCTAAAGCATACTCCTTAGTAACGGCTGGGTTATAAAGTTAAAAAAAAAAATTGATTCATATACATTATTTGTGAAACATGGTTTTGCCGTATAACACACAGCTTTGCTTTAAAAAAAA
This sequence comes from Orthosia cruda, assembly GCA_964057195.1. Classification (NCBI taxonomy): domain Eukaryota; kingdom Metazoa; phylum Arthropoda; class Insecta; order Lepidoptera; family Noctuidae; genus Orthosia; species Orthosia cruda. The sequence continues at coordinate 21,753,316 of OZ059848.1, read as the reverse complement.
ATATTAACAACACGATATTTTTAGGGTTCCGTACCCAAAGGGTAAAACGGGACCCTATTACTAAGACTCCGCGGTCCGTCTGTCTTGTCTGTCTGTCACCAGGCTGTATCTCATGAACCGTGATAGCTAGACAGTTGAAATTTTCACAGATGATGTATTTCTGTTGCCGCTATAACAACAAATACTAAAAACAGAATAAAGTAAATATATAAGGAGGGCTCCCATACAACTAACATGATTTTTTGCCGTTTTTTTTGCGATAATGGTACGGAACCCTTCGTGCGCGAGTCCAACTCGCTCTTGGCCGGTTTTTTTTCGCTAATTTTTGAAACGCCTCCTAAACTACTTAAATGTTTAAAAATATTTGTACACAGAAAATTTGATGGCTAGAATTTCTTCATAACTGAAATAGCATATTTAAGTACCGAGAATATTTTGCAAACAAAACTGTCTAAAAGGAGGTTCAATATTGATATTCTGGTTCCGAGCGGGCGCACTGCCACTACTGCGTTAACATTGGGGAATATATACGCCTTAAATTGTTACCACTTTAAGGGCTTACATACGCTTTAGTGCCGTAAAACGGTAACTTTCTAAAGCATACTCCTTAGTAACGGCTAGTTTGAAAAGTGTGAAAAAAAATACATATTTATTATTGATTCATGTACATAATTTTGAACACAAGGTTTTTTCGTGTTGCTAATAGTTTTGCTTTAAAAAAATAATTAACACGATATTTTTTCGCAACTTTTGGAAACTCCCCCAAAACGACTTAGATGTTTAAAAATATTTTTATCCAGAAAAATTGATGGCTGGAATTTCTTCATAATTAACAAAGCATAATATGTAAATCAAATAATATTTATATTTTGGCATCGAGTAGGCGCACGGCCAGTACGGCGTTGACATTGGGGCGTATATAGCGCCTTAAGAACTGGCACTAAACAAAAACACGTCAAACGTAACCCCTTGAGTGCCTGAACGTGGATCCACGCGAGACAATGGCTTTTTAATTTTGTCGTTTATCACGAAACTCAACCGGTTAAAGTATTTGACAAATTCCTAACTTCTAATTTTCAATTGAGAAACCTGGGTTAGAGATTTTAGATACAATCTGTGCGATAATATAAGATAAAATATAAAAAAATATGAAGAAAATATATAATATATGAAGCGTGATGGTCTTTCATACAAACTGCGATAAAGTTTATCATGTACGTAATACTTGTATTTTTATCACTCAGTTTATTATCTTATTTATATATTCGCCTATATGATCTATCTTAAAATGATATGTGAACTGCACCTTGTTGGGTTTTTTGCGTTACTCAAATGCCTAAGAAAAACAGCAAATAACTTCGGGGAATCGTCCTTCAAAGAATCTTTGCTCAGAAGGCGATTTCTTCTCGATACTGCTAGAAAATTCGAAGTAAGATATATTCAGGGCAATTGTAAACCAGAAATTTTCTATATTGTGAATTTCAACCAGGAATTTTATGATCGTAAAATTAATCTCCAGAACAAGGCACTAAAAACCATGTGCGAGGCGGGTTTCATGGGTCCTTATAAATATAAAATACCAGCCTTTGCCCGCGACTTCATCTGCATAACATTAGTAGTTCCTTGAGAAATAATTGGTTCACCATACAAACTTCAACCCCCTTAAGAATGATTCACGGGATAAAATCGCCCAGGGTATCAAACTATCTCTATACCAAATTTCATCTAAATCGGTTCAGCCGTTTAGTCTTGAAAAGGTAACAAAAAAAATACAAATACTTTTTAACAAAAAATACAACCGACTTCCAAATAAAAACACTACAAAGTGAAAAATAACTTCAATTTCGGAAGTCGGTATTCCTGTTTTGGTTTCTTCGTTTTTTGACACCGACTTCCGAAACTGAAGTTATTTTTCACTTTTTAGCTGTGGTACCTACGTAATGGACCAATTCTCCAAAGTGATGCCGGAATAGATTAACCCAGAAACATGAAACTTAAAAAAATGGTGGAATTAGAGTATACCAGGATGAACTGTTCATACCTGCGTACACCTTTAGAGCGTGCTAGTGTGATGTTATGTTATGAAATGATGTAAACACTCGGGCTAGCTGCAATCGGATGTCTGTAAATCCGATTGCAGCTATCCCCAGTGATTTGCCGTCATTTATTGAAGAATTCTGATGTATATATCCGAAGTTCTTCTTAAATAGGACCACATGACAAGCACCAGATTTCAAATAAAAAAGATTAATTAAAATCGGTTCACCCAGTAAAAAGTTCTGAGGTAAGACACATTAAAAAATATACAGTCTAATTGATAACCTCCTTCTTTTTGCGAAGTCGGTTAATAAACAGAGTTACTTTCGCATATAACATACTAGTATCGATTGGAAAATTCCTCTCAATAAGTCTCGGTCATCACCCGCTGTTCTACAAAAAGTTATGAATAACATTGAACTCGGGGTATCGTTGGAAACCCCACCATTTATTTTGCGACGCTAATAAATTAAGTTGATTATGAGAATGCCAAACAAAAAGTATGTACGTACCCGTAAGTCACGACCTTGGCATAAAAAGTATGATGGACTAACAATGGCAGGTAACAGACGAGGACGGTGAAATATGGTTGGTTGTTGTTCACAGACTAACAAAGATGAAAAGGAGAGTTATTGATTTATGATTCTCTAGCCTTTGCCATGACTTATCCCGCCCACAGGAACTGTCAATTAGCAGAGATAAAAAAAAAGTTAATTAAAAAATCAAAAAATCCGACTGCATAAAAAGATTACGATAAGAAGAAACTTTTTGATTATTTGAATTAACTTTTTTTTTGATTAACTCTTATTTAGATCATTAAATTGTCTTTGAGATGGTGACTCAATGATATTCAAATAAACAGATATGTTATGAGCGTGCGCATTGTGAAGACTCGAATAGGTCACAATTGTGATCTTTAGTCTTTAGTTTATGTCACGCATGGCGAAGAGCGATACGCTTTGTTGAAACAAAAACAAAATAAAAAAATGCCAGCGTGTGTATTTAGAAATTGTACCAATTATGATACCAAAGTACATAAAACAGAAGGGATCTCAAACCGTATAGACCTTACCTTATTGCGTAGTAAGTACGCAATACGCCTCAATTTACTAATTTATTTCATGTTTTCCCTAATATTCTGATATTTGGAGGTTAGAAAAGGATAAAAACATTGGCGGTCAGAATAATGTTTGTTTACATTCACACGCAAGTGACAAACACTAGCTGTCTCTTTTTTCTTGTTGGTTTTATCAAGCCATCCCTTTCGACTTGTATTGAAATGTCAGATGAATGAAAAGTGTGAGTGCGGAACACTTTATTCAATTGTTTTGTGAGTGTATAACGAATCTGTTTATTTGAATATCATTGTGGTGACTATTTCATTTAAATACGCCCGGCGGTTTTGGTGTGATTGTCGTTTTTTTGTCCGTGTTAGACATAACTTTACAAATTAATTACTCTATGTTATACAAATAAAACTCAAAATTTTCTTAGATCAAATTATTAAAAAAATGGTCTTATATATAATATATATTTTTTCCAAAAATTTACAGCAAGCCGTTTAGACGTGATTCTCATTTTAAAATCAGCTACTGAGGGATATCTGCGCCTTAATCAAAACAAGCTTGTTAAGTGATTGTATTCGCTCACAAAGTGGCGCCAATGTTTCACACACGTTTATCTCAATGTAGAACGCATTTCGTGCCGTATCACTTAATCCGCCTCTCGCGTATCTGCTGAGACAGTAATCTGCGACCTTCCGATACGAGAGCTGAGGTCGCGAGACGATAAGTTAAGCTTTTGCCAACGTATTCGTTTGCGTATCATTATTACTTCGGTTATACAATTTTTGTACATTGCGCAATAATATTGAAGGTGTGTGGGCTGCCTTGCCTGAGAAATTTTTGGTTCACCATAAAAACTTCAACCATACTTCAACTTCATCTTCTTCAGTCTTTCATACTTCTTCTTGTGTCTCCTGTGAAGGACACAACTTTTTTTTTTCTTTCTTTTTCAAGCCCCCTTTCCAGCCCCCTTAAGGTTCCCCTAGTCAACGGCACGAACTATTTTGTGCGCGGGGTTAAATGCAATATGCATGCTGTCTCATCTGACAACACGTGCGAAAGAGATTGATGCTGTGATGAGCAGTAAGAAGCTATTTCTCGTAAGAATTAGCACTTTAACAAATTTGTATCGAAATGGATGATTATTTAGGACGAAAACGAGCGCGCGAAATTTTATAAACAGACCTTTGGGAGTCTAGATATCATGAACAAACGACTAAATGTATATTTTCTAAATTATATTATTTGCATTGTTGAATTACTAATCTATCCCTGTATGGAGGCCGTTTTGCAATTTTCCTTCTTCTTATGGTATTTATTTCAGCCCAAAGATACGTTAAAATTAGTGTTGAAACATGGAACTTTCGACGCTCATAACTTTCAAATATACATTTTTTTTTTCTTTTTTTTTTCATACTTAATAATGATGAGACAAATTGATACCATTTCATCGTCAAGAATTGGAGCAATCGCTAGACTACGTTTTTATGGAAGAATTTTCGACTAGTTTAATCGTAATGATGATTTCCGGGATAAAAACTAAGTCCTTCCTAAGGTCTCAAACTGTCTGCATACCTTCCAAATTTCATCTCAATCGGTTAACCGGTTTAAGCGTAAAAAGGTAACAGACAGACACACAGAATTACATTCGCATTTATAATATTAGTATGGATCCGTTTATCCTCGCACTGGAACGCCTTGCAATGGAGCACAAACGTATACTAACTATAAGTTCAAGCTTAAGGTGATATATACTAAAGCGTATGTAGGCCCTTAAGGTGATATATACGCCCCAATGTAACGCAGTACTGGCCGTGCGCCCGCTCGATGCCAAAATATCAAAATTGAACCTCCTCTTGAACAGTTTTGTTTGCAAAATGTTATTTGATGTACTGCTATGCCTTTAGTGCCGTTAGTGCCTTTAGTGCCGTAAAACGGTAACTTTCTAAAGCATACTCCTCAGTAACAGCTAGGTTAAAAGGTTTGAAAAAAATATATATTTATTATTGATTCATGTACACAACACAAGAACACAAGGTTTTTTCGTGTAACTAATAGTTTTGCTTTAAAAAAAATATTAACAACACGATATTTTTTCGCAAACTTTCAAAACTCCTCCAAAACGACTTGGATGTTTAAAAATATTTTTATACAGAAAAATTGATGGCTGGAATTACTTCATACCTAACACAGCATATGTAAATCAAATAATATTTTGCAAACAAAACTGTTCAAAAGGAGGTTCAATTTTGATATTTTGGCACCGAGCGGGCGCACGGCCAGTACTGCGTTACCTTGGGGCGTATATATCACCTTAATTCAATTCAGCCTCGCACTTTTACTCGCGTAACGAAGTGAGAATTTTATATATTTATGGACGTGTTGTCTGCCGATATTTCAGCACGGTTTACCTTGAAGGAAGAATTGCAATGATACATAAATAAAATTCAAGTGGTTACAATATAACTCTTTGTTTCACTGCATCGCATTGTTGGCTTAGAGATCGCAACAGTACCGCTGAGCAAGGCTTGGAGACCGGAAAAAGATCGAACCGATTATTAACGCCTAAGTAAATAGGGATCTTTTTCTTTCGGTTTGTTCCTCAATTAAACGGTATTAGGCAACAAAAGTTCGTAAAAAGGTTTTGTGAAATTAACCGGTTATGAACGGTTTTTGTCGTCTACCTTCAATGCGCAACCGTGCTGAAGTAGATGCAAAAACGATTCAGTCGTAAACAAACACACAAATAATTACATTTGTGCGCGTGCTCCCCGCCTAAACCGGTTAATTTTAAACCCTTGTATGCAGTAATTTACTGAAACAATTAAAAAGCCATTGTGTGTCGCGTAGATCTGCGTTATTATGAGTGATTAAGGGGTTTACAATGACGCTCTTTTAACTTTTAGACTCTGAACAAAATATACGATAAAACCGGTTGGAAAATTTAATAACCGGTTATTTTTATACCGGATCCAAGCCTTGCTGCTGAGCTTGAGGTCTTGGGTTCTCTTCACGGGTTGTACAAAGAATAGCACAAAATATCAATAGCAATAGGGTCGCCCATTATTACATAGGACAACTGACCGGGTGTCCGAATTGGGCAATTAGAGTTAGAACGTGTCAAAGTTGTCAGGTTATCAGGTTAAAGTAGAATTTGGTGAATACTTAACTTGTAAGTTCCTAATTCAGAAACTGGGGGTAAAGCATAACTTGCGAAATGTGTATAGTATAGTTAACTCTTCGACAAATGCAAACATGATATTTTGTATGTGTTAGCTTCATAATATTATAGTACTTATGAGTTCAATGGAGGGAAATTAATAATTTTGGTCGTTCGCCAAGAGGCTAGTTAAATTGTCATTGCCTCCATTACACACTTAATTATGATTTACTCGTCCATAAACTGATAAATTATTACCCGTTTATTTACCCCAGCTTTGTGTAAAGTAAACAGTTTGTTGAAGTTCGAAACTCGAAAGACGCTTTTAGAATTTTAACTCGCAAGCTTCAGTAGTTACGAATTAACAATCTTTGTCATTCAGATTTACAATACTTCTAACAAGTGTGTACACAAAAACAGACTCTTTCTAATACTCTTTTGGATAAAACGAATGGATAAGGAATTAATGTAAATCTGCTGCCTGAATATTTTATAAAACTCAGGTTTATAATCATGATTGCACAAAGCTAACCCTCCAATCAATGACATTCTAGTAAACAGATATGTTATGAGCGCGCGAATTGTGAAAACTCGTATACGTCCTAATTGGGATGTAAAGTATTTATTCTATGTCACGCATGGTGATGAGCGATACGCTTTGTTGAAAAAAACCAAAATTAAAAAAATGCCAGATAGAAAATGTACCAATTATGATACCAAAGTACATAAAACAGAAGGGATCTCATACCATAAGTAAATAAGCACGCAATACACCTCAATTTACTAATATTCTGATATTTGGAGGTTAGAAAAAGAAAGAGATAGTAAATACATTGGTGGCCAGAATTATGTTTGTTTACATTCACACGCAAGTGACAAACTAGCTGTCTCTTTTTTTCTTGTTGCTTTTATCAAGCCATCCCTTTCGACTTGTAGTGAAATGTCAGATGAATGAAAAGTGTGTATGTGTGCTGCTGTTGCGCGGAACACTATTTTCGTTTGTTTTGTGAGTGTATAACGTATCTTTTTACTAGAATATTATTGCCTCCAATCGACCGACGTCGATCAATGTCAGCTATCAACGATCAATAGATTGGTGTAGTTAATTTCCCTTTTATGTCGTTTGTGCACGAGGCATCGCACGACACGATTTGCGGTCACGTTTTTAAACACACATCTCACTGCAGACGGTCTGTCGTCCGTTCGTTTGTTCACAAGACTCGATCCTGCAACGACACTGCAGTGCACTTGTATTGTTCTATAAGCGCGTGGTTGACGAACCACGCGTGAGCCGTGCGGTGCGGCGTGTCGTGTCGTCAACAAGATCATTGTTTTGTACAGCCGCTAAATCGTCACTGCAAAAAAGTCGCGACGACATAGCGGCATCGACGACAAAACCGAAAACCCGTTTGTAAATCGTTTCGCGTGTAGTGCGGTGTTGTGCAATGAACAAACGGTCCATACAAATAGAGGTCTGAATCGTGACCACATATTGTCGTGTCGTGTGTCGCGTCGTGAACAAACGGCCTTAGAATTCCTAAGCGGTGCCATCATGATCCGTCGGATTACGATTTACACTTTTGTTTTAATATTACGGTGTCAAAAAACTTATATATGACCTGAACTGCTTCTCACCCTTCTATCTCACCTCCAGTAACAGAGAAGCCGACCCCTCCACCCCGCAGCGGGCCACACGGGGTGCAGGTAGTCAACACCGGCGTCGACCACACCTTCACCCTCGATGAGGAGGTTCTCAAGGAGCTGCTGCTGCAGGACGACATCAAAGACCGGCCGGTGGTGGTGCTGTCGGTGGCCGGCGCCTTCCGGAAGGGCAAGTCCTTCCTGCTCGACTTCTTCCTGCGGTATCTGAACCATAAGGTGAGGATTTTGGGTCTGTGGAAATGGATGTAAAGGAGTATGGTGATAATAAGTACTTGAAGGTGATGAGAAAGCCAGACTGCAAGTTTCGTAGGTTTGGTAGACCATGGTGGTTTTACCATTGATATAATGTAAAATAAAAATCTTATCTAGGCAATCTGCTATTCTTCTCGAATTCATTTCCGATAAATACTTAAAAGAAAATTATCAATATCAGATACCTATATTCTCTTGTACTACAATTAGTTAATCTAAAAATATAGACCTAAGTCACGGGGTCTAATTGCTAAGAAAGAACATTTGGTTCAAATAAATCTCACTAGATGGCGCGATTTACACCTATCTGTTATTGAATGTGTGTAAAATTAACATTTTCTAGAATTGAACATAAAAATTGTATGTTCTTGTTTAATCAACTCTCCTAAGTACCAAATTATGGGATAATGGGCTCTTAATTCACATTTCAAAGATTATTTGAACGGATCATTTAAAATTGATGCCAATAGATGGCGCATTTTTAAATTCCTGAGGCGTTCCACTCGATTGTTAAAATTTGCATTGTAACACATTTTGGTGCACAAAAACTGTAAAAACGTGCAGAAAAATACTATAAAACGAACCTTCATTGTATATAAAGAAAAAATATTCACGAACCGAGTAAACCCTTTTAATTGCAAGTCGCTGCTAACACCATCTATCTATCGCCGTGAAACAGAACCGAACGCGTTAGATATGCAAAAAAAAATCAGATTCATCAGACGAAAAACGTTAGATACGTCGGCACGGTTTCTTTGTATGTGATGAGGCATCTGTATGCTAGTATTATATTATCTGTGCCTAAGTATACCTTCTCATTGTGGCATCAGTTTCAATTTCAATCTGTTATAACTTATCGTCTTTCTTAAGGAGCGTCCTCACTGAGAGCATTCACTTGTAATGAGCATTCGACGTCAAATATTCGAGTGGTGTGGACTTTAAGCCGAGCGTTACAAAGCTTGCAGGCAAGCGCGAACTTCGGCCGGTGTGGACGTCGCAACGATTTTCGCCGAAACGGCATTCGAATGTTCACACAAATAAAACGCTCGAAAGCGAGCACTCAGATAATGAAATGAATCAGTATATATGTAGGAATATTACTGACCACTTGTAAGCAAGGAACAGTTCCTTGATCTTAAGTGTTTGTGACCTTCTTGGTCAATCGTATTATCGAATGAATCACATTTACGAAATCTTATTCGAATGCTCCAAGCTCGCAAGGGACTGGTTCGACTCGAAATTTCATAGTTTTGCTCGAACGTGAATGCTGGGCTCGCTGGGAAGCATTTGTTGCTCGCCTACGATTGCTCGTTTACAAATGCTCGCGAAAGAATGCTCCCAGTGAGGACGCTCCTTTAAGCAATTACTTGAATGGTTTTGTTAAAGTTTTCTCGTTTATGTTCCAGTATGGTTCAGACGGCGGTAACGACTGGCTGGGTGGTGACGAGGAGCCCCTGCAGGGCTTCAACTGGCGCGGGGGCTCCGAGCGAGACACCACCGGCATCCTCATGTGGTCTGAAGTCTTCAAGGCCACGCTTGACAATGGAGAGAAGGTGGGACTCTATTTTTTTCACTGCAGTTTTTAATCATTAATTACACCTTCAGATGTGAGGCTTTGTGATTATTATAGACATTTGTTTTATATGTCTTAGTCATCGACCACATAGCCACTAGACGCTGCTGCTGCTTGATGCTTGATCTAATACATCAAAACAATTCTGTCAACTAGCTGAGGTATGAGGGACGGGGTACTGCGCTCTGATTGGTCCCTTACCAAGGTCATACGCATCATTAAGGGTGGGACCGGTTTACATAAAACTAGGAAGCTATCGATATTTTTATAAATAGTATAAGTACTTATTTTTTTAAATAAATTATACCTTTTTCATCATAAATACGGCGTTTTAACATTTTAGTAATAACATAAAATGTCAAAACATAAAAAAAAATATCAATTTTTTTTTATTGACTTACGCGGATGTGTTTACGGCTCACAGAAGTGGTCGGTACTAATTGGAAATTGTCGAGTGGCGATCAGTATTACCTGTATATGATCTTTTTAGTCATATGTGTTGACAGACATCGCTCGCCTGTTATGAGGCGTCTAGGGGCTGTGTGGTCGCTGGTCTTAGTAATAATAGTTGCATACTTTAGCTACGTACATCCGAGTCTGCTAGTACGCTCTTAATTTGCTTGTCCACGCGAAGACACTGTCTCCTAAGATACAGGGTGTTCCTAGTTTAGGAGTCAGGGTTAAATTTTTTGTATTGGCTGTACTTTCCTATCTTTCGCACATTATTTTTGTTGTTAATTTCTCTGTACCCTAGTTGATAACTATGTGTACTTTAATATGTGTCAAACTTGTAGTTTACTGCTGATAAATATTATATTATTATTTCCTTTGTTTAATTAATGTACATACTTATTAAATTTTAAAATATTAGCTTATATAAATAAGATAAAAAAACATTTGAAAATATAAAAAATAGTTCAAGGCTCCTGAGAGAGGTGCCTCCTGACTATACGCGCCGTGTCTAGGAGTACCGCTTTCTGGATCAAGCCCTTTTCCAGCTGCCCAACGAGAGCCTCGTCAGATGCTCGTCGAGGCTCTTGGCTATTATGACATTGGCCGTCACTACTATCGGCACAATGACTGCTGTATTCACATACCACATAATATTATTATGTCCTTATTTAAATTTCTTATTTTAAATATTTTTATATAATAAATTAAAAAAAATACATTTAAAAATATAGAAAATAGAGGCCCACCGGTATCGGGAACAGGGTCCAAGCTACCGGCGGGCAGGGCTCCAGAGAGAGGAATCTCCAAACAATATTATTATGTCGTTTATTTATCATTGTTCTTATTATATTACATTTTTAAATATTTCTTAAAACACACTATAAAATAACATTTAAAAATATAAAAAATAGAGGCCCACCGGTATCGGGAACAGGGTCTAAGCTACCGGCGGTCAGGGCCCCAGATAAAGGAACCTCCTAACAATAAGAGCCGTGTCCAGCAGTACTGCTTTCTGTATCAGGTGTTAAGGTTTTTAAGGTGTTGGTCAAGGCTCGTGACTATTAAGCCATTGGCCGACAGTACTATCGGTACAATGATCTATGGCTGTGTCCATAGTATTATTATCATTACATTTGCTAAGGTCGGTCAGTAGATGGTTAATTAACTATTAAATACCGATGAATTACCGATACACCTTCGTGCCTCGGCAAGCAGGTCAGCCGTTTGGACCCGGCTATCATTCGCAGAACTTTGGCAGTGGTTAGATGTGGTCAGAAGCCCGAAAGTCAGACAATCAATCATACTCAGTGTATTTCTGTTACCAGTAACTGGGTTGCGGATGGTAAATAGGCAGTAACACCATCTTAAATACTGGTACTCGGCAATATTAAGACTGTCAACAGTTTCTTTTTTTGTTTTTATCCCGGATTGGGAAACCCTCACTGGATGTCCTTGAGGCGGGTGAGGGAGTGGATGAAATCTCCCTCTTCCTCTCCGCAGCCATATCACCGCGTCCCAGAACTCCTCGCTGCCGACCAACTACCGCTGGCAGAGACAGGTCACTGCCTAGTTCAGACATGAGGGCACGGCGCGGCTCCTCCTAAGCGGCAGACTCTGCCAGCGTAGTGGTGACACCGGGCGGCCGGCTCCATGTTTAATCGACACAGGTACTTCCCGAAGCAACCCTGCCCCGAGAGCAGATCCACCCGAAACGACAGGGAGCCGTGTCTCCTCCCGAGCCAGCGCTCGAATACTGGCTGAACCGCCTCGATGGAAGAATGGCAACCGGTCCCAACATAGATTTTAAAAGGCTAGGCAGATGATGACGGCTGTTCCATTCTAATAAGCTGTACTTCTGTTTCCAGGTGGCGATAATCCTGCTGGACACACAGGGTGCGTTCGACAGCGAGTCCACCGTGCGCGACTGCGCCACCATCTTCGCGCTGTCCACCATGGTGTCCTCCGTGCTCATCTACAACCTGTCGCAGAACATACAGGAGGACGATCTGCAGCATTTACAGGTACACTTGTACGAGCCACCATCTTCGCGCTGTCCACCATGGTGTCCTCCGTGCTCATCTACAACCTGTCGCAGAACATACAGGAGGACGATCTGCAGCACTTACAGGTACACTTGTACGAGCCACCATCTTCGCGCTGTCCACCATGGTGTCCTCCGTGCTCATCTACAACCTGTCGCAGAACATACAGGAGGACGATCTGCAGCACTTACAGGTACACTTGTACGAGCCACCATCTTCGCGCTGTCCACCATGGTGTCCTCCGTGCTCATCTACAACCTGTCGCAGAACATACAGGAGGACGATCTGCAGCACTTACAGGTACACTTGTACGAGCCACCATCTTCGCGCTGTCCACCATGGTGTCCTCCGTGCTCATCTACAACCTGTCGCAGAACATACAGGAGGACGATCTGCAGCACTTACAGGTACACTTGTACGAGCCACCATCTTCGCGCTGTCCACCATGGTGTCCTCCGTGCTCATCTACAACCTGTCGCAGAACATACAGGAGGACGATCTGCAGCACTTACAGGTACACTTGTACGAGCCACCATCTTCGCGCTGTCCACCATGGTGTCCTCCGTGCTCATCTACAACCTGTCGCAGAACATACAGGAGGACGATCTGCAGCACTTACAGGTACACTTGTACGAGCCACCATCTTCGCGCTGTCCACCATGGTGTCCTCCGTGCTCATCTACAACCTGTCGCAGAACATACAGGAGGACGATCTGCAGCACTTACAGGTACACTTGTACGAGCCACCATCTTCGCGCTGTCCACCATGGTGTCCTCCGTGCTCATCTACAACCTGTCGCAGAACATACAGGAGGACGATCTGCAGCACTTACAGGTACACTTGTACGAGCCACCATCTTCGCGCTGTCCACCATGGTGTCCTCCGTGCTCATCTACAACCTGTCGCAGAACATACAGGAGGACGATCTGCAGCACTTACAGGTACACTTGTACGAGCCACCATCTTCGCGCTGTCCACCATGGTGTCCTCCGTGCTCATCTACAACCTGTCGCAGAACATACAGGAGGACGATCTGCAGCACTTACAGGTACACTTGTACGAGCCACCATCTTCGCGCTGTCCACAATGGTGTCCTCCGTGCTCATCTACAACCTGTTGCAGAACATACAGGAGGACGACCTGCAGCACTTACAGGTACACTTGTACGAGCACCAAACGGTTGTAGGACCCTTACCTTTTGAATGGGAGGTAACTGACTTCACACTGTTCCGCATACCTCTAAAAGAGTATTCTTTGACCGATTCTGTGTTAGAATTATCATTGAGTGCCATATAATATATTTTAGCTTGGTAAATTGATCAGAAGTTATGGGGGAGAAGCTAAGTAGTATCTAACTTCAGTGTACATTTTCACACATTTTAGTGCCTCAATCACGTTTTAAGACCCCTAAGGGGCTAAAGCAGCCCATACTTTGAGCATACTTACCCAGTTACTTTGAGTCCTAAATTACTTTTTAACCTGAAGAAACCGGTCACCCACTTGATGGTCAGACCAGATCATCAGATAACAGAACTCACGGTTACCACTGCCCTGAGCAGAGCGGAAGATAGAGTGGCTTAGAAGCAGCTTGACAATATCTCCGTCAAATCTTTCCAAGACCTTCAGTAATGAATAATAAGAAGACACGGTTATTTGTTTGACTAACCTTTCCCAATAACCCTGTTCCAGTTATTCACGGAGTACGGGCGCCTGGCGCTGGAGGACAGCGGCCGCACGCCCTTCCAGCGGCTGCAGTTCCTCGTGAGAGACTGGAGCTTCCCCTACGAGGCACCATACGGAGCCGACGGCGGCCGCAACATCCTGCAGCGACGGCTTAAGGTAACAATCAATCTGCTTAACTTGTTCCTTTTTGGGGTCGGCCTCCGGTCTAACCAGTACCGGTATCAGTGTTTCTTAGAACGGATGGTCGATGGGGCTGAAAAGTTCTGGAATGGCGACCGCGAATCGGAAGACTATGCGTTGGAAGGCCTCCCACTAGTTTTTACATGGAGATACTGCTCATCAGACTTTCACAATCCAGTAAATGGGTAACACCTTGGCAAGACTGGTGTTGGATCTCAGGATTTTACAAGGAGATACTACTGCCCATCTGACTTTCACAACCCAGTAACTGGGTAACACCTTGGCAAGATCGCTGTTGGATCTCAGGTTTTTACATGGAGATACTGCCCATATGACTTTCACAACCCAGTAAATGAGTAACACCTTGGCAAGACTGGTGTCTACTCTCAGGCTTCTGAATACCGTGACGACTGTCAAAGATCTTCAAAGACAGCTGGGACCAACGGTTTAACGTGCTGTCCGAGGCACGGAGGTCACTCATCCTCGGAACCGACACAAACCGTTGTGTCTCGCGTGGATCCACGTTTGATGGGCGTACTCCCGCAGGTGTCCAGCAACCAGCACCCGGAGCTGCAGTCTCTGCGCAAGCACATCACGTCGTGCTTCTCGGAGATCGCGTGCTTCCTCATGCCGCACCCGGGCATCCGCGTGGCTACCTCGCAGGACTTCGATGGCAGAGTTAAAGGTATCACTAATCACTCAAATCTCGACGGTGTGTGTGAATCAATTGCTTACTAAAAAGCAATTGATTAAAATATTTAAAAAAAAGTATGCAATGGCACGTGGTCCCAGTGCTAACAACGAAAATTTGTTTCAAATATATGTCACTAGATGGCGCGATATGCATCGAATTGTGTGTAAATTACCATTTTCTAGAATCCATCATAAACATTGTAGTTTATTTTTTAATCAACTCTCTTAAGGTTCAACTAGTCGACGGCACGAACTATTTTGTGCGCGGGGTTAAAATGCATGCTGTCTCATCCGACAACACGTGCGAAAGAGATAGATGCTGTGATGAGCAGTAAGAAGCTAGTTCTCGTACGAATTAGCACTTTTGCAAATTTTTTGCGAAATGGATGATGATTTAGGACGAAAAAGAGAGCGCGAAATTTTATAAACAGACCTTTGGGAGCCTAGATATAAAGAAAACTACTAAATGTATATTTTCAAAATAAAATATTTGCATTGTTGAATTACTAATCTACCCCTGTATGGAGACCGTTTTGCAATTTTCCTTCTTCTTATGGTAGTTATTGCCGCCCAAAGATGCGTTAAAATTAGTGTTGAAATATGGAACTTTCGACACTCATAACTTTAAAATATTTTATTATTTAACTTTTTTGTTTCTATACAGAGCTAGATAATGATGAGACAAATTGATATCTTTTTTTTTAACTTACATCGTGAAACAGTGTAGTTATCGCTAGACTACGTTTTTATGAAAGAATGATCGACTAGTGTAACCTTAAGTACAAAATTATGGAATATTGGGTTTTTAATTCACATTTCAAAGATTATTTTAAAATTGATTCCAATAGATGGCGTGGTTTTAAATTTCTGAGGCAAGCCACTTGATTATTTAAATTTGTATTGTAACACATTTTGGTTCAAGAAACTGTGAAAACGTGCAAAATAATACTATAAAACAAATCGTCACTGTATTTAAAGAAAAATATTCATGAATCGAGTAAACCCTTTTACTTGCAAGTCGCTGATAACACCATCTATAGCCGTGGAACGGAACCGAGTTTAAACAAAAATATACAATTTTTATGTTCAATGCCAGAAAATGACAATAATACACACAATTCAATAACAAATCGGTGGATATCGCGCCATCTAGTGAGATTTATTTGAACCAAATTTTCTTTCTTAGCGCTAGGACCCCGTGGTACAGTAAAAATTTGTTTTATAGTAGTGGCATGCCTCAGAAATTTAAAACCGCGCCATCTATTTTAAATGAGCCGTCCAAATATTCTTTAAAATGTGAATTAAGAGTCCAATATTCCATAATTTAAAAGTTCTGGAATGGCGACCGTGAAACCGGAAGACGTTTCGTTGGAAGGCCTCCCACTAGGTGGACTGATGACCTGGTTAAGGTTGCGGGAAGGCGCTGGATGCGAGACGCACGGGATCGGTCAATGTGGCGACGCCTGGGGGAGGCCTATGTCCAGCAGTGGACGCATTTTATGATGATTCCATAATTTTGTGCTTAGGAGAGTTGATTAAACTAGAACATATATTTTTTTATGTTCAATGCCAGAAAATGGCAACTATACACACAATTCAATAACAAATCGATGCATATCGCCATCTAGTGATATTTATTTAAACCAAATTTTCTTTGTTAGCGCTGGGACCCCGTGCATAGGTTTCAAAAAAGTACCAATACAACGAACGCAAGGCTCCGTTGTATATATCCAAATAAAAAAGCTGCCAATCTGGAACTGATTTCTTAATATTATTATTTATTACCTTCGGCTTCGATTGGACACTACTTGTAACCTAGCTAGGATGGCCCAGTACCAATATTCCTAATTGTAATATGTGGGTACGTAACTATATAACCAGCGCAAATTTTTAATCACCAATTAAAAAAATCAATATATTATATGCGAAAGAAAACATAGATAATGATATGCGATAGCCGACAAAAAAAAATGTATATAGTCCCCGGCACGTAAGTTGGCAAGAGTCATTAGATGCGCAGAAGTCGATTTTTTGGTATCTATGGTAGTGAAGCGGGGCGCGGGGAACGTTTAGGACCGTTCCGAGGACGCGATTGGTTGGTCAGTTGACACAAGAATCGACTGACCAATCATGTCGCGTCCACGTTCCGTTCGCTCTATATGGTGGTTGGCTGGTTCGCGGCATATGCGCGAACTTACCCCCACTACGCCAAAACCTTGCCAACTTACGTGCCGGGCACTATACATGATAATAAGTTTATAATGTGTCCTGAGCCCTGAAATGATATATTCAACCTTGGCAACACACAACAACTCACACTATGCCCGCGTGTTTAATAACTGTTCACACTATCTCACAGAGTAAAACTTTGTGCATGATTGCCAAAATTCATCTACAAAAAAACATAATAAGAACAGTTCAACAAGTTCTCCTCTTCTCCCGCAGACATCGAGATGGAGTTCAAATGCTCGCTGCAGCAGCTGGTGCCGATGCTGCTGGCTCCGCAGAACCTGGTGCCCAAGCTCATCAACGGGCAGAAAGTGCGCGCCAAGGATCTGCTGCAGTACTTCAAGTCCTACATGAACATATACAAGGGGAACGAGCTGCCCGAGCCTAAGAGTATGCTGGTGGTGAGTACCGAGATGACTTTTTAGGGTCTTCTATCTGGCAGAATCTTGATGCTCCGAAATTTATTTGGCGTAATCTTCTTTTTCAACACACTTGCTCATAAAGTGGCTCTAATTTCACCGCAATTAGGCACATAATGACACCTGTTATCAAACTGTGACTTTTTCATTACTATTATTCACAAGTGAGATAAAGAGTTTTTTTTAAATTAATTTAATTGAGTTGCTTTGTTCTTAAAAAAGTTTTGATACAAAAAAGATCGTGCTCAATAGTACAAATGCAACACATTTCATGGAACTTCGTATTTAAATAGATAATTTCAACTTGTACGTGTTTAATAAATAAAACTTTCACTCAAATATAATTTTTGTTTTATAAAGAAAACTTGAAATTCCCCATTTTGTACGTGGCTAAAACGCTATCCGCGAAAAGCCAAAAAAAAAAAAACATTATTTTTAGTCTATGGGCGGTCGCCATTGTTAGATGCGCGCGCATAGGAAAACTGATTAATTTTGCCCGCCATTGCGAAAAAATTTTCACAACCCGTTTTCACTGTTGGAAATGATTTTTTAGTGTTATTTATTACAAGTGTGTTGAAAAACGTCGTATGATACACGTGTGTATTGATGATTACCGTCCTCGGCTCTCTTAAGACCCTCACCTAACGGCTCGGGTCTCAATGGCGCCTCAGCGGTAATCACCAACGTTACACACTTGTACCATAATGTACTATTTCAACACACTTGCTCATAAAGTGGCTCTAATTTCACCGCAATTAGGCTCATAATGACACCTGTAATCAAACTGTGACTTTTTCATTGTTATTATTCACAAGTGAGTTATAGAGTTTTTTTTTTAATTTATTGGTTGAGTTGCTTTGTTGTTTTTTTTTTATTTATTTATTCAATAAGGCATGCCGACAACTTATTTACAAATTCATTACAGAGCCAATGATATACAAGATAGTCCTGTGCAAACATGTCGGTTACAGGCGTGCACATCATCCAATTCTTAAATAAGTTTCGATACAAAAAAGATTGTGCTCAATAGTATAATAGTACATTACTGCAGCGGCCAGCAAAAGAGGCATTGATGGACGAACGTGTAAATGTAACACATACGTAAGTCCATCAATGCCTAGTTGTGGCCAAGGCTTGTATAGTGCTTTTCTCAAATAATGCGCGGAAATTAAAACTAAGTAGTACCTAGAACTCATTTTGTCAAATACAATTACTTAACAAAATCAATAACGAACAACAATAATTACCTATTCCCGCGTTAGGCATAGCGCGCACTGCGATTTGCATTCGCGCGTTTTCCGCCCATTCTGTGACCTATTGTATGAAGCCGCACGCATTGCGGTAAAAAAATCACGCGGGAATAATACTACAAAAATTCGCGCAAATAAAAATCGAACTACGTGCTAAGCCTTAAAGAATTCATTTGTTATTTTTTTCAATAAACAGCTTTCTATTCGCAAGCCAGTTCGAAATTTAAATAAAACCTTTGATAAGTTACCTCCTTGGTTGCCATGTTTCAGAGTAAAAGATCGTTCCATTTTTAAATAACACGACAGATATGGGTTTACTATGTAATTTATTTGGCCGCTACAAACGACAGATATGGATTTTCATACAACTTTTGCCGGCCGCTGCTCGCATGTATTTGGCCTGTACTGCAATTTCGATTTATCTTGGAGAAGGTTGTCAAAATAATGATCAAATTTGATCATAGCAAGCATGTTTGAGAAAATAAATTAATGCACCTAAGCAATAGGTTAGGCTCATTTCATTAAACTTCGTATTTAAATAGATAATTTCATCTTGTGATACTTTCACTCAAATATAACTTTTGTTTTTCTCTTTAATAAAGAAAACTTGAATTCCCCATTTAGTATGTGGCTAACCCTCAGTTTCCCACCTTAAAATTATCGGAGAATTAATGTGACAAATTGTCAAGCACGCGTTATCTGCTGTGATTGGTTGAATGAATTTTCAACAGCCAATCACAGAAGATAACGCGTGTATTATGAGAGAAGATATTATAGTGTATTGATGATTACCGCCCTCGGCTCTCTTAAGACCCTCACCTAACGCTCGGGTCTCAATGGCGCCTCAGCGGTAATCACCAACATTACACACTTGTACCAATGAATATTTTTGAGGCATAAAAATTATTTAATATAATTATTGTTTGGCCTAATGTTTATATGTCCGAATATACAATAGCACACCTTTAAGATTGCAGAATTTTATTTGGCATAATTTCACTTGGCATATTATGTAGATGGCAGAAATTCATTTGGAATAATTCTATGGGTAATTAATAATAATTATTCTTTGATCTTCTAAAATCTAATTGATTTATTGTAAATGAACACTTTTAGAAATAAATGATGTATTTTTTTATGTTTAATCTTTATATTAATTATTGCGTCTATATTAGTTGTTCTACAAATAAATTATAAATGAACTGCATTCGAGATAACATAATAATTATGTTTATACATACTCAATTAATATTTGGTATACAAAAATAATAATAAAATAAACTTTAACTTGTTCTCAGGCAACAGCGGAAGCCAACAACCTAACAGCCGTGGCGGAAGCGAAGGAGCTGTACACGAAGCTGATGGAGGAGGTGTGCGGCGGGGCGAAGCCCTACCTGCAGACGGCGCTGCTGGAGGCCGAGCACGCGCGCGTGCGGGACAAGGCGCTGCACGCCTTCCACGCCAAGCGCAAGATGGGCGGCGACGAGTTCTCGCAGAGCTACTACAACCAACTGTTACTGGTAAGTGCTGTGGAAACATTACAAACATTACAGTGTTAACGTGTAGCGCCATACGAACTAATGACCTCACGTCACATAAAATCCTGCATCGCGCAAGCAGAGTTTTTGGTGCGATGGGAACATATATTGTATAACAAAAATCAAATTAAGGTTACACTAGACGATCATTCTTCCATACAAACGTAGTCTAGCGATTACTCCACTGTTTCACGATGTACGTTCAAAATAAAAGTTACATCAATTTGTCGCATCATTATCTGGTCCTGTATGTAAACAAAAAAGTTAAAAAATAAAATATTTGAAAGTTATGAGCGTCGAAATTTCCATAATTCAACATTAATCTTAACGTATCTTTGGGCGGAAATAAATACCATAAAAAGAAGGAAAATCGCAAAACGGCCTCCTTACAGGGATAGATTAGTAATTCAACAATGGAAATAATTTTATTTTGAAAATATATATTTAGTAGTTTTTTCATGATATCTAGACTCCCAAAGGTCTGTTTATAAAATTTCGCGCGCCTGTTTTGGTCCTAAATCATCATCCATTTCGATACAAATTTGTAAAAGTGCTAATTCGTACGAGAACTAGCTTCTTACTGCTCATCACAGTATCACATATAATTCGCACGTGTTGTCGGATGAGACAGCATGCATTTTAACCTCGCGCACAAAATAGTTCGTGCCGTCGACTAGTTGAACCTTAAACGACACTTTAGAAATTAAACAAAAAAATAAATTTTAAAGTCTTAATAAGTGATTCTACTGTCCATTCGGCAAAGTAGCTTGTTAGGGAGTAGACAAGAAACTCCACACTTACTCTTTTAAAAAAAGTGTTTTACAAGTATTTTCATCACACTTGCACTTGCACCATACAGGTTAACTTGGCTGTAATGCCCCATATAAAACCCTTGAGCTTTTTTGTTTGTCATGAAACCCAAGGGCGGTAAGTAATATTTTTTTAATTTATAGCACAGCACATAGGTCATGCAAGTTCAAGCAAGGAGTTTACACGCAATTGAGAAATTGTCTTAAAATGTTATCTAAACAGGAATTTCTTTGCAATCTCGCTACATGTTACTTAAATATTCAACTAATGTTCTTAATAATCGATTTTAATAGATATTTGTATCAAAACGTATTTTTTTTATTTTTACTCTCCGTCATGGCTGGCCGAAACATTCGTATAATCTGTAATGTGGGCAAAAACTCGCCATCCGCTTAAAAAAAAGTTCACGTATTTCGTAATAATAGCTGTGCTGACTTGTGCATTAAAGCTATAATTCATAATTGTTATTAGCAAATGTGATGAAAAACATTGTATGTATCACGGGCGGTACGGAAATTACGAACCTCGACTCAAAAAGCCCTCAGCCTTCGACTTCGGGCTTCTACTAGAGCCTCAATCGTAATTCCTTACTTACCGCCCTTAATACACAAACTATTGGTTACATCATTCTTGTTGGAAAAATACATATATGTCAGAACGATGTAAAATGACGTACATGTAAAAGCGTCTAGAGTAAAACAAAAAATACAATAAATAGTTAATTTAAATCAGGCCGAGGCAGCTAAGTTATGACCAATCCCAACTGGTGGCGCCCGTTCTCGAACATGACACATGGATCGGCACCACTCAGCTCAACCATCATGAAGGGAACCGAATGATACAACACATGTGCCACCATCAGAGAGACATTTGAGAGAGCATGACACACTGACGAGTTAATGTGTCGCCATATTATATAGGATGTGGTTTCACAATCAATTTAGATATTTTGACTTTTTTTTTCAGGATTTAGAAGAACAATTCAACCAGTTCCGCGCACAGAACGAGTCCAAGAACATTTTCAAGGCGGCACGCACGCCGTCGGTGTTCTGCGCGCTGGCGCTGGTGTTCTACGTGCTGAGCGGCGTGTTCGGGCTGGTGGGGCTGTACCCCATCGCCAACCTGTGCAACCTCACCATGGGAGTGGCGCTGCTCACGCTGGTGCTGTGGGCCTACATCAGGTAACAGAACGTGGCTTTCATCAGCATTCACATGATAGAAATCCACTGCTGGACATAAGCCCTTCTTACTCCCAAGCAAAATTACAACGAGTGATCCTGGGCTTCTCACATCCCGGATCAAAAAACAGTTTCTGCCCTGATTCCACTGAAACCAAATGTATAAAATTGGTATAACTAAATCTGTATGAAATTGGTACAAGTAAAAACAATTTGTTATACTTCGTTACAGGTATAGCGGAGAGATGCGCGAAATCGGTGTCACAATAGATGACCTCGCCAACGTGCTGTGGGAGAACGTGAGTTATTAATACAGCATTATTATATGTATTCAAATATCGACTATACAGGGTTTTTTCATGTAGGCGTGGATGGCCAAATCCAAAACTATGAGGAATAGCGAAAACACTCGAAAGAATCAATTTTAAAACATTTACCAGCTGGGCAGTTTCTCAAACAAATCCTCCTCCTTTTTCATCCGGCTTGGGACCAGCAACGGTAGAGTTACAACACGGTCAAAATAACTGTGCACATCAACTGTCATCGAACCCATTCCCGCCTACCTGCACAACGTCCCGCGTTCGTCTCGTGCGCCAATAGCTACAGTGGAACGTCAGAGTGACGTCACAGCGCCAGGAGCACAGATATTTTAACCAAGTAGTAAATGGCAAAGTTAGGTAATGTCAAATTGTTTGCCGTAAAATAATTTTCATGTCGTCAAGATTTTGTGTCTGTCCATCTATTATAAATACCAATGATGTGTCAGCAAACAACACCATCTACGGTTGATTTTGTAATAATTGGGGCAAATCGCTTATATAAACTAAAAAGAGAAATGGACCCAATATCGACCCTTGAAGAACGCCCATTGTCTTGTCTGACCCTAGTGAGTTTTTGTCGTTAATCTGAAATTTAACCTGTCTGTCTTTCAAGTATAACCTTAGTATATCAAGGGCTGTATTTGTAATCCCATACTGCTCGAGTTTTAAAATAGTATCTCATGGTTTAATGCAATCGAACGCCTTCGAGAGGCCGCAAAAGATTCCATTGGTGTCTTAATTTTTTAAGGTATAAATTCGCCTAACTACAGCCATATCTCCCCCGCAGCTCATGAAGCCCACGTACCAGACGTGCATCGAGAAGGGCATGGAGCACGCGGCCGCCGTGGCCGCCGAGCGAGCCCTAGGCCCGCCCACGCCCAGCACGCCGCAGCCCAACGGCAAGCACAAGCTGTTGTGATGCCGACTGTGCGCGGCGCTGGTGCGACTGCAGTGAGGATGCCATGTAGATACTAGCCTTGTGTAGTGTGCAGTGACAGTGAGATGAGACTTGTTCGTGAGTGTGCAGTGTGCAGTGACAACAGCCAGTAACTTGCGGTGACATGGTAGTTTACATCATATGACAATGCACATGAACCATGGAATCTAGTAATATTCTTCATCAGGTTTGAGTACCGTCAATGGTAACTACGAAATTATTAAGTTACCAATGGCGTATGACTTGCTGTACGAGTATATATTTTTGGTTATTTTCCTTACCGACAGCGCCCAAAATAGCGGCAGTAGCCTCGAAATTTATGTTAGAAGAGCCAGTAAGAAGTGCCAAAGGAATGTAGTGGACATTTCTTGTACCGGTCGTACTCTAGTCACTTTGAGCGGAACATGTACCAACCACAGAGCACGCAACGCCGCGCCGGCAACGGCTAGACACGCCATTACTAACATGTCTATCCCCAAGCAAGCTTATTACCATAAAACAAGATTTTTGCAAAATTTATTGATGAAAACAAAAATCAGATGTCCAGTACATTTGAATTCGGAAAATTTGACAAATTGTAGAGAAAATTGTAAAGCTTTATGTTGGGGATATAAAATCAAGTTATATTCGTGCTCGCACAATGTGCGCTGAGCACAAGTCTCTACTGTCATATCCATGGAATTGTCACGACTTTTGAGTAAACGGTGACACTGATACACTTGAGCCTCGTATCAACTAGGCGATATTTGACTCGTGACATGATACACAACATGTTGCGCGCCAGCTGGAAACGTCGCCTAACACGTTGAGCGTCACCTGTTGCGCGTCAATTGTGACTTTCTATAAACAAAAGGTTCATTTAGGCGCGGTTGGTCCAATTTGCGTTAAGACAGACGCTCTAGCTGATAGAATAACACTGTCTAGAGTCTCTGTGGTACTAACTGACATTGTTCATTAAGACAATATGCTGGTACTATACTTGGCGTATTTGTACAAATGTTTGCTCCAAATCTCTATTACAAAATAAACTTTATTTCAATTGCAGTAAGGCTCGTTTTGTATTGCCAAAATTAAGTGTAGTGCCAGCATTAGGCCAATAACGACGTGGTATTGTGAATATGGTATAAGGGAACTAAGTTAAAAACTGGTTTAGGAGGACACGCCATGATAACACGCAGAATTCAACCTTATATTGATGATTTCATTGACACATTTGGTTACGCTGGCGATAACATTCTTTAACAATATTCTGGGCTAGAAAATCTAAGATAATTAGAATTCCGCGAGCTACCCTGGCGCATTCCTCATGTTATGTGGTATCCAGCCAAGTTGACGTCACGAGGAGGATGGAATACGATATTTTTGGATAGAAAGATAAATTATTTTTGTATTAATTGTAGATGCTCTCTGTTTCACTGGTACTGTATTCTTGTTGCTGTTGGAGACTCATTTACGCGTGTCATCCATAAGTCTACATGGCGTGGTTGAACCACATAGTTACTATTATAGAAATTACTAACTGGGGGTCTTGTGAATAGGATAGTTCTAGGCAAGCGTGCTTCACATCATCGCTTACCATCAGGTGGTCCAACATGAGCTTAACAATTAAAAAAAAAAACCTTGCATAACTTTAACTAACATACGAACGCACAGCGTAGAATCCCCACTGGTTCGAGAAGTATGATATTTTGTAAAATACTAGAGGACGTCTCGCGGTTTCACCCGCGTAGTTCCCGCTCCCGTGGGAATACAGGGATAAAAAGTAGCCTATGTCACCCGGGGATAGAGTAGCTTGCCAACGGTGAAAGAATTTTTGAAATCGGTCCAGTAGATTTGGAGCCTATTCGGTACAAACAAACAAACAATCAAACAAACAAACAAAAAAAATCTTTCCTCTTCATAATATTGGTATGGTATAGATAATATCGCTGGGAAGTTCAAGAAGGCAAGACATTTAGTCGGTAAACATCCTTTTGCTTCAGGATTTTATAATTATGACGTTCATCAAACCTTGGTCTTATGTGTGACACGTTCGGTTGTTGGTATTCCATATCACAGCATTGTATATTTTCTGCAAATTTTCTTATTTCATCCCGATCCGTCTCCATGATTTATTATAATAATTAATTACTCGAAGTACCAACTGCCTCTGCCATGATTTTAAACAACGATAATACTAAATGTACTAGAAGTGCAACTCTGTCCAACCCTTCATGAATAAAGTTACGATGGACATGCAATTAAATGCTCAATTCGTATTAACAATATTATCGGAAACATTGATACTTTTATTAACTAAAAAACTTCTTTATTTGAAATCATGAAGATCATTACGCGTAATTTTTATTTTTGACGAACATCGTTGTCTGTAAATTACCACATATTTGTTTTAACATCGTCCGTTTTGTGTGGTGTTGTTACAATAATTTTGTTATTAAGTGTATTGGGCTGGAGATGGGTATATAAGGCCCGATTGATTTCACAAATGTGATTGGCAATAATGTTCCCTGAATCAAACGACGTCATGAAAAGTCACAACATAAATGTCAGCGTAATTTATAGATAACCAAAACATTTTGCATTGATTGTACTACTCGGTCAGAGACGTCACAGTGTCTCGTCACAGTGTTACGTCACATTGACGTCACAGTGTCGTCACGTCAGTCAGTCAGGCCAACTACATTCTTATGGTTTTACTATTTACAAACATGGTATAGGTTAATAAAGCAATAACATAAAATAACAAATTGAATAGTTTAAGTATCAGAGTAATAATTTTGTGTAATTATAGATTTAAACGATGCACAAAGCAGGTTTTATTTTCTCACTTTTAGTCTCGAAACGTATCCTAAACACTTGTTGCCTTGCACTGTATAAAGAATCATGTACTTAATCCTGTCATTTCAAATTATATTTTTGTTATAAATCTGGAAGCCGAAATTATGTATAGTCTTGAATCATGTTGGGTAAATCTATTATTGTTTTATTTTTGCATTTTTAATTTCTTTAAATAAGTCTTCGTGTGTTCAAAATTTTAGTCGATTATGCTCAAACATTAGGGATCCTTCATGGTTTTATGTAATTGGGGTAGGTACACTGCAACCTTATTTTACTGACTAAACTTAGAACATGGGATGAATGAACACGTTTACACTATGATTTTGTGTTAGTGTTTTAGTTCATAGAGATGATTTGTTTCTACCACTGCCTCGCCAATCCGAGTGTCAACGAGCTTCATACATTTGACAGTAACATTATAGGCGAGTGTGCCTCCCCACTGTATAGTAACTAGTGTCTAGCGTAAGTTAGCAATAAATAATTGTAAACAAGTGACTGCCTCCGTCTCTCTGTATGTAAACAACTTTTGTACTTTGAATCTCACGATACTGCAGCTTGCACTCTCCAGAACCACTGCAGCTGGCAGCAGCGGTCATTGACCCAACACAACGTATACAAGAGTTTTTGTAAATGGAATGTGATAAGGGTTTCAACGAAGAGATACTAGGGACAGGGCAACGACCGCTACAGCCATGCTTAATTAAAACAACTGTACCAAACTACTGTCTACCCCACAGTTGCTAACTTACAGGCACCTCCACTTAGCTGTTTATAACAAAATGTAAATAAACGTTTTATAGGCAAATAAAATAGTAACATATCGTGAAATTTTATAAATAAATGATTATATAGCATGTGCCAATCGAAATTCATTGAAAATGAATGGTGTTTCCGTTTATTTGGCATGGGATAATAAATAATTCGTTGAGGAGTTGATAGTTTATTTAGTTGATAACCTTACGTATGGTATGTCTTCAATGTACCGATGGCGGTTGTGATGAATTCTATTATGTTTGCGACGCCAGAGAGAGGAGTTTACTGTAAATATTTGTTTTAATACAATAAAGTTGACTAAAAAGGTGATGCTGTTTTACTGTTGATTGTCTATACCTCCCGAAGTTGTATCCTTTTACAGGCCGCGTGGAAATAGTTTCAATATCCCGAGCGAATATTATACCGGGATAAAAATTAGCCCTATGCTTTGCAGACTATAATCTATGTCTGTGCTAAATTTCGTGCAGATCCGTTCAGCCGTTCTGGCGTGATTCAGTGATTGACAAATGATTTTATTTCTGTAGGTTTGTAAAAACACTTACACGTCGATCATATTTTTTGAACTAGATAAGGTCGGCGTTTTGTAACTGACTACTCTGGGAAGAAAGGCCGAAACAAACTCAGAGGTCACAGTCTCTTTTAAAGCCCAGAGTAACAAACATTCATCCAGCATTTATGATATTAGTAGGAAGTAGGATTGTGCCTAGAGCTTTCAGCTCGAACTCCAGAATCGTTTCGAGTGCCAAGCCGGATTCCGAAAAGGCTTTAGTACCGTAGACCACATCCATACGCTGAGGCGGGTTATACAGAAGACCGAAGAGTATAACCTGCCTCTCTGTTTAGCGTTTGTGGACTACGAGAAAGCCTTCGATTCGATCGAGACTTGGGCTGTACTGCAGTCTCTCCAACGGTGCCAGATCGTCTACCGGTACATTGAGGTGCTGAAGTGTTTAATATAAGTTTTTAAGCTGACATGGTCACAATCATTAGAATTTATTTATTTAAACTTCATTCACAAAGGTACAATGGCGGACTTAATGCCTTTGGCATTAATAATTAATATTTGTTTCGGGATATTTACAAACATACATGGTAAATATCCCGAAACAAATATTAATTCTAATGTTGAAGTGTTTGTACAAAAACACCACCATGTCAGTCCATCTTCAGGATCAGACCTCGAAACCAATCCTTCGCCAGCGCGGCGTGAGACAGGGAGACTTCATTTCGCTGAAACTGTTCACTGCTGCGCTGGAGGATGTCTTCAAGGTTCTGGACTGGAGGGGGCTGGGCATCAACGTTAATGGCGAGTACATCACTCACCTTCGGTTTGCCCACGACATAGTGGTCATGGCTGAGACCATGGAGAGCCTCAGTAAAATGCTCGATGACCTCAGTAGAGCATCCGAAAGAGTGGGTCTTAAAATTAACATGGACAAAACCAAGGTCATGGTGAATGCCCATGTAACACCCACTCCTATCAAGGTCGGAGACTTTACACTCGAAGTTGTAGACGATTATGTCTACCTGGGACAAACGGTCCAGTTGGGTAGGTCCAATTTCGAGAAAGAGGTCAACCGTCGAATCCGACTCGGCTAGGCGGCGTTCGGGAAGTTGCGTGGTATCTTTTCGTCCAATTTACCGCAGTGTCTTAAGACAAAAGTCTATGACCAGTGTGTGTTGCCAGTGATCACCTATGGGACCTAGACGTGGTCGCTCACAATGGGCCTTATCAGAAAGCTCAAAGTCACCCAAAGGGTAATGGAGAGGGCTATGCTCGGAATTTCCTTGCGTGATCACGTCAGAAATGATGATATCCGCAGGAGAACCAAAGTTACCGACATAGCCCGAAGAATTGCCAAACTTAAGTGGCAGTGGACAGGGCACATTGCTCGCAGAACGGATGGCCGATGGGCCGAAAAGTTCTGGAATGGCGACCGCGAACCAGAAGACGATAGGTACGTTGGAAGGCTTCCCACTAGGTGGACTGATGACCTGGTTAAGATTGCGGGAAGGCGCTGGATGCGAAACGCACGGGATCGGTCAATGTGACGACGCCTAGGGAAGGCCTATGTCCAGCAGTGGACGTCTTGCGGCTGAAATGATGAGGATTGTGCCATAGAATGGCAAACAAGCAGGTGGTCCTCCTGATGGGAAGTGGTCATTTGAAGACTAAACATCTACAATTTCGGGGAAGATTAGTGCGATCCATCTTCTCGAATCTGCTGACCTTTTTTCCCAAATATGTTGGGCTTTGCTTCCGGATGCAGCTGTAATTAGTGTAATGACTATAAGACTAACCTCCACACTCGTCAAGGGGCGGGTTTTCCTTCGTAAATGCTGATCCTATCACAAATAATTATTAATTTATAGAAAACTATTGCTGAGGGGCATTTATACTACTTTTATCGCGAAAACCACGAAAGGAAAAAGCTTGTTCGAAGTGAAAACAATGCATCATGATGAATTAGGTTGTGATGATAACACAAGTTGGGAAAGAGACGTAATACGGCTTGAGACAAATTGGGAAGCTGACTACAATACATGAACAAAGTGACGTATTAGTGAAAGTGACCTCTAAGGATAG
Organism: Orthosia cruda; assembly: GCA_964057195.1. Taxonomy (NCBI): domain Eukaryota; kingdom Metazoa; phylum Arthropoda; class Insecta; order Lepidoptera; family Noctuidae; genus Orthosia; species Orthosia cruda. Next base: position 21,723,636 of record OZ059848.1, on the reverse strand, counting down.
AGACGACATAGCTAGTGTGACTAGTTGTCATCACAACCGTTAAATAAGCATTGTTTTGATGACTTCGACACCCACGTTAGTCTGAAAATATTTGCGAAAAACGTGTAAAAAGTTCTAGTTATTTTTCTTTTCGAATATGATGTACCACGCACACTGACCTCTATCATACATTGTACACTGGACTTCATATTATCGATGACAAAATGAAGACATTTGATTATCGCCATTTTGGCGCTGATAGCAACGTGAATTAACGTGAGAGTCGCATGGAACTAATATTAGAGATGGGACACAGCTTTCGGTAAAATACTTTTATGGGTTTTATCGATCGTGAGAATAATTTAATACGTAAGAGAAAAAAAAAACCAGTTATTATGATAAATTTTTAAGTAATAGAATAATTGCTGTAAAGGTTACTAAAAAATATTTTCAGTCAGATTGCAAGCTATATACTAGTGAATAGCGTGCTAGTAAAGTTATAGCGCATTTCTGTCATATCAGTGAGATTTAAATATGGGGTTAGGCTAACAACTTATCCTAAAAACTATCACATTTGAGCAAGTATCTCCTCGCTCAAGTACACTAGTTGTACGCCCATCGAATTCGTGAAGGGAACATCATTTATATAATAATAATAATAAATGAGATGGATAATTATTTACAACGGACGTATTTCTCGCTCTCATCGCTGAGATCTTGTCTCTGTAGTGTTAAGGTGCAAATAAGAGTGACATCGCATTCCAGCAAGGTGAAGACTTATATTTATTTATTTAAACTTCATGCACAAAAGTACAATGGCGGACTTAATGCCTTAGGCATTCTCTACCAGTCAACCAAGGGTGGTGAAGAGATAACATGTAGGTAAATATATTTTGTTGTTAAATTGTTGCCACGATTTAAACAATGCACCTGTTGTTTAAATCGTGGCAACAATTTAACAACAAAATATATTTTAATTGCTTAACATGCACATATATACATATATTATATGATACATACCTAAATAAATATATATATTTAATAAAGTAATGAAAATAAGTTATCGAGATGACCCTACCCCCGCTGAAATAAGTTTTCAGCTCTGTTTCAGATGCAGATAATAAATTGTTTGACTTCAAAACATTTGTTAATAAAATTATAATTATCATGATATTGTTCCAGAATTAATTCCAGGTTCAGGAACGTAGTGATTGGTACAAGAGAGAGGTCTGTGCTCAGCAGTGGGCGAAGTCGGGCCGTGGATGATCATGATGATGATTCCAGAATTTAGTATTACACATTGCTATTGAACATATTATAACTGATTATTAGGCATTCATATAATATTCATCACCAATACCAATATGAGATATTTAGTTCCAACATACTACGAGAAGTCAATACAGTAGATGAGTGATACGCCTTGCCAAGTCTACTATTTTGATTTTAGTGTAATTTAAAAATATCACTAATACTGATATATTAGTTACAATATTATAATATTTCCAGTCAAATATATTAGTATTACCTAATTTTTAGAAATATGGGTAGTATCCTATCTCTAAATGTGTCAATTTTAGTTCCTGATACGCACGAGCGGGGCGCTTTGAATCAGCACAAAAATCAACTGTCATTTCATATAGTATGTTTAGTCCAGCGTACTTGTATAATAGAGGTCAGTGACCACGCATCATAATCGAAAAGAAAAAAAAAATTATGCTTGATAACCAGACCAAATCTAGAACACAGATAACATCTAGAATGTTATAAAAAAGCGGCCACGCAATATATATTTTTTTCTTCTTTGGCAACTGAGCCGATGCCGACTATTCTGCCAGTGTCATGTAGAGACAACAGCGCAGTGAGGCGAACCGTCGAAGTGAGCTTATTCTTTCGGTGTCGTGTAGAGTCGACAGCACGGTGAGTCGAGCCGTCGAAATTTGTCTATTTTTCCAGTGTCATGTAGAGGCACCAGCGCGGTGAGCTGAGCCGACGAACTTAATCCTTTGTGGTAGATAACAAATCTTTGTGATACTGAAAAAAAAAACTACATTTTGATGTCATTGTCATTTATAAATTTTGAAAAGAGTTTGATAACTTTAGGAGAGAAATCATTGAGATAATATGTACTAGAGAAGCTATCCTAATTAAACATTGAGGTAATAATGTACTACGCACTAGAGAAGTCACCACACATCACTGCTGTATTCCGTTCATGTGGGGTCGGCCGGCCGCACTTCACTCAGTTGCTTGCTAGATCTTGAGCGCCTATGTCATTGTTTGTTTTTAAACGAAAAAACGTTCAAACGCATTAAATATGCGGTCGTGTGTTTTAAGATATTAGCACTTATAATTCAACTAATACGGCGAAATGCAAAGGAATAAGTTTTCGTCAATGAGTAACTAGATAATCATTTTTAAATTGAAATATTTGGTGGGCGCCATGATGCCTCATTTCTCATATAGACTAAAAATTAAGATGTGACAATTTGGGTAACAAATGTAGGTAGAATAGTAGTAGGTAGTAAAAACCAAAGTCAGCTAGACTTTGGTTTTTATAGCGCAAATTAACAATCTTAAGTATATTCAGAAACGAACTGACTGTGGTTATTCAAATAAATAGTTTAACAAATTGGTAGGTATGATAGGTGGGTAGGTGTCTAGGGTAGGGTAGGGTATGTAGGTATCCAGTTGACGGGAGCGAAGTCACGGGGGACAGCTAGTACCTAAATAATGGGACGACGTAAATTACTTCAAAGTCAGCGTTTATCTTTGATATTCTTATGCAAAGCAAACAGGACGGTTAGTATAGCCCTCGCCAAACTTATTGGCCGCCCTGAAGTTGGTTTACCGAATGCGCGAGGCACGAAACGGTACTGTTTTTGTATGAGATTTTCTACTGCGCAGCCATTGTAGCCAACTTCAGGGCGGCCAAGAAGTTTGACGAGAACTATACTGAGACCTTACAGGTACTTGCTGGCATACTTCCGGTCAACCTTGATGTGCAACGATGTGCTGCAATGTACTATTAAGCACTAGAAACCATGGACGCGGAGTGACCGTGAGAAAATCTCTAGATTATTTGAACCACATATTGACGTCTGGGAGGAACTTTTATCCAAATGGCAATGTAGGTGGGATAATAATTCCACCAAGGGCCGACCTCCACCAATTCTTTCCATCTGTTCGCGTGCGACTGGCCAGGACGTGACTGGAGGTGGATCACTGTGTTGCCCAATATCTCACAGGGCAAGGTAACTTTAAAAGTAAATTATTTTCCTTCAAGCTCGTTGCCTCGCCTTTATGTCTACATCTGACTGCGAATATGTTCAATCTGCCCATCATATCTTATGGGAGTGTATTCTTTGGCAGAATGAAAGCAATACTATGTTGAATAATGTACAGGCTGCATCAGAAGATGTTTACTATACGGATGTTTTGGTAACTAGAACAAATTTCCGTGCGTTCAAGCGTTTTTGCCATACCTATTTATTATTGGAATCAAATATAACACCTCACAATGTTAGGAGAAGGACCCATTAATATTAATGCAATTTTTTTCCGTGGTGCCAGGCAACTGGGCTTATCCCAGTTGTAAATGACCCTTTGTGCCTATTGACCTTGTTTGCTCTGTCTCCTACTTGATATGGAGGGAACTGGAAATTTTTATATTTTCCTACTCCTCCACTATTCTTTTCTAATTAATTTCGTTGCGGCATCCAAGACAGTTAAATTCATTCTCCGGGACTTCGTCGAGCTTCATTGCCTCGGTGTTTTTCTGGTGGTCGCCACTATTGATTTTGGCTTTCAGGAGTTGCAGTGATTTGGGAATAGTGCTGTGGGAATGTCCCAAAAAAGAAGAACATAAATATAATATTAAATTAAAATACTATTTTATTAATATAATATTAATAAAATATTACTTTACTAAGGTTATTTCAACAAATATGTTTTTTGAAAAAAAGTGTGAATTCTAATGAAGTTTATTAGGTATAAAGCTATGTAGGTACCGCTTCTGTAGTCAGTCAGCAGTTTAGTCTATATGAGTGACAAGTTGTTGCAGAATGTTGAACGAAACGCGTAAGCGCCATGAAAATCACGGCGCTTCCGTCTTTTTGATCGCGAGAAAACTATACCTTAGAAGCGCTCCAGCGCTGCGTGTCTATACTCTTTTGTTAGACGGCTAATTATTGTTTCAGCGCTGCAGCGCAGTTTAGTTTAAACTCTTGTCAAAATGGAGCATGTCCTTTACTTAGGATAGCTTCTCTAGTACATATTATCTCAATGTAATTAAAGGACATGCTCCATTTTGACAAGAGTTTAAACTATACTTCGCTACAGCGCTGAAACAATAATTAGCCGTCTAACAAAACAGTATAAACACGCAGCGCTAGAGCGCTTATAAGGTATAGTTTTCTCGCGATCAAAAAGACGGAAGCGCCGTGATTTTCATGGCGCTTACGCGTTTCGTTCAACATTCTGCAACAACTTGTCACTCATATAGACTAAACTGCTGACTGGCTACAGAAGCGGTACCTACAAAGCTTTATACCTAACAAGCTTCATTAGAACACACATTTTTACAAAAAAAAAATTAGTTGAAATACCCTTAGTAAAGTAATAATTAATTTAATATATATTTTTTTTATCTAATATAGGCTCGCGCTTGACCACTATTTCACCTGATAGTAAGTGATGATGTGGTCGATGGTGGAGCACGCTTGCCTAGAAGTAACCTATTCACTCTTGACTTAAAGACCCCTAGATTGTAGCTATCGGGAAACGACAGACTCCGTCAGGGAATTCCACTCCTCAGCTGTACGCATAATAAAAGTATTCCCAAAACGTTTAGTGCGTATGGGTGGGATGTCCACCATATATCGATGACGCATCGCCGTACGTCTGGTAGTCCGATGATGGAACGGGCTGGGTGGAATTAAATCATGCAATTCCATTGCACACTCCCCGAAATGTAACCGATAAAAAACCGACAAGCTGGCAACTCGGCGACGATGTTCAAGGCTCTGGAGCTTTGACTTAACCAGTGCCTCATCGCTGATGAGCCTCTTGGCCCGCTTTTCGATCGACTCCAGTGCATCAAGCTGGTATTTGGCAAATCCGTCCCAGAGATGAGAACAGTACTCCATGCATGATCGAACTTGCGCTTGATACAAGCTGAGCAGCTGTTCTGGCGTGAAATACCTTCTCACCTTTGCCTTTGCAAAGGTGAGAAGGTAAGGTAAGGAAGGTTGCCTCAATGTATGGCCCAATATTGAGAGTCGATGTCAACGTAACGCCAAGAAGCTCAAGATGGTCAGCTATTGGCACGGTCACATCTCGGCAAGTTGGAGCCGGGTGAAATTGACTCTTTTTTGCGGAAAAAAGACACGCCTGGGTTTTAGCAGCATTAAACTTGACCAGATTGGCATCGCCCCATTCGGAGACTGCCTGCAAGGACAGGTTTAAGCGCTCCACCATGGCCTCCCGGAGAGACTGGATCTGAGGCCCGGTAGCACGAGCGTTGGACAAGTATCTCTCAGTAACAGTGCTGTCGTCTGCATACCCAAAGGTGCCGGGTTTTAGCAGATCGTTAATGTGCAGCAAGAATAAAGTTGCCGATAGTACCGACCCCTGAGGGACCCCGGCATTAATATCCAAGTAGTCCGACGAGCAGCCATCGATAACCACTCCAATGGACCGATCTCTCAGGAAGTCTGCAATCCAATCACACAGACCACCGGGCAAACCGAATGAAGGAAGCTTAGCAATAAGGCTTTCGTGCCAGAGCCTATCAAAAGCCTTCGAGATGTCTAGTGAGACGGCAAGCGCTTCCCCGTGCCTCTCGATGGCCTCACTCCAGATGTGAATGGCATACGCTAGAAGATCCCCAGTAGACCGATTTCGGCGGAAGCCGTATTGTATTTATGTACTTCTTTTTTGGGACATTCCCACAGCACTATTCCCAAATCACTGCAACTCCTGAAAGCCAGAATCAATAGTGGTGACCACCAGAAAAGCACCGAGGCAATGAAGCTCGACGAAGTCCCGGAGAATGAATTTAACTGTCTTGGATCCCGCAACGAAATTAATCAGAAAAGAATAGTGGAGGAGTAGGAAAAAATAAAAATTTCCAGTTCCCTCCATATCAAGTAGGAGACAGAACAAACGATGACCTCGTTTAGGCACAAAGGGTCATTTACAACTGGGATAAACCCAGTTGCCTAGCACCACGGATAAAAATTAGCATTAATATTAATGGGTCCTAACTTTGTGAGGTGTTACTCGTATATTTGATTCCAATAATAAATAGGTATGGCAAAAACGCTTGAACGCACGGAAATTTGTTCTAGTTACCACAAGATCCGTATAGTAAACATCTTCTGATGCAGCCTGTACATTATTCAACATAGTATTGCTTTCATTCTGCCAAAGAATACACTCCCATAAGATATGATATATATCTTATGGGATTATATGCAGATTGTACATATTCGCAGTCAGATGCAGAATACTGACATAAAGGCGAGGCAACGAGCTCGAAGGAAAATAATTTACTTTTAAAGTTACCATGCCCTGTGCGAAATTGGGCAACACAGTGATCCACCTCCTGGCCACGTCCTGGCCAGGCGCAGGCGAACAGATGGAAAGAATTGGTGGAGGTGTCGGCCCTTGATGGAATTATCCCACCTACATTGCCATTCGGATAAAAGTTCCTCCCAGACGTCAATATGTGGTTCAAATAATCTAGAGATTTTCTCACGGTCACTCCGCGTCCATGGTTTCTCGTGCTGAATAGTACATTGCAGCACATCGTTCAAGCAAATACCGGTAAGGTCTCAGTACTAACCGTCCTGTTTGTGTTGCATAAGAATATCAAAGCTAAACGCTGACTTTGAAGTAATTTATGTCGTCCCATTATTTAGGTACTAGCTGTCCTCCGTGACTTCTCTCCCATCAACTGGATACCTACATAACCTAGCCTACCCTAGACACCTACCCACCTATCATAACTACCAATTTGTTAAACTATTTATTTGAATAACCACAGTCAGTTCCTTTCTGAATATAGGTACTTAAGATTGTTATTTTCCGCTATAAAAACCAAAGTCAGCTAATTCTACCTACACTTGTTACACAAATTGTCATATCTTATTTTTTAGTCTATTTGAGAAATGAGGCAACATGGCGTCCACCTAATATTTCAATTTAAAAATGATTTCCTAGTTACTCATTGACGAAAAGTTATTCCTGTGCATTTCGCCGTATTAGTTGAATTATAAGTGCAATATCTTAAAACACACGACAGCATATTTAATGCGTTTGAACGTTTTTTCGTTTAAAAACAAACAATGACATAGGCGCTCAAGATCTAGCAAGCAACTGAGTGAAGTGCGGCCGGCCGACCCCACATGAACTGAACACATCAGAGATGTGTGTGGACTTCTCTAGTGCGTAGTACATTATTACCTCAATGAGAGAAATTGGATTTTAATGTTGGGAAGCATATGATACAAGTCAAAGGAGTGGGGCATGAAAAAAAAGATATGGTCTAATGTACCATCATCAAGGCCGCACTCACACAAGGAAGGACGAACACGGATCTTATTTAGGTATACTGGACTACAGCAGTGACCAAGTCTCAGCCTACACAAGGATGAAACAGCTCTTCTAAACATTTAAGGGCATTTGAAAAATCAAGGTTTCTGCTGGATGTCAGGTTGAATGTTGGCATAATACGCCCCTTTGAGTTCCGAGCTTGCTTGCCACTCCGCTGACCACGAGCTGAATAATTTAAGATTGGTGTCTGAGCGCAAGTGGTAACTATGAAGCAGATAGTGTTTTCTATCCACAGGTTTGCATAATGTACCAAATTTTGCCAGAGAGTCGGCACACTCGTTGCCACATATACCCGAATGGCTGGGAACCCAAATTATTTCAATGTTTAATTAAACCTTTGTTGTGTCAAGAGAAGAGTAAATTACGTATATCTACAATAATCTTGCTGGGAATTTTAGATTTTAATTGATTTTGACCTAGAGCCTGGATGCTACTATGCGAATCTGAAAAATATTCGAATTTTTGTTATTGTGCGATAATATAAAATTGATGGCTTCTAGGATACCGATGCATTCCCCTGTAAAAACTAAAGACCCTGGCAGACATTGGAATAAAATAGCTATTTTAAAGTTCTGGAAGTATGTTGTATAGAACAAATTCCAACCCTTCCAGTATCTCTCAATAGCCCGAAAAAACTCTGCTTTTACGTCCTGGGATTGTTTAGTGATACCAAGGCCCAAGACAATATTTGGCTTGAAATGGACCACCTCATATGCGGAAGCAAATACTGGAAGAGAAGGATATTGACAAACAGGCGAAGAGAGTTGTTTAAGCTCCCTGTACCTATTCATCAATGGAATACATTTATTATTCCAGTAAGAAGAGACATTAAAAGAAAGGTTGATGATGATGATGGGAAGTAAGGGCTGGGATGAGAGGAAGAAAACTTTTGACAAGAAACGATCTGCTAAGTATTGTCTAAGAAGGGTAAGGGGGGATCTGCACATTCAACCTGGAGAGCGTTAATGGGGGAGATTTCATGGCGCCAATTACGATTCTAAGGCATTTGGCCTGGACTGCATCAAGTTTACGTAGGGCTTCTTTATTACATGGCTCAATTAAATAACTACAGTAATCCAACACAATTCTGACCAGAGCATTGTAAACCAGTTCTAAGGTGTATGGGTGAGCTCCCCACCAAACACAAGAGCCTTAATAATAGAAACTGAGCGCTCATATTTTTTAACTGTATTATTAATGTGGTCCACACTTGACAATTTAGAATCCAGGATAACTCCCAGAAACCTAGCCTGCTCCTTGACTGGTGTAGCTTGGCTATCTATATTAATGCCAAGTTGAGGGATAATACGTCTGCGAGTAAACACAACTGATTTATTTTTTGGAGCAGCTAACAGCCATGGGTTTAATGAGGACAAAGAAACACTCATAGGTTGAGCAGCATCCACGATGGAATTGTCACAGACCAATAACGCAATATCATCAGCATACTGAAGGATTTTACAATTAAAATTTAAACAGGAAGGTAGATCGCAGGTATAAATTTTGTATAAAGGGGGCCTAAGAACGGATCCCTGAAGGACCCGCCAAGCTAACTCTGGTACAGACTCCTCCCCAGGAATTCTTAATTTAAGACTATGGTCTGAAATGATACTTGATATGATCTAACGTATTTTAGGCGGGATTCCCAGCTCTTTAATTTTCTGCCCAAGAACAGGGATGAGGACAGATTCATATGCAGCTGAAATGTCCAAGAAAACGGCTACCACAGACTTATTCCTACTAAGGGCCAGCCGGATCTCTAATGTGAGGGTACCCACACTATCAGCTGTACCCAGACTTTTCCTAAAGCCAAATTGAGTCGTTGGTAGCAATTTCCTGCTCTCCACAAACCATTGCAGACGGTTTTTAATAAGGTGTTCCAAGAGTTTAATGAGTATGGACGTTAGAGCAATTGGTCTGTAGGAACAATGATCACTAGGATCTTTACCAGGTTTTAATATTGGAATAATAATTTGAACCTTCCAATCAGGAGGAATATATCCAGAGGAAAAGCAGTAATTGGCCAAGTCCAGGTAATACTGGTGGGTTTTATCTCAAGCTTTGGTTATGAAGAAATATGGGAATCCATCCACCCCACGGGCAGAATCATCTTACATGGGCGACGACAGATTGAAGTTCCTCCAATGTAAATGGTCTGTCCAAAGGATCATCCGATGCTGTTTGGTGGTACATAGAGACACATTCATATTTACCAGGAACATAAGCTGGGGCCAATTTAGAAAAAAACTGGTGACTAAGCTCATCAGACATTATGCTTCCAGAGGGAGGCCTCAAATTATTCCTAAAGGATTTCAACCTACGCTATACTACTGAAACTGGAGTCGAGTGGAGGACTCAGTGAATCACAATACCTACGCTAACCATCTCTTTTTTTTTCTTAAGTAATTTTCTGGACTTAGCCATTATATGCTGAAAAGCTATGATATTCTCCAGGTTCATATCCAAGTTAAAATTCATTTCGGCCTCATTCCTAGCTTTGACCACAGCAGAGCATTCCCTATCCCACCATGGCGTAGATAGTATTTTGGCCGTTGGTAGTTTTTTGGAAGGGAAGGAATTATCAGCTGTAGCAGATATTATGTTGGAGAATGACAAAAATGAGCACTGAGCATTTTCATCATTAATGGAAGGAATAGAGGAGACGCGCAAATCTAGAATTTTTAGGTAAAGGTCCCAATCAACTGAGTTCAGTTGGTATTTTAAAAGAAGAGCAGAGGTTCTATCAGGGATAATTTTCGAAGGGATTTCCACCATGATGGGATAGTGATCACTCCCATAGGTCATATTCAAGCGACTCCAATTATAAAAAAACTTTTTTGCAAAAAAATACTACCGACTTCCAAATACAAAACTACAAAGTGAAAAAAAATCAAACCGACTTCCAGAACAAAAATCTACAAAGCAAAAAATAAATTTTTTTTTCCGAAGTCGGTGTCTTTTGTGCCTACCCATTCTTTCCCGTTTTTCGACACCGACTTCGGAAAAGAAATTTATTTTTTGCTTTGTAGATTTTTGTTCTGGAAGTCGGTTTGATTTTTTGTTAAAAAGTTTTTATTTTTCTGTTTTTAGTTTTGGTAGGTACCTCCAATTAACATGATTATCATTTATAGCCAAAGTACATCTCATGGCGATTCCAATAAGCCGAAACACGACTAGGATACATTGTTTTATATAATAGTTCCAGTGCCTACCTTCCGGCTTCATCATCAGATCAGTTCGATGGTGTCATTTTCACCATTACCATTTATTTATAAGTATTTGCTTCATTATAGTCGGTTAACTATTCGAGATATCTTATGCCCGTGACATATATAGCATTTAGGAGATGCAGTGGCCATCTGTGGTTTTCTTCATCAGTTCCACTTCACCAAATGAAAGTATCATTCTGAGTGCAAATGATTGCATTATTGATGAAAATACCAAAATCGCTATTTTTTCCCTCCTCCTTTTTTTGAAGTCGGTTAAAAATAACTTTAATTTTTGAAGTCGGTGTCTTTCGTAGGTGCCATTTTTTTGCGTTATGGACACCGACTTCAAAAATTAAAGTTATTTTTCACTTTGTAGTTTTGTATTTGGAAGTCGGTAGTATTTTTTTGCAAAAAAGTTTTTTATTTTTCACTTTTTAGTTGTACCTACCTAATAGGCAAGTTAGTAAGGTAACTATAACGCCGAAATAGATTTCATAAAACTTGAACTTAACCGCTGAAATGAGAGATCTGCGTACCCCTTAAGAGCGTACTGGCGTGATGTTAATTTATGAAATGGTATAAACAATAAACAGACATGCGATTGCAGCAATCCCGAGAGATTTACCGTTATTTATTGAAGAGTTCTGTTGTATATCTCCAAAGTTCTTCATCAGATCTCCACCAAATTAAAATGGGACCAATTTCGGAACATACGTTTTCAAACAAAAAAAGAATTTTCAAAATCGGTCCACAATTGACGGAGATATCGGTGAACATACACAAAAAAAAAAAAAAAAAACAAACTTGAAGTCTAACATAGAACCTCCTCCTTTTTGGGAAGTCGGTTAAAAAAGGCTGGCTATATTAGATGAACAAAATGTCAAATCAACGCAACTATTATTTTGCCGTGGCACAGCCTGACGTGTGGCAGACCCATCATTTATCACACATAAATTAAGTTCATCTAATATATCCACTAGGCCTATACCAACATTGTCGCAGGTTTCTGACCCCCATCTATAGTGGTGACCATTAAAATCACCCATGACAAGTAATGGCCCTTGTACATTACATAACAAACTTTTTATGATACGAGTATCAAGATCATCAATTTGTGTGTATGCAATATCAAAACTAAAAACAATTATATCCGCAGCCATATCAGCAACAACAATGCTGTTGTCACCTACAAAGGGTAGAGGAATCGGGGTGAATGATACTTTGTTATTGATGAACAAAGCACATCACCCATATCCATCTGATCTATCATGTTGAACACCATTGAAACATGGGATTCTGAAATTACTTTCAGAATGAAGCCATGTCTCAGCGGGAGTGATATGAAGATTCGAATGACGTTATTACGAAGCACGCTATTTCGAAAAACTTTACGAGTGGTACGCCAGTTCGAAAACACTTTGCGTCGAAAACCGCTATATTGAATGACGTTGTCGCGAACACGCTGTTTCGAAAAACTGTTTGACTGGTAAGCAAGTATGAAAGTCTTGGTATCGAAATCCACTGTTGCTTATACCATATTCCAATCTGAATTTGTCTGGGGATCGAACTCGCGACCCAGTGATTACCAAGATCTACTTTTACGCAACGATGATAAAACTGACACGGAGCGGAGTTTGTCTATACCACTAAGTATAAATGATTTGGGTCAACATCAGGGGCGGCTTTACCTATAGTGCAGGGTGTGCGTGGCACACGGGCGCAGCGTTCCAGGGGGCGCCAAGCACAACTCGCCGCGATCGCCCTCCGGCCACCACACTTTCAATAACCCACGTAAAAAGAGCTCCGGTTTGCATACATTTTGTATGGTATCTGGAGCTTTTCTTATATATGTCGAATTACAAAAAAGCAAGGCGCGGCTTTTTCAATAGTAACTTGTATTTCAACATGAAATAAACCCAAAAGCAGATGATTATATGTGTGGTGTAGTGAGTATCGCATCGCTACCAAAGGCATCTGTTTTGATTCGTTTGAAAACACGCCGACAATTAAAAATAAAGTTCATCATTATTCTTATAAGCCGAATTCGAGATTTGCAATGAATGCAAGATTTCTTCGCATCGTATAAAAAACGCTTTTCAAGTAGGTACTAACATAATTAGCTTTTCAGTCTCAATCTTCCTTCCAATTTGGTCACCGAAACAGAAGTGAATGCGCGAACACGTACGTTCTGGTAGATCGACGTTTTTTAAAAGAGTAACCATGGAGTTTCTTGCCGGTTCTTCTCCATAGGAAACGACCAATCCGAACCGTGCACCTTTTGTCGACGTTTTATAAGTGCCCATGTAGGCCTATGTAAAATAAAAATAAATTGATTTTGAATTGATTGACGCGGTGCGGTCAGAATGCTTCCTGTGCGGACCTATGTAACGTATTACGTAATACAACGCGACGAACGCAAAACTAACCTCTTGAAAGCTTGACCGCGTGACCGCTCTCTGTCTGATCGGTCTGATCAAGACGGAAATAATGAAGAAATTTGGCAGCTTGATGCGAGGCCCCTATTGTATCCCGGCATCATTTAAAATTACTCCTTTGCAGTTTTGCACCCGCATCTCCTTGAAAATACAAGATGTTTGGTAAACACCATATCAAGCCAAAGGTACGTTTTGGCTTGTTAGGATGTTTACCATGATAAAATGTTGTCAATGTCAATAAATGAAAATTGTAAAATAAAATTTGACTCTCCATACAAAATGACCTATCAGCTGATTGATTTAGTAAGAAAAGTAGTTATATTTTATAATTTCCATTTTTTGACATTGATATAACATGTTAAATCTATCTAAATAGATGTTATATCATTGTCAGAAAATGGATTTCTATACGTCAACATAAATATAGACATCTTAACATGGGTAGGTACGTTTTGGCTTAATGGGGTAAACACCCAGTATAGGTAATTATTTAACTAATCAGTAGGTACTCAGAACAGAAATAAATAATTAAGAATTTTAAGTGATCAGAACCCTAACAATTAATTAATGATCACTTTTAATCTGTTTATTTTTATATCGTTCTCTTTAGCAACTAGTTGTTCTGTTTATCAATATGTGGATAACGTTGTGAGTAGTGTAATTGTTACCTTTATTATTAAGTTCTAACCATGTTTAGTTAATATTACACTGCTCTTTTTTGTCCCTAAATAAATAAATAATTCTAAATACAGTCATGGCATCCAAAATTGTCAAATTTCTTCAATCGATTTTCAATTGAATTGACAGTTTGTGGTAATGCGATGTTAATTGTACCAGTAGTATTTGGCAATAGGTTAATTAAAACACGCAGTTCAAGTACAGAGAAACAACTGGCTTTATTCACACCGATACCCTCATTATAAAATGTGACGATATAGATCTACCTACATAATCATACATACAACATCTCCCTTCTTATAGTAATTATACAAAAATAATATTTATGCATTAGCTTACAACTTTGCTACATCTAGACGTACTAAACACATCAACACGGTCTAGGGAAATTTTAAAAAAAGCGAATTACTATCAATGTGTTAATTACTATGACATGTATATATTTAAAAGATACGTTATTTAATATTCTACCATTTTTTAATAATGGTTAAGGTACTTCGATTAAAATTTCAGGATTTTATGGAAAAAAAATGAAGCATAGACGGAAACCGTATATGAATTAACTTTTAATTTATGAGTAAAAACTGAAAAAAAATAGAAAAATCATTTAATTTGTGTTTATAAACTTCAAGTTAGTAGTCTGAGAAAGCGCCCATGATGTTCATAACACATCGGCAACGATTCGGCATGCTCAGAACAAGGTTGTCAATGTCTTGCTGCGGAATATTGTCCCATGTCCTTCTGAGGTGCGCAAAAAGTTGATATTCTGTAGCCAGATTTTCAGGAACTTCCTTCAGAGCTCTTCTTTGCAGCATAACCCACGCATGCTCAATGGGATTTAGATCTGGCGATTGAGCAGGCCAGTCTAAGGCCCTAACATTGTGTGTATGTAACCAAGCTGCTACCGTTCTCGCCGTGTGTGCCTGGGCATTGTCGTGCATGAGCAGGAAATCTTGCCCCATTTGTGTTCTGTGGGGCAAGATTACGGGCCCCAGCACCTGTTGGACGTATCGTTCTGCCGTCATATTGCCCCGCACCCAAACGAGATCCGTCCGTCCTCCAAGACGAATTCCTGCCCAAACCATAATTGTTCCTCCTTGGTATGGGTGAACTTCCTGAGGGTTCTAAAGACGGCTCCATCGTCCAGGAACTCGCCAAACACGCGTCCTTCGTGAATCTGGATGGAAGCCGAACCTGGATTCATCCGTGAACAGCACATTGGACCATTGCTTACGGCCCCAGTCCACGTGGTTCCGAACCCATTCTAATCGTCGTCCACGATTGCCTCTCCGTAAAGGTGGGACCCGGAGTGGTCTACGAGAGCGTAGATTGCTTTCATGCAGTCGCCTTTTTACAGTTCGGTCACTCACAAGCACTTGGTGTTCCACTCGCAGCCTTTGGACCAATTGAGTCGCCGTTGCATTTGGTTGAGCTCGCGCAGTAATTTGCAAAAATCGGTCTTGTCTGGGGGTAGTGATGCGACTTGGCCCCCGGTGCCTCTCCGCTACTTCACCTGTGGCACGATAGCGTGTCCACAATCTTGAAATTACATTTTGGTGGGTCCCTATGGCCTCAGCAACATTACGCTGAACAGACCCAGCTTCCAGCATTCCCACAGCTCGTAACATCTCCGCCCTCGTCAAATGTTGGCGTTGCATGGCTACAATACCTCAATTTTAACTTTATCTTTTGTTTAAAAATGAAAAAAAACTTTAACTAAACGTAATTCGTATTGTTTTCTAAATTTCCCTCATCCCCTCATTCCCTCTCTTACACATCAAGACATTTTTATGCCACCGAAACAAAAGAATTTTCAAAAATTTGAATTTGGAATTAGTCTGAGATAAATTACAAACAAATCGGTGTATAAAAGATTCCAATGCGGCCAGTACTTTTCGAGTTATTTAATTAAGTATGAAATATCCCTAGACCGTGTTGATGTGTGTATATTATACTCATGCACTTAAGTTACAAATTAGTAAAATGCTCATCAACTTCATTACAACATCTCCTTTCGTTATATAAATAACATAAAAGTATTAATTAAACAATAACTTACACATTTTCCATAATCAGATGTCTTATGTATCTATAGTATATGTATATCGGGATCACTATTAAACTATATCAATTATAGTAAAATGCACTCCCAATTACTTAATCATAGACTACATCTGCATATATTTGTGGAGGCCTAACTTCCCTACCACTTCGGGTAACTTTATAAGGTACAGAAGCAGCCGACACTAAGGACCTCCTCTGCTCTCCTGATGGGAGTGGAGAAGGTAATACAGACTCGCCAACAGACGGGGTGTCTGCTATCTCAACTGCGTTTGGTAAAAAGTCGAAATGATTCGAACGTCGGGAGCCGAGGATAGGCACGTCCGTTCTTTTCGCGTTTGATTTTAAAATAAAAGATCTATTACGACGATACGTACCACCGTTGTCTACTTTCACCCAGTAGGAGCGATCCCCGTCCGCGTCTTTCACAACCCGAGCATTGTTCCACACCTTACCATCTCTCACTCGTACTTTCTCACCTGGAGCCAAACGAGATGCTGGCTTTGTGCCTCTGTCGTAATACCGCTTCATCTTATTCACGTTAGCCTGTCTCACGCCGCGGACCCGTTGTGGTTCTATTAATTTAGGTATTAACGCTTTAATAACTGTGCCGGAGAATATTCCTCACCCGTGATAGGTGTATTCCTGAAGTTTAACAACGCTAATTGCCACTCCGTGTTATCTTCTGTAGCTTTCTTAAACATACGTTTGATAGTATGTACATTCCGTTCGGCTTACCCGTTCGAACGCGGATACAGCGGGGAACTAGTTACGTGTTCAAACTCCCATCCTTTACTAAATGCCACAAATTCCGCTGACATAAATAATTTATGATTAAACGAACTTACCCTAAGTGAAGTTCTATCATAATTATACGAAGTGCCTCGTCCGAAGAGATTAGTACCTGTAATTAATGATTATTATTTACATGTAGTACCGGGCTACGGGAGGCTACTCAAATCACTATGTTTTAGAGAAAATCTTTTTTTTATTTTTATTTTTTATTTCCCTGGCAGCTCTGTGTCGGCTGTCAACTTGTCATTTAGTTTAGAGTTATGATGTTTTATAGATATGTCCAGAACGCTTCTGGGTTATACCTTATGGTTGGGAGGGTGTTACTTATCTCTTCGGACGAGGCACTTCGTATAATTATGATAGAACTTAACTTAGGGTAAGTTCGTTTAATCATAAATTATACTTTGTGCCTCGTCCTCGAGATTAGTACCTGTAATTAATGATTAGCATTTACATGTAGACTTTGAGAGTTAAGTTCTGGCATTATCACATACACTTTGATGAATTTGTGAAGTAAAAGCTTTCTTTCTTTAAAATTCTTAATTATATTTTTATAGACTAACTTTTATAGACATCATGGTTGTCCATAGGTTTCACACAGGTTCTTAATCAGTTCATTCAGATATGTTCTTAATTATTTGTTTTGGCAAATTTATTATTTACTTTCTTATTCTCATTGTTATAATGTTTATAGATTAACAATCTAGGTTGTCATTAGGTATCAAAGATTCATATTCAGTCATTTTCTTAATTATTATTCTCTTGATTATCTCTATAAACAAAATATTTTTTGCCTATTATTTATTGTCATTAAGTATTAAAGTTTTTTATAGACTAACAATCACAGTTGCTTTTAAGTAAAATTATTCTTAATTATCTTTTTAACAGGATATTTGTTGCCCACTTAATATCAATATTAAGGTTTGTTTATAGAATAACAATCATAGGTGTCATTGGAAAACTAAAGTTCTTAATTAACTATTCAGATAGTATTATACATATATCTGTTTTAACAAAATACAATTTTGCTTTTTTATTACTATTGTTAGTTTCCTTATCATTACATTTTATACTGATACTCCTTCCTTATAAGTTAAAGTTGCTGGTTGTTGTAATAGTCAGTACATGTTACAAGTTAAATAAGATATCTTTAATCACAGCTAAAGATTTATCTTGCTAGATTATTTTGATCCTTTACACTGAAAGTATTTTATAAAAAATTCCAGATGTACTTGAGTTGTAACTCCAGTATGCTGTTTTTAGTATCTCATAAATTGTCACACCTGGCTTTAGAAGTAGCAGCGTGGCGTGTGCTGTGAGCTAAATATACATGTACCTACATAAATACTGCTAGTCTTTAAAGTACCTACACTTAATCCAACGACTGATAGTCTGTTTGGACATTAATGTGGTAAGGTTTCTTGGTGCCTAAAATAATTCTTATATGTTTATTAATGTAGGCTACAAGGGTTTCAGCTGGATATATTACTGTTCTTTGTCTGAAGTATTGATTGATTTAGTTCATATATAAGAGATCTTTTGAGGTCTGAAATTTTGATGGTTATATGCATTATAAATGATTTTATTTCTGTAAGTTGGTTTGTACAAACACTTTTACATGTCGAACATATTTTTTTAAACTAGATGAGGTCGGCGTTTCCTATCTGACTACTCTGAGAAGAAAAGCCGAAACAAACTCAGAGGTCACAGTCTCTTTTATAGTCCAGACAAAATCTTGGTTAGATCATGTGGAGAACATGTAGACTGATGTCTGAAATGGTCTTTTGAGGAAAGAACCAGCCAGATTGAGTGGACCTGTCCAGTCAGTGCACGCATTTGTCAATAACCGAGCAGCTCAACTCAGAATTTAAGGAGCTCAACGATTCGACGAACAATACCAAAGAAAGGACATTCGGGTAGGCCGCATAAACTACTCAAACTGCCAGACCATGATTAAAAACTAAGATAAATTTAAATTAAAACAAAAAAGAATGATCCACATATTCTTCACATTCACAATAATTAATATAAAATAATATAATACTTTAAAAAGTAAATATTCTTGTCATTGCAAGAAAACCAAAAAAAAAAAAAAAAATGATAACAAAATTCACGGTGTAAAATATAATAAAAAAAACAAAATTAATTGGAGCAGCTCAATCCCAAGCCTTTTTGTCTTCAAGGTAATCTTTAGTTGTATAAAACGCTTTCTGGCACAACTTACGTTTAATGAAAGATTTGAATTTATTAAGACTTAGATCTTGTACGTGGCTTGGAAGCTTATTATAAAAGCGCACACATTGACATCTAAACGAGCCACCTATTTTCTTGAGCCTTGTTGTAGGTACTACAAATTTGTGTTTATTCCTAGTATTTATGTTATGGATATCACTGTATTTTTTAAACAATTTTATATTTTTATGGGCATATAAAAGATTTTCATAAATATACTGAAAAGGCACAGTCATTACATTAATCTCCTTAAATTTCTCTCTGAGAGAGTGTCTTGGGCTTAATTTATAAATTGACCGAACAGCTCTTTTCTGCAAAACAAAGATAGTCTGGATGTCGGCGGCATTTCCCCACAACAGAATACCGTACGACATTACACTATGAAAATAGCTAAAGTATACTAAACGGGCTGTCTCTATGTCAGTTAAATTACGAATTTTTCTAACAGCATATGCTGCGGAGCTTAGCTTCTTTGACAATTTATCTATATGTGGCCTCCATTGAAGCTTAGCATCCAAAGTTAAGCCTAAGAATACTGTGCTATTTTCAGGATTCAATTCTTCGCCCTTTATCAACACATCGGTTTTCACCTGCCTAACGTGAGGTAGGGTAAACTTAATGCATTTGGTTTCTTTTTCATTAAGAAGTAAATTATTGACATTGAACCAGTGAACTACTTTTGAGATCGCGCTATTTACTTCGTCAGTAACCAGCTGCTGACGTTTAAGTTTAAACAAAAGTGAAGTATCATCCGCAAACAACACTATATCATGGTTATCCTTTATGAGGTAAGGCAAGTCATTAATATAAATAAGAAACAAGAAAGGACCAAGAATCGAGCCCTGTGGGACTCCCATTGTTACCATAGATCCAGGATATCTTTTTCCATTAACGTCAACGGTCTGAATCCTTTTACTCAAATATGAAGTAAGAAGGTCCTGAGCGCTGTTCCGGATCCCGTAGTGGCGGAGTTTCCTGATTAGCGTTTGAAAAACACAGTTGCGCATGAAAAACACAATCAAGTGCTTTGGAAAAATCACAAAAGATTCCCAAGGCATCGCACTTATCTTCCCATGCATTATAAATATGACCTAAAAGTTCATCAGTAGTTGAACGACCCCTTGTAAAACCGAACTGTTTGGTATGTAATAATTTATGTTTATTAAAAAATCTTTGCAATTGCTCTAAAATTAATTTCTCAAATATTTTGCTAAACGTAGGTAGTACTGAAATAGGTCTATAATTTGTAGGGTCTGATGTACTACCTGATTTAAACAAAGGTATTATTTTACTATTTTTCATAAGGTCAGGAAACTCCCCACAGTCGATACAATTATTAAAGATAATAGCTAAACTAGGTGCGACAATGTCAATAATAGACTTAGCAACTTCTACAGAATGACCCCACAGATCTGCAGTCTTTTTAACATTTAAAGTGTGAAAGGTTTTAATCAGTGGCGGGGCAAGACCTAAATTTGATGTGGGCAAGACAGATTTCGCGAGGCTCTGTTCTGTGGCGACCTGAAGACGGATTTTTATAAAATAATAAAAAAAACAAAACGATTAACACTGCCAAG
Organism: Orthosia cruda; assembly: GCA_964057195.1. Classification (NCBI taxonomy): domain Eukaryota; kingdom Metazoa; phylum Arthropoda; class Insecta; order Lepidoptera; family Noctuidae; genus Orthosia; species Orthosia cruda. The sequence continues at coordinate 21,703,053 of OZ059848.1, read as the reverse complement.
TTTTATTCATAAAAATACAAATTAGATTAATATTAATGAAAAATTACAAATCGTAAATATATAGGTCAATGCCAATAAATTAAATATCGGCTTCCAAAGGATGCTTCCAGTCCAAAAAACAATCAATTTAATTCCATTTTTTTTAAATTATGGCTCCATAGTACTGACGATGATTCTGCCAGTGATATTTATGCAATCAGGACAGCAGTCAGGACATTATTTGACATTTTTAATATTTTCTTCATGCTGTATAAGGTACCACCATAGGGGTCAATGATCTATGCATCGGTAAAATATCATGTTAACATATTTTAAAATATTGACAGTTTCTGATTTCTTGATTCAGTGATTATTTTTAAAGGGATATTGCGCCAAAGAATAATGTTCGTCACTTAAAACCGTGTTGTTGCTTAATTTTGTGTCTGATTATGGCTGACTTTGTTTGGAAAAAAAATATATTTTTATTTTAACTACATTTTTAGCTATAAAGAACTTATATTTAATAGTGCAGTCAATGTTTGCATTTATTGTCGTATTGTCATCTCCACCTTGTATACATTTCATAAAGTGTATATTTAAAAATATTTATATTTCTGTTCAGAAATTTCCTGCTTTTAACTTTACTAAATTCCTTAATTATTGTATCGTAATTCAGCCTGGACACCATATCTGATTCAATTGATAAAACAGCCAAATCTGAAAGTCTTTCCTGGCTCATTGTGTTTCTTAAATAATGTTTAATTAATTTTTTCGTAACTGTGTTCATATAGGATTGACGTGTAATTGCGGAATGAAACACTGAGTGGTAGAATGTCTTATAATCCCGGTAAAGGTACACTAACATTCAGATTTTATATTATACGAGGACACTATTTCTAACTAATACAACCGATTAAGAAAACGCGCGGCGGTTAGGAGCTCGGGCGCGCGCGACGGTTCGAAACTTGACCTTGCGTGTACTACGCATGCGTCGGACCGGACGTTGATCAGTGCGCGTGCGTTTAGGTTGCGTTCTCGATCTCCCTCTCTTATGCCTCGAGTGCATAGTCATTAAAGCGAGAGGGAAGGCATGCGCGGTGGCGTCCGGAAGTACGTGGGCTGGAATTATTTGCGACAGACTCCCCCTCTAGTCTAGGAGAACGTCCTCGTTCCTGGACTGGCTCATTGGCCTTGTGCTTCGGGCGTCCGCGTCGTCGCTTGGGAATGACAGGTTTAGGTGGTACGTCGTTTCCAGTACCGCTGTCTACAAAGGGCGTCAAATCCTGTGCATGATATTTTCCTAAGGATTCCTCAGGGTTTCCTATTGGCGAGATAAGATAGGTGGTAGGACTAACCTTCATTGTTATAATATACGGTCCATCGCGTTTAGGCACAAATTTAGCGGTGAGACCTTTGCTTCCTTGGCTCAGTACATGTGACCGGACTAGCACCTTATCTCCAACCTCGTATGTTGCACTTGGTCGACGGGATCGATCAGCAACCTTCTTAGACTGATCTTGCTGTAATTCGACTTTTTCACGAACAGCAGATAGTGAGTTGATAAAAGATCTTAGGTAGGGAGTAATTTGGGGAAGAAAATTCTCTTTATCAAGGATCGCCCTCAAATCATGTCGAGCTTCCGTGGGGGACCTCATTTCTCGGGCAAACATGAGATATGCGGGAATGACACCCGTGGTTCTACATACCGCGCTATTCATAGAGAAACGAATCACTGGGAGTTTCGAAGGCCAAGAGCAATGGTCATTCTCCACGAGTTGTGCGAGCTGGGCCTTGAGGTCCCGATTCTTACGCTCGGCGGGGTTTGCCTCCGGATGATAAAGTGGCACGAAGTTTTGTTTGACCCCTAAGATGAACATACATTGTTGCATGACCGCCCCGACAAATTGTACGCCATTATCAGATGTGACCCTGCGCGGTAAACCGTATCGGAGAAAGTATTCCTCGGTAAGAGTACGGGCGCAGGCTTCAGCAGTCGCTTCCTGAAGGGCGTAGAGCTCAACCCAACGTGTGGCGGTTTCTTCAACGAGAAGTATCCACCGCTCACCGTTCTCTCCTTCAGGTAAGGGACCAAAAAGGTCTACAGCTAGGACCTCATTCCGCTGCTGCATCACGGGCGTTTGGAGTAGTCCAGAGGGTTTGTCATGGGTAGCCTTATATCGTTGACAATCGACACAGGCTCTCACATAATCGGTAATAATTCTTCGCATCCCGGGAAAATAATAGGACTGGGCGATCTTGTGGTAAGTACGATCGATTCCAAAACGGCCCGCCAGAGGTGAATCGTGGCACTCTTTCAAGATCTCGGGACGGAGTGAAATCGGAATAACAAGTTGAGGAGTCTCGCTATCGGAGTCGGGATTATACCGGTATAGTACACCTTGTGATAAAATATACCCGCGCTCCGTCCATCTACGAGATGCCACTTCGTCTGCACTTTCCATCTCTTTGATTATTTTGTCAACCTCCGGGTCGGCCAGCTGTTCCTGCCTTAACTCTGCAGGACTCTTAGTGGGTACGTCAATTATCACTGAGCAAATACCGCAACTGTCACGTGTATCTTGGGAGCATATCGGCCTACTCAGCGTATCGGCCATTACATTTGCTTTTCCGGGGGTGTACTGATACTGAATGTCGAATGATTGTAGCTTGAGGGCCCACCTCACCAAACGACCTGTAGGAGATTTTAGAGTCATCAGCCAACGAAGCGGTTGATGGTCGCTACCAATAACCACCGGATGTCCGTCTAGGTAACATCTAAATCGCTCCACCGCCCACACTACCGCTAAGGCCTCTCTTTCAGTTGTAGAATAGTTACGCTCAGCGGCGTTTAGCAGACGACTGGCGTATTCAATGGGTCTTTCTTCCTTGCCCTCCCCCTGGAGTAAAACGGCTCCGAGGGCATAATTGCTCGCATCGGTGCGGAGGACAAAAGGGCGATTAAAGTCAGCCTGGATTAAGATTGGCGCTGAGGTAAGTAGTTGTTTCAACTCGTTAAAAGTCGTGATCTGAGCTGAACCCCAGGTCCAGGTCTGATGCTTTCTTGTTAGCCTTGTAAGTGGTTCTGCTACAGAGGAGAAGTTTGGGATAAATTTCCTGTACCAGGAGCAGGTTTGTAAAAATGTCCGTAGATGTTTCAAGTTGCTTGGTTCTTTCATCTCTAGTATAGCTTGCACCTTTTCAGGATCGGGTAAGACGCCCTGTTGGGTAATTACGTGCCCCAGATACTTGACACTTCCCCTGGCAAAAACGCACTTCTCCCGGTTGACTCGCAGTTTGAATTCGCGAAGCCGACTGAATACAGCCTGGAGATCTTGGAGATGCTGCTGGAAACCTTCAGAAATGATCAGCAGATCATCCAAATAGGCCAGGATTGTCACATTGGCCAGAGATGAACAGGAGCGCAGCCGGTCGATCAGTCGTTGAAAGGTCGCCGGAGCGTTTTTGAGACCAAAGGGCATGCGCTTGAAGCGAAAAGTTCCCAATGGGCTAATGAATGCGGTTTTATCTCTATCCTGCTCATTTACACTGACCTGCCAGTAACCGGATCGCAGGTCCAATGTACTCATATAACAATCCCTCTTTGTCGACTGTAACAATTCGTCGATCAAAGGCATCGGGTAATGGTCGGTTTTGGTCACGGCATTTAGGCGTCGGTAATCTACGCAGAAACGGGTGCCACCGTTAGCCTTAGGAACCAGGAGAGCTGGTGAGCACCATGCAGACTCACATTCTTCAATGATGTTGTCCTTCAGCATCTTCTCAATCTCCTGACCCATAAGTTCCTTTTTGGCAGGGTTCAATCGGTACGGAGGTACACAGGTAGGAGGATGCTCACCTGTATCAATACGGTGCTCAGCAAACGGGGTAGGCTCTCCCCCTAGTTGGAAAATGTCCGTATTAGTAACCAAGATCTGCGCCAGCAGGTTCCGGTCAGGTGGATTCAGCGATGTACCTTCGTCGTCCCGGAGTACGTCAGCAGAGGAACAAGACAGCTCTGGTGATAAGGAGGGTTCAAAACGCATCCTGAACTGAACGCGTTTGTTATTAGAAAAGTACCAGCATTCCCGAGAGAAATCCATGACTACTTCGGCTGCAAACAAGAAATCCATGCCGATCAACGTTTCATTATTACGCGCCTCAGGAAGGATAAGAAAAGGAGTCCTAATGACCTTCTCCTCTAAGTGCACGTCAAGAGTAGTTATGAGGACGTCTATGTCGCGAACGTGTCCATCGGCAAGCTTAATACGTCTTCGCGCAGTTTCAAGAGGGTGTCCCTTTCGACAGAGGAGGGTGTGCAGTGTATGGCCCGCAATACAATGTTTGGCCCCGGTGTCAACTAACGCGGTCCCCGACGCGCCTAAAATTTCGATATCAAAAATCGGACGCAAAATTTTCTTGTCGGAGCTCCTACCGGTGCGCGCATTCTCTACACACGTGTCACTACTACACACCATATTATCATTCAACACCTTAGAAACATCATTACAACAAAATAAATCATTTTGCAAAAATTTACAAAAATGGTTGTTACGATCTAATGCATTACGGTCGTCACTACAATAACATTTACAATTTTCCCCCAAAGTACACAAATCGTCCTTACGCCACTTTACATTGGGAACGTTATCGTGACAAAAGCATTTATTTTCCGAAACATCACAAAAATGGTCCTTACGTCCCTTTGCAAAGCGGACGTCATTTTCACAAAGATTATAATTTTCAGTTAATATACAAGTCTCGCCCTTACGCTCCTTTACATTAAGGGCGTCATCATAATAAAAATTCTCATCGTCTGAAAAATTTGAAACTCGGTCGTTATTGTAATCGACCTCGCAGCTGGTCATGTGATTGTTCGACAAATCCTTGTCCGAAAAATTACTCTGTACAGAATAACAATTATTATTGTAAGAAATTTCAGCTTGATTGTACGCAGATTCATTAGAACTATCACAAGACCAGTTATTATTTTCTTGAACGACACAACTAACATTTGCATTAACATTATTAAAACGAGAAGACGGAGAAATAGTATAGTTCAAATCTACGGGGTTATATAAATTTTCGGAACACGCACTAAGATCACGATTTTCAGACTTTAGAATTTCAGTGTGCTTTGGTCCCGAAATTTGCACAGTAGTATCAACACTATAAAAACTTCATTCGTTGTTACACTTTTTGCAAGTTTCAAGAGCAACATTTTTAGATCCGCACTTGTAACACGAAACCGAATTATGAGAATTAATTGCTGACTCACCTTTGTCCGCCAACTTACGGCACTGGTCCTTATGGTGTCCGTAGTGTTTACAATACGCACAAAACGGTCGTTGCTCTCGATGTTGCTGCAGCGGGTGCGTGTTCATCACGATCACGCGGTGTTTCGGCGGAGGCACGCGCGTGCGATTCCTGCGGGCGCGCGCGGAAAGGCGGAGCGCCGCCGCCGCGTGTTGTGGTAGCTGCCCCGTTCGCCGGTCTCACGCTTGCAACGGAGTTTGATGTTCGCGCGTTGTTCATTGCGGGCTGATTAGGCGTTTCGGTTGCGTTACGTTTCGTTCGCGAAGCATTGGATGTTGCATTTTGCGATTCTCGGTTTAGCGATTCGTTTATGGAATCTTCGATAATTCTAGATTTCGATAACAACTCGGAAAAATTACTGACCTCTTCGCGTCGTAATCTTTTACGGATTTTTCGGTGTAATAGGCCGTAAATCATATCAATTTGCACCTTGGTAGACAGGTCGTTTGCTGGTAGGCGTGTTAGGAGGGCTCTACTCTTCGCTACGAAGATATCTGTTCGTTCGTCTTCACCCTGCTCATCTCTGAATAACTCCCGATATATTTTGTATTCAGGACAGGGACTGAATTACCCAAAAATTAAGGTACCTTAAAATTTCGGTATGACGTCATACCGTTAAATAAGGGTTACCGAAATATTTTGATATCGTTATTTTTTTCAGTAGCTGAATTTTGAGGTTTGAAATGCATATCGGTATATTTCGGTAGAGGTACTATAACCTTTTATAAATATTTTGGTAGCGGTACCTAAACCCTAATAGATAGGGGTTTTCTTTGACGCACCGCCTCGCCACTCTGTCTATCGACCTGTCGTGTTATTATAACTCAGTCGGTATTGGGTTTTATTTACGATCGGAAGGACACGACTGTGGCCGGACTATGCCGAGTGCCTACCTAAGGATTTCTTACGTTTCTCTGCTTTTCCTTCGATTCGTTTCTATGCTATTTTCTAAAATGCATATTAGTTAGGTACCTACACTTCCTACGTCCTTCTAATAGGTTAATTTAGTAACATTACAATATTGGCATACATGACTGTTACATGCCTGTAATTTGTATAAAAGTGTGCTAGTAGCTTGCATGCCAATGTGCAATAATAACTTCTGATTGGTTAATGTCATATTGGCATATATGCAAGCTACTTGCACATATTTATGCCAGATACACGCATGTGTATTTTTATCCATACTCTATTAACCACGTCGGTAGGTAGTTGATTTCGACTAGGTACCTAACTAAGAGGACCCATAAGCAAGCTTACCTATTGGCAATTTGCGAACGTTGGCGTGGCATGTGGTTTAGTAGGTAGGTATATAATGTAGGTAGGTACATTTATCTTACGAAGGTCACAACATGCATGACAGGCCCGCAGAGCGCCCCGGAGCCGGACTCCAGCTTCATTTCCCTTAATTTTTACATCTTTAAATATTTTGGGCCCAGTAGGTGGTCACGCCAAGTTAGGCCTAGCTAGGTGCGCAACAGGTTGAGTGCTGCTCTATGGGTGCGAAACGTAGAAGGTCACAAAGGATACAAAACAAAACATCTAACACCAATTCAAAGTTTTCGTTTTTCAACCACTGTCTTCGTCGCATGGTCGCATTCTCGGTATTTACTGGCCCGCGACTATCTCCAACGTAGAGATTTTGGAGAAATGCCACGAGAGCCCGATCGACCACTAGATAAAGCGTCGCAAGTGGAGATAGATTGGCTACAAGCTCCAAAGGCGTCTCGATCACATACTCAAACAAACTTTGGACTGGAATCCCCAAGGGAAAATAAAGCTTGGCCGTCCCCATCAAACCTGGCGTCGCACCATGTTGGCAGAAGCGACGAGCATCGGAATGACGTGGAGCGAGCTGAAGCGCGGGGAGGTAGCCTTTGTACATGTACTTTATTATCACATGTATGTAATGTTGTTTTTAGTGTACAATAAATAATGAAGAAGCGTGAAGCTCAAGACCAATCGCGATGGTGGATATTTGTGGACGCCCTCTGCCCTTTTTTGGTAACCTTCAAAAGGCGCCAGGACTTTTGAGGAAAAGACTAGAGAGTGTGGTCTTTTTAACTCACTAAAACCACCCCGGCACACATCCGTGGGGAGACTAAAAGAGCATCTCCCCTGAGCCTCGCTGTGCACGGCAGCACGTGATCACTGTGCCACCGTCTTTCCTGGATTCACTTGGTGGGTGGACAGAGTCTCCAGTCTGAGCGCCCATGACCCCGGAATCCCGCCTGCTTATAATACTAAGGGTTTCGACGTTTTAGGCATCGGGGCGATTGGCTTTCCGGCTCCTTCTTTTCCGAGTGGGATCGGCCCTATCACGACCCCACTTGGCATCCTTCTTCTGGACCATCACGGTCTCATCGAAGGAGGCCATTTTCCTTCAGTTCTCTATCTCTGCCAGCATGACCCTCACCACTGCTAGAAAAGACAGGTCTCGCCTAATCCTGGCGACTAAGAACTGCCGCTCAGAGGCCCACTGGGCACTCCTCGAGCGTGTGCTGTGCAGAGTCAAGGTCGCCTCTACAGTGGTGGCAATTTGCCGTGGTGTCTCGCTGAATTCTATTCAGATACTCACCGAAGCAACCGTGCCCGGGCAGTACCTGGCTGAGCCTGTAGGAGATGCGTCCCTCTCTTTTTAGCCATGCTTCAAAGTGCGGCAGGACGACTTCGACAACGTGCTTGTGTAAAAATTGCGGCAGCTGTAGCCGCTTGCGCCACCGCTTGAGCAGCGCGTGTCGCCGTTCCTGCCGTCTCTGCCTAAATACAGCGATTTCTGGCGCGCTATCAAATTCGGTTGTAAACCCTCGCTTCCATTTCCGCCAGAATATCTAGCAGAGGAAAGCGTGCCAGGAGTGTTGCCGCCTCAAAGGATATCGTTCCGTAAACTCATGCGATACGAATGACCATTTTCTGCTGCAGACTATTCTGCAGAAAATGGTCATTCGTAGTCCTGCAGCGTCGGACATCTGATAGTCTGCTTGACCAAACAGGCGTCCCATTAAGGGCCATCGATCGCACGACACTGCGTAGAGGCGGCGAACTTCTTCTCATGGTCCCGCGAAGTTGAGTAGTAGTGTCGCGTATGCAAAGCACCCACTGCCTTTTCAACGCGAGGGACTTGCAGGCGCTCGAAATGCTCTTCGAAGCCCCACCAACCATCCAGGGTTAGGCCAAGACAGTTAATGTATTAACCCACCTGGACTTGCGCATCTCCAACTGTCACTGACAAGCTGGGCGGCTATCTGCCCCTCTCCAGTTTATGGAAATATAGCCTCAGTTTTATGAGGCGCTATCTACAAACCCAGCTCGCAGATCGACGCCACGACTCTTGCCACCCCGAGCTCGGAAAACTGGATGGTCTCGTCGAAGATGTCCCCGCCGGCTAACACCAGGGTGTTGTCTGCGTAAATAACGATATTTACGCCGGCGGGTGGGTCCACACTAAGGATCAAATCGTATGCAAGATAGTCATCGTCATCATCATCATTTCAGCCGCAAGACGTCCACTGCCGGACATAGGATTCCCCCAAGCGTTTCAGCCACATTGACCGGTTCCGTGCGTCTCGCATTCAGCGGACAGACTGGTCACCATCTGACCACCGACCTGATGATCGGTGGTCAGATGGTGACCAGTCTTGATATAGGAGTATCGTATTACCCAGTTACTGGGTTATGGATGTCAGATAGGCAGTCCTTTCATGTAAAATACTGGTACTCAGCTGTATCCAGTTACACTGAAAGAAGAGCCCAACCTCTTCTTTCTATTTCATCATCATCATCATCATTTCAGCCGAAAGACGTCCACTGCTGGACATAGGCCTCCCCCAGGCGTCGCCACATTGACCGATCCCGTGCGTCTCGCATCCAGCGCCTTCCCGCAACCTTAACCAGGTCATCAGTCCACCTAGTGGGAGGCCTTCCAGCGTATCGTCTTCCGGTTCGCGGTCGCCATTCCAGAACTTTTCGGCCCCATCGGCCATCCGTTCTGCGAGCAATGTGCCCTGCCCACTGCCACTTAAGTTTGGCAATTCTTCGGGCTATGTCGGTAACTTTGGTTCTCCTGCGGATATCATCATTTCTGACGTGATCACGCAAGGAAATTCCGAGCATAGCCCTCTCCATTGCCCTTTGGGTGACTTTGAGCTTTCTGATAAGGCCCATTGTGAGCGACCACGTCTCGGTTCCATAGGTGATCACTGGCAACACACACTGGTCATAGACTTTTGTCTTGAGACACTGCGGTAAATTGGACGAGAAGATACCACGCAACTTCCCGAACGCCGCCCAGCCGAGTCGGATTCGACGGTTGATCTCTTTCTCGAAATTGGACCTACCCAACTGGACCGTTTGTCCCAGGTAGACATAATGGTCTACAACTTCGAGTGTAGAGTCTCCGACCTTGATGGGAGTGGGTGTTACATGGGCATTCACCATGATCTTGGTTTTGTCCATGTTCATTTTAAGACCCACTCTTTCGGAAGCTCTACTGAGGTCATCGAGCATTTTACTGAGGCTCTCCATGGTCTCAGCCATGACCACTATGTCGTCGGCAAACCGAAGGTGAGTAATGTACTCGCCATTAACGTTGATGCCCAGCCCCCTCCAGTCCAGAACCTTGAAGACATCCTCCAGCGCAGCAGTGAACAGTTTCGGAGAAATGACGTCTCCCTGTCTCACGCCGCGCTGGAGAAGGATTGGTTTCGAGGTCTGATCCTGAAGACGGACTGACATGGTGGCGTTTTTGTACAAACACTTCAACACCTCAATGTACCGGTAGTCGATCTGGCACCGTTGGAGAGACTGCAGTACAGCCCAAGTTTCGATCGAATCGAAGGCTTTCTCGTAGTCCACAAACGCTAAACATAGAGGCAGGTTATACTCTTCGGTCTTCTGTATAACCTGCCTCAGCGTATGTATGTGGTCTACGGTGCTAAAGCCTTTTCGGAATCCGGCTTGTTCGGGGGGCTGGAAATCGTCAAACCTGCGCGCGAGACGATTCGTGATGACTCTTGAAAACAACTTGTAGACATGGCTAAGAAGTGAGATGGGCCTATAGTTCTTCAGCCGGGCATTGTCGCCCTTCTTGAAGAAGAGTACCACCACACCCCTGCACCATGCCTGTGGCGTTTTGCCCTCGAGTATGACGGAATCAAACAGCTTCTGAAGGGCCCTAAGGACCGGTTTGCCACCCGCCTTCAGGAGTTCGGCCGTAATTCCGTCATCACCCGGCGCCTTGTTGTTTTTGAGCTGTTTCAGAGCCATCCCAATCTCGTACAGGCTGACGTCCGGGATATCTTCGGTATAGTGCCGGGTCAATCTAGCTCTTGGATCGTTTGCTAGACTCGCAACGGGCTTGCTGATCGATGTGTACAACTGTCCATAGAATGTCTCGATCTCCCTTAGAAGCTCCGGTTTGGCGGATACGATCCTGCCATCGTCGGTCTTCAGTTTCGTGAGTTGGCTCTGCCCAATAGCCAGATCCCTTGCAAACACCTTGGAGCCTTTATTTCGCTCGATCGCGTCTTTAATACGCTCGGTATTGAATCGGCGGAGGTCTCTTTTCAAGGATTTAGAGATCTGTCTATTGAGCCGCCGGTATTTGCACGCCTCATCTGAAGACTGCAGGATCATCTCACGCCTCTCCTTCATAAGCTTGAGGGTATGATCAGAGAGCTTTTTGTTCCTATCTGTACGACGGGTCTTGAAAAACTTAGACCCGACCGTATGGACAGCTTCCACGAACCCGTTGCTGTATTCATCCACGGAGCTCCCTAGGCATTCGAAACGATTCTGGAGTTCGAGCTGATCTTTCTATTTAGTTGGGAACATTTCATCTCGCCTGATGGCAAGCTATGATGTGTTCGACGGTGAAAAACGCTTGCCAAAATTAACTTAAAGAGTAGCTGTCAGGAAACAAAGACTCCGGCAGGGAATTCCACTTCTTAGCTGTGCGCATAATGAAAGTATTCGCAAAACGCTTTGTACGTATGGGTGGGAATGGTGGGATGTCACCATGTACCGGTGGCGCATTGCCGTACGTCTTGTTGTCCGATGATGGAAAGGGCCAGGCGGAATCAAATTGTATAGTTCCATCGCACATTCCCCGAAATGTAATAGCTATAAAACCGACAGACTGGCCACTCGGCGTCGATGTTCAATCCTCTGGAGCTTTGAGGCGACCAGTGCATCGTTGCCGATAAGCCTCTTAGCCCGTTTGTCAATCGACTCAAGTTCATCAAGTTGATATTTGGCAGATCCGTCCCAGAGGTGAGAGCAGTACTCCATGCATGACCGAACTTGCGCTTTATAAAAGTTGAGCAGCTGTTCAGGCGTGAAGTACCGTCTCACCTATACAAGGATCCTTAACTTTTTTGGGAGCCAACTGAGCCTCAATGAATGGACCAAAATTGAGGTTGATGTCAACGTAACACCAAGAAAGTCGAGATGGTCCGTTCCGCAAAAAGACACGCCTGAGACCAATCAGCATTGAAACTGTCTGGTTTGGCATCGCCCCATTCGGAGACTGCCTCCAAAGACAGGTTCAAGCGCTCAACCATGGCCTTCCCAGTAGCCCGTGCGCCAGACACGTATCTCTCAGCAACTCCTGAGGGACTCCTGCGTTAATACCTAACTGATCGGACGAGTAGCCATCGATAACCACTCGGATGGACCGATTCCTCAAGAAGTCAGCATTCCAGTCACACAGACCACTAGGCAGACCGAAGGAAGGAAGTTTACCAATAAGGCTCTCATTTCAGACCCGGTCGAAAGCCTTCGAGATGTCAAGAAAGACAGCAAGCGCATCCCCGTGCCTCTCGGTGGCCTCACTCCAGCCGTGAATAGCATACGCTAGAAGATCCCCAGTTGACCGATTTCGGTGGAAGCCGTATTGGTTGTCACTGAGGATTTCGTTGTCTTCTAGGTATGCCAGGAGCTTATTATTCAGCACATGTTTCATACTCTAGGCCAGACAGATTGATTGATTTCATGTCAGTAAACATAATTAAATAATAATTTAATTTAACTCAAACATAGCCTCCGATAATTATTAATCCTATTTTTTGCCTTTGCCTAGTGTGGCGGACCACACTCGCAGAGAGCGCAGTTTAAATAAAGTCCTGGTAGTTTTTTGGGTCCTAGTCCGACGCTGATTTAAGTTGATGAACTATCAGAGTATCAGCGACCCAGTAGGTCTTTTAAAAAAAAATACTATTTTCTACCAAACCACTTATTTATTCACAAAAACCCACAATTACACTTTTGATTAAAGTTCTATTTAATAGTACACGAAAATACACCAACCGAAATAACGACTTTCTATAATCTCTTGTATCTCTCGAGATAAGTCTAACGAATTTGGGTTTACGCGACGGCTTCCAGAATGTAACTAACTAAATTAATATTAAAATTCCGCTAATGTGCAATAACTGCAATTCAGCATTGGCTTTGCAATGAAAACTGAGACTTTACTAGAGAATGCAAAAGTCGGCTTTATTGCCTTGTAATAAGGGTTGTAACAGATCGACAAAATAAAAACGTATTGCGCGGCACACAGTCGGCAACGAACATAGAGTTGAGTAAAAGAGTAGGTTCAGCAAACAAATTGTACACAGTTCTAACGTGTTCGACATCCCCGCGCACCCGCGCCGCGCCCCTCGCATATTTTTCGGTACCGAAATCGTTTTAAGGTTAAACCGTTATTTAGCTCAACCTTTATTTATAAAGGTATCGGTATAGCTCTACCTTTATTTTAAAGCGGTACCGATATTTTTTTGAGGTATCTTAACCTTTAACCGTAACCGCTTTCAGTCCCTGATTCAGGACGGCGGTCGCCGTACGCGTCACGTAGGTATTGTATCGCACATAGAAATCTAAAATATTATATCTATGGTATCGCATCTTTCCAGGATGTGACCTCTGCGCGGATCATAGATATAATAAACATTTAGATTTCTATGGCGCGGATACTCTGCCACCAGGTTGCTGCTTCGCTGATAAGTAGCATAGACATGCCACGAATAGCGACATCATCGCAGATGTTCGTGCATTCTTTGAAAGCTTCAATGGCATCGATGAACGCTTCGACATTTTCCTTCGCCGCTCCGGAGAATCTGGACGTGCATCGTGAGAAATTGCCGGTGTTCTCTGCCGCACTCGGCACTGGCGCCGGTGACTGAGCGGTCAGAGGAGACGTGAATGTCGACAGGCGCTCTAACATACGCTCACAGATCTCCGCATTCGATTGCTGAATCGTTGATAACAGAGCGGTAAAGTTATCGCGAGACAGCGTGATGCTGTCGTTGAGTTCATCGTCATGCGAACCACTGACGGATTGCCTACTCCGTGTCTTCGGCATTGTTACACGATCAATATGTTCACAGTTGTACACACACTAAGTATTTTACTACAGTTTTCACAGGCACTGTGGTATTCGGCCTACAGTTGGGACGCCATATTTCGTAACTGTGTTCATATAGGATTGACGTGTAATTGCGGAATGAAACACTGAGTGGTAGAATGTCTTATAATCCCGGTAAAGGTACACTAACATTCAGATTTTATATTATACGAGGACACTATTTCTAACTAATACAACCGATTAAGAAAACGCGCGGCGGTCAGGAGCTCGGGCGCGCGCGGCGGTTCGAAACTTGACCTTGCGTGTACTACGCATGCGTCGGAGCGGACGTTGATCAGTGCGCGTGCGTTTAGGTTGCGTTCTCGATCTCCCTCTCTTATGCCTCGAGTGCATAGTCATTAAAGCGAGAGGGAAGGCATGCGCGGCGGCGTCCGGAAGTACGTGGGCTGGAATTATTTGCGACAATTTTAATTTTGAAAAACTCCTTTCAGCAGTGGCTGAAATTAAATTCATCAAATTAAATTCAGCAGTGTTTACATAATTGCTTTCACTGTACAGCTCATAAAGCCGTGTTCTACTTTTATGAATACCAATGGTAGCCCAATCACTGAATGATGCGTTACTATTTACGGAGATAGTCTTGGGAATAAAGGTCGAATTAAATTGTTTACAGTATATACTAAAAAATCATCATATAGATGATTAGGATCAGCATCAATTGACAAAATTGGTAATTTATTAATGAGTTTAACTTTAAAAGCTGCCAAGCGACTTGCAGTTTTGGGGTTAACCCTCAGTTTCCCACCTTAAAATTAACGCAGAATTAATGTGACAAATTGTCAAACACGCGTTAGCTGCTGTGATTGGATGAATGAATTTTCGACAGCCAATCACAGCAGCTAACGTGTGCTTGACAATTTGTCACATTAATTCTGCGATAATTTTAAGGTGGGAAACCGAGGGTAACAGTGATATCCTTTTTAGCCACTTTGTTGTTTTGGTTTGGTATAGTAATCCTCTGCCCGCAATGATCAGAATCTAGTAAATTTATAATTTCTTTGTGGACTGGTATAACATTAGTATAAATATTATCTAAGCATGTAGCACTAGAAGGGGTTATTCTTGTGGGCTCCAAAAATAGGTTTACAAGATTGTAGGACTGAAACAGACTTATTATTTTACTACAAGAACCTGAGTTTTCTAATAAATTAACATTAAAATCACCACAAGTGATAATGGATTTATTCGAGTTACAAATCTTGTGTAACACTTCATCCATTACCTTTTCGAAGCAGTCATACAATCCTGAAGGGGGTCTGTATACGCTTAATACAATAAACTGCTCCAATTCTATACAAGCTATTTCAACTGTCCGCTCAACAGATAGGCTCACAATATCCTTACGGTATTTAAATTTAAGCTGGTTACTTACTAAAATCAATGAGCCACCATGTATAGCATTAACTCTGCTGAATGAACTACCAACCTGGTGATTATTAAAATTGAACAATAACTGGTGGCTTTTAAGCCAATGTTCTGTTATACAAAGAATATAAATACTGTTAAAGTTCATAAATAATTCTACTTCTAAATCTTTGTTCATAAATCTTTGAATATTTTGATGCACCAGGTTAATACTATTTACCGAATTTAAACTTTTATTTGATTTTACTTTGCAATTTTTATCCTGTATACTTTTGCAAGAGGTTGTCCCTATTGTCCTAATTTCTAATTTAAATTACTATCAATATCAATTTCTGATACCAAATTATTGGCTGAATTAAATAACATTCCTTGGCATTGCTCAATAGAAGCAAGTTGTTTAGCCAAATTCTTGGCTGTAATAGAAAAATAATATGATAGCGACACAGCTATCTGTCTTTTACATAGATATAATAAACAAGGAGATGTGCCCGGTAGGCGAAAATATATCGGAAACCTGTGTCTCCAGTTTGCCCCTACCACACTGCAACTACTACACATGCAGTTTAGTAAAAGCAATAGATACACAGTCGCGCACACATTCGCATTTCATAAATCAGAACGTACTACACAATCAATTATAAACCTTATCCCAACAAACACAGCGTTTATTTACCATGCACCGTACAACTTACCCACACAAAAACATCGTTCGCTATCGTTGTGCTGTGCAAAAGCAATTTATTTTACATATACGCTAGTGATTGACTAAATTGGAATGTTATCGATTTTCCATTTATTATCGTACAAAAATTTTTTTGTCGTCCTGAAAATAAAATAAATAAAAAACAACATGTCCAGAAAATATTATAATAAAATAAACAATATGTAGCAAAAAAAATAGTATTAAGTAAATCAAAAAATTAAAAACATCAAAAATCCGGTTACGTTGGTTTAGGGCGTCATAGCGTATTGAAACAGGAGTTACCTATTATTGAACCCTGCTATGGTGTTTTACTCACTGACCTGTAAAGTGTAGGTATTTTTGCAGTGCTTGACGCTTTGAAATTACTGGGGTGGCATTTTTTGTCAAAAATGTAATCTTAAATTCATATATTTTTCCATGACTGTTTTGATGAGAAATATTATGTGATTATTCATCGGGGACTGTTCAAATTGGTGAAACTTAATATTATCAAAGAGATTTAATCCTATGAAATGTGGCAAAGTCTTTGCCATGAGTTCCTGTTTGACATTTTTAGTTTTAACTGTTAGTGTATCATCGATGAGACAAGCTGTTTTTATGACTATTTCCATTATCTTACAAATCATGACGACATCAGGAGATGGGTACATAAGTCCGCCTTTGTACTTATACTTTATTAAATTATGTGCTTCCTCATATTTGTGATTCAGCAACCGTTCTCCTAAGACCGATTCGTCATTGGACTGTTCGTCGACAAAAGGTTCTGTCGGCGAAATGTGCATAGGTGAAAGATTCTGCTGGTGAAAAGGAAATAAATGAATCATCCTGTCGACGAACAGTCCAATGACAAATCGGTCTTAGGAGAACGGTTGCTGAATCCATATTTGTCGGCAAGTAGCGCACCAGTGCATGTCTCACATTTTATAGTTTTTATTAAACCATGCACAACAAATCCCGCAATGTAAGAAATGGCCTGCGAGCCAAAATCCGGCAAGTCTTGGACAAGCGTACTAACTTCTTCGTCAAATTGTGCCTGCTCGTACAGCTGATTAATATTGTCATTTCAAGATCGAATGACTTTGAAGCATATTTCTAATCCATTGCTTCATAAATGTTCGAAAAATTGGTCTGCTCAACAAAGTAAATAACGCAATGAATGTTGTTAAACTGTCATAATGAAACCCGCAGGTTTTTGTTATAAAAAAAGCTAGTTAGTAAAGAAATTCTTAAATATATGAAAACAAACACACAGCCATGCTTATCAAATAAATAGCTATATGTTGACTTATTTTAAGCAAAAGTCACTAATATATTATCTGAATTCTGAACCATGCCGATTACTTTAATGCATTGGAAGCATTGACGGAAATAAAATACAATGACCATGAATAAGTAAGGAAATAGCACGAGCATAAAGCTTATACAATAATTCAAAACACACTCAACCGATTATTAACCTAAAATTTTATTAATTTACTTTACGAAAATTGGTTACGCATTTCTCTACTACGCTGTAAAATAATCAAACTAAGTAATAAACATTATTTCACATCGTTCTTCCAACCGGGTTAAAACGGTTGACAAATTGAAAAATAAACTATAATAGCAGTATATCATTCGTCAATCGACATTGTTGTCGATAGCCTACGTTAGTGGATCTGCACAGGCACATCACTAACTCGTCGCAAGAAGCAGCGGCCGTACTACGCGACGCGTTCGCTTAATAAAGTATCGTTTAGTAATGTTTACATTGCTTGTCCAGTCACTTAGCGACAAACTTAGGCAGTGTTTAAGAAGCAATGTATTTAACGCAAATATAGTACAGTCGTTGTGATATTTGAAAACAAAATAACATAGTAGAACCAAGAAATATTTTAAGATTTGTTGTTTTTCATGATTTTAAAGACAAATATAGAAAAATACTTGTTCTTACATATGGTAAGTGATTCCATGATTTTTAAAGTTTTGGTTTCGGCTTCGGTTTTTACAAGAAACCACTGAACAATGCGGCATTCTTATAACTTATCACGATCACGGTCGAAAGTGCACTAGTTCGCGGAGACGGCCATTTCTCTATGACATGCGCCGTCGGCCCACATCGCGCCGACACCGACACGCCCCCTTGCCACTTCTCCTGTATTTTAGATTTCTATGGTCTTTTATAATACTTTGAAAGAAAGTACCTATCCATGAAAAATTTATCTTTTGTCAAATAAAAGTGATTACCAACATAATTGTTAGTGTCAATTAAATGGAATAAATTACTACTATATGTTAAATTATGTAATGTTCTATTCAAATCATACCTAAGTATGTTTTCTTCCTGTGGCAAACTTTGGCTGTATGGGAATGTGAACATCACAATTATTTTTAAACTAAGGTTGCACAAAGAGCTATAATGTTGGAGTAATTATCCTTTGTTCACATTACCCCTATTACCAATAAATATTAATAATGTAGTATCCTGGTTAAAATTGCATTTTATAACTTTTTTCATTATGTCAAATAAAGAACAACCAGACATACAGTAGTTCATTATTGAGTGTCCTGGATATCTATTTGTCAACAAGTGGCCTAAATCCTTTCCATTTTCATCACAAAATAATACTATTTCTGTATTTACATTCTTTTTAGGCAAACGGTTAGTAATTTCTAATTGCAAACTTGCACTAGACTGCGGTATGGTGGCATCACATATTGTCAATGAATGGTCCGGTGTGGGTTCAACAGATGGTGGTTGACAATGATCACATTTGTTAGTTTGTGAGCTTACCAGCTCATTCATTGCCAATACATATTCCCTCATTTGGTTTTCAGAGGCTGTATATTTGATGGTCATAGAAGTAAGTTTCTCTCCTGTAGATGGTCAAGTTCATACCGCAAGTCTTCAGTGTCAGTTTGGTATTTCCTAGTACTTTTTTCTAAATTAAATGAATACATATCTAATTGTTTAAGTAGATGCAACCTTTCTCTATTAAGTTTTACATTTTTGATGAAGAACCTTTGTTTTTTGATCATTTTCTTAGTTTTAACTATGTATTTGTTAATTTTAATGTACTTTTTTATTTTATTTTTACTAGTGACTACCCTCAATGATTTAATTGATTTTGAATCATCGTGACCTGTTAAATCTACTGTGTAAGAGGGATTTATTGCAGTAACCATTGACGGGGCAACAGGCACCAATTCAATAAATAGACTTTGATTCAACGAGGCAGTGATGTTATTATTTGTAGTTTCAAGATATTCAATCTGGCTTTGCGCCTCATGTAGCTGCTGTTGTAGTAAATATTTGTGACTAAGAGCTTGTTCATACTCATTGCTACACTGGCTGAACCCGTCCACAACAACTTGGAGCCTGTCCCGGGCTGCTATGGCATCAGTGTGTTGAGTATATAACTGAGCCATAAATTGATTCTATTTCTATACTTTGATTTTATTTTTGACAGTTGTTCTAGAGACAACATCTCATTTGGGTACCAAATTCCTAATACTTCCAGAATCTGGGATGTTTCCCAGGTGACATTGTATTTTTGGGCAGGTAAAAGGTAGTCTGAACACGCCCTTAAAATATTTTTTTATCTGTCATCAGAGTACATTAATGTTTAAGGTAATATTATCAGTGATAATGCATTTGTTATATTTTTTAATGGAATTAGAAAGATCAGTTAAGAAATTATATTATCGTTGGTGTTCAAGATGTTATTATTATATTTCTAAAAAAATTATGCCAGTTTATTAAACATGTGTCAATTGTTTGAAAAAATTTCTGATAGAGATGCTATCATAATTTCTATTGATGATGGTAGTAATAACGCTACATGGCAAATAATAAATAAATGCAAAAATAACAAACCGGTTGAAGGAATATCAAAACTTAGGATAAATATCGAAGATATAACTGACCCAAAAATAATCTCCCAAACCTTCAATGACTATTTTATTAATGAAATCGAATCAGTTTCTGACATGAACATTTGTGATCAAAATTTAAAATTTGACATGCACCTTGACTCTTTATTTTTAATTCCCACAATTCCCTCTGACATTATAAAACTAATTATTTCGTTGAATAATACACATAGTTCGGGATATGATGACATCACAACAAATGTCATTAAATATGTCTCAACTATCATAGCACCGGTACTTAGCTACATAATAAATATGTGTTTAGAATCGGGTGTGTTTCCGGATCGCCTAAAATTGGCCGTAATAAAACCGCTACATAAGAAAGGTAGCAAACATGATCCAGCCAATTATAGACCTATTTATTGCCTTACTGCCCATATTCTCCAAAATATTGGAGAAAGTATTACACAACACATTTTACTCTTTTTTTGAACGGAAAAATCTTTTTGCTGATGAGCAATACGGTTTTAGGAGAAAAAAGAATATTAACATGACGATATTTAATCTCTTCGATAAAATTATTACTAGTATTGATAATAGAAGTCCAGTAGCTGCTTTATTCATGGACATGAGCAAGGCATTTGATTTTGTTGATCGAACTATTCTGTTAAAGAAGTTGGAAAGATATGGAGTTAGGGGCAATGCTCTGAAACTTTTAGAATCGTACTTGTCAGACAGAAGACAAGTTACGAGGATAGAGAAAGTATGTATTGCTTCAAAAACCGAACGTACATATATGTCGAGTCAGAGACCCAATAACTATGGTGTACCCCAAGGTTGTATTTTGGCAGCGTTGTTATTTATTATATACATTAACGACATGCATACAATACATGAGTACCTGTTGGACAGAAAATTATCTGTTCAGGTGTGATTGGGGTGGATACTTGGGTCCGATTTGTTTACTTATTATTTTGTTAATTATTAAGACATTGTATAATTTGACATTACTTCTCAATTTTTTAATCAATGACATTGTCTACGTCTTAGAATTTTAATATTAATTTATGACATTGTATACGTTCAAATTTTATCAATAACATATCATACATCTGATTTCTTTCATTTATGACATCGTACAGTATTTTGATTTTAATGTATGATATTGGATATAATTTTAATTTTTGACATTGGATGCGTTTTAATTTTAAATTTATGACATATTATACCATTATTTAATTTATGACATTTTATATTTTTTTTTAATTTATGACATTGAATACGTTTTAGTTTTTTTATTAATGACATTTTATACTTTTTTTTTTAATTTATGACGTTGATCATGTTTTAGATTTTTATTTTGTTATTAATGACATATACGTTCAAATTTTAATTTTATTTTAATTTATAACATTGTATTATTTGAATTATTATTGTAACTATAATTTTGCAAGCCTAAATTAGTGGAACAGGGTTGACTGCGCATTCACCTGACATCTGGAAGTGTATTTTTATGTACTGTGTTGAGCAATAAATGCATTTGAGTTTAGTATACTTCACTACATACACACTAGACTCCGACAGCCAGAGTAAGGTTGGTATGGATTTTTCCCTTGCTGTGAGATACTTTATTATTTTCATTAGGTTTAAGTATGATCATCTCTAAATTATGAGAAGTTCCCAATCGGGCAGAGTTGGCCATGGTGACCACTATGATGCCCTTAGCCTTATCCATTATGATTTTTCGTAGATATTTTAATATGATTGAGAATGGTGGAAACGCATAAAAGAAAATTGGTTACCAGTATACTGTAAATGGGTCAATTGTAAAGGCATTTGGGTTGTTATGTATTTGTCATATTTTTTGTTAATGTGACTTGCAAATAGGTAAATTTCAGAATTCCAAATTTATCTTTCAATTATTAATCATATCCATTTTCTTTTAGTTCCCATTCTACTTCGGGATGTGACTTCTGTAATACAGTATCAACTACTTGATTTTCAGTCAACCTAATGTAAGGAGCGAAAATGTAATATAATGGTTTTCACACTAATGCCGCTGGCTAAGTTGAAGAGATGAGGGTAATCCATATTCAATAGTAGGGCACGCTAAGAGCAGTACCTAGTCCTACAAAACATATAAATTGTCAGATTTCATAATAGATAAGTTTTTCTTATCTGTAGGTAATGTTACATGACAGTTATAAGTCTTTTATCAATAATATATATCCTAAAAATATACCATTATTAGTGGGTGTAGGTTTGTTTTTTACTAACTTGTGAATAACTTCTTAGTGTTTTCAGTCAACAATTAATGGCCACAGGATCTTGGGTAATTTGTTGGCAGATTTCATGACTTTTGTGAAAATGTAAGGTGCAATGTTTTACCCAAATGGCAGTAGACCGAACTTATACAATTTTCCAAGAGGGTATTCTAGATATTTGCTAGATTTTTTGTGATATTTTATAAGATAGATAGATAGATAGATAGATAAAACATTTATTTAGTGCACACAAAAGACACAGCACAAAACACAAAAACACAATTAAATTTTCAATTTGTACGAGGTATATAAAAACAAGGTGCCAACATACAAAAGAAAGAAAAAGAAAAACAAAATCATACAGGAAATAAAAGTGACATAGTAACATACCTCAAATAGTAGTTATAACGTTTAAAACACAGTGCGGTGTGCGTCTCAAGGTTGCACCAAATGGGAGTCCAGCTCAGCACGTGTCAGGCATATACCTGACGCTGATATTCTGCTGGATCCCTGCAGTGACATAATATGGTCGCCAAGCAGACGTGATAATTATGTTAGTGTTGTTAAAGTGTTATGCGAAGAGTATTTCACGTAAGTATACCCGCAACTTTAATTTATTGCAATAAATGTTTTTCCAGTGGCAAACGTTCCAGTTTTAGGTGTGTTGATGGTGCTATAAATTCTTTCTAATTACTTGATTAAGTATATTACTTGATAAGATAAGTATAATATATAAAATAATGTATAAAATAATGAATAATCTTATAATAATTAATAAATAAATGATGGATAAGGTGCAAATAAGTTTATCGATATGGCTAGGCTAAAGATAAATAAATATGTTGTCAAAAAATAAAAATTAATATATACGTAAATTATCCAATTACCAAGTGCCTATACTCCTTGTTCGCAGCTTTCGACCACGAGATACGCTAAATAGACAAACAGACAGATTGGCTCGGGAAGGACATAACAGTTATATAATGGATAAGAGACTGCATCTTTAATTAATTTTATGTATGGCCATGGAACTATCATTTGATATCATTTTTAATGCTGTGCACAAGTCTTCAAGTTTGAAACGACTTACATCAATGCACTTATTAAGGCTTTATTGCCATTGGGTTTTTGTCTTAAGAAAAACTTGAGACAAATTTTCCTTTTCAAGGCTGGCACTTAGATATTGTATCTTATAATGTTTTTGCAGCTGGGCTATCTTGAAGTGTTGTTATCATGGATTGAGGGTTTCATCGGTATCCCCCATGAAACCCTCAATCCATGATAACATGGTCTTATCGTCAGTGATAAGTTACCACTATTTATAAAAAAATATAAGCGACCAGGGACCTTACTGAGTTTAGCGGCGTCGAGGTTGAGATGTAATGACCGCTTAAAGGGTATTGTATGGCTGACTCAGGCTATAGACAGGCTCCCTGTTCTCCTGTCGCCCTTGTGGCGCTGGTGGAGCTTTCGAGTATTTTGCTTAGAATGTGTTGGGTTCTTTGTTGGCTTTGGGTGCTGTTGCAGCAACTGATTTAGAAGCCGCTTTACCAGCTCGAAGAGTTTCAGCAAGTGTTTACCCGAACAGATATTTTTTTTTCTATCTTTGTGTTTTGAACTTGTCCTTAAGGTCCTTTTTTATTGAGCCGCAGCTAAATTTGCATCTAGTAATTGAGTCACAACTCACAATGATGAACTTCACATAAGGTGCGAGTGGTATCCATTATTCAACTTAATAGATCTGTATCATTTTCTTTTGTATCCAGTACTTTGAATAATGTTGCTCCTAGGATGGAAATGGTGCTGAGTAGTCTTTGTTTTGATTCTATGGCCTTGTTTATCAATAATTTGGGCATTTTGGTGTATAGCATAAGAACCCCAAGTTTTGTCACGTTCAATGTCAGCGGTTATTTTCCCTGCGCAAGGAGCTGTAGGGGAAATACCCGCCTGTGGTCTCTATGGAAACAGGGCTCATGTTGCAAGATGTTCCAGACAGCTGGTCACTTCCTTGTGGAGTTCGGCCCCATCACCATACTCTGTGTTCAATGTTGGGTCAACCCAATGCATTTTGAGAGCGTCTGTGTGTTTCCGGCCTGGAATTGTGAGGGAGATCACTAGTGTTCGTGGTTATTTTGGTATTTTCTTGGTCATATTCGACTTTAATTTTTTCCATTTCATTTGTGGCATCGTCGTCTAGGACTTTGCCTGGAATGATTACAAACCATTGTTTTACTGCCGGTTGATAACCGAGTTATAAAATCTGGTGGGTGTAGCAATTCCAAAGAATTGAATGAAACCAGTGAATTATTGAATGTTGTGAGACAGTCCAATGATCTGCTCGAGTGCATTCGTTAGGTAAAATAATTAAATTATTTATTTATTAAAACTTCATGCAACATAAAAGTACATAGGCGGATTTAATGCCAGAGGCATTCTCTACCAGTCAACCAAGGGCGGTGAAGAGATAGCATGGCAGGTGCATAAAAATAGAAATAATAATTAAAAACAAAAAACGCAAAATTAGTACACAAAATTATATAGTTAAAATAAACATACTTAAATATGTCCTATAATAAATACTATATATATATATACATATAAATTAATAGAAAGGCGCATAATGAGACGACTCTGCTATTCGTTTAGAAAAAAATACCGCAACTTCCGCTTAAATGCATACTGACTGGTGGCCGTTCTGATATCGAGAGGAAGCGCATTCCAGAGAAGAATGGATTGAATTTGAAAGGAAGAATGAACAAAATCAGAAGTATGAGAAGGACAGAGCAAGAGAAGATTGTTAGATGAACGCAGATTCCTAGCGTGTGAATTACATAGGTATTGAAAGTGAGGTATGAGATAAGAAGGAGGTGTGGGAGAGTTGAGTAGAGAGAATAGCGCAATCAAGGCGCGCAAATTTATTCTTTGCCGAATGGGCATCCATTTGAGTTCAGTTCTGCAGCTCGACACATGGTCATATTTCCGGAGGTTAAATATGAACCGGATGCAGTTGTTCAAGAGCCTATCCAGCTTATCCAGGAATACCGCGTTTAGGTCAAAGTAGCACACGTCAACATAGTATATTAAAGGGAAAATTAAAGTCTGCACAAGCATAGTCTTCGTTTTTGCAGGTAGAAAGTTTCTCAGACGATACAGGCATCGCAAAGTCCCATTGACCCTTTGACTTACACTAGAAACTTGACTTTGCCAGCTTAGCGTCGAATCAAGATGTGGACCGAGATCTTTTACACTAGGGCTGATGGGGATGACAGTACCATTAAAAATTATGGGAGGAAGAGAGCTAATCCCCAATCGACCCATCATACGCGAGCTTCCAATCACAATGACCTGACATTTTGAGGGGTTTACAGACACCCCAAATCTATCAGACCAGTCCTTGACAGCGTCCAAGTCCCGGTTCAAATCATCTATAGCGTCTGACAAACTCTCCACCCGCGCAGCTGCATAAAGTTGAAGGTCATCGGCATAAAGATGATACGAACTCCGAAGATAATGAGTAATAAAATTTATAAAGATGGAGAATAACAATGGAGAAAGAATACCGCCTTGCGGAACACCAGCAACCAGGTCACACCAACTTGATGAGATCTCGTCAACGCGAACCGACTGCTGTCGCCCCCGAAGATATTAATCTCTCATTCTGATCGCGTTGTTGTATCTTTCCAGTTTCTCTATTAATTAATTGCGACACAGTTTTTATTTTATTATTAGAAGCACCAATTTTGTTAATTATTATTTGAGATTTTGCTTGAGCGCAGACTCTTTTGAATATTTTGGAATAGTTTCTAACATAAGTGTGAAAACCTTGATCGGAAGTCAAAGATTTTTCGTAATATAAATTATATAAGATATTTCGGCTTTTTCTTATGCCCACAGTGGCCCATTCACTAAATTTCGATTTGGAATTGTTGACTTTAACTGTTTTTACAGGACACGTTTTATTGAATTCTTGACAAACTGTTGAAAACAACGTGCCGTAATTTATATTGGGGTCATTCCCCCCCCAAACCCGAGATCTTGGCCCGCGGAGGCGGGCCGGCACTAGCCGGGGATGCGGAAGTATCGTTGTTCCTGCGACCCCCGGTGTAGGCGTGAGACGGAACACTGGGGTGAAAAAAATCATCATATAGATGATTAGGTTCAGCATTTAGGATCAGCATCAATTGACAAAATTGGTAATTTATTAATGAGTTTAACTTTAAAAGCTGCCAAGCGACTTGCAGTTTTGGAGTTAACAGTGATATCCTTTTTAGCCTTTTTCGATTTTCCTTTTCGCACTATGGAAATAAACTTGCTCTAGGAACTCATGGTACGGCCCCAGTACTCACCAAGGGGTACCTTGTTACAGTTGGTACCCAGTAACTGGTTTATTTATTTATATATACTTTATTGTACACCAAGATGTGATGTGACCTTAGTAGTTTTCAAGAAAATCACCTTTGAAGGTGGTCATGATATCTTGAGCAGGACCACCATGAACGCCGAAAAACGGGGTAAGCTACAGCTATTCTAAGTATACCAATAATTACTACCCTTGTAAGTGATTCAATCCGTAAAAAACCTCCTCCTTTTTACATTTTTATTACCGAGAAATCAACGATGGTAACTTTACCGCGCTGGTTCAGATAAATCGCCGCGTATAACCCTTACTACCACCGGACCATTTTCAAAATCGATTATCACGAAAACTACAAAGGTACCAATTTTGTTGTTCGAGTACTAATCGGTACCAATTGAGTTGTAATTATTTATAAAATTATAGAAGCGATTGGCGTTGGGGTCCGGCGGTAGTCATGGATATCCCAGAATGGTGATAGCCAGGAACCGACATGGGGTTGCACTTGGTGAAATCTATCTATATATATATAAAAAAATGTTATGTTGGTTTGCAGGCAGGCGCTTTACTTTGTGTAAGTTATTCCGTTACCACTGCTCTCAAAAGGGTGCAAAGGAAAACATCGTGAGGAAACCGGCATGTCCTAGAACCAACAGACCATGAGGTGACCTGTGTCCCAGCAGTGGGAACATTAATAGCCTGATGATGATGGTTTGTGTATGCTTCAAAAACTAGAAATTTTTGTATGATATATAATCCGCATCAAGGAAAATAATATGTTACAAAAATAGTAAGCACTAAATATAAAATACTAAAATAG
The DNA here is from genome assembly GCA_964057195.1 of Orthosia cruda. NCBI lineage: Eukaryota > Metazoa > Arthropoda > Insecta > Lepidoptera > Noctuidae > Orthosia > Orthosia cruda. The sequence goes on along the minus strand of OZ059848.1, from coordinate 21,675,981 downwards.
ATACATATAAATACACAGGCAAGAAAACAATACCGCTCCAACATGAATAAGATCATAGTGACAGGTAGTGCGTCTTTACCAGTCATTTAAAGATCGGTAGTGATTGTGCGCGTTTCATTGCCACAGGCAATGCATTCCATATACGAGCGGCTTGGACAGTAAAAGATTTATCTAGGAAGATAGGGGAATGCATTGGAATTTTAAGTTCCATGTTATCCGATGACCTAAGAATTTTCTTGTGCGAGTCAAATAAAAACTGAAATCGCGTTTTGAGGTAAATGCTAGGTTTTAGAGGTCTACCCCAGACGGGAAAAATAGTATATTATACAGGAGGGAAATTATGAGCATTCCGGCGAAGGCGAATTGGCAACCAGTTGAGTTTCTCGCGGAATTCAGAAACGTTGTCATATTTGTGCAAACCGAATATTTATTTATTTACTCATTAATTATTATAACACCTAAGGAACTTCCAAGGCGATGTTATAACATACATATAAAACATTAAAATACAATGCATCTATATTAGGGGGGTTTGGTTTCCGCACTTAGTCCCTCAAATGGACCTTTATACGTGGGCCATGGCGGCCGTTTGGTGGTTATTCCAACCAGCCCACCTCCCTCCAGAACTCAATTAGAGCTCCTGGTTTCCTCAACACATCTGTGTAAGATCTGGGTGACCCGAGGGTTTGTGTTCTTATCTGGATGACACCTGTGCATTCAAAGAAAACGGTTTCCTCGGCTTCCATGCACAGAGGACTGTCCGTTATGCCTTTTGTGTGGGAGTGTTTGTTAAGTGAGCAGTGTCCCGTGATGGTCCCCGTCACCAGGCGCAGGCCATTTCTGTCCAGGCGTAAAAGACGTCTGGTAACCCTGCAGTCCAAGCGAACCGCTGCAGTTTTTCTAAAATCTCTTTGGGCTGTGCTGAGGTCTGTCCTGGGCCACCAGACCAACGAGCCGTATGTGATGATTGGTCGGATGACTGTGGTGTATAGCCAGTAGATGACCATGGGGCTAATCCCCCAATTCCTGCCTAGCAGTCGTTTGTACTGCCACAGGGATATACTGGCTTTTGTGATGATATGGTTCATGTGTTTTGCCCAATTCAATTGTTTGTCCAAATAGATGCCCAGGTACTTGGTTTCGGTTGAAAGGCTTAGGGTTGCTCCGAAGAAACGCAGTAGTTGCAGTGTCATCGTTTTCCTCTTTTTTGTGAAGAGAATTAGTTCAGTTTTTGTGGGGTTTACTGAGAGTTGGTGCTCGTTGCACCATTCATCTACTATTCGATGCGATGCGATTATGCGATTGCATATAGTGTTTTCGTGGGTCCCGTTTATTATTATTGTTATGTGATCCCCGTAGCCAATGGTGAAATAACCATAATCGTTGAGTGTTTTGATGAGGCTGTCAGCTACCAGGTTCCACAGAAGTGGCGAAAGGACGCCCCCCCTGCGGACAGCCCTTCGCGACGATGGCCCTTGTAGTGTCGTTAACCGTGACTTGAACCGCTCTCAGTTTGAGCATATTGGTGATCCAACCCCTAGGGTCGGGTCTATGCCGTGTCTGTCGAGGGCCGTGTTTATGCTGTTGAACATGGTCTTATCGAAGGCGCCCTCGATGTCAATGAAGGCAGCCAGTGCTGAGCATTTGTGGTCCACTGCGCATTCAATTTTAGACACCACGTTATGCAACGCAGATTCTGTTGATTTGTCTGTGGAGTACGCATGCTGCTGTTTGTGCAGTGGTTTTTCCCGGAGAGGATCATCACGGATGTGCCTATCACAGAGTCTTTCGATGGTTTTCAGTAGAAAGGATGTGGGGCTTATAGGTCTATATAATTAATAAAAATTAATAATTAATTAATGAGCTTATCCATAAAATTCAACAGACACAATTGAATGAGCAAACTACCGTAGTACTTCTTATTGGAAATAGCCTTGGTATAACAAAAAGGGACATAGTTAATGGTATTGACACCCTACTTAAGTTAAGATTAGGCAAATTAATATTATGTACATTGTGCCCTATTCTGGCAAGTTACTTGTTCATGAAAATGAATACATTAGAAGAATAACCTGATACATATATTATCTTGTCGTCATAGTGACCGTTTATTGTTTTTTGACACCAACAATTTTGTTAGTGATTTTGTTTTGATTGGGAACCATATGTTTCTTCCCAAAAATAGTCGACATTTATTAGCTACATTGTTAGCTTTTAATATACACGCAGTTATTGATAATTTAACTGAGACTAGGTTTAGTGATTTAACAGTATTATCCAGTTTTTCTGATAATACTTTAAACGATGATTCTTTAAACGATTAGAGCCGACAAAAGAGAAGTCGAATAGTAATATTTTACTATATCATCAAAATATAAATCGCTTCTCCGGCAAAATTTTAGACGTGGAATTGTTAGTAGATAAATACCACATGGATATCTTATGTTTTTGTGAAACTTGGTTAAAACCAGATAGGATTTTGTTTAATGTAAATAATTTCTCAGTTGCCAGCGCGTACAACAGATCCACAGTGGGTGGTGGTACCCTGATACTTTGTAATAGTCATTTAAAATATAAGGAAAGGAAGGATATCACTGCTTACTCTGTTGATCGCTTGTGTGAGGTAGCATGTGCAGTGGTCGAGGGGCATACTGTCTTGTGCGTTTACAGACCACCAGCATCGAACTTGTCATTATTTTTGATTACACTGGAAGAATTATTTAGTAAACTTTTCAGAGATAATAAATTAGTTTTTGTTTGTGGTGACTTAAATATAGATCTGAAAAGAGAAGTCGAATAGTAATATTTTACTATATCATCAAAATATAAATCGCTTCTCCGGCAAAATTTTAGACGTGGAATTGTTAGTAGATAAATACCACATGGATATCTTATGTTTTTGTGAAACTTGGTTAAAACCAGATAGGATTTTGTTTAATGTAAATAATTTCTCAGTTGCCAGCGCGTACAACAGATCCACAGTGGGTGGTGGTACCCTGATACTTTGTAATAGTCATTTAAAATATAAGGAAAGGAAGGATATCACTGCTTACTCTGTTGATCGCTTGTGTGAGGTAGCATGTGCAGTGGTCGAGGGGCATACTGTCTTGTGCGTTTACAGACCACCAGCATCAAACTTGTCATTATTTTTGATTACACTGGAAGAATTATTAAGTAAACTTTTCAGAGATAATAAATTAGTTTTTGTTTGTGGTGACTTAAATATAGATCTCTTAGTCAACTCGCCTGAAAAATGTAAGCTCATTTCATTATTTAAATCATTTAACCTAAAATATTTATTTAATGAACCAACAAGAATAACAGCAACTTCAGCTTCTTGCATAGATAATGTATTCACTAATTGTAAAGTAAAAGATTCGTTTTTAATTAGTGGCGTTAGGTCAGACCATACTGGTCAACTAGTATCTTTTGAGTCAAATAAAAAAATTAACCTAGCTAAATCAATTCGATTAAGACCACTTACTAAAAATAAATTAATCTCTTTTAATAATAATGTTTTTAGCAACATTTGTAACGCCAGTTTTGATTCAAACGACCCCAATATAAATTACGGCAAGTTGTTTTCAACAGTTTGCCAAGAATTCAATAAAACGTGTCCTGTAAAAACAGTTAAAGTCAACAATTCCAAATCGAAATTTAGTGAATGGGCCACTGTGGGCGTAAGAAAAAGCCGAGATATCTTTTATAATTTATATTACGAAAAATCTTTGACTTCCGATCAAGTTTTTCACACTTATGTTAGAAACTATTCCAAAATATTCAAAAGAGTCTGCGCTCAAGCAAAATCTCAAATAATAATTAACAAAATTGGTGCTTCTAATAATGAAATAAAAACTGTGTGGCAATTAATTAATAGAGAAACTGGAAAGATACAACAACGCGATCAGAATGAGTTGTCTTTGAAAATAACTAATCAAACCATTTCTGATAGGCAAGAAGTCGCTGAGACATCAGAAAATTTCTTTACCAACATTCCGTTAGAGGTTACGAAGTCTCTCCCTTCCTCATCTAAATTAGCTGAAGCTGTTCTTAAAGAAAACTTTACTAAAGATATACCAATCTTTAAATTTAAATCAATATGTATTGATACAATTAAAAACGCGTTCAAAAGTCTCAATATAAAGAATACTGAAGACTTGTGGGGGATATCCGTTAGGGTTCTTGGAGATATTATTGACTCAATTGCTCCTGTCCTAACAGGCATATTCAATCAATGTTTGGACAGCGGCACTTTTCCTGACTTAAAGAAACACAGTAAAGTAGTACCAATTTTTAAATCAGGCTGTAAGAGTGATCCTTTTAATTATAGACCTATATCCGTGCTTCCAGCATTGAGTAAAATCTATGAAAAAATCATGCTGGAACAGATGTTGTCTCACTTCAATTCAAATGGGATCCTGCATAGTCAACAGTTCGGTTTCACGAAAAGGAGGTCGACAACGGACGCGGGAGTAAAACTCATCAGCCACATCTTGGAGGCTTGGGAGAGGTCCCAGGATGCCATTGTCATTTTCTGTGATCTCTCAAAAGCTTTCGACTGCGTCGACCACAATACACTGATCTGTAAATTACACCACTACGGAATTCGTGGAAAATCTGCTGATCTCGTGCTTTCCTATTTATCAAACAGACAGCAAAAAGTAAATGTTAATGGGGCGACGTCCTCCGGGTCTCTAGTCAAGATGGGCGTGCCCCAAGGTTCAATTCTCGGCCCTTTCCTTTTCTTGTTTACATTAATGATCTCCCTTTTATGATGGCCAAATTATCGGATATAATTCTATTTGCTGATGATACTTCGCTAATTTTTAAAATAGATAGGCAAGATACGGATGTCTTAAATGTCAACGAAAGTCTAATTGTTCTTCAAAATGGTTCGCAGCTAACAATCTTTTACTAAATGCGAAAAAAACAAAATGTCTAAAGTTCTCTTTACCAAATGTACCACAACATGACCTAAACTTAAATCTTGACGGCAAAAATCTTGAAGTTATAACGGAAACTGTATTCTTAGGGATTACTATCGATTCAAAATTGCAGTGGGGCGCGCACATTAGAACTCTTTCGGGTAGGTTAAGTTCGGCTGCATATGCAGTAAGGAAAATAAGGCAGCTAACCGATGTAGCTACAGCTAGGTTAGTATACTATGCTTATTTCCACAGTATTATGTCTTATGGCATTCTGCTGTGGGGATCAGCAGCAGACGTTGACTCAATTTTCATCCTACAAAAGAGGGCAATCCGCGCAATCTATAAAATGGGTCCTCGCGAGTCCCTCAGAGAAAAATTTAAAGAGATCGATATACTGACTCTACCTTCACTTTATATTTTGGAATGTATTTTGTATGTCCGTAAAAATCGGGGGCTTTTCAAAACTAGAAGCGACTTCCATAATTTAAATACACGCAGTAAGCACGAAATTGTAATACCCAAATTCAGATTAACGAAAACTAGCAAGTCTTTTCTTATAAACAGTATACGCATTTATAACAAGTTGCCAAAGTCAGTTATAGAACTGACCGATGGAAGGTTCAAAAACTACATCAAACGTATCTTTATTAAAAAAGCATATTATAAAATCAAGGACTACGTTGAAGATAAAAACATTTGGCCTTAGCTCCTTCTGCGCATGCAGCTTCCCTGGTAACTTGTAAACGGCACAAATATGTGGATGTCTCTAACTATTCTCAATCTCATTTTTCTTTCCTTCTTTTAATTAGACTTTTTACAATGGTTTTCAAACATCTTTATAGCCCTTTGCTAAGAATAGTTACAGCACTGATAACAAAATTTGTGCCACATGTTAAATTTAGTCTTGTTATACTTATTTTTATTTACCTCTGTATAGATTCTTTTACCGATTGTTTTGTGAATGTGTGAACATTGTAGGCCTTCTAGATGCTAGTTAACATTTGTTAACTTTTTTATAAAATATATAATCCTTTTATTTTATTTTTGAAACCTGGACTTATATAGTTATAATGTAATAAGTCTAAAATAGCCAAGTCAGAGGCCTGTGGGGTTTCCCAGAGGCGGCTTAATTAACTCTGACACCAGAGGTACCTACCCTACCTACCCTACCTACCCTACCTACCCTACCTACCCTACCTACCCTACCTACCCTACCTACCCTACCTACCCTACCTACCCTACCTACCCTACCTACCCTACCTACCCTACCTACCCTACCTACCCTACCTACCCTACCTACCCTACCTACCCTACCTACCCTACCTACCCTACATACCCTACCTACCCTACCTACCCTACCTACCCTACCTACCCTACCTACCCTACCTACCCTACCTACCCTACCTACCCTACCTACCCTACCTACCCTACCTACCCTACCTACCCTACCTACCCTACCTACCCTACCTACCCTACCTACCCTACCTACCCTACCTACCCTACCTACCCTACCTACCCTACCTACCCTACCTACCCTACCTACCCTACCTACCCTACCTACCCTACCTACCCTACCTACCCTACCTACCCTACCTACCCTACCTACCCTACCTACCCTACCTACCCTACCTACCCTACCTACCCTACCTACCCTACCTACCCTACCTACCCTACCTACCCTACCTACCCTACCTACCCTACCTACCCTACCTACCCTACCTACCCTACCTACCCTACCTACCCTACCTACCCTACCTACCCTACCTACCCTACCTACCCTACCTACCCTACCTACCCTACCTACCCTACCTACCCTACCTACCCTACCTACCCTACCTACCCTACCTACCCTACCTACCCTACCTACCCTACCTACCCTACCTACCCTACCTACCCTACCTACCCTACCTACCCTACCTACCCTACCTACCCTACCTACCCTACCTACCCTACCTACCCTACCTACCCTACCTACCCTACCTACCCTACCTACCCTACCTACCCTACCTACCCTACCTACCCTACCTACCCTACCTACCCTACCTACCCTACCTACCCTACCTACCCTACCTACCCTACCTACCCTACCTACCCTACCTACCCTACCTACCCTACCTACCCTACCTACCCTACCTACCCTACCTACCCTACCTACCCTACCTACCCTACCTACCCTACCTACCCTACCTACCCTACCTACCCTACCTACCCTACCTACCCTACCTACCCTACCTACCCTACCTACCCTACCTACCCTACCTACCCTACCTACCCTACCTACCCTACCTACCCTACCTACCCTACCTACCCTACCTACCCTACCTACCCTACCTACCCTACCTACCCTACCTACCCTACCTACCCTACCTACCCTACCTACCCTACCTACCCTACCTACCCTACCTACCCTACCTACCCTACCTACCCTACCTACCCTACCTACCCTACCTACCCTACCTACCCTACCTACCCTACCTACCCTACCTACCCTACCTACCCTACCTACCCTACCTACCCTACCTACCCTACCTACCCTACCTACCCTACCTACCCTACCTACCCTACCTACCCTACCTACCCTACCTACCCTACCTACCCTACCTACCCTACCTACCCTACCTACCCTACCTACCCTACCTACCCTACCTACCCTACCTACCCTACCTACCCTACCTACCCTACCTACCCTACCTACCCTACCTACCCTACCTACCCTACCTACCCTACCTACCCTACCTACCCTACCTACCCTACCTACCCTACCTACCCTACCTACCCTACCTACCCTACCTACCCTACCTACCCTACCTACCCTACCTACCCTACCTACCCTACCTACCCTACCTACCCTACCTACCCTACCTACCCTACCTACCCTACCTACCCTACCTACCCTACCTACCCTACCTACCCTACCTACCCTACCTACCCTACCTACCCTACCTACCCTACCTACCCTACCTACCCTACCTACCCTACCTACCCTACCTACCCTACCTACCCTACCTACCCTACCTACCCTACCTACCCTACCTACCCTACCTACCCTACCTACCCTACCTACCCTACCTACCCTACCTACCCTACCTACCCTACCTACCCTACCTACCCTACCTAGCCTACCTACCCTACCTACCCTTGTAAACCTACTAACCCTTGTTGTCGACGCTTACAAAATCGTCAGAAAGCTAAGACCAACAGGATTAATCACCCAAGTAATGACAGGGCATGGTGGGTTTTCAGAATACCTGAACAGATTCAAGTGTAAGGAAAGCACATCATGCACTTGTGACCCTGACGAAGATGAGACAGCGATCCACGTACTAACTGACTGCCCGGTATATGGCCTAGAAAGAAATCACATCGAACAGAAGCTTGGAATTGACATTAAGCCAGAGAATATTAATAGACTTATAACTGACAAAAAATACTGCACAACATTTATTGAATACTGTTCCAACATAGCACAGAAAACAGTCAATAAAAACAAATAATTTTTAACAGCAATGCTCAAAACCGTATATGGTGATATACAGTCGGAAGTAAAAAGAATGATAGAACCTATAGCTAAATAGAAATAAAATATCATTATAAACACGCTGTATAATTTGTTAAAATAAGTCTTTAGAACATAAGTAAATTAAGAAACTCGCAATGTGATAGATATTAAATTTCATAAGATAATAATAATTATGTACAATTTAATTTGGAATAAAGTTGAGTCCCAAAGGTCTCGGATAATGTCCGGGGAACCTCCCTAGTTCGTAGACTCCGCCATGTTTGTAGAGGTAGGCGCCGTCTTCAATTACTTAAAAAAAAAACCCTACCCTACCCTACCTAACCTACCCTACCCTATGTCCGTCTCCTGGCTCTAAGCTACCTCCTCACCAATTTTCAGCCATATCGGTAAAGCCGTTCTTGAGTTATAAATAGTGTAACTAACACGACTTTCTTTAATATATATATATAGATACTCATTAATAAAAAGTATTACATTTCTAGTTGCATAGTTTTAATCCTGAAGATGATGTTTATTAATGGGAAGCAGCGGTGCCTAAAACTTCATGTGATGAATAATAATGCTGGATGTACTAATAAGGTTAATTGTAAGCCAGTCGAAATAAAATAAGTCAATAACGTCGTGTTTGCGTAGTTACAAGTGCAGTACCCCGACTATAAATTTTAACGCAAACGAAATAGTTACGTTTACTCTCTTGCAAACTTACACTCGGGGTACAGTATCCATAATACATTTTCACGTAATATTCTCTGAATTAATTTTATAGTTTGTTCAATGAAACAGACGATAAAGTCCAGCACAGCATACAGGAAGGCTAGGTCTCCAGCTCACCATGCAGGAAATCAAGGTCATCACATAGTACATCAAGATCACCTCCATTCAGAAAGTCCTTCGCGGATAGTGTTTTAGCCACGTACAAAATGGGGAATTTCAAGTTTTCTTTATATTACAGACAATAACAAAAGTTATATTTAAGTGAAAGTTTTATTTACACGTACAAGTTGAAATTATCTATTTAAATACGATGTTGCATGAAATGTGTTGCATTTGTACTATTGAGCACGATCTTTTTTGTATCGAAACTTTTTTAGAACAAAGCAACTCAACCAATAACTTAAAAAATTAACTCTTTCTCTTTTTTCTTTCTCTCTTGTGAATAATAGTAATGAAAAAGTCACAGTTTGATATCAGGTGTCATTATGTGCCTAATTGCGGTGAAATTAGAGCCACTTTATGAGCAAGTGTTTTGAAAAGAATATTATTTGAGAATTATGCGGTGTTTAAGAGAGAGAAAAATAGACGACAAAGGCCAGATTTGTGGAAAAACAATCGAGCAACCACCTTTTGCACTAGATATGGCTTCAGCCGACTTCTTTCTTTTTCTTAAACTCGAATTACCACTTCCTGGCACCCGTTTTCATTCGGCAGAAGACATAAAGGAGAATTTGCGGTGAGACTGAACTCGATTTCATAAGAAAAACGCGCTATTTTACACGATTTTTATCCTTAGAAAAGCGATTTCTAAGACATCCCGAGTTCAAGGATCTGTATTCAGCTGTTCTAAATGAGTATATAGCTCTTAATCATATGAATAAAGTACAGGATAGGGACAAAGTAGGTTCTGTGTACTTACTTCATCATGTTGTTTTCCGTAACGAAAAAAGTACTACGAAGTTACGCATCGTATTTGATGCATCATGTAAAGGACCTACTACCTTTTAACGGGGTTTCTCTTAATTGCGATTTAGTGGTGTGGCCTCCTCTACAAACCGAGCTTCGTCATATTATCATGCGGTAGTGGACATCGTCAAGATGTACAGACAGATTAGTATGCAATGATCGCATAGATTTTCAGCGTACCTATATTATGACGTGAGAATCAAAATGACGAAATTCAGGTATTACGTCATTTGTGAGTAATGTTTGGAAAATCATCGCCGCTTTACCTAGCAGTAAGATCATTACAGCAGTTAGCTCAGGACGAAGGCGCTGAATTTGAACCGTGTTGTTACCGACTTCTATATGTATGAACTAATGACGGAAATGTCATGGTCAATTGGTGTTTATCAAAACAACAACAACTTGTGCTTAAAAATGTTTAGTGAGTATTGATATTACTAAAATCTGTAAACTATTAAATATTTCTTTGCATTACTTGGTTATCATACAAATTTTTCCAAATTCCTTTTCACTTGTGTGAATTAACACTTAACATAAGGGAGAAGGAATATAACTTATTTTAGCGATATCGTAATATTCGAATTATAAACTTCATAAAAAAACTTTTTGCAAAAAAATACTACCGACTTCCAAATACAAAACTACAAAGTGAAAAATAACTTAATTTTTTTAAGTCGGTGTCTTTCGTTGGTACCAAGTTCTTTGCGTTATGGACACCGACTTCAAACAATAAAGTTATTTTTCACTTTGTTGTTTTGTATTTGGAAGTCGGTAGTATTTTTTTGCAAAATGTTTTCTTTATTTTTCACTTTTTAGTTGTATCTACCTAATAGGCAAGTCAGTAAGGTAACTATAACGCCAGCATAAATTTCACGAAACTTGAACATAACCGGTGAAATGACAGGTCTGCGTACCCTTTATGAGCGTACTGGCGTGATGTTATGTTATGAAATGGAAATAAACAATAAACAATAAACAGACATGCGATTGCAGCAATCCCGAGAGATTTGCTGTTATTTATTGAAGAGTTCTGTTGTATATCTCCGAAGTTCTTCATCAGATCTTCACCAAATTAAAATGGGACCAATTTCGGAACATACTTTTTCAAACAAAAAAAGAATATTCAAAATCGGTCCATAATTGACGGAGATATCGGTGAACATACACAAAAAAAAAAAACAAACATAATGTCGAACATAGAACCTCCTCCTTTTTGGGAAGTCGGTTAAAAACGAGTTTATATTGACATACTTTATAAACACAGTACCGATATTTAATAAAAAACTTTTTTGCAAAAAAATACTACCGACCTTCAAATACAAAACTACAAAGTGAAAAATAACTTTATTTTTTGAAGTCGGTGTCCATAACACAAAGAAGCGACTGCGCCGCTTTGACAGAAGTTGTCATTTTCTGATACATTTTTAGTGTTTTTTTTACTTATTGTTTAGTTTTTTAATTTGTTTTAATTGTAAATATAATTTAAGTGAATCAGTTTTTAACAAAAATATACATGTTAAGTGGTAGCAGTGATGTGGTGGAAAATAGTGCGTGTCAACCTTCATCATCACTAAACATCCTGGAGATGTGTCCTCTGTGCACCCAGGCACGATTCTTTAAAGGTAAGCGGGGTCTGAACGTGCATATTGGAAAGGCACATAAGCTCCAAAATGCACCCGGTTCAGACCCTGTTGTTACTACACCTCCTACACAAGCTACATCCACTTTAGACCCGTTTTGGAAAACACTCTAAAAATTGAAAAATTCTGTTCCAGTTTTAAAACGAGTTCCCCGCGGCGCTAGACCCCTAGTGGCACATTATCTTGCAGGTTGCATCCGCCTGGCCGTCCGGGAGAACTCACAAAGTGCTTGGGAACATCTTCTCACCTTCCCTTACAGAATTTTAAACGTTCAGGCAAGCAAAAAGACGTTAACTTCACAAATTAAAGAAAATTGTAACATTTCGGCCCATAATTTGGATTCAAAATTATCGACACAGACGTATACCTCTTCAAGAGGTATATTCCATCTGGTCGAATCGAAGTTAGGGGAAGGTGACATTAGCGGAGCAGCCAGGATTCTTTTTAGTAGTGATGTGGTGGCACCGTGTTCTCCAGATATTCTTGCAGCTCTGGAGAGCAAACACCCTGCCCCAGTGGATGGTCTTTCTTTTCCCGACCCCCCCGATCCTGATATTAATACCCTCACCATTGCAGTTCGAGAGGTGATCAGAGCCGTGTGTTCCTTTCGGAATGGCTCAGCTGGCGGCCTCGACGGCCTGAGTCCTCAGCACTTAAATGACCTAATGTTCAGGCGCTGGGGAAGCTGGTGAGTTGCTTTTGAAGGAGCTTACGGCTCTGATGAACCTTATGCTCTCCGGTAAGGTAAACGAGACCGTCATCGACATGTTGTATGGGGCCAATTTATGTGCCCTGCACAAGAAGGATGGCGGGATTCGTCCCATTGCCGTAGGGACTACTTACGGCGTATGGCAGCCAAGATTTGCTGTAAATTTTATGGTGAGGTGGTTTCGGAAAAATTTCAGCCCCTGCAGCTTGGTTACGGTTCCAAAGGGGGCTGTGAGGCTGCCGTACATGCATTATCGACCTACCTAAATTCTGGCAAAGGAGAGGTCATCTTGAAGGTTGATATTAAAAATGCATTTAATCCGGTTAATAGGGACACCTTGCTGGCAGAAACTAAAAAAGAAATACCTCAAACTTTTAGTTTTCTCTGGCAATGTTATAGGCATCCATCTAAATTACTTTTACGGGACCACCTTCTGGAATCCGTTGTTGGCTTTCAACAAGGTGACCCTCTCGGGCCAGTGATCTTCAGTCTAGCTATTCACCCAATTATTCGACAGCTAAATTCAAAATTTAACGTATGGTATCTCGATGATGGTACCCTAGGAGGCGATGTAGACACAGTTTTAGATGACCTGCAATTTTTAAAAAACCAACTACATTCTATAGGACTGGATCTAAATTTTTTCAAATGTAAGTTATTTTTATCTGACAGTACCGACCTCAGACCAACAAAAAAAGATAGACGTAACGTCGCGAACATCATTAGTGAAGCCACAAAACTATGCTCCTCCAAGTAAAGATACACTCTCACGCACACACCTGCACTAAAACTATGCTCATCGCTCTTAGTACGTTACGAGTCGTCGTCTAGTTAACATATATTTAAAAAAATAGAATTATGCCTTCCTGTGTAGTGAAAACTTGTAAAAACAATAGCAAAGCACATAAAAAGTCTCACGGAATCACATTTCACATGTAAGTACTTGAAATAACATCGTTTATTTATTAAATATACTATGAATTTTAGGTTCCTTGGAACAAAAAACCTCAACGAACGAAATCAGTGACATAAAGTGCGTGGGTTGCCATAATATGATTTCAAATTACCCCATTCGATTAAATAAATTTAATATGATTTCTTACTTCGAGTTATATTCCTGTTTTCTTTTTTTATGTTATTTTAATATTTTAGATTTCCAAATAATAATGAAACAAAAAGAAAATGGATAGTAGCTATAAGAAATAGTCGGAATGATCCAGAATGGCTGCCATCGAAAACCAGCGTGGTTTGTTCCGATCATTTTGATAATAACGACCTCTACACAACTAATCGTGGACTTCGCCGTGTGACCAAAAACGGATATCCTAAAAAGGTATGTACAATTAAAAAAAAAATGATATCATCAACACAATGATTAAACATATGCAGTATTTTTCCAATTTGAGTTAGTTTCTCAGCGTAAACTTGCTCATTATAATATTACTGTGTGTCTACTGTATTTTTTATATTTTAGATGTTATTGCCGTCGTCCAATGTAAGTGTTGAAAACCCGGTGGCACAAAGTTCAGCCTCTACTTTTGTCAAGTATGTACTAATTCTTCACTCTAATCTTCCTAAAAAGGTTTAAATCAAAAGTTGCCATTCATTACTCGTATAAAAAAGACGTACCAGACTTGCCTGTACTCTGTATACTTGCCGTAACCATTGACTATTATGGCATTACCAAGTGCATTTTCTGTGTCTGTTCTCGTGCTTATTTTCTTACCATTTATTTCTTGTTTTTAAGATTCGAGATTTTATTACAAAGTATGCTATTTATTTTGTAATATTTTGTTATAGGACTTACCTGATTTACCCAATGCGGCTGTTGAATGCACGGTATTACCAAGTGCATCCTCTGCATTTGTATCCGTATGTATTTTGCTGTCTCTTATTACTTGTTTTTATTACAATTTTGCAATTAATTTTGTAATAATGTTGTTATAGGTCTTACCTGATTTACCCAATGCGGCTGTTGAATGCACGGTATTACCAAGTTCATCCTCTGCATTTGCTCCGGTATGTATTTTCCTGTCTGTTATTACTAGTTTTTATTAAAAAATATGCATTTAATTTTGTTTTAATGTTGTTATAGGTCATACCTGATTTACCCAATGCGGCTGTTGAATGCACGGTATTACCAAGTTCATCCTCTGCATTTGCTCCGGTATGTATTTTCCTGTCTGTTATTACTAGTGTTTATTAAAAAATATGCATTTAATTTTGTAATAATGTTGTTATAGGTCATACCTGATTTACCCAATGCGGCTGTTGAATGCACGGTATTACCAAGTTCATCCTCTGCATTTGCTCCGGTATGTATTTTCCTGTCTGTTATTACTAGTTTTTATTAAAAAATATGCATTTAATTTTGTAATAATGTTGTTATAGGTCATACCTGATTTACCCAATGCGGCTGTTGAATGCAGGGTATTACCAAGTTCATCCTCTGCATTTGCTCCGGTATGTGCTCTCCCGTAAAATTATAAAAAAATTGCATGTTTTAACTGATAAAATTACCACTTAAAATACAAACTTTTGTATTCTTATATTTTAATGTTTGTTTAAGGTCTTACCTGTCTCACCTGCAATGTCCAAGAAATCAGATGAACAGCAAATAACCTTCGATGCACCTAGGAAGCATAAATTGAGACAAAAATTAAATTTAAAGGATAAAATTCTAAGTAATAACAAGAAAAAAATAAAAATATTACAACAAAAAGTTAGGCGTCTCAAAAACAGGAACAAGTCTCTTAAAGATATAATATACAGCTTAAAAAAAGAAAATTACATTAGTCCGGAATTGTATAACTCATTAAATGGAAATATTGCAATAATAGACATATTCAATAATTTGAACAGAAAAAAATTAAAAAAGAGCATCAAATACACTCCCGCAGTAAAAAAAATCTGTCTGGCTTTAAACTACCATTCGCCTAAAGCTTATGAGTACGTAAGAAATTCTTTTAATACTTGCCTCCCTCATCCGAAAACACTATGTAGGTGGTATGGATCCATAAAAGGTGAACCAGGATTCACAGATGAGGCTTTTCAGGCCTTAAAGGCCAAATCCCAAGTGAGCGACCATCGTCCTCTTTGTTCTTTGGTGTTCGATGAAGTAGCCATTAGGTCTCAAAAAATTTGGGATGGTAAAAAGTATATAGGATTGGTGGATATGGGTTCAGGTGTAGACGAATCAGCACCTTTAGCTACACAAGCTTTAGTGTTCTTATTGGTAGGAATTAACCACAGATTCAAGATCCCTCTAGGATATTTTTTAATCAATAGTATCTCGGGGGAACAAAAGGCCAATCTCATCAAACTTTGTCTTATAAAATGTTTTGAATCTGAAGTTGACGTCGTGTCCCTCACGTTTGATGGGCATACCACAAATTTCACGGCAATCGAGCAGCTTGGGTGCAAAATTAAAGACCCGGCGAATTTAAAAACTACCTTTAAAAATCCGGCAGATGACTCAGATGTTGCTTGTTTTGTTGACCCAAGCCATGTAGTGAAACTAATAAGAAACCAATTTGAGGCCAAAAAGATTTCCAAGACATTGACAACAAAAACGTTGCTTGGCATTATCTGGTAAGTCTAAACGAATTGCAGAATGAGGAAGGCATTCATTTGGGCAACAAATTGTCGAAGCGACATATTAATTTTAGAAGCCAGATAATGAAGGTTAAACTCGCAACTCAATTGTTCAGCGAAAGTGTTGCTACTGCCCTGAAGACTTGTAGGGAAGAATTAAAGCTGCCAAAGTTTAAAGATTCAGAACCTACAGAAAACTTCATTAAAAAAATAAACGATATGTTTGACATATTTAATACGAGGTCCATGAGAAAGTTTGACTATAAAAAACCGCTTTGTGAACGTAACAAAAACATAATTTTCAATTTTTTGAACAATCTTGCAAAGTACATATTAGAGCTTAAAGTAAAATCAGTTACTAAACGCAAAGTTTTACAAAATGGCCGGCCTACCTTTCTAATAACACGCATGTATAAACCAGTGATTGAGGCAAAATGTAAAACAGGATTTTTGGGCATACTTATTAATATTGAGAGTTTGAAGAGTCTTTATCACAAATTAGTAGATACCGAAAAGACACTTGTATTTATTCCTGTATATAAAATTAGCCAAGACCATTTAGAAATAATGTTCACATCAATTAGAATGCAAGGTGGTTTCAACGACAACCCAAATGTACGCCAGTTTAAAGGGAGCTACAGAAAATTGCTTTGCCATTTGGAAATGAAATGCTTGACAACAGGCAACTGTGTCCCGTTGGAAAGCATTGCTATTTTGAACTGTCCATCTTCCACTGTTGTCATTAATACAACCGCGATCTCTTATAGACATGAAGAAGAAGATGAGGAAGGAACGAGTTTAGAGTTTCTTCAAGAAATTAAAGAAGATACTCAGGACCTTGCTAAAAGACTAAATGTCCCAGAGTTTGATGATTATAAAAACCTGATAATAGGATATATTTCAGGAGGGACAGCACATTATATTTTAAAAATAATTAAATGTGAAAAATGTCTTAGTAGCTTATTAGCTACAGAGAGATATGATTTTCACAAATTAATTTCTTTAAAAAACAAAGGTGGTCTGTGTTTTCCTTCCAAGGATGTATTCGACATGTCTGGTGTGCGAAGTTATAATAAGAAAAATTACAAAAGAGAAAATTAGTATGGTTAAAGAAAATCAGTACAAAAATATAGTAACAAAAATTTTAGAATCATTTTTAGGAAACGATAAAATTTTTGAAAACTTGGATCTCGACCATAATTTTGCAGGGAATGAGCATAGAGTCAATTTAATTAAATGTGTTATTGAAAAATATTTAAACATACGATTTCACCACGTTTCCAAACTAGAAACAATTTCACAAACCATAAAATCTAAAAGGCAGCAATTTAAAAAATTAACTCAACAACAAGGTTTTTAAAAGGGAATACCTATGCATGAAATGTGAATGTTAAAAAAAACAGGTTTTTTGTTCGTCACCATTTTTACCATTGATCTTTGTATTACTTTTTGGAGTCAGTGATTTTGTTATGGTGGTATTTTTGAATTTAATAAAGTTGATTGATAATATAATTATCTATATTATTTCAAAACAATTTACATAATGACTCATACACTTGACGATGTTTTACGATTTACGCTTCAGCAACTTATAACCTTTAATAGAATTTCTATGAGCATGGTTATAGGAAGTAGCTGTATTTAACTTCTTCCGATCCCAAGACACTGTCACAGGCTAAGCTAACTTACACCTAAACATATACCCCAGAGTAGAACTAAATATACTAATTTAAACTCATACAAACTATATACCCTCAAACATTAGCGCACTCATCTATACTCCCACACATCACACAAATACGCGCATTTTTTTCTCTGTATAACGCTCGTTCACATAAAGTTTGCTTTTTCTATTATTTAAAACTTATCTATTTATATTTGTATTTTTTTTTGCATTAAATTGCAAATTAATGGATATTGCTAAGCGGAAGAGTGAAGTCTCCTAACACAAGCAAGGATTGCATAAAAGGTGATCTCCAAATCATAAGCATGTAAAGCCACTTTCTAATTGTTTATTTTTAAATAGATTTTGCGATGTAACAAAAAAAAAAATCTTTTTCGTGAGTTATTATTAATAATGTACCTTAATCGTTTACTTTTGAGGTTCAATACAATACTCAACAATATCTTACTCGAACAATATTATCCTACCCACACAATAATATTATTACCCATTTTATAGGGAAAAATATCAACAAATGGCAACCCTTCCAAACACACATAGATAAAAATGTGGCTTCACTTTTGATGTTCGCGACGCTACGTCTATCTTTTTTTGTTGGTCTGAGGTACCGACAGACAAGTGACACTTTCAAAATTCAATAAAATAGCCCCCGAAATCAAAATTATTGAAAAAAGCTCTCTTCGTCTCCTTGGGTCCCCAATCTTCGATGATACCTTTCCCGATTTTATTGAGGAAAAAATACAAAATTTCAACAACGTTTCGGAAAGATTGCTCAAAATTAACATGCATTCGGCCATCACCATAATTCGCTTTTGTTGTTTTGGCCCCAAATTATCATATTTCCTTCGTGCTTCTCATCTATGGAAGCACCCTCCTCTTTTAGAAAAAATGGACCAAATTATCCGTCATACATTAACTCTAATTTTAAATGTGGCCATGGACGACCGAGCTTGGGCTCAAGCTACTCTTCCCATCCGTATGGGAGGCCTCGGCATCCGCAAAATTTCAAGTTTTAGTTTACCGGCATTTATATCCTCGGTCCACGGTACTGAGAAATTAATCAGGAATATCCTAGCTCCCATACTGATTAATTTTGATGTGCCGTGCTTCACCGAGGCTATTGATGCTTGGAGACTCGCTTGCCCGAACTGTAATCCCCCCGACTACCCATCTTCCCAGAGACGGTGATGAGCCGCTCTGCAAAGCAGTTCAGGAGCACCTAATTGCCACTTCTGCCACTCCTGCCGAGCGCGCTCGCCTGCTGGCTGTGGGTGAGTGGGAGTCGGGCCTCTGGCTGCACGCAATACCGTCGTCGAACATAGGCACCTTGTTTGACGACACTAATTTCCGCCTCGCTGCTTCCTTACGTCTTGGCGCTCCTTGTTGTACTCCACATCGTTGCCAATGTGGCGAAGTTGTCAACAGCCTCGGTCACCACGGTCTTTCATGCAGCCGAAGTGCGGGTCGCTTCGCTCGGCACGGAAACTTAAACGACATCATCCGACGTGCTCTCGTCACCGTCGGCGTTCCGGCCATATTAGAACCCCATGGCCTGGCACGAGACGATGGCAAAAGACCGGACGGGATGTCTTTGTTTCCATGGAAGATGGGTAGGCCTTTAGTGTGGGACGCTACTTGTGTCGATACTCTTGCGCCATCCCATCTTCCGAGTTCATCGTGCTGTGCTGGCGCTGCCGCTGCGGCAGCAGAGAACCTCAAACGGCGGAAATATAATAACCTTATCGGTAGTTATATTTTCGAACCGTTTGGGGTTGAAACTCTTGGTCCGTGGGGTCCGAGTGCTCACGCTTTGTTTAAAGATCTGTCCAAACGCCTAGTTGACACTTCGCGTGACCCAAGGGCTGGCTTTTATCTTGGTCAGAGATTAAGCATTGCCATACAACGTGGCAATGCTGCCAGCCTTTTGGGTACATTACCAGTGGGCAACGATGTGGAGGAGTTTTTCGACGCCATATTTTAGTTGTGTATATTTTTAGTTTTAGTTAGTAAGAAGTTTTTGGTTAAAGCGTATATGTTTGTAGTCTTAGTTATTTAAGTATTTTATACACTGTATATACTTTTATCTAAGTAAATAAACTAATTCTCCATTGGAGTAGTTTTATTTCTCAATTGTCTACGCAACTGGACAATATGTGAAATCATAGAGATCCTTTGAGGTATAGTTAGCTGCCGGTATTTCAAAGCACCGTCAGAAGACTGCAGGGTCATCTAACGCTGCTGCTCATGAGCTTGAGAGTAGGATCAGAGAGCTTTTTGTTCCAATCTATATGATGGTCTTGAAGAATTAAACTTGAAGAGACTTGGGATTTGAGGATTATTGAGTCCTCCCCCTCTCTTCGAACTTCGGATAACCCTTTAATACTCCATCGTAAACTGCTCAATTCCTCTTCGAGTTCGGTGATATTTTCGTCGGTCCGGAGTGTGCGCATGTTGTACGTTGCCAGGTCTAGTCGTCGGTATTTGTTGGGGTAGCCAGATCTCATCCGGGATTCTTAGCACGCCTTGCCATACCGTCACCTCGACCGCTACCGTAGTCTGCCGGGCAATAGGGGCTATGTTTAATTTGTGCTATTCATCTCTCGCTCGGACTGGTTTTTGCGCCATAGTGCACAGTCTAGTAGTAAGAAGTATAAGGTCTTTGAACAAAATATTGCTACAAAAACACCTTTTTTCTATTACGATACAGGGCATATCCAAGAAGTTAATATCAGCAATGAGTTTCCATTAATTATTTTTTTTGTAATGGGAAGGCCCTGCGCAGACGGCACACTTTTTGTGCGATCGAGTCAGCGTCGCAAAAAGTCGGTCGCGGATTTTTCACAGACTCAACGCACACGACGCACATCTTCGATCATTTTGTCGGCAGAGCTGTAGGGACGTAGACGCTATGGAAATCGTGCAGAGATCGCGAAGTATTATTTTGTACATGAAGTACAGAAAAAGAAGAAGAAATAGAGAATTTTGGGTACATCCTATACTTTCGGAAAGATTACTGAAGGGACAGTTCCATACTAAACATTCAATTCTGAAACAACAACCGGCAATTTTTTTCAAATTTTATAAAATGTCTGTTACTACATTTGATGAGTTGCTATTTATTTTGAGACCTGCTTTGACTCATTCAGAAACAACAATGAGGAGGTGCATTGGTCCAGAAGAAAGGCTGTCTGTGACACTCAGGTAAGTAAATAAAATATATATATTTATATAATCATAATTATATTATTTATTATTTCTCTCAGCAACAAACTAAGTTTTTTATTATTCAAATGACAAATAGGTTTCTGAGGTACTTATTATTTAAACCAAAACATTATGAACAAAGATTTTCTTTTATTAATTAGGGAAAATAACAAAACATAAAAATTTATAAGAATTACGTGGATTTTCATGGCAGCAAATTTTTAAGTATGTTGTACTTTTAAACAATAATGTAGGTACACAATAATATCGATCTATTACAAGTGAATTGTCACTTATATTGTAAATAGCCTAGCCTAGCCTAGTACGTTCTAATGGGCTTTGTATAGGACATTCTACTCCGCAAGGTAGTGTTGTGGGGTGCTTATTATTTTTGATTTACATCAACGATCTCCCTAAAATTATGACGGAATCGTGCGTACTCTTTGCCGACGACATCTCTATATTGACTTCCTGTACTGACTCCCAACACCTACACGTAAACTTAAATAATATAATGGTAAACATACAAAACTGGATAAAAGATCATAATCTGGAAATTAACTTTTCAAAAACCAAAATAATGCAATTTAGACCATACCAAAAAAAACCGTTAACGATTAATTTTACGTTCAACACATAAATTTAGAGAGCGTTGAGACTTTTACCTTGTTGGGTCTGGACTTAGATATTCACATGACGTGGAAAGCACATATACAGAAAGTAAAATCGAAATTATTCAGCTTTATCTATGCATTACTATCTTTATCGTAATGTTTTGTAAGAGTGCCTTTTGTTTTTTTTATTTTCATTACTATATTTTCTATGTCCTCTTTGACTCATGATTTGGTTGGTCTGGTGTTAGAGCGAGAGATTTTTCAGATTAAATTAAAATTCCTTAAATATAAACAACCATGTAACTCGCGCGCACACGCCGGATTTTATTTTACATAATAATATCCCATTTGCGACTAACGCCTGATGCTTTATTTAACGCAATATGTTCTGTCGCACTAGCGATAAGAGCAGTAAGTATGTTTTGCGTAGTTTTGAGTAAATTGGCGCGCAAAGTTTTTGTTACAATTTTGTTTTTCCGGACTTCTTTTTTTAAGTTATATTAATTGTGATGGTTGAAACGTGTAGCCCAAATAAAGCGCTTTTATATTCTTCACTCAATAAAATTGTATATATATTAGAATAGTTTTAAATGACGAAAATCCTTTTATATCTAGTGTTAGTTGAAGCAAGTGAAATATCAATTGCTTAGAATAATAGCAGTAAGTAGTAAGTTACTGCTGTTATTATAAGTAACTCATAATAGGTTTAGATTATAGCTTAGAAATAAAAACAAAGTGTTAGATTAAAAACGTTTATGTTTATTAATATTTCTTTACTTACGTATTATTATTATATTAAATAACGAGGTTTCACTAGTTTCACTATCTGAGAACAATAAAATTTTAAGAAAATAAACTATTATACAAATTTAAATCAGTCTTTCTTACTTTGAAAGTCTTATAAAATAATTATATTTTTTTTTGAGCTCCATTCTACTCTCGTATATTATTATAATACAAAAAACTTTAAAAAATATATAAACATTGGCAAGTTAGCCATATTTCAAAGTAACAAACAAAAAAATCAGCCTTTCTACGTTTACAATTTGAGATCAAACTAAGTTAAAATACTAGAATAAAAAAAATCAAACATAATGTAAGAAATAAAATAACAGAACCTTTTTTTGGGGTGTCATGATATAACAAAACACATAAAACTATCTAGCAAAACTTAATCTATATCACTGACTTTATCTGAAACCGGTAAATTTAACCAAAACCCCTTTCTGTTATCTGGCATTAATTCTAACAGTTTCTTTAAAATCTCAGTCTTCGTATATTCTGGAATCCCTCTGGGTGTCAATTTTGAACTGAATTCAGGAAATGTTCTTGATTTCAGATACTTCAACTGTAAAAAGTTTAAACTTTGTACTTGTTCGTCAGCATGGTTAGTTTTGTATTGCAGTGTGAACTCGCCTCGATTTGCGACTAAAACCATAATATCTTTAAGGTACACTCTAGGTTGTACTTTCCTCATTTTATGTTGCGAAGATAGGTCGATATAATTGTAAAAATTATCGACTTCCATTATTTTTACAATGGTTTTTCTTGAGTTCGCTTGCTGCACTGCATCAACGAAGTCGTTAAAATCATAGACCTTATTTTTTCTTTGTAAAGCCTGTTCCACCTGATGGTGAAAGCTGTCTGCGGACATAAAAGTATGACCAGGTTCAAAATACTTCAAGGTGATTGTTTTCGCATTTATTTCATTGCTGTTAATAATATACACCAGATAACTCAAAATAGCCCAGTTTTTATTTTCTAGAGGAAGTATCTGAAATCAAGAACATTTCCTGAATTCAGTTCAAAATTGACACCCAGAGGGATTCCAGAATATACGAAGACTGAGATTTTAAAGAAACTGTTAGAATTAATGCCAGATAACAGAAAGGGGTTTTGGTTAAATTTACCGGTTTCAGATAAAGTCAGTGATATAGATTAAGTTTTGCTAGATAGTTTTATGTGTTTTGTTATATCATGACACCCCAAAAAAAGGTTCTGTTATTTTATTTCTTACATTATGTTTGATTTTTTTTATTCTAGTATTTTAACTTAGTTTGATCTCAAATTGTAAACGTAGAAAGGCTGATTTTTTTGTTTGTTACTTTGAAATATGGCTAACTTGCCAATGTTTATATATTTTTTAAAGTTTTTTGTATTATAATAATATACGAGAGTAGAATGGAGCTCAAAAAAAAATATAATTATTTTATAAGACTTTCAAAGTAAGAAAGACTGATTTAAATTTGTATAATAGTTTATTTTCTTAAAATTTTATTGTTCTCAGATAGTGAAACTAGTGAAACCTCGTTATTTAATATAATAATAATACGTAAGTAAAGAAATATTAATAAACATAAACGTTTTTAATCTAACACTTTGTTTTTATTTCTAAGCTATAATCTAAACCTATTATGAGTTACTTATAATAACAGCAGTAACTTACTACTTACTGCTATTATTCTAAGCAATTGATATTTCACTTGCTTCAACTAACACTAGATATAAAAGGATTTTCGTCATTTAAAACTATTCTAATATATATACAATTTTATTGAGTGAAGAATATAAAAGCGCTTTATTTGGGCTACACGTTTCAACCATCACAATTAATATAACTTAAAAAAAGAAGTCCGGAAAAACAAAATTGTAACAAAAACTTTGCGCGCCAATTTACTCAAAACTACGCAAAACATACTTACTGCTCTTATCGCTAGTGCGGCAGATTGGTCCTTCGAGCCGGATATGAACCAGCGACCTATAGATTAGGATTATTTAAGAATATTTAAAATTATTTAAGAAACATACTCTTTCTTGACCTACTGTAAAAACATCGTCACGAACACGGGTGAAATCGAGCACGCAATTAGCAAATTGTTTATAAATGGTCATTGTTTTATGTGTCTGACAAGAGGCCTTCACTCTGCTGTGTGAAACTTAGATATAATCTTTATCCGCCTACTTCTAATGTGTAAGGTCTTCTCTCTGTGAGAGTGAGTGGCAGGCCCAGTAGTATCCAGTTGGAGGTTACATGGCCATTGCTGGATGTCACATGTCTTCGAATTTTTGTTTCTTAGACATGCCCGTTTTCATCGTGCAGAATTCAATGCCTCGTTGGGCAGTGCGAAACTTAGGTAGGTAGGTAAATAATAATATTTACATCGATTTAGTCTAGCCCACAAAGGTCGCAGGACCTTCAAATCTGTCCAGTGACTTTGGAGATCATCCAAACAGTAGAGTATTTTGGTACCGCTTCAAAACCATCATAATGGATGACGAAATATGTATTAACTACCTAAGTATCTAATTAGTAACTACATAAGTGTACGTATTATGATATATTATGGTTTCACTAAATATAAGTACCTACCAGAAGAAGAATCGCTACTGGCCCCGAAGTTAATTTTAATTTTAAATGAAGATTATGAAAACAAAACAACGTAGTACCAAGACGTAGAATACGTTTTGTAGACTACAATGTAATTGATATAAAAATCCTACGCGCACTCTATATTTATTTATTAAACACAAAACTACTTCAAACTACGCATAATATTCTTCTTCCATAAAGAAAGTTTTGAATGACTGGGAAAGTGGGAATAAATCCTGAAGGTCTTAAATGCGAAAACTTCTAGCGTGTGTTGTCGAAAAGTGGAAAGGTCAACCAGGATCGTTACTCTGTTTCATAGGTAGTTGCCGGGAATCGAATTAGTGACCAACACTGACGGCTTGTACCACAGAACCCTTCAAAAAACTTTAAAAGCGTCAAAACATCGTTTCAGAAAAAATAAAGACACGCCCTTGACACAGCAGCCGATCAAATCTCGTCTGTCCCGTATGACATCACACAACCAATGGTCGCCTATGACATCATACTACCTGACATGACAAAATCAAACGCAGAAAACCCATAACAACAAGCTTCGCACTATGGAAAACGCGGTGCAGCTTTCGACTCTACGTTCAAGAGCGTCTGCGATGTATTTATATCCTGTTAAATATGGCAAGTCGTGGTGAGTGTAACTTCTGTAGATAAATTCTCAATGACCTCACCTACGCAAGCGTCTGCCTGCCAGGCCAGTACGCCAGTAGTAGTTCGCAAGCCGCTGACGAACGCGGTCACAATTTTAGTTACCACGCATTATTTAGAAACACTTCCGCGTACTAGTGAGCATACAATCAACAAAGTTCGTCGATAACGTGTTTAAAAGTTAAATTGGACTAAAGCAGTGTTGTTTCAAGGTAAAAATAGTGCTGTATGTCATATGATTCACCTGTTACTTCATGTAAACAGTGGTCAGTTCATTGGAGCCTGATGTGTTATGTTTCTACCGGTTTTGTGTTACTCACGCTAGCTTTATAAGTGGGTCGGCAGAGTTGTGGGTGTTTATGAAGCATGCTTTTAGATATATAAACAGTGGAGTTGTAATCGGAAGTGATAAGCAAATAAAAAATTCAAGATTCTTCTTCAAAACATTTTCTGTGATATAAGTAATGATTTCTAACGTGAAAATGGTTAAATTATTTACGATTTCTCATTTAAAACAATCCTTTTCTAGACTTTTAAATGAGAATAACGATGTGAAGCGGCTAGCAAGCAAAAACGTCGAACAAAATGATGGTTGTTCGAATGCGATGTACAAATAATGAGCTCTTGTTAACGACTCGTTTTGCTCTATCATTTGTTACCATGTCTAGGCTGTATATGACAGCTAAAGTAGTTACATCGGACGGAATGTTCTCAAACGTTGGCAGCTTCTTCACATTCATTGATTGATTAACAAGAGAATACCATAAAAATCCACTCGCTTCCGTCCGTTTCGCTTTCCGTTAGTGGCTGGCGAGTTGTAACTTTGTTTACGACGCACACTATGCGGGCTGTATTGTTGAATTCTTGAAATTGTCGAGATACGGTCTGCAACGAATAGGGATGGGCAAATGAAAAAATATATCGATGTGTCTCGTATCGATATTTTTAAACAGTACCTATTGATTATTATCGAGTGAAAAATATCGATATATCGTCAGTTTTCACATGATTAATGATTAATATTCCCAAAGCATTCAAAATTCGTAAAAAAGACTAGACATAAAGAAAATAGTATTTTATTATTAATGCTCGAACAACAATATTTTTTTTATCGGGTAATATCAAAATTTAATCAATCTAGTAGTCATCAGATATGGACACCCTCTGTTTGATGTGCTCGCCTGTCAAACGGCTTATACAGACGGGTACTGTCAGATTCTGCTGCAGGCAAAGTTGCGTTAAAACAATTCGTAATTGATACGAATTCGATTTTCTAAAATAAATATCGAATATCGATATATCGCGAGTAAAAATAAAAAAAATTGTTAGAAAATATCTATATTTTGATATAATATCGATATTTTTTGCCCATGCCAAGCAACGATATAAGCTGAAATTCAAAAGTGCCGCCACAGTAGCTGATTTTAAAATGAGAACCACGTATAAACGGCTAATCGTAATTTTTTGGAAAAAATATATATTACATTAGAGCATTTTCTTAATAATTTGATCTTAGATAATTTTGAGTTTTATTCGTTTAACATAGTGTAATTAATTTGTAAAGTTATATCTAACACGGAAAAAAAAAACGAAAATCGCTCCATAACCGTCGGGAGAATTTTAATGTAATTGTCACCATCTCAAAGACAATTTACCCTGAGTTCCACACCTCAAAATTATCAGAATTAATGTGACAAATTGTCAAGCACGCGTTATCAGCTATGATTGGCTGTTAAAAATTCATTCAACCAATCACTGCAGATAACGCGTGCATGACAATATGTCACATTAAAGCAGCCAATCATAGCTGATAACGCGTGCTTGACAATTTGTCACATTAATTCTGCGATAATTTTGAGGTGAGAAACTCAGGGTTCTCATCTACATTTTGATCTGAGGCTTTTTTTTAAATTGGTAGAATAATAAGGAAAGTACAAAAAACAACTGAATTTTGGGTCGCGCGGTCGTGAAACGAGTGCGCGTTTTGTTCCTTCAAGGTCGTTGGCGACTGTTGTTGTCTTAATGACCTAATTGAAGTAAACGATTTGACATTGCTGTCTTTTATTATGGTACCTGGGGTGACCATAAGCTCTTAGAGCAAGGTCATTTTGAGTACCCTTAAGGGACAGATGTATATTATGACTTGTCCCTTTTTGCGATAGTTTTGACACTTCAGTGTACGGGGGCAGGTTTCTTTAAATCTACACTGGTAGGCTCGAATCTGTTCATATTCCATATTTTATATACTTTTAAATATTTAATTAAGTATTGTTAAATAGTTACTGCGATTGGAAATTAATTCCTGCATTTTAATTATTCCATTGTATTTAAATAGGTACTTGAATTATAAAAGCAGTAATTTTACATAATTGCGTCGTCGGCAAACAAATGTACCTTTTCGTAGTTAGCTTCACTAGTTAGTGAAGCTCCAGGATTTTATGAAAGAATTTGTTGGGTAAGTAGATCAATTAAATGATGGTTAGTGCAGTGGTAGCTCATGTAGCCCATTTACAACCTCTCGCGTCCGACCCTGGTTCAGGCCGTGTTAAGGAGCGAGAGGGTATTCGAAGCTGTCTCCTCCTTCTGCGACAGCGAAGCAGTAATGCTCGCGAAGGAGGAACGCGTGAGGGAGACGCAACGGAGACGCCCTCACGCCCCTAGCCACCGCAGGAGACGCACTGGGCGTCGGGAGTCGCAAGCCGATTCCCGGCCACCGAAGGCGCGGATTTGTGGACGGCGAGTAACGGGTAGCTCGCCGTCCGATAAGGACCAGGCCCGAATCAACGGCGCGTTGTGTTCCACGCGCACCTCAAAGAGATGTCAGCAGAATTACGGGGTCCATGAGGGCCAATGCCGGTCTGGGTCGCGGATAAATTTGAAAATGAGTTACCGCGGCCCTGGCACAAGCACCTGAAGGAACACAGGTGGGTTTTAGTTAGTAAACGTCTGACACTCCCTTCCGCTTCACCCAGAGCGGGAGAAATCATTGGATGTTTTCCCAACCAAAAAAAAAGGCCATTTATAAGTGGTCGGTCGTAGGTTCAAATTCGTACTAGAAGCAGGAATGATTATCACAATATGATCTATCAGCTGACATCTCGATAATCATGATCCATCACAGTATGGACTTAGTATTCAAGATTTGTTGAATAATGCTCTTGAATATATAAAGTAACATTGCGTATGTGCATAGACTACAAAGGTGAACAAGATGTCGATCAACGAGGTTACAACAATACGAATGCGACTGTAACACACAGTGATATTTTATTTATTTCTTGAAAATTTTAAATAATATGTTCCACTTATGGTTGCCAGATCGGAAGACGAAAACATCTGTAGGTAATTAGAAAATGTCAAGATTTTGAGGTTGTTGCAGGGAGAAAAAAAAATTAAAATAAAAATTAAATTTTTAAATTAGGTTAAAAAGTACTTAATATTGATGACACTTAACAAATGTAAGTACTAATACAAAATTTTTAGGTTGCCAAATGTATTTGGCATTGGACTTTACTGAGTCCACCATTTAGATCCTTTAGAAGTATTAGGAAAATATATAAAAGTTAAACAATTTAAGTACCTACTTCAAAGTTCTGTCTAATTACTAACTCAGCTTTTATTCAATCAAACGCCATACAATACTTTTTTGGTGTTGATACCTACCTGTAAATTATTTAGCAAACTAAACACCTTTTCACAGTAAGCATTGCCTATAGGAATCAATAACACAAATGATCTGAAAGAAAGAACATTCCGAGAACTTGTTTGTCTGGAGATTTTGAGTTTTGTCGGGAGTCTGGAGCTCCTTTAAAATGTCGGGCGAATCCAGACGAATCCTGCCCATCTGGCAACCATAGTTCCACTAGATGTCCTCCTAAATCATGAGAACAATTTCTGAAAATAAAATTAATTTGGCGAGGGCAGGCATTTTTTTTACATCACGTTTGCGTAGAATCGCTAGTTATTAGGTTTAGTTTGTATGGCTATATTAGAGTCATGCCAATAATTTTGACGATGGTGTCATTCAAATAAGATAACAAAACTGCCAGGTTGTTTTTTTTTTTGTTATGGCTTCGCACGGTTTGTGCATTTAGCCAGTGTCACGTTTAGAAGTTCTAGTTTCGAAGACTCGAATAGGTCACAATTGTAACCTTTACCCTCAGTTTCCC
The DNA here is from genome assembly GCA_964057195.1 of Orthosia cruda. NCBI lineage: Eukaryota > Metazoa > Arthropoda > Insecta > Lepidoptera > Noctuidae > Orthosia > Orthosia cruda. Next base: position 21,646,209 of record OZ059848.1, on the reverse strand, counting down.
ACCTTAAAATTATCGGAGAATTAATGTGACAAATTGTCAAACACGCGTTATCTTCTGTGATTGGCTGTTGAAAATTCATTCAACCAATCACAGCAGATAACGCGTGCTTGACAATTTGTCACATTAATTCTCCGATAATTTTAAGGTGGGAAACTGAGGGTTAGTCTTTAGTTTATGTCACGCATGGCGAAGAGCGAAAGGCTTTGTTGAAACAAAAACAAAATGAAAAAAAATGCCATTGTGTGTATTTAGAAATTGTACCAATTATGTTACCAAAGTACATAAAACAGAAGGGATCTCATACCATATGTAAGTACGCAATACACCTCATTTTACAATTTTTTTTTTCCTAATATTCTGATATTTGGAGGTTAGAAAAAGATAACAACATTGGTGGTCAGAATAATGTTTGTTTACATTCACACGCAAGTGACAAACACTAGCTATCTCTTTTTTCTTTTTGGTTTTATCAAGCCATCCCTTTCGACTTGTAGTGAAATGTCAGATGAATGAAAAGTGTGTATGTGTGCTGCCGCTGATGCGCGGAACACTTTTTTCAATTGTTTTGTGAGTGTATAACGTATCTGTTTATTTGAATATCATTGGGCCCCAGTAAAATGGCGGTCACTTTATTGCAAGCCTCCACGGAGTTTTGTCGACAACATGAACAAACTCATGTTCTACCGCTGTGTTTCACTTTCCCACACTCGTGCACGTTCACTAATATTATTAGAACAAAACACCACCATTTTTACACTATTAATATTAAACTAAACACAATTCTAGGTAAATAAAACAGAGAAGCAACATAGACGCCGTCACGTTCCCGCCAAAACTCCAAAAACTGCCAGCTTTAGTTGTAAAAACAAAGTTACGATAAAAATGCGTTATGGAATCGATCTCAAGACCAGAAACCACCACCACACTTTCCTTTATTTATGTATGACGGAAGAAGTTATAATAACTAGATATCTCTATGGAAAGAGTTTTCTTCTGTCATTGTTTGGCCGCTCCCAAGCCCAGACCTCTGCTTTGCTTGCTTATTAACCAAGGTTTCTCACATTTCATTAGCTTGAGCGATACCCAGTGCGTGCTTGCGATGAGTCATATTCAACTTGATTTACCTGATGAATATCTATTTTTGGAACGTTACAATAGTTCATAGTTGTCGTAACTAATAACATTTTTTTTTTCCTGTTCGTTCGAAATTATAACATCACAAGTTTTCCTGATTTAATGGCATACATTCCAATGTTGTTAGACACATATTAAGCAGGAAAAAAACTTTTTTACAAAAAAAATACTACCGACTTCCAAATAACAAAACTACAAAGCGAAAAATAACTTTATTTTTGGAAGTCGGTGTCTTTCGACATTACGACTTTTCGAACTAAAAAGACGTAAACAAGAAGAAAATCATGCTGTGCATTCGGAGGATACATCTGGTTTTGGTCAGCCAGCTCGCGAATATGTATCCTCCGACTGCACAGCATGATTTTCTTCTTGTTTACGGCTTTTTAAGCAGTCGAGTTTTTTTGATTTTTTGAATTAATTTATAATTCAGTTCTAGGTTCTAGGACGTGCCGTTTCTTCCAGATCACAGACTACTTAGAGATACTACGTATTTCCGTTTGTCTTCACCGATTGGAGAGCGCTGATAGAGTTGTTATAAAATAAAAAAAAACAAAAGTTTGGTACATACATATTTTTGCGTTGTTTTGTTAGTTGATACGGTTTATTACGGCTAGCTACTCACTATTGGACAAATAACGATTCGATAGATTAAGAGCCGTGACAATTATTTTGTTTATGGTGTTATTCCAATAAGATGACAAAACTTAGACTCATTTGTAAAAAAATAATGTTTCGATAAAGGCATGCCAATGCGGTGAGTCACTGACCACTTGATGCTGTTTTTAACCCCCGCCGGAAAAATAGGGGTGTTATAAGTTTGACGTGTGTTGCTGTGTATCTGTGTGTCTGTCTGTGGCATCATAGCGCCTAAACGGATGAACCGATTTTGATTTAGTTTTTTTTTGTTGAAAGGTAAATTTATTTTTAATTCAAATAATATATACAATTGAATATGTCTAATCTTATGACTAATAACAAAACAAAAAAAGCTTATTGCGCATCAAAAAATTCGTCCATATCGATTTCAATGTTGAAAGGTGATTTTGTCGACAGTGTGAGCTATGTTTGAATAAAATCGCTTCAGCCGTTCAAAAGTTATGGGCGTTTTACTGTTTGAATCGGGGTGTTTCCGCAAGATAAATGTGTCGGGGGTTTTTAAAATTTTACTTGTTTATTAGGTAGATAAGTTACATTCCATAATTCCATTACATCAGGCATAAGCTGAACTCCTTTCTCGGCTTAAACACAACAACAACTTGTGACTGGATAATTAGCAATAGGGGTGTTTCCCGGATAGAAAAATGATAATTGTATTTAGTCCGTCAGTGAGATTATCAAATAATATTGGACACGTATTTTTTGCTTTACCAAAGCAATCGAAAATTACAAAGTTAAAGCGCATCAAAGTTCAGGAGTGCGGGCTTGAGACGTCACTAAGGCAGTATAAAGTGTACTAGCGGCGTGACGTCACACGATATTTCAACGATTTATATCGTCGTCACTTTACGTTTACGTGTCAAAAGAAAAATACGTGTCCAATATTTTTAATTAATCTATCTGGCGGACAAACTAATTTTCAGTAAACTACACTATTCATGACTTCTTTGTTAGCTTGGATCTTATCTGTTAAAGCAAATGTATGTGTTATTGAATAAATAAATAAAGTTAGAAGTCAATGGTTTCCCCTAATATTGTTTCGAAGCATATACTTAGAATTAAACATTTTAACATCGTATTGGGTGTTTTAGATTTTTAACCGACTTACCAAAAAGGAGGAGGTTCCATGTTAGACTTTATGTATGTTTTTTTAATTTTATTTTTTATGTATGTTCACCGATATCCAGCCCCGAGTCTACGATTTTTTCGAACCGGGGCAAAACCTTGATAGTGGCGCCCCCTCCCTTCAGTGTTTGAGCAAAACTGTTAAAACTGCCAATGAGTAGCAATTTTGTGACCATTTAATAAAATAATAATCCTATAAAAATATTAACTTTTTATTATCTAATAACTTTCATTTGTGACATAAAACAGAAACGCAGAAAAAATATATAACCAGGAAAGACTACAACTTTACACGGCGTGCTTTCTTTTCTGCGAAAGAATCTAAGCTCCTCAAAGTCCGTCGCATAGGCAGTTTTGTTTTCAATGGCTATAAAAGTTAGCTTTAAGCTATAAATTTTTGGAAGTCGGTGTCTTTGGTAGGTACCAATTTTTTGCGTAATGGACACCGACTTCCAAAAATAAAGTTATTTTTCGCTTTGTAGTTTTGTTATTTGGAAGTCGGTAGTATTTTTTTTTGTATTTTATTTTTTTATATTTCACTTTTAAGTTGGCAAGTAGTTTAGTAAGGTACCTATAATGCCAGAATAGATTACCCCAATATCATGAAACTGAACATTACCGGTGAAATGAGAGTGTACCAAGGTGAACTGTACACATCTGCGTACCCCTTTAGAGCGTACAGGTGTGATGTTATGTTATGAAATGGTATAATCAAAAACAGACATGCGATTGCAGCAATCCCGAGAGATATGCCGTTATTTATTGAAGAGTTCTGATGTATATCTCCGAAGTTCTTCATCAGATCTTCACCAAATTAAAATGGGACTAATTTGGGAACATACTCTTTCAAACGAAAAAGAATTTTAAAAATCGGTCCACAATTGACGGAGATATCGGCAGCCCCGGATCAAATGGGGGGCAAACCGCGGGCTTATTACGTAAGGAACAGCAATAATTGTACAATTATTGCGCGATCAATTTAGTGACCTGGCTACTGAGGCCTTTAAGTCAAGTCTTTTTTTTGACAGTCACTTTTAACAGAAGCTATTTTATCTGTCTGATGATTTATAAAATGTATCATTTGATGCATTAACCAGCTTAAGAAAGAGCAACACTTCGTGGAGGCTGTTTTTTTACAATAGTTAATTTGATTATTATTTAGCTCCAATATTCCGGTAAATTAATATGCGCAGATGTAAAGTATTTGTGTAAAGTAAATATGGCAGTGAAAATTGGTTATTTTCTTTTTATTTACATAATATAATAATTAATTTGAAAAACTGGATGATTAAAATGTCAATGTTTAAAATTTCTTCGAATTGTTGATTGTTATAAGAAATCGAATCGATAATGCATTAGGACATCACTTAATAGACTACATTATCTCGTGTTTGAGCTATGAAACGTTAAATAGATTTTTCTAATTTAATTTAGACATTGGCAGAATAGTCGACAACGGTGCTTGCCATGTAAAAAAATAATATAATAGAAGATACTTATTGCGGACTTATCACAATCTTATGTGTTTGTAAGTATTTAGTAGGTAAACATATAAGCTTCGCTGAGGTAGCGAACACTACAGTATATAAAAATCCTCCACTTTACCGTGATCACATCTGTTTCAATTATTCAACAAATAGTCCAGTTGCGTAGACATTAGAGACACAAAACAACACCAATTTGTCATTACAATATTCACTAGGAATTTGTTATTTCAATATTTACTTTTATATTATTATTCTAATTTGCGGATAATTAAAGTAGCCACAAAATAACACACGAAAAAAGCCGCCAAATACTCAAAAACTTCTGTGCCTACTCAGCCATCAGCGAGCGATTGGCAATCGACCAACAACAAGGGAAAAAGTTATCGCAATTTGACAGCCACATTTGCTCGCCGATCGCTGTCGCTCTGCTGTCAAAAACCATACGTAATACGAAATGATCGCGATCACCTTGCGATAATAGCACATTTCAGTTAGCAGAATTTTATTGTTAGCAGTGCTGTCGTAAAATTATTATGGTGTGGCTATAGCTCATATATAATGCGGATTCGTGATTGAAGAGCAATTAATTAGCAAAAATAAGTCTTCCAATTTTTTGACGTAAAGCGATAATCGCGCGATGATTGTACAATCTCTGCGCAAATATTGCTAATTGCTGTTTCATACGTAATAAGCCTGCCGGGCACTTGCCCCGGGCGGCAGTTTCATGGGGGTGCCAAATCCTTGAGACAAGAATTCGAAATACCGAACAAATGAAGCCTCTTTTCCTACAATCTCATAGCTTTTTAACAAGTAATCGAATCTTAATATAATATGTTTGAAAAACAATCTTTTATAGCTTAAAGCTAACTTATAGCCATTGAAAACAAAACTGCCTATGCGACGGACTTTGAGGAGCTAATAGATTCTTTCGCAGAAAAGAAAGAACGCCGTGTAAAGTTGTAGTCTTTCCTGGTTATATATTTTTTCTGCGTTTCTGTTTTATGTCACAAATGAAAGTTATTAGATAATAAAAAGTTAATATTTTTATAGGATTATTATTTTATTAAATGGTCACAAAATTGCTACATCATTGGCAGTTTTAACAGTTTTGCTCAAACACTGAAGGGAGGGGGCGCCACTATCAAGGTTTTGCCCCGGTTCGAAAAAATCGTAGACTCGGGGCTGGATATCGGTGAACGTACATAAAAAATAAAATAAAAAAAACATACACAAAGTCTAACATGGAACCTCCTCCTTTTTGGTAAGTCGGTTAAAAATCTAAAACACCCAATACGATGTTAAAATGTTTAATTCTAAGTATATAGTTCGAAACAATATTAGGGGAAACCATTGACTTCTAACTTTATTTATTTATTCAATAACACATACATTTGCTTTAACAGATAAGACCCAAGCTAACAAAGAAGTCATGAATAGTGTAGTTTACTGAAAATTAGTTTGTCCGCCAGATAGATTAATAAAACATATTGGACACGTATTTTTACACTTTGTACACTTTATACTGCCTTAGTGACGTCACAAGCCCCCACTCCTGAACTTTGATGCGCTTTAACTTTGTAATTTTCGATTGCTTTGGTAAAGCAAAAAATACGTGTCGAATATTATTTGATAATCTCACTGACGGACTAAATACAATTATCATTTTTCTATCCGGGAAACACCCCTATTGCTAATTGTCCAGTCACAAGTTGTTGTTGTGTTTAAGCCGAGAAAGGAGTTCAGCTGATGCCTGATGTAATGGAATTATGGAATGTAAATTATCTATCTAATAAACAAGTAAAATTTTAAAAACCCCCGACACATTTATCTTGCGGAAACACCCCGATTCAAACAGTAAAACGCCCATAACTTTTGAACGGCTGAAGCGATTTTATTCAAACATAGCTCACACTGTCGACAAAATCACCTTTCAACATTGAAATCGATATGGACGAATTTTTTGATGCGCAATAAGCTTTTTTGTTTTGTTATTAGTCATAAGATTAGACATATTCAATTGTACATATTATTTGAATTAAAAATAAATTTACCTTTCAACAAAAATAAACTAAATCAAAATCGGTTCATCCGTTTAGGCGCTATGATGCCACAGACAGACACACAGATACACAGCAACACACGTCAAACTTATAACACCCCTATTTTTCCGGCGGGGGTTAAAAACAGCATCAAGTGGTCAGTGACTCACCGCATTGTTCGAAATCGAAACATTGTTTTTTTACAAATTAGTCTAAGTTTTGTCATCTTATTGGAATAACACCATAAACAAAATAATTGTCACGGCTCTTAATCTATCGAATCGTTATTTGCCCAATAGTGAGTAGATAGCCGTAATAAACCGTATGAACTAATAAAACCACGCAAAAATATGTATGTACTAAACTTTTGTTTTTTTATATTTTATAACAACTCTATCAGCGCTCTCCAATCGGTGAAGACAAACGGAAATACGTAGTATCTCTAAGTAGTCTGTGATCTGGAAGAAACGGCACGTCCTAGAACCTAGAACTAAATTATAAATTAATTCAAAAAATCTAAAAAACTCGACTGCTTAAAAAGCCGTAAACAAGAAGAAAATCATGCTGTGTAGTCGGAGGATACATATTCGCGAGCTGGCTGACCAAAACCAGATGTATCCTCCGACTGCACAGCATGATTTTCTTCTTGTTTACGTCTTTTTAGTTCGCTTTTTAAGCAGTCGATTTTTTTTTTTTTCGCCATTTTTCTATTTTCCAATTTTAATGTAGCCAGTGACACTCGCAAGATTAAGACGAATCGATTGACGTACGAATCATTAAAATCGGCCAACGCGTTTGGTCTCTAGAACGCCACATAGGAACAAACATACATACATACAAACCTACATACATAGACTGATACACATTACCCTCCTTCGGCAGTCAGGTAAAAAATCGTAGACAAGTGACATCTACCAACCTAAACTGAGCCCGCGTGGTTGAGGGCCCACTCCTTTCACATGGAGGAGTGCAGGAGGCTTGTGTACTAGCAATGGGTTGATTATGCCGTGGTTACGCTATCCTTTCAGCGGCCCTTGACCCCGTAGCTATAGTATTTTTAACCGACTTACCAAAACGGAGGAGGTTCTATGTTCGACTTTATGTATATTTTTTTTTCATATATGTTCACCGATATCTCCGTCAATTGTGGACCGATATTGCAAATTCTTTTTTGTTTGAAAGAATATGTTCCGAAATTGGTGCCATTCTAATTTGGTGAAGATCTGATAAAGAACTTCGGCGATATACATCAGAACTCTTCAATAAATAACGGCAAATCTCTCGGGATTGCTGCAATCGCATGTCTGTTTATTGTTTATACCATTTCATAACATAACAGTACGCTCTAAAGGGGTACGCAGATGTGTACTACACTCTCATTTCACCGGTTATGTTCAGTTTAATGATATTCGGGTAATCTATTCTGGCATTATAGGTACCTTACGTAACTACTTGCCTATTAGTTGGTACAACTAAAAAAAGAAAAATAAAAAATCTTTTTTACAAAAAAAAATACTACCGACTTCCAACTAACAAAACTACTAAGTGAAAACTAACTATATTTTTGGAAGTCGGTGTCCATAACGCAAAAAATTGGTACCTACCAAAGACACCGACTTCCAAAAATATAGTTATTATTCACTTTGTAGTTTTGTTATTTGGAATTCGGTAGTATTTTTTTGTAAAAAGATTTTTTTTTCATTAGATACTTATCTGCACCCAAAGCGTTTGCGTAATGTAATTTTAGTCAGCATGCATTGTGCTCCAGCAGTGCATATTACAAGAACAAAGAAACAAAGCGTAAAAGAATCTTGCATCACGTATCGATGGCGGCGTGTTAATTCGAGCAAGGTTTTTTACTAAATCGATCGTCTGTACGAATTGTGTCACACACCTGAGGACAGAGATTAGACAGGTAAAATAAATTCGGTATTGTTTTTACCCTCCGTAATGTGTTTATGAGTCTATGTATGTATTTTTGTTACTATGTGGCGTTTTAGAGACCAAACGCGTTGGCCAATTTGGATGATTCTTACGTCAATCGATTCGTCTTAACCCTGCGAGTGTCAATTGGAAAATAAAAAACGGCGGATTTTGGGTGCAATATTGTGCGGCCCCAAATTTTTCAAAATAAAGAGTTTTAAGAGGTGATTTCAAAAATATATAACACTTAACTATATGATTAAATGTACGTAATTCCAAAAAAGTTGTTAATAAAAAAAGTTATTTAATTTAAAAAATCCAAATATCCGACTGTTTAAAAAGTGAATTAAAAAGACGTAACCAAAACCAGATGTATCCTCCGACTGCACGGCATGATTTTCTTCTTGTTTACGTCTTTTTAGTTCGCTTTTTAAGCAGTCGGGTTTTTGATTTTTTTAATTACCTTTTTTCATACTAACTACATTTTTATTATTTTGTTTCGCTTATGTTGCCAGTACATATAATACGAGTATTAGAGGTTAGTGTCTGGCGGTGACTTTAGTAAAGTTTAAACTCCTTACTAGGTAGTATCTTACAACAGCTGCCGACCTTTTCTCTCTATACGACCAGTTTCTGTCTGACATTTACACGACACAGGACATGGACTGACATTGGCATTTTCAGTGATCGTGTTTATTATAGATATAGTTCGTTTAGTTAAAATGTCTTCTTGCTGGTTCAACGGTTTATTGAAAATGAGGATTCAAGATCCGAAGAATCGTTTTCATATACGTAGGTATACCTAATATATTTGTGGTAACTGTTACGTAGGACAATAGAAATGGGAATATACAACGTAATCGGTTTGACCATGATTTTGAGGCAAGTCCTAAAGAGTTAGCTGATTGCCTGGATGAGACGAGTTCTTGAGTGAAGACGGTGATTTGGTAAGAGTAAGGAGGAAAGGTTTACTAATGATAAGCATAAAATATGCCCATAAATAATTTACATTGGCATAACGAAATTCAGCATAATTATCGTTACGCATAATTTTATTAGGCATAAATGCTTTGCCATGATGTATATTGCCATAAATACTGTTGGCATAATAATAATGATGCTTAATGTTATAAAGCATAATATTATAAACACATAATGATATTTACTCATAATGTTTATTTTAAGGGCCACCCCGCCGCAACTTAACGTAATTAATTTGAGTCCTCATATCAAATATATTTAATTAGACATTTTAAGCTTAAGTATTTAAAACAATTTTCAGTCGATACAAATCGATATTACAATTTTCGATATTTTGAAAATTGTTCTACCCGTAGGTATTTCAAATATTGACGTTCAAATATTATGTACCCATAAAGTTATTATGATGAATAAATATTATGCACTAAATATTTATGCAACTCCAAATTATGGCAAACAAATAAGAACAAATGACAATTATGCTAACCTTTGCATTATGCCAAAGTATTATTAAGCAGATAAAAGTTATGCGAAAACATTATGCCAAACAACATATTGCATAAAAAAATTATGCCAAGAGGGGGATACCCGGGAGAAAAGCCCGCTTGCTAGATGGACCAGTTATTCATCTAGCAACAGCGCCCTAATTGCGTACCTACCTACCTCACTTCATAGAACACGCGCACGCGTGCTTTGCTTGTATTACACTGTACATACCCGTATGTTTATAAATATGTCTACTCGGCAACAAATAACATGCAATGAATTATTGTCAAAATGAAATGCATCAATTCTTTAAATTGCACACTCTGCAGAGCATGCATCATGGAAGATGAGAGAGCAGCACATCTGCTTCTAAGCTGCCTTATAATCGCAAACTACAGGGCCAAATACTTCGTTGACCCAGGTACCCTGGCATGGCCTTCCTCGAGAAGCTGGGATGGATCGAATAAAGTTATCGAATCTTACCCGTACGCAAAATACGCGCTCGTCGTGGAGTTGCGAAAACAGCCTTTCCAAACAATACAAATGAGCTGTCCAAAAAGTTACTATGAGTTACGCGTACCTACCTATCTTGGGTTGGTTGGGTTTTTTGTATTTTGTCGTCAAAGTTATGACATCCTCGTTTTGATTTTTAGCAATATTATTCGATAACGCAAGCATGTCTGCTTTTGAAACTTTTTATGGTTAATACAAGCGTCAAGTGAATACAGTTTTCAGCGATCTTATACGTTTTCTCATTTAGGCACTGAGATTTATTTTCGGATAAAAAAGCGCAATTATTTGAAAATTCTAAATATTTTTTCCGGCACAAATTCGCACATATCAAGAGCTACTCGTATATGTTTATTCTACAGGCGCACATACAATGGTTTTAGAGATACACGATTCTACAAAACGGTACTCCAGCAGGAAATGCAATATCTCGAAAACCTGATGACGCACTAATTATATTTTCGGCGCACATTTTTGCACAACTGTAAGCTCTCTGCCCGTGCACAATATTTTCACTCCGATCATTCGTTTAGATTTTCCCGTTCCTGCTGGAACAACGTTACTCCAGCAGGAATAGTTAGACAACGACAACGCGTAGGTACTAATTTTTTATGTGGCGCACATTCAGCAGCTGATTACGCCACGTTCTTGCTGGGGTAGCGTTCTCTAACTTAGGAGAGCGTTAAAGCTATGTAAGCTGGAAGAGCAGCTAACGAATGACTTTGGACGCAAAATGTAGAGGCCTGCGTTCAGTTCAGGCATGAAACGATAAGCATATTAAAAGAAACTCCTTATCACGGCTGAAACATGTGGAGAACGTATCCAATCACGATAAAACAATAGATCCGATACATTGATAACATTTTAGTAAGTAACTATACTCCATTTGAAATAACATTAGACATGTTTCCAAATCTTTTTACAGTCCGTTCAACCGATTTTGAGTTCTATCCCGTAAATATAAGGATGACATAAAAAGCATAAACCTGTTACTTTGGTAGGTACAAACTGTTTACTACAGCTACCATTTGTCGTATCACCAACGCAATAGAAGTCAAAATCGGTTGAACGGGCTGTAAAATGGACTTATTTTTTTTTTATCGCAAATTGAGTTTAGTTACTTCGTTAAGCAAGAAGTATTCAACTATAGAAATTGATTAACGCGACCTCACGTTGTTCACGTCATGATTTGCAGAGGTGTATATTACCTAGATGTATTAAAAAAAAACTATATTTCGCCAGACAGGGATTAGGCGAAATGTACAGTAATCCCCAATTTTTATTTGGCCGGTCTGAAGTTGGCTACAATGGCTACTCAGCGGTACTAAATCATCATAAACAAAAACAGCAACCCGCCGTGCCTTGCGCATTTTTTATTTGACAAAGTTAAAATCGTTCAGCCCGGCCAATAAGATTGGGGAGTAGGTAGTAGGTACTGTAATGACTAACAAAACGCCCACCTCTTTCCCAGAAATAAAATATACCCCATGATATTCTTAATTACCACAGATAGTATAATACTAGCACACAGATGCCTCATATCATACAAAGAAACCGTGTCGTCGTAACTAGCGTTTTTCGTCTGAATAAGATGATAATTTTTATAAGTACTTCGATCGCGTTCGGTACCCGGTTCGTAGCTATTTTTAACCGACTTCCCAAAAAGGAGGAGGTTCTATGTTCAACATTAAGTTTTTTTTTTTGTGTTTGTTCACCGATATCTCCGTCAATTGTAGACCGATTTAAAAAATTCTTTTTATGTTTGAAAAAGTATGTTTCGAAATTGGTCCCGTTTTAATTTTGTGAAGATTGATGAAGAACTTCGGAGATATACAACAGAACTCTTCAATAAATAACGGCAAATCTCTCGGGATTGCTGCAATCGCATGTCTGTTTATTGTTTATACCATTTCATAACATAACGTCACGCCAGTACGCTCTTAAGGGGTACGCAGATCTCTCATTTCACCGTTTATGTTCAAGTTTCATGAAATGTATTCTGGCGTTATAGTTACCTTACTAACTTGCCTATTACGTAGGTACAACTAAAAAGTGAAAAATAAAAAAACTTTTTTGCAAAAAAATACTACCGACTTCCAAATACAAAACTACAAAGTGAAAAATAACTTTATTTTTTGAAGTCGGTGTCCATAACGCAAAAAAATTGGTACCTACGAAAGACACCGACTTTTTTTTATGTTTCACTTTTTAGTTGTACCTACCTAATAGGCAAGTCATTAAGGTAACTAGAATATAACCGGTGAAATGAGAGATCTGCGCACCTCTTATGAGCGTACTGGCGTGATGTTATGTAATGAATTGGTATAAACAATAAACAGACATACGATTGCAGCAATCCCGAGAGATTTGCCGTTATTTATTGAAGAGTTATGTTGTATATCTCTGAAGTTCTTCTCAGATCTTAACCAAATTAAAATGGGACCAATTTCAGAACATAACTATTATTTCAAACAAAAAAAGAATTTTCAAAATCGATCCACCATTGACGGAGATATCGGTGATCATAAACAAAAAAAAAACATAATTGAAGTCGAACATAGAGCCTCCTTCTTTTTGGTAACTCGGTAAAAAAATGCGTTGTATGCGGCATATGGTGGAAAAGTGACTTTTCGAAATATTGGTGCGTTCCGCAGTCCAAGGTATTCTCAGCATTCGTCTCCAACACCACATCTCAAATGCATCAATCCTTCAATCCAATCGTCATCAAAGAAAGTTAAGGTAACATCACACACGGTGGGTAAATAGGGCTCCAAACGGTATTTTCTATCAACTCGCTACAACTTATAATTACGCATCGTAATCACAAAGTACATAACTGGTAGGTAAGTAGGTGTGTACATACCTCTTGCGTATTTAATCACAAGTTACGACGAGTGGATACAGTCTGATTAGTTGTGTTATTAATTGTATAGGTTAACGGCACAACACCTCGAGTCCTCGACGCTCGTAGGCATCACGCAAAGACACAAGGTCAAATGAAATTAGTCTGTGATACTTCCCGCACGAAGGGAACTCATCACATCTGCGGTGTTTCTCCAACTTATTTCATGAAGATAGAAATAATAAGTTAGATTGCGTTAGAGTATGATGGTCCCAGTCAGAAGTGTGCGTGAATTCAATTGCATCTCGGGCCCTTGACCCATGGTAGCGGTAGGATCTATTTAGGATTTTAGTAGGTTGGAACCCTCTTCTGATGGTCAGAAGCATTCTTAACAGTAACCAAAATTTTCAAAGTTAGGGGCTTAGGGCTAGTTCCGACGCCAACGGCCCGTTTTTTGAATACCATGACTTGTCAAAACTATCGTAGTTTGACTATAAAAAGGGACAGATGTATACAAGTCAAATACATCCGTCCCTTGCGCACACTAAAAATAACCTTGCTCTAAGAGCTTATGGTCACCCCCCTGTTTACACTCGCCTGCAAAATTTCCGATTCGTTCGAATTTCACATTCGGTTCTTCCATTTTAAACTGGATCCAGATGTCCAGTAAAAAACAGGACCCCCCTTGTTCCCGCAGAACTGGACGGCCGTGGGAAAAAGCCCTTACTTTGCGATTGTTGTTGTTGTGTAGTGTCCGTGTCGAATAAATGTTTTCTGTTCAATTTTATTCAACATAGACTTACAAAGAAAACTACTGTTAGTGCTGTTACGTATCATTTATATTTGCCAAGTCGAAGTAAAGTTTTGCGCATTTTATCGGATAAAAATATGATTTTTACAAAATAATAGATACACACTTGTCATATTATTATTTAAACCATCTCATGGTGAAGGAACATTATTGTTTGCCAACAAAAAATACCAACATAGTTTCTGAATTAGGCTACCGAAGACTGGCGCTACCTGACAATAAGACAACGACGCTAAAACCATTTTTCATAGAAATTGTACTATGAATATCGTCGTACGTCGTACGATTTAGCTAGATATCGCCTTTATGTCGTATATCTAGCTAAATTCACATGTTTTTCATTTCCAGCAAATATGGAGACTCTATCATCAGGCCAGGGTATCCAGGTGGTGACTCCGAGTGAAGACCACACGTTCCTGCTGGACGTGGATGCTCTGCAGCAGCTGCTTCTGCGGGAAGACGTGAGGGACCGGCCCGTGGTGCTGGTGTCTGTAGCAGGGGCTTACAGGAAGGGGAAGTCCTTCCTGCTTGACTTCTTCTTGCGGTATCTGGATCGGACGGTGAGTTGGCAAATAGGGAAGAGTGGTTCATACCGATGTGGCACATTGGTCTTCATCACCGTGATCGTCTCCCACAGCTTGACTGTTGGACCTTCACTCACACACACTGCTCGTTCTCTCTTTTCTTAAACATTAGAGGTGCTTTTGATTTGAAAAAAAAAAATGACTAGTTGCAAATTGTTAAATGTAGAAGAATTTGCAAAAAACTCCACGGACACTCTTGTCCATCAGTTTTAATTACAAGTTTTTGGTTAAATCATTCTTGTCGTTATGTGAGAACGATGTAAAAATACGTGCACATAAAAGCGTCTAGAGTGACAAACAATAAAAAAAATACAATAACAGGCCGAGGCAGCTAAGGTATGACCAATCCCAACTGATGGCGTCGAACTTAGCCGCTCTGCAAGTGATATTAAATGAGGACCTGAATGTTGATCATAATAACCAAGAAACAGATGAAGACCATAGCAGGGAGGTACGACACTCTATTATTACGGGATGTTATTCTGAAATAATTTTAATCTATATAAATATTCATAACTAGCGGACGCCTCGCGGTTTCACCCGCGTTTTTCCCGTTCCCGTGGGAATACAGGCATAAACAATAACTTATGTCACCCGGGGATAGTGTAGCTTCCCAACGGTGAAAGAATGTTTGAAATCTGTCCTGTAGTTTTTAAGTTTATTCGTTACATACAAAAATACAAATCTTTCTTCTTTATTATATTAGTATAGATAATGCTTTACAAAGAAAAAGTTTAAGATAATGTGTGATGTTGATTCCCAAGCTAGGCAATTGCCTGTATCTTGGAAATGAGTGTCCCTCCAGGAAAACAATACAATTATATATTATAGAGAATGTATGTACAATCTTTCACTCAAAAAGTTAAAGTAGTAGTATTGAATTATTGGAAATATTAATAAATAAGTGAAATTTCAAAATTATCCCCCGACACATTTATCTTGCGAACATCCCGATTCAAACAGTAAAACGCCCATAACTTTTGAACGGCTGAACCGATTTTATTCAAACATAGCTAAGAACACTCTCGACACAATCACCTTTCGAAATAAATCAAATTCGGTTCATCCATTGAGGCGCTATGATGACACAGACAGACACACAGATACACAACAACACACCTCAAACTTATAACACCCCTCTTTTTCCGTCGGGGGTTAAAAATAATATTAATTACTTAATAAAATGAAGTTATGTATGAACAATAAACGAATTCGATAAAATTTGAACAGGTTATTACAAAAATTTTATAAAAAATGTATGCCAGTTAAAAAAAAATTAAGTGTTACCAATTGTAAAATTGAATTATTTTAAATTACACATTCATAATAAAAAATTACCAAGGTTTTGCTATATGAATCTAATCGAGATAAGACCATATTGTGGGTATAATGTGTGTGTAGTGATGTGTACCTATGTATGTTTATGTGTGTGAGTATGAAAGTGTTCTTATTTGATTTCCACTTGTCCAGCTACGATGTCCTCAGTTTCATCGTAATTGAGGCTGAGCAACCATCTCCGCAATGTATTTTTGCAGAGATCCGAAACCCTGTTTTACTCTGCCTGATGGAGTTCTAGCGGACGAATAAAATATTTAAGTAGGACACACTCAAGTACGTATAGTTGTCTAACAGTCAGCACGTTACTGTCAGCGTACAGCTGGGCAGAAGGGTATCTGAACGGCTTCCGTAACATTACCTTTAGAACCGCACGCTGACTCCTCACAACTTGGAGAAGATGGGTCTTTGCCGTACCGGCCTAGACCGGAAAACAATAAGAGACCATTGTCTGGCACAGTGCATAGTAGACTGTTTTCAAAACGTGTGGATGAGCAGAATTACGCAGTTTTTTTAAAACAGCTATCAGCCTTCGCATGTGTTGGGTAAGGTTGGCTAAATGCTCGCGCCAGTCAAGGCGATATCCGATAAAGACGCTCAAGTATTTCACAGTAAGAGCCCTGTCTAAAGTTAGGCAGGCGCAATCTTCATGGAGAAGAAGCGCATGTGTAGGCCCTTAGTAAGACATTTCCAGGAGGGGATTTGTTGGACGTGTTCGAAAATGCTACATGTACTGTGTTCTGGCGATGTTGAGGGTTAAAAGATTAGTGCTCAACCAAACCATTACAACAGTGACTGCGGTTTCAGCATTTTTGTAGGTGTCCGATCAGTTCTCTCTATGAAAAAAAAGGGGCCATTTCATCTGCATATTTGTAAATGATGTAATTGGGGATGTTCAGTTTACTTAGCTCATTGATGTATATCGGCACAAGGTTGGTCCAAGAATACTGCCTTGTGGGTCACCATACCTTGTCCCAACCTCTTTACTAACAAATTTGCCTGCTTTTAAAGACTGGGTACGTTTTGAGAGGTAATCTTTGAATATTTTTAGTGGGATATGTCTCTGACTTCGACGTTTTCCATCTCCTTGAGCAAAATTGGAACAGAGACAGTATCGAATGCCTTAGATAGGTCTAGAAAGATTGTAAGGCTCTTTTTTTTCTGTCCAAGGTCCTAACTGTACCAATCAAAAACCATCAGTACTAACACCAGCTCCGTATTGGTACGGGGCTAAAATTGAGTTAGCGGTGAGGTAGTTTACCAATCTGTTGTTCAAGGCACTCTCAAGGATCTTTGACATCACCGATAGTACCGATATGGGTCTATAATTGCTAATAATATCTGTGTTCCCTGATTTGTGGATTGGGTGGACTATGGCCTTTTAAAAGCTGTGCAAAAAATACCTGATCCAATGGCGAGATTGCACACATGAGTTATTACAGGCACCCATGGTATCTCTAGCAGATAAAATATTTCTGGAAGATATCTGATTCCAACCAATAGCACAGTCGGATTTCAAAGATGACATAATGCCGGAAATCTCATCCTCGTCGGTTTCTAAAAGTACCATAGAGTTGGCAGTTGATGTGTTTGGAAACACTACGGATGGGACTGATTGCGGGGGAGGAGTTATATATTTGCGAAGCTAAATTTTCACATATACTAGCAAAGTAATTATATACGTATTATCTCTATGTAGTCTGTGGTAATTATTAGCCAGATCAACGAAAGTTTGGGGAGAGCTAGACAGATACAGAAGTTCGAGTGGTGGTGGTGAATGAAATGCATTCGGAACAACAACCTCGTTACCAAATAAGTGTTGAGATATTAATGATAAGAGTACTTACATAGGTATAAGTTTTCTTGTTGTGGATGTTCTGGAACAAAGACTAAACATCAAATAGATATATATAGAAATACTTAAACATTTTGGAAAAAGCGAGTGCCTTCATAAAGCATTGCATATAAAATAACATAACTAAGTTTCATTGTGTTATAAATCCTCTATTTTCGTGATTCCAGTACAACAACGGAGAGGGTGGAGGAGAGTGGCTGGGCAAGGAAAGCGAGTCGCTGAAGGGGTTTTCGTGGCGCGGGGGTTCCGATCGGCATACCACCGGCATACACCTCTGGTCACAGCCCTTTAAGGCTTCCTTGTCGAACGGAGAAAAGGTAAACAGCTACCAAAGTCCCCAGTATTCCTTATCCTTTCCAGATTGCAAAATGGCCCAAAACAGTATGAACTGTTGGGCTACACAAAAGACAAATTGTCTGAGGTGCTGAAGATTTTTGTGACCCCTGAAATCTCCAAACAGTCATCGGTCCTCATCGGTCTACGACCGGCTGGTGCCTTCCAACATCGACTATGACAAAATCTTTGATCCGTGAAAAGGAAGGTTTAAATATTCTGTTCTCCCTAAGCTTATTTTGTCAATGTATTGTTTTCGTGTGCGTTGGCTTCTCCTCTTCATCCTTTACTGACACATATACACTTTCTGTTGATTCTCAGGTGGTGGTCCTACTGATGGACACACAGGGCACCTTCGACAGCAACTCGACGGTGAAAGACAACGCCACAGTGTTCGCTCTGTCCACCATGCTCTCCTCCGTGCAGATCTACAATATCTCGCAGAACATTGAAGAAGATGACTTGCAGCACTTACAGGTATCTTAACTGAAGATCTTTATCACATTTTTTTTATTCTAAGCACTATCGCGTCTTCTAAAATAAAGTTACGGAGGACTGAGGCCAAGCTCCCAGATCAAGTCAGAAGTAGGTACTGACTTTATTTTGGTGAGTTTAGAGTACGAAAATTCTTCCATACGTAGTCTGGCGATTACTCCACTGATTGACGATGTACGTTCAAAATAAAAAATGAATAAAATATCAATTTGTCTCATCATTATCTAGCCCTGTATGGAAAAAGAAAAGTAAAAAAATACAATATTTGAAAGTTATGAGCATCGAAAGTTCCATATTTCAACACTAATTTTAACGCATCTTTGGGCGCAAATAAATACCATAAGAAGAAGGAATATTGCAAAACGGCCTCCATACAGGGATAGATTAGTAATTGAACAAGGCAAATAATTTTATTTTGGAAATATACATTTACTTAGTAGTTTTTTCATGATATCTAGACTCCCAAAGGTCTGTTAATAAAATTTCGCGCGCTCGTTTTCGTCCTAAATCATCATCCATTTCGCTACAAATTTGCAAAAGTGCTAATTCGTACGAGAACTAGCTTCTTACTGCTCATCACAGCATCAATCCCTTTCGCACGTGTTGTCGGATGAGACAGAATGCATTTTTACCCCGCGCACAAAATAGTTCGTGCCGTTGACTAGGGGAACCTTTAAAATGTTCGTGTTAATACGAATTGGAACGTTATTATATGATCTCAATGTTCATAATTATGACACGCTTATATCGTCTTAGCAAAGTAAACTCAAAGTATGATCTGTGAATAATATTGATAGAACTTAAGAAGCTTTGTAGGCTTGCTTTTGACCACTATCCCACCTTATGCTAAGCGATGGTGTAGTCGACGATGGAGCACGCTTGCCAAGAAGTAATCTATTCACTTTCCATCCCCTTGTTTAGCTATGAGAAAACACAGGCTTTAATAGCACACCAGTAGCCGAATTGCGTAAGTGAATTCGGCAAAGGAAACAGTTTGGAACCTGCAAAGAGTAAGAATCATTTCTTTCCACTTTTTAACCGACTTCCCAAAAAGGAGGAGGTTCTATGTTCGACCTTATGTTTGTTTTTTTTTTTTTGTGTATTTTCATCGATATCTCCGTCAATTGTGGACCGATTTTGAAAATTCTCTTTTTGTTTGAAAAGGTATGTTTCGAAATTGGTCCCATTTTAATTTGGTGAAGATCTGATGAAGAACTTTGGAGATATACAACAGAACTCTTCAATAAATAACGGCAAATCTCTCGGGATTGCTGCAATCGCATGTCTGATTATTGTTTATAACATTGCATATCATAACATCACGCCAGTACGCTCATAAAGGGTACGCAGACCTCTCATTTCACCGGTTATGTTCAAGTTTCATGAAATCTATTCTGGCGTTATAGTTACCTTACTGACTTGCATATTAGGTAGGTACAACTAAAAAGTGAAAAATAAAAAACTTTTTTGCAAAAAAATACTGCCGACTTCCAAATACAAAACTACAAAGTGAAAAATAACTTTATTTTTTGAAGTCGGTGTCCATAACAAAAAAATGGTACCTACGAAAGACACCGACTTCAAAAAATAAAGTTTTTTTTCACTTTGTAGTTTTGTATTTGGAAGTCGGTAGTATTTTTTTGCAAAAAGTTTTTTTTTGCAAAAAAGTTTTTTATTCGTTATTGCGAATCTAATTTGGAAAGAGTACGATCATCCTCCTAATGATTTATTATCTAATAATTAGGACATAATTTAATATTGTTTTACTTACAACTAATGGTCTCCTAATGCTTTTAATTATAAATGTGTAGTGGTTCCTTAAAACTGAAAAATCAATTATTCTTTACAATCAATTCTACGTCAAAATATTGTTCATGAAAAGTTTCATCTCCTTTCCTTTTCAGAGTGTAATATGGAATACGTAAAGTCGTTTTTGTGAAGGTTCCAAACTGTTTCCTTTGTCGAATTCACTTACGTAATTCGGCTGCTGTATTAGCTTAAACCACGTGCAACAATCCAATCTGCCTTGTACTCTCAACTATGTTAGGGCCGGATTTCAATCTAACCACAGGTAGAAGAGTATTTAACATTTAACTGCCTATCTGAGCGTCACAACCAATTAACTCGGTATAATCTATATAGATCAACTTATCTTTGCGCGCGGCGCTATGTGTGGGTGGTTGTTTGCTCGGACGACGACTGCCGCGTCACTTCCACACAAATGCATAATGTATCAAGCGCACGCACACATGGCGCCGCGCGCACTGATGGGTTGAACTATTTATAACACGATACACCTTACCAAGACTGTTGTCAGATTTTTGGATTCTGTATAATAATAATATGAGCCTTTATTCAGACACATTTAGGTACATTTTGACACAATTATTTTACTTAAATTATGACACTGGTGTGTCGACATTGATAACTTGGTCTGTTTTCCCATATTTGGCAAAGGCCTCCTCCAATTCTATCCATTCTCTTCCATCCAATACCATCCTGGTCCACGCTTTCCCTGTTTTTCCTTTTTGCGTTCCTGGGATACCAAAAAACTAAGGTTTTACTCCATTTTTCAGTAAATTTAATTATGTGGCCTGTCCATTTCCATTTGAGTTGCCGACTCCTGGTTGGGACATCGTCTACTTTTGTGCGCTTTCTTATTATCTTATTTTTTATATTCTGTCGCTTTGCCTGACATTGATTATGCTCGTTTCCATCGCTATCAGTCAGATCCAATGATATTCAAATAAACAGATACGTTATACACTCACAAAACAATTGAAAATGTGTTCCGCGCAGCAGCGGCAGCACACATACACACTTTTCATTCATCTGACATTTCACTACAAGTCGAAAGGGATGGCTTGACAAAACAAACAAGAAAAAAAGAGACAGCTGGTGTTTGTTACTTGCGTGTGAATGTAAACAAACATTATTCTGACACCAATGTTTGTTATCTTTTTCTGACCTCCAAATATCAGAATATTAGGAAAAAAATGAAATAAATTAGTAAATTGAGGCGTATTGCGTACTTATATATGGTATGAGATCCCTTCTGCTTTATGTACTTTGGTATCATAATTGGTACAATTTCTAAATACACACGAAGGCATCTTTTTTATTTTGTTTTTGTTTCAACAAAGCCTATCGCTCTTCGCCATGCGTGACATAAACTAGACTAAAGGTCACAATTGTGACCTATTCGAGTCTTCACAATGCGCTCATAACATATCTGTTTATTTGAATATCATTGGTCAGATCTTTATTTTGGCGTTTTACGCTTTAGTGAGTCCAAGACTGACAGATATAAGTGAGGACTGGCAGTACACATGAATTGTATAACTTTTAAATGACGAACAGTTCAACTTCCTTGTTTTTCTTGACTTCTTTTTTTTCTTAAATAAAACTGTCCGCTCCGTCACTGGCCACTAGGTTTAATTGTTTCGGAGTCACCCAGTCTACACCGGCTATCGCTGAAAACCAGCGCTGTGGCTCTGTCTCGCACACGAGTCCCAGCATTATGCTGAGCGATGACCGTTTTGCGTAGTTGTGACGCATACTTTGTAATTATTGTATTTAAGATTTTTTTGTTATTTTTATGGTATGCGTCGTGCCTGGCGCAAATAAACAATTTTTCTTTCTTTTCTTTCTCTAATATAATTTTCAAGCTGGGCAAGGTTTCTGTATATCGTCTGTCAAATACTACTTACAAACGAGAGCCGGGGTCAACGGCTTAACGTGATTGCCAGGGAGCGGGAGGGTAAACAAATATCAATTAAACATAACATTATCTCTGTTCCAGCTCTTCATGGAGTACGGCCGAGTGGCGAAGGATGAGATCGGAGGCAAGCCCTTCCAGCGGCTGCAGTTCCTCGTTAGAGATTGGTCCTACCCGTACGACCATCCCTACGGAGCCGTGGGGGGCGAACAGCTGCTTAAAAAACGGCTGACGGTAAGCTATCATTAGCACTACGGAAGATTTGAGTTTTTGATATGAATATGAATCTTTTATTCTAAGCGAATAATTTTCATATTTGTATCTTAAGGTTACACTAGTCGAAAATTCTTCCATACAAACGTAGTCTAGCGATTACGCCACTGTTTGACGATGTACGTTCAAAATAAAAAATTAAATCAATTTGTCTCATTATTATCTGGCCCTGTATGGAGACAAAAAAGTAAAACAATATATATTTGGAAGTTATGAGCGTTGAAAGTTCCATATTTCAAAACTAATTTCAACGCATTTTTGGGCGAAAAAATACCATAAGAAGAAGGAAGATTACAAAACGGGCTCCATACAGGGGTAGATTAGTAATTCAACAATGCACATAATTCTATTTTGCTAGTCTGTTTATAAAATTTCGCGCGCTCGTTTTCGTCCTAAATCATCATCCATTTCGATAAAAATTTGCAAAAGTGCAAATTCGTACGCTCATCACAGCATCAATCTCTTTCGCACGTGTTGTCGAATGAGACAGCATGCATTTTAACCCCGCGCACAAAATAGTTCGTGCCGTCGACTAGGGGAATCTTAAAAATATTATGAATGTTAAAGTTTGGATGGATGGATGTTTGTTTCTCAATCACGCCAGAACAACTGAACGGATCTGCATGAAATTTGGCACATAAATACATTATAGTCTGGAATAGCACTAAGGGGTGGAAGCGGGCAGAAGCTAATAAGGTATAAGCGACTGTAAGCAAGTGTTTCTAAGGAAAATGAACATTAAATCCTTAAAATAAGATTTAGTTTATTAAAGTTTTGCATAGTTAATGTAATAGAATCTTGCTCTACGAGTCGTGTGTTGAACCAAGTCAATGCATTGTGCTTTGAGTAATTTATTTAATCACAAAACCGTGAAGACACAGTTTACCCCTGGGTGACCTGTGAATAAAGGAAACATTGTGAGGAAATTGCCATTATCTAAAACAAAACCCGGTAACCTGTTAAAGTCACAGGTACTATACGGACCTTGTGAAAACTAGAACAAATTTCCGTGCGTTCAGGGGTTTTTGCCATACCTATTATTGGAAATAAATATAGCGGCTCACAATGTTAGGACCCATTAATATTAATGCTAATTTTTATCCGTGGTGCTAGGCTACTGGGCTTATCCCAGTTGTAAACGACCCTTTGCGTCTATTGGCCTTGTTTGTTCTGTCTCCTGCTTGATATTGAGGGAAGTGGCAATTTGTATTTTTTCCTACTCCTCCATTATTTTTCTGAATAATTTCGTTGCGGGATCCAAGACAGTTAAATTCATTCTCCGGGACTTCGTCGAGCTTCATTGCCTCGGCGCTGTTCTGGTGGTCGCCACTGTTGATTCTGGCTTTCAGGAGTTGCAGTGGTTTGGGAATAGTGCGGTGGGATTGGTGTGGATACTAAATAGTGTTTCGCTGCGTTTAGAGATTTTTTCTTGTTCTTTGGCGGACTTCCAGAGGGTTACATTTAGTGTATTGTCTTCTCTCTAAGTTAGTTGCCGTTACTATTATAGTCTACCAGCATCACAAAATTGTGTGTGATCAGTTTTTGTGGCAATTTGTGACTGCATTTGTTAGCTTAGATCTTACCAGTTACCATTTGTATGTGTCTATTACTTTCTCCATCCGCGTGGTGGATTAAGTTAAGGCCCATTCCCTCTCATAGACAAGAGGCCGTGTCCCAGCAGTGGGAACATTAAAATTTGTGAATTGATACAAAACCTCTGTGTACACCACCAGGTTCGCGAGGGTCAGCACGAGGAGCTGCAGAGGGTGCGGCAGGACATCGCGCGCTGCTTCGAGGATGTCACCTGCTTCCTCATGCCTTACCCTGGCAGTAAGGTGTCCACTGATCCTCAGTTCAGCGGGAAACTGTCTGGTAAGGAAACCTCATACCGTCTTATAGCAAATCGTCATAAGGACTCTTTTTTTCTTGGCTTGAACTATCGTAAGGGCAGTTGTGTTGTGTCCCAGCTAAGTGGTTACGGATCTCCGTGCAATAGGTTATGGGTTCAAACTCAGGCAGGCAGTGTAATTTTTAGGGTTCCGTACTCGAACTTTTTCTCAGGAACGCGTGGAGTTATCAAGCTGAATTTATATCAAATACTCAGGTCTACTGTCACTTAAAGCTGTGAAAAAATTCAAACTTCTAAGCCAACTCAGAAGATACAGCCGTTTATACCGCAAACTTTCGACACTCGCAAGGGAATCAAAACCTACAGGGTATTTCCCGTGAACTCAGAACCTTGAAATTTGGTACGAAGCAACGTCTATAAGCACAGATACAGGAAAAAATGCGAAAACCGTAAATGTTTAAAGTTACATCATGTAATAAAAATATTATTAATAATTCTAAACTCTTTTCCTCATGAACGCGTAGAGGTATTAAATTGAAATTCATATCAAATACTCAGGTCTATAATACCTTTAACCTGAGGTTTGTACGGAACACTCGGTGCGCGAGACCGGCTCGCACTTGGCCGGTTTTATTCATCAACTTTGCGTTTGTAGTAAATTGCGGCATATACTGTCACTCAGAGAGAGGAGACTCTTTTTGAAAAACAAATTTGACGTTGAGTATTTCCACCATTCCAGACATAGACGGGGAATTCAAGTCGTGCTTGAAGCAGCTGATCCCCATGCTCCTGGCTCCAGAGAACCTGGTCACCAAGAAGATCGGCGGACAGACCGTGAAGGCACGAGACCTGCTCAACTACTTCAAGAGTTACGTCGAGGTCTTCAACAGTGAGGAGCTGCCGAATCCCATGACTATACTGCAGGTTCGTATTTCAAAAAGAAAAAAAAAACTAGTTAAAGCCTTTTTTTCCAATTCGTTTTAAATGAATTTCAGCTTTATATTGGACAAAATTAAGAACATATTGGAATAAAAAAAAATATACTACCTTCTGAAAGAGCCATAAATATTTTAGAAATTGTATCGCAAACTGTACCTACTTTATGCGTGAGCATTAAAGTCGTTTTTCAAAAACAAAATATTTGTTTACATATTTATGTACAGTTTTGTGATTCTTAATTCTTTTTTCAGTGTTACTTAGGGCAGCAATGATAGATCGTAGGTTAGCGTTTCATACAAATATGAACCTTATTTAAAAGGGAGTACATATCGAAAGAGACGCTTGTTTTAAAATTGAACTCCGCGCTAAGTTGGCAAAGTGAAGTCACGATTATCTATACCAATATTATAAAGAGGAAAGATTTTTTTGTTTGTTTGTTTGTTTGTACCGAATAGGCTCCAAAACTACTGGACCGATTTCAAAAATTCTTTCACCGTTGGGAAGCTACTCTATCCCCGGGTGACATAGGCTACTTTTTATCCCTGTGGAATACACGGGAACGGGAACTACGCGGGTGAAACCGCGAGGCGTCCTTTAGTCCCATACAAAGAAATCGCGCCGACGTAACTTTTGTCTGATTAAACTGATTATTTTTTGTACATCGTTCGCGTTCGGTTTCTTTCCATGGTGATAGGTAGATGGTGTTAGCTGCGATTTGCAAGTAAAATGGTTTACTCGGTGTATGAATATTTTTCTTTAAATACAGTGAAGATTTGTTTCATAGAGTTTTTTTGCACATATTTACAGTTTCATTGCACCAAAATGTGTTACAATATAAATTTAAACAATCGAGTGGAATACCTCAGACATTTAAAACCGCGCCATCTATTGGCATCCATTTTAAATGATCCGTTCAAATAATCTTTGTAATGTGAATTAAGAGCCCAATATTCCATAATTTCCATAAATCGGGCGCACGGTTGGCGCAGTGGTTGAGCAATTGACTGCTGCGCTGCGTGTCGCGGGTTCGATTCCCGCACGATACAAATATTTGTATGACCTACAGATAGTTGTTCCGGCTCTGGGTGTTGTGTATGTGAGTTTATATGTTTGTGAACGCACCCACGATACAGGAACAAATTCCGAGTGTGGGGCACGTTTAAAAAAAAATATTGTTGTAATAAAATGTTAAAGAAACATTTTATGTTTTAAATTATTAGGCTAAATATTGATAAAACATAACTAATTTAACTACACTTCATTTTAGGTTGCCACTGTTAGATTCCGTGAGCTACTCAATAAAAACACATTACAAGATTCCAAAATGTATTGTGCTCTGCACAGGCAAAAGATCAGACCATGAGTGACCTCTGTCTATAAAACTTATTCTAGACAACATAGAGTTTACAATGGAACACATACAAAGATCCTTGAAGGTATATTTCTAACAGCCACATGTATTTGGCATTGAACTTTACTGAGTCCACCAATTTAGGAAAAGATTTTAATTTTAAACAATTTACTTCAAAGTTCAGTCTATTTACTAACTCAGCTTTAATTATATTTAAAAAAAAATGTTTACCCATACAATTTCTTTTTTAAATAATATAATATTATAAAGAGGAATGATTTGTATTTTTGTATGTAACGAATAAACTTAAAAACTACCGATTTAAAAAATTCTTTCACCGTTGGGAAGCTACACTATCCCCGGGGGACATAGGCTACTTTTAATCCCTGTTTTCCTACGGGAACGGGAACTACACGGGTGAAACCGCGAGGCGCCCGCTAGTTGGTATATAAATTATTTAGCAAACTTAACATCTTTTCACAGTAATGTGAATTGATAATACAAATAATCAGAAAGAAAGAACTTTCCAAGAACTTGTTTGTCTGGAGGTTTTGAGTTTCGTCGGGAGTCTGGAGATCCTTTAAAATGTCGCGAGAATCCAGGCGATGCCCGACCATCTGGCAACCCTAGACGTGGCCTGCCCATTTCTATTTAAGTTTGAGTGTGTAAGGGCACGAATTCATTGTTATTCCCTATTCATCCTCAGGCCACAGCCGAAGCCAACAACACATCAGCATCGTCAGAAGCGCGCAACGTGTATGAAACCCTGATGGAAGAAGTCTGTGGTGGCACCAAGCCCTACCTGAGCCAGGAGACGCTGGACGAGGAGCACAAGAAGTGCCTCAACAAAGCACTGCATGCCTTCGACAGCAAGAAGAAGATGGGAGGCGCTGAAATGGCGGAGAAGTTTAAGGATCTTCTTGTCAAGGTAAGTCTCAGATCTTATTGATAAGGAGCCAGCTTATGCTTTATTCAGCTAAGTAAAGTAACTGCTAGGTAACTTCTAGGCAAGTGTGCTTCACCGTCGACCACATCATTGCTTACCATCAGGTGAGATAGTGGTCAAACGCAAGCCTGTAGTTAACAAGAAAAATAAAGTTCATACGAAATTGAACCTTAGCACGCGCATAATTATGGTTAATTTTCTTATGCGGCCAGGTAAGCTTGAGCGCGGAGTCCCAGCGCTAAGAAAGAAAATTTGGTTCAAATAAATCTCACTAGATGGCACGACATGCACCGCGTTAATATTGAATTGTGTGTAAAATTAACATAACAACAACAATAACATTAACATTGTAACACAACAACATCATGAACTTAACATTTTCTGAAATTGGACATAAAAATTGTATTTTCTTGTTTAATCAACTCTCCTAATTCACATTTCAAAGATTATTTGAACGGACCATTTAAAACTGATGCCAATAGATGGCGCGGTTTTAAATGTCAGAGGCATTCCACTCGATTGTTTAAATTTAGATTGTCACACATTTTGGTGCAATGAAACTGTAAAAATGTGCAAAAAAATACTATAAAACAAATCTTCACCGTATTTAAAGAAAAATATTCATACATCGAGTAAACCCTTTTACTTGTAAGTCGCTGCTAACACCATCTATTGTCGCCGTCGTGGAAAGAAACCGAACGCGAACGATGTACAAAAAATAATCAGTTTAATCAGACAAAAGTTACGTCGGCGCGATTTCTTTGTATGGGATGAGGCATCTGTATGCTATGTTTGAAACGTGACTTTATCGAGAGTGTTTTTAGCTATGTTTGATGAAAATCGGTTCAGCCGTTCAAAAGTTATGGGCGTTTTACTGTTTGAATCGGGGTGTAATGTACAAGATATGCAC
Organism: Orthosia cruda; assembly: GCA_964057195.1. NCBI lineage: Eukaryota > Metazoa > Arthropoda > Insecta > Lepidoptera > Noctuidae > Orthosia > Orthosia cruda. The sequence continues at coordinate 21,617,626 of OZ059848.1, read as the reverse complement.
GTGTGCAAGATATCGTGTTATAATTACGTGTTCAATAGGTTATCGATCGAAGCGTATCTACTATGTACTAGATAAATTATGTAGCATGAAATAAAAATGTGTCGGGGTTTCTTAAATTTACAAATTTTACTTGCTAATATTCATGTACTAGATAAATTATGTAGCATGAAATAAAAATGTCTCGGAGTTTCTTAAATTTACAAATTTTACTTGCTAATATTCATGTACTAGATAAATTATGTAGCATGAAATAAAAATGTGTCGGGGTTTCTTAAATTTACAAATTTTACTTGCTAATATTCATGTACTAGATAAATTATGTAGCATGAAATAAAAATGTCTCGGAGTTTCTTAAATTTACAAATTTTACTTGCTAATATTCATGTACTAGATAAATTATGTAGCATGACATAAAAATGTGTCGGGGTTTCTTAAATTTACAAATTTTACTTGCTAATATTCATGTACTAGATAAATTATGTAGCATGAAATATAAATGTGTCGGGGTTTCTTAAATTTACAAATTTTACTTGCTAATATTCATGTACTAGATAAATTATGTAGCATGAAATAAAAATGTCTCGGAGTTTCTTAAATTTACAAATTTTACTTGCTAATATTCATGTACTAGATAAATTATGTAGCATGAAATAAAAATGTGTCGGGGTTTCTTAAATTTACAAATTTTACTTGCTAATATTCATGTACTAGATAAATTATGTAGCATGAAATAAAAATGTGTCGGGGTTTCTTAAATTTACAAATTTTACTTGCTAATATTCATGTACTAGATAAATTATGTTGCATGAAATATAAATGTGTCGGGGTTTCTTAAATTTACAAATTTTACTTGCTAATATTCATGTACTAGATAAATTATGTAGCATGAAATAAAAATGTCTCGGGGTTTCTTAAATTTACAAATTTTACTTGCTAATATTCATGTACTAGATAAATTATGTAGCATGAAATAAAAATGTGTCGGGGTTTCTTAAATTTACAAATTTTACTTGCTAATATTCATGTACTAGATAAAATATGTAGCATGAAATAAAAATGTGTCGGGGTTTCTTAAATTTACAAATTTTACTTGCTAATATTCATGTACTAGATAAATTATGTAGCATGAAATAAAAATGTGTCGGGGTTTCTTAAATTTACAAATTTTACTTGCTAATATTCATGTACTAGATAAATTATGTTGCATGAAATATAAATGTGTCGGGGTTTCTTAAATTTACAAATTTTACTTGCTAATATTCATGTACTAGATAAATTATGTAGCATGAAATAAAAATGTGTCGGGGTTTCTTAAATTTACAAATTTTACTTGCTAATATTCATGTACTAGATAAAATATGTAGCATGAAATAAAAATGTGTCGGGGTTTCTTAAATTTACAAATTTTACTTGCTAATATTCATGTACTAGATAAATTATGTAGCAAGAAATAAAAATGTCTCGGGGTTTCTTAAATTTACAAATTTTACTTGCTAATATTCATGTACTAGATAAATTATGTAGCAAGAAATAAAAATGTGTCGGGGTTTCTTAAATTTACAAATTTTACTTGCTAATATTCATGTACTAGATAAATTATGTAGCATGACATAAAAATGTCTCGGGGTTTCTTAAATTTACAAATTTTACTTGCTAATATTCATGTACTAGATAAATTATGTAGCATGAAATAAAAATGTGTCGGGGTTTCTTAAATTTACAAATTTTACTTGCTAATATTCATGTACTAGATAAAATATGTAGCATGAAATAAAAATGTGTCGGGGTTTCTTAAATTTACAAATTTTACTTGCTAATATTCATGTACTAGATAAATTATGTAGCATGAAATAAAAATGTGTCGGGGTTTCTTAAATTTACAAATTTTACTTGCTAATATTCATGTACTAGATAAATTATGTTGCATGAAATATAAATGTGTCGGGGTTTCTTAAATTTACAAATTTTACTTGCTAATATTCATGTACTAGATAAATTATGTAGCATGAAATAAAAATGTGTCGGGGTTTCTTAAATTTACAAATTTTACTTGCTAATATTCATGTACTAGATAAAATATGTAGCATGAAATAAAAATGTGTCGGGGTTTCTTAAATTTACAAATTTTACTTGCTAATATTCATGTACTAGATAAATTATGTAGCATGAAATAAAAATGTCTCGGGGTTTCTTAAATTTACAAATTTTACTTGCTAATATTCATGTACTAGATAAATTATGTAGCATGAAATAAAAATGTGTCGGGGTTTCTTAAATTTACAAATTTTACTTGCTAATATTCATGTACTAGATAAATTATGTAGCATGAAATAAAAATGTGTCGGGGTTTCTTAAATTTACAAATTTTACTTGCTAATATTCATGTACTAGATAAATTATGTAGCATGAAATAAAAATGTGTCGGGGTTTCTTAAATTTACAAATTTTACTTGCTAATATTCATGTACTAGATAAATTATGTAGCATGAAATAAAAATGTGTCGGGGTTTCTTAAATTTACAAATTTTACTTGCTAATATTCATGTACTAGATAAAATATGTAGCATGAAATAAAAATGTGTCGGGGTTTCTTAAATTTACAAATTTTACTTGCTAATATTCATGTACTAGATAAATTATGTTGCATGAAATATAAATGTGTCGGGGTTTCTTAAATTTACAAATTTTACTTGCTAATATTCATGTACTAGATAAATTATGTAGCATGAAATAAAAATGTGTCGGGGTTTCTTAAATTTACAAATTTTACTTGCTAATATTCATGTACTAGATAAATTATGTAGCATGAAATAAAAATGTGTCGGGGTTTCTTAAATTTACAAATTTTACTTGCTAATATTCATGTACTAGATAAAATATGTAGCATGAAATAAAAATGTGTCGGGGTTTCTTAAATTTACAAATTTTACTTGCTAATATTTAAGCTTGTTATTCCTTCTCCAGGACCTAGAGGAGCTGTTCAAGCAGCTGTCAGCCCACAACGAGGGCAAGAACGTGCACAGCATGCTGAGCACGCCGCTGGTGTTCCTGGCGCTGCTGCTGGTGGGCTACCTGCTGAGCGTGCTCGGCGGCACCTTCGGGCTGCAGACTGTAGTGGCGTTGGGACAGATGGTTACCATGGGAGCTGCTGGCATGCTTACTGTTTGGTTGTATACCAGGTAAATCTGCTCTTCTTCTTTCTGTTGCTGGCGTGATAGTAATTCAGATTTCTTTGCCAAGAATTTTTGAAATCGGTCCAGTAGTTTTTAAGTTTATTCGTTACATACAAAAATACATATCTTTCCTCTTTATAATATTAGTATATAGATAGTGTCACGGGGTCTCATTGCTAAGAAAGAAAATTTGGTTCAAATAAATCTCACTAGATGGCGCGATATGTATATTAACATTTTCTGGAATTGAACATAAAAATTGTATGTTCTTGTTTAATCAACTCTCCTAAGTACAAAATTATAATGGCCTCTTAATTCACATTTCAAAGATTATTATTTAAAATTGATGCCAATAGATGACGCATTTTTAAATTTCTGAGGCATTCCACAGGATTTTTTAAATATGCATTGTAACACATTTTGGTGCAAAAATACTGTAAAAACGTGCAAAAAAATTGTGTTATTACTTTGCAGATGGACGGGCAGTGGACGAGAAATTGGGATGCAGCTGGATGATATAGCCATTAAGATAAAATCTAGCTTGAGTTTTGTGAGTATCTGCCTTTTATGTCTCTCACCTATAATCGTATTGGTCAAACAAAACAATTTGACTAATAACGTCAAAAATTGCAAATACATTCAAGCAAATTATACTGTGATTTTTAATTTTGTAGACTAAACTGACAGCTGCGAATGAGGTTTTTTTTTTTAATGTTGCAAGCGCGGAGCATAGTGTTGTGCTCAATCATAAGTGATTCATCGAATCGAAGTGACATGACTCCTCAATTTAATTTTTACTAAATGGTGTAAATAAATGTTTTATGAATATAAACGTAATATATTTAAATATAACAGTATTTCATACACATAGTACATAAACATTAATTGTGTTTAATATGAAATCAACAATAAAATAAATGCGATCGATATAATGAAGTCCGACATAAATTAGTAGAAACAAAAAAAAAAGTTTATTTAAAAATCAATAACCCGACTGCTTAATACGCGAACTAAAAAGATGTAAACAAGTAGAAAATCATGCTGTGCAGTCGGAGGATACATATTCGCGAGCTGGCTGACCCCCATTTCTATTTGTAAGTTTCCAGTAGCAACCCCGAGTCTGTTCCAGAAACAGCAATATTAATTCTGCACTGCGGTATGCGAGATACCGGGCACATCGCATACCGCAGTGTTATACGTTCTTAATTTTCCCCCTATTATCTGGGACTTGTAGCGAGGAGCTCGTGGCTAAATAATAACAGCCGCACGGGTCGATCTACAAGGTTAAGCAACGCTTGACGAGGTCAGTCCGTGGATGGGTGACCATTTCAACATACCGAGTTTACTCGGCAAGCACGTTAAGCCGTTGGTCCCGGCTGTCATTTGAATATCTTTGACAGTCGTTATGGGTAGTCAGAAGCTTGAGATCTGACACCAGTCTAGTCAAGGGTTACCGTGTTGCCCAGTTACTGGGTTGTGGAGGTCAGATAGGCAGTCGCTCCATGTAAAACACTGGTACTCAGCTGAATCCGGTTAGACTGGAAGCTGACCCCAATATAGTTGGGAAAAGGCTAGCCAGATGATGATGATCTGGGACTTATAACATATTTGTAATCTTTGGAGTGTGACAAATTCACAACTCTGGCAATACCTTTGGAAAAAAAAAAATTAAATATTGTGTTATTGTGCGTCCTAACTGATGTGATTTAGATGCGTGTCGCACGCACAGGACCGATCAGTGTAGCGAGACTTAAGGGCCGGCTTATGTCCAGCAGTGGACGTCTTTCGGCTAAAATGATGATGATGGCGATTCATCATCATATCAGCCGAAAGACGTCCACTGCTGGACATAGGCCTTTCCCAAGCGTCGCCACATTGACCGGTCCCGTGCGTCTCGCAACCTTCACCAGGTCATCGGTCCACCTGGTGGGAGGCCTTCCAACGCAACGTCTTTCATCGCTCACGTTTGGCAATTCTTCGGGCTATGTTGGTAACCCTGGTTCTCTTACGGATCTCTACATTTCTGATTCGATCACGCAAGGAAGCTCCGAGCATAGCCCTCTCCATTGACCTTTGAGTGACTGTAAGCTTTCTGATGAGGCCCATTGTAAGCGACCACGTCTCAGAGCCATATGTCATCACTGGCAACACACACTGGTCATAGACTTTCGTCTTGAGACACTGTGGTAATTTAGACGAGAAGATACTGCGCAACTTCCCGAACGCTGCCCAGCCGAGTCGGATTCGACGGTTGACCTCTTTCTCGAAGTTGGCCCTACCCAACTGGATCATTTGTCCCAGGTAGACATAGTGATCTGATGGCGATTGTGTTATTTTAAATTATTATTTTTCCCCAGGTCATGCCACCGAAGCCCAGCCATCTTTCAAGCAGCTACGAGCACAGCAACACAACGACAACACACACCGACAAGAAGGAAAGATAATGTTTATGACAACGTATCACGAAATGCTGGCCGATTGACGATGGCACTCATGCAATACGATAGTTGCCATAATCAAATATAAGGTCAAATTTAATTGGCTAGCGAAATTCCATAGACGTGTACCTGAATCTATACGGCCACATACGAAAAAATGGAACCGACTCTTTTTTAAAGTGGGTTAAGAGTTAAGTTAAGTTAAAACAAGCTTTTAATGGATGTTCTAGTAATAACGTGTGTCAATAGATTTCCAATGACCCTAAAAACAAAAGTGCTGTCTTGTCTGGTTGAGGATTAGCAATGGCCACCTTCTGGCTTCATCATGATACCAGCTCCATAGCACCATATTATTTAAAAGTTACATAAGGACATCAATTAATGCTAATATTTACCCGACTGTCGAAGGAGGGTAATGTGTTTATCAGTCTATGTATGTATGTTTGTTCCTAAGTGGCGTTCTAGAGACCAAACGCGTTGGCCGATTTTGATGATTCTTACGTCAATTGATTCGTCTTAACCCATGAAAATTAGAAAAGAAAAAAATGTGGATTTTGGGCGCCATTTTGTGAGGGTTTTTTTTTAAGATGTGATTTCAAAAATATATAACACTTATATATGTTTAAATGTACCAAACTTAAAAAAAAAAACTGAATATATGTAAATAAATTAAGGTAATTAAAAAAAAACAAAAACCCAACTGATATTCGAGAGCTGGCTGACCAAAACCAGATGTATCCTCCTGCACAACATGAATTTCTTCTTGTTTACGTCTTTTTAGTTTGTTTTTTAATCAGTCGGGTTTTTTTGTATATTTTAATTACCTTTTTTTATCTGTGGTGCTAGGCAACTGGGCTTGAAACGACCCTTTGTGTCTATTGGCCTTGTTTGTTCTGTCTCCTGCTTGATATGGAGGGATTTTTTCCTACTCCTCCGTTATTCTTTTCTGATTAATTTCGTTGCGGGATCCAAGACAGTTAAATTCATTCTCCGGGACTTCGTCGAGCTTCATTGCCTCGGCGCTGTTCTGGTGGTCGCCACTGTTGATTCTGGCTTTCAGGAGTTGCAGTGGTTTTGGAATAGTGCGGTGGGTTTGTCCCAATAAAAGTACGTCAAGATTCATTTTAATCGGATGCCAGGTAGTGCTGGAAAAATCGCTTAATAGTTGCCAGACACAGCTACAAAAGCAAAGTAATATGAAGCTTGTAACAAGCAAAAAAATTAATAAAAACTGTAACCCGACTACGGATTTTACTTTTTAGCCTATTTTACCCGGTCCATAATAACGAATCGATTCGTATCGGCGCTAAACCGTTGCTCCCGGCTGTCATTTGAAGATCTTTGACAGTCGTTACGAGTAGTCAGAAGCTTGAGATCTGACACCAGTCTAGCCAAGGGGTACCGTGTTACCCAGTTACTGGGTTGTGGAGGTCAGATATGTAGTCGCTCCATGTAAAACACTGGTACTCAGCTGAATCCGGTTAGACTGGAAGCCGACCCCAACATAGTTGGGAAAAGGCTAGGCAGATTGTTGGAATCGGCGCTATGGAGGTACATACATACATAGACTGCTAAAATCATAACCATTCCTTTAGTCTTAGTCGGGTAAAAAGAAACACATAATTAATTACAAGTGACAATGCTATTGGCGTTGTATTTGCAATAAGCTGTACTTACTTGAAACAATTTGTTAGGATAGATAGCCAATTTAATTTGATCTTGTATAACACGTAAATTGCGTTGTTGTAAGTCATTTACAGTGAAGTATTTACACTCAGAGACTAAATATTATATGGTTTATGTGTCAAAACTCACTTTCTCAGAAAGTATAACTTATTTAGTTCAATAAAACGAGGGACATATTACGTACTATAGAGGGAGTAACTGAAACGTGTGATCATACTTTTAAAACTGTTTCTGTTCATGTCAAACAGGGTGGAATTTTGTAATGCCAACTGAAGGGAAAGTATTCTTAATACTGTAGATAGAAAATTTGATTCAAAGAAAACATGCCTTTATTTTTGAAAAGATAGAAAACTGCATTCAAAAGGTTTCGAAAATTCTCTTGCCACACCCGGGAATTGAACCGAATAAAATTTAAAAAAATTACACCCTGTACTTTTATTGCATCAAATTCTGGATCCGCGCCAGCTTTTAAACTTATTTGACTTTACCATGCTAATAAATTAATTAAGATATTCCTACGAAAACAAAACCTTATTCTTGTGTACTTACTTAATGTTCAAATTTTTGAGACACGTATACTTTTTGGTTCGTAAAATAAGTAAGATGCATACGAAAATCAACCTAATGTTTATGCTATTAATATTCTTATGTTATAAGATACTACTTAATAATTTTACTAGTACAGTACAACTATTTTCTTAATGTCCCTCGGCAAAATTCGTGTTCATCAGTCGTCGGATTTCCATCAGTCGCTCTTTGCCATAGAAAAAAAATTGACACTCTCAATCAACTTGGAAGTTTATAGAGTTGTTATTTATTTATTATATAGTTTATTGTACACCACTTAAATAATTACAGAACAAAACATTTATAAAGATAAGTGTACAATGGGCGGTCTTATGGCACAGGACAATCTCTTACAGACAACCTTTTGTTGTTAATACTCTTTTAACTTAATGTAATTTATTTTAAAGATGGGAGGAAAGCTGCTAAATGAAAATAGTTTTACAGCTTTATAGATCATACAGAAATCAAAACAAAACAACAGTAAAGTACTTAGTTCTGAATTAAATGATTATACACGATACATCTGATAATTGATGGACATGGAATTTAGCATACGTTTGTATTCGGAAATGCAATGATTGCTGAGGGGCATTTAGAAAATAGTTGTACTGTTAAGTCAAATGGTGAATTGAATGTTGCCCTCAGTGAAAACATTGTGTAAAATGTCGTCATTCTCGCTAGAGTAGAAACGACGCGTGTTGGTTTGTTTGTTTTTCTTTTGTTTTACGTATATGGTTCAATGCACCGACCAATTTAATAGTAATGTATGTAAATAATTATCGGGAATAAAGGACTGGTCGAACGGAGGCGAATTCCGCGCGGGAGGAGATATATTTATTACTAAATTGGCGGCAAATTTTGTCCCGCATCTCGCGCGGTATTTAGATACCTGTGTATGAAGAGGTCTTTGAGCAACCAGTGATTGATTTTAAATGATTAAATGTTTTATAAGCTACATTTACGTAAAACATCTTCTTTATTCCCCGTAAAATGAAACTATTTTAAGATAATATTAATATGTCTGTAGAACTAATGATAATGTTGACCGGAGCGAGGATTTTGTGATTTTTATATTTATAAGTAAAATACTAATTTTATACCGTTCGATATTTGTTTTATTTGCACTTTTTCCGAAGACGGACGGATAAATTAGTTCTGAGACTCACACAGGCAAAGAAAAACAGTACCTAACTCTGTGTTAACCGACTTATTTCGGTTGAGTCTCTTTATGCTTCTGGAGATTGCCCGCGTCATAAGGTTCATTTTAAAAATGTCAAATGGGCAGGGATAGCAATTTTTTTTATCACTGGCCAGAATTAAAAATATTAGATGCATTTTGGTGCATATTTACAGCCCGAGCTAAAGGCGAGACCGACCCATTTACTTATGTGGGACTCCAAACCACTAAAACTCCACGGTGTTCTCCTGTGCCGCTTATGGCGGGAACACGTGCACGCGATAGCACTCACCACGAACCCGCCTTGGCAGTCCGTCACCGGACCCTCCTCTGGGAAGTACCACCCATCACCGGCGCACCATAACACACTGTGCGCCGTGACCGCCTAGGGACCAAACCAGGACATGGGCGCCAGACGGCAGACGACCCCGTGTATTGGTCCCCCCTGTGACGGGTCAAAGTCAATTGCCCCGCCACCTACCATTTTTCGGCCGCAGGGAATAGGGAGAGCGGCCAATGCTATACCAACACACCTCTACCCTGCGGCCCCGCCGTGTCCGCCACTAGACGGTGAAGCAGGCCACGGAAGGTAGGGAGAGCGGCGCACCGCAATACCGGCACTCCTCTCCCGCTGCGGTCCCCAACCCTTAGCCGCGATATCTTCTGGGACCTGGGGACGCTCCATAAGACGTCGCGGCCTGCCTCAGTTGTGATGTCGCCTGTTACCAAGCAAGCAGCACCGCAACCTACTAGTTGGCCGCTATTTGTCGGCTTAATCAGCGAAAGCCATGACGAGCGGCCCTCCTCGGGTTCCTTTTCGCTTCACCGTGGGTGACCAAGCCACGACTTCTGATCGCCCCCGCCTCGACAGTGCGGGACCTACCGGAGGGGGAGGGGGGGAAACGAGTCCTAGTGTGTAATGACAAATGCACACGCAAATCAAACGACCAAAACACACATTTCAACATCACACACACACCTGGTGTTTTCAACACACTTCATAATCATCATTTCAGCCGCAAGACGGCCACTGCTGAACATAGGTGTCACCACATTGACCGGCCCGTACGTCTCCGGATCCTTACCTAGTGGGAGCCCTTCCAACGCAGCGTCCTCCGGTTCGCGGTCGCCACTCCAGAACTTTTTGGCCCTACGACCATCCGTTCTACGAGCAATGTTCAATACCCTTGCGAGGAAACAATTATGGTTCCCAGAGTTCCCTTTGTGCGCCTTCGCGTGTCGGAGTTGGCCTCTAGTCCATGTTTTGCCTATCCCTGGTTAATCGATGTAACAGTTCGCTCGCTAGTAGGTAATGATATGACGACACGAATCTAACGGGCACGTTATTATAATCCTGTGAAAATCTCGACTATTCAAGTGAAATCAAATCATTTATTTGCTTATTACAGGTTGATAAAGGTGTTACAAATAATATTTGATAGATACACTGTATTATTACCTAATTTTGTGCAAATTTAGACTGACAAATCAAGTATTGTAGTAGTCTTACCCTCAGTTTCCCACCTTAAAATAATCGGAGAATTAATGTGACAAATTGTCAAGCACGCGTTATCTGCTGTGATTGGTTGAATGAATTTTCAACAGCCAATCACAGAAGATAACGCGTGTTTGACAATTTGTCACATTAATTCTCCGATAATTTTAAGGTGGGAAACTGAGGGTTACTAATATAAGTAGAATGTTTGTTTGCTACTCAATCATGCCAGAACGGCTGAACGGATCTGGATTAAATTTGGCACATAGATAGATTGTAGTCTGGAATATATTTATACTTTTTATTCCGTAAATGTTGAATACATGCCTGCGGAGCACAAGCCAAGAGGCAACACTGGGGCCCATGAGCAATGCTGCGACTCTTGGATCCTACAAGGTATATACCCGCGAAACCGCGATACGCGGCAGCGGTAACTAGGGTTTGTTTTTTGGGATACGGATTCCCGTATATGTGGAAAGTAATACAAGCATACACAACTTACAGCTACAACTTACATCTGTCCCCGTGGTGGTCTCCTGGTCTCGTTCAATCCCGTGTCCGGTCGGGGGTTAATAATAATAATAATAATAATAATCAACATATTGACAATAACGCCATCATGTCTGCTTCTCAGAATGGATGTAGGAACGGGTCCCGCGGTACTAAGGAGCTGCTCCTCATAGACATTGCCATTAGCCAACAGGTTCGCCGTTCCCGCAAGGATCTGGCGACATGTTGGATAGATTACAAGAAGGCTTATGACTCAGTGCCACATACATGGCTTATGAGGGTGCTGGAGTTGTATAAAATTGATGCAACTCTGCGCGCCTTCCTGACGTCATGTATGGGGCAGTGGAGGACGGTCCTTCACTATCCAGGATGTCGACAGATTCAGGAAAACAGCGAACCTATAAGGATCGAGCGCGGCATATTTCAGGGCGACAGTCTGAGTCCTCTGTGGTTTTGTTTAGCCCTGAACCCACTCAGTACACTGCTGGAGGGTTCAGGTCTGGGCTATCGGTTGAGAAGAGGTGGTCAGGTCATATCACACCTCCTTTACATGGATGATCTGAAGCTCTTTGCCCCCAACAACTTGCAACTGATGAAGCTACTGAAGGTAACAGAAACCTTCAGTGACGCCATCCGTATGGAATTTGGTGTGGACAAATGTGCAGTCATGCATATAAAGCGAGGGGAGATTATGGAATCCGTGGGAATACAACTCTCGGATTCCATACACCTTCGATCCCTTTCCTCAACCGAAACTTACAAGTATTTGGGTATGTCGGAAGCACTAGGCATCAATGCCTACTGACGTGAAACAGTCGTTGAAGGAGCGCTTCTTTGGCCGCCTGAAAAGAGTACTAAATAGTCTTTTATCGGGCGGTAACAAGGTGCGCGCCTTCAACGGCTGGGTCATGCCGGTATTGATGTATTCTTTCGGCATACTCAAATGGACTCAGACTGAACTTGACGCCCTGGATAGGAGGATCCGCACGCTGCTTACCGCAAATCGTATGCATCACCCACGTTCATCGGTTATGACACTGTATATCCCTCGGAAGTGCGGGGGTCGTGACTTTTTAAATGCTAAGACCCTACACAACCGCGAGGTATGCAGTCTTAGGGAATACTTCCAGGCCGCTGACGTGGGTATGCATCGAGATGTGGTAGCGGTGGACAAGGGCCTTACCCCGCTCTCCTTGGCTAACGAGAACTGGCGCAAACCTATAGTATTAGATACTTATGACCGCAGGGAGGTATGGCAGAGCAAGGAGCTTCACGGACGCTTCTACCGGGTCCTACATGGGCCCGATGTAGATCTTTTAGCGTCCGTGGCCTGGCTGCGATTTGGTGACCTGTTCGGGGAAACCGAAGGTTTTGTCTTTGCGATTATGGACGAAGTTATGATGACGAACAACTACCGGAAATACATTGTGAAGGACGGCACGGTTGACATCTGTCGGGCATGTCACCGGCCGGGTGAATCAATCCGTCACATTATCTCCGGTTGTTCTAGTCTGGCTAACGGAGACTATTTGCATAGACACAACCTTGTAGCCAGGATTATCCATCAGCAACTTGCTCTTAAATACAATCTTGTGGAGTCGGAAGTGCCTTACTATAAGTATGTGCCCGACCCAGTTCTCGAAAATGGCAATGTAACGTTGTATTGGGATCGGTCTATCATCACTGACAGGACTATTGTTGCCAATAAGCCTGACATAGTGGTGATGGACCGACTAGAGCGTCGCGCAATGATTGTTGATATAGCGGTCCCACATGCTGAGAACCTCGTGAAGGCTGAGAGAGATAAGAAAAGCAAGTATCTTGATCTGGCTCGCGAGGTTGTCGACATGTGGGACGTGAATACAGCTATCATTGTGCCGATAGTCGTTACGGCCAATGGCATAATAGCCAAGAGCCTCGACGAACATCTGAGGAGGCTCTCGTTAGGCAGCTGGATCAAGGGCTTGATCCAGAAAGCGGTACTTCTGGACACGGCGCGTATCGTTAGGAGGTTCCTCTCTCAGGAGCCCTGACCACCGGTAGCTTGGACCCTGTTCCCGATACCGGTGGGCTACTATTTTTGTATTTTTAAATGTTTTTTTATTTTATTTTTTATAGAATAATATTTAAAAATGTAAAAATATGTAATATAAAATGAATAAATGAAATAATAATAAAACCTTTTTATTTCCGTATCCTTATTGTTACATTTCAAATGTTGTTAGTAGGTATTTGTTAATATTTGGCTTACTTATTAACTAATTTTTAATATTGTTAGTTTTTATTAACATTTTTACTTATAGTTTTACATTATATTTTTAAGTCGAATGCGTTTCTTTATAGTGGTTATTTTTCTTGATATACCTAATTATTTTCTAGGATAGGAACCCCTATTTGGGTATAGGCCTCCTCCAGTTTATTCCAGTTTTCTCTATATTTAGCATGTTTCATCCACTCTTTTCCTGCTGTAGCTATGATGTCATCCAACCATCGTTTCATAGGTCGGCCTTTTCGTCTTTTTCCGATAGGCCCCTTCCATCTCGTCGCTTCTACTGTCCATCGCTTGTCGCTGTATCATGCTACATGGCCAGCCCAACGCCATTTTAACCTTAGACTGTAGTGTAGGACGTCAATCAGTTTTGTCTTCTTTCTTATTATTTCACTTCTTACTTTATGTATTCTTCTTATTTTAAGTAGGCTTCTTTCCATCGCTTTCTGGCATCTGACTAGTTTTGTTTTTATCTTAGTGGTGTAAGTTCTCGTCTGGCAACCATACGTGAGAGTCGGTAGAATGCATGTATCCATAACTTTTTTCTTTAGGTGGAGCGGATAGTCACCTTTCATGATCTCTTTGAACAACCAGTATTTTTTCCAGCTCATATTTATTCGGCGTTCTACCTCTTCTTCTTCATTTCTATCTTCAAATGATAATTGTTTTCCTAAATAAATGTATTTATTCACGTATTCAAGTGTCTTTCCTTCGAGCTTTATTGTGTGGGTGTAGCTGTTTGTCATAATTTTTGTATTCTCTTTATTCATTAGAAGACCTACTTTTTCACTTTGTACACTTAATAGATTTATCATGGTTTCTAATTGTCTACTGTTTTCAGCGAAGAGGACTACATCATCTGCGAATCTGAGGTGGCTTAAGTACCGATTACCTATTCTGATTCCTTCATTTTCCCATTTCAGATCCTCAAAAATGTTTTGAAGCACAGCTATGAAAATTTTGGGGGACAGGGGGTCTCCCTGCCTCACTCCTCGTAGAATTGGTATTTCTGGACCTCATTTCTCCAGTTTCACACAACTAGTGCTGTTGTAATATATGTTTTTCAAAACTGTTTTGTACTTTTCGTGTACTTGGCATTTGTTTAATGCTTCCCAGATTGCATCGTGTGATATTGTGTCGAATGCTTTAGCGTAATCTATAAATGCTACGTATAATGGCCTGTTAAACTCCTTGTATTTTTCTGTTATTTGCTGCATAACATGTATATGGTCCACAGTTGAAAAACCTGAACGGAACCCCGCTTGCTCTATAGGTTGATGTTTTTCGATTTTGCCACTGATTCTGCTTAGCAATATGGAGGTAAAAAGTTTATAAGTGCTAGGGAGAAGGCTAATTGGACGATAGTTGCCTATATCTTGAGGGTCGCCTTTTTTGTATAACAAAATTATATCTGATTTCTTCCATTGTTTTGGTATTTGTCCTGTGTTGATGAATTAGTATGATAGTGGGCGTGCTAATCGAGCAAATCCAATTTTTAAAGCTTCATTAGGTATTTCATCTGGCCCTGGGCTTTTTTCTGATTTTAGTGTTTTAATATGCGTTACTATCTCCATCACATCCACTTCTGCGGGTTCTACTTCATAGTCACTATAATTTTTAGGATATTTGTTTTTACAAGTACAAGTTCCCACGTTGCTTTTGTAAAGGGTTTTGTAGAACTCTGTGGCACAATCTATAATATCTTTCCTCGTGTTAGTTCCTGTGGTTCTTGTTTTTAAGTTTTGTATCCAGTTTTTGTGTGTAACTAATTGTTTGTATGCTCTTTTAGTGCTCCCATATTGTTTTAGGTTTGTTTCTATAATCTGTCTTCTGTAGTCAGCGTAATCTTGTTTGATAGCCTTGTTAGATCTTTTGAACAGCATACTTAATTCTTACTTCATTTCCTTAGTTTTATGTTTTAATTTTATAATTTCCGGTCGGGGGTTATAGGGGGAAAATATATATAATAGGTTGGGATAATCGACGTGGTCTGCATCGAGATTCCCGGCAGGCATTTTAAACTCTTTTCACGCGGGTGGTTTCCTTATCCTTACATATTACAAAACATAGTCGCTTTCCGCTGTGACAGCTATGTCTAAGCGACAGCGGCACTGTCTGTCCCTATGTATGCTTAGATCTTTAGAACTACGCAACGGATTTTGATGCGGTTTTTTTAATAGATAGAGTGATTCAAGAGGAAGGTTTATATTAATAATACACGCAGGCGACGCCGCTGGCAGAAGCTAGTAATTTATAAATACACGAGTTTAGGGTTAATGCAGTCTCCCATTCGTCATACCATCTGCACAAAATACAGTTCGCTCCTGATTATATTTTTTTTTTTGCCAAACTGTTTTGATTTCGAGACTGAGATCAAATGGCGGAATGCTATTGTTATAATATCTAATCATATTTTGGTTGTGTTGGTGTTGGCATTACGCCTTCCCTGTTATGTGGCAAACCGTGGTTTTCGGTGAGTAGACTGAAGACCTGTTTACTTGACTGTATTAAGATAGGTATTCATCTAAACCATTGGTTCGTGGGAGCTTTAACCATACGTCCTCCACTGCCCCCTAAATATTATTTAAAATTCACTACAAAGAGGCTATGTGTGCTGAAGGTGCAGCTTTGTTGGCAACAACACATATTTTCTTTCTAATACATAATACAATCAGAGGTCTTTTAGTGTGTAGCGAAATCGCGTACGATCCTGACGGAGATGGCGGGATTAGCTGAACTCCATTAATAAATATTGTTCCTTAGAGTTTTAGACCTAAAGTGGTGGATGTGGAAGAGAAGTATAAAGGTTTTTGTCCAGCAGTGGCAAATAAAAAAACAAGAGCTAGGAAAATGCCTGTAGATGCAGTATGGATGGTTAATCTGCTCTTTATGTTCTCATGTGCTAATCAGGTGAGTCAACATTTCGCACACCCAGATCAACACTGCATTATGTCGAAAAAATCAACTCAAAACGAACTCGAACCCAAATCAACGAATAACGAAAAAATTACCGCATATTACCACAAAGACAGGCGTATTTATATCTACAAAATTGTCCAAAAGATGGCGCACTAACTCTCTATTGGTGACGACGCGCCGCCAAATTCATACCGTCAACACAAAACTATTTCCAGTTGCAACTTGTCCAGCTTAGGAACAGCACGCAGATCCTTTACGCAACAGTGAATTATTTTGTGATGATGCGGTGTTGTTAAGGGCCTAAATACGCTTTAGTGCCGTAAAACGGTAACTTTCTAAAGCGTACTCCTCAGTAACAGTTAGGTTATAAAGTTTGAAAAAAATATATACCTATTTATTATTGATTCATGTACATAATTTTGAACACAAGGTTTTTTCGTGTAACTAATAGTTTTGCTTTAAAAAAATAATTAACAACACGATATTTTTTCGCAACTTTTGGAAACTCCTCCAAAACGACTTGGATGTTTAAAAATATTTATATACAGAAAAATTGATGGCTGGAATCTTCATACCTAACATAGCATATGTAAATCAAATAATATTTTGCAAACAAAACTGTTCAAAAGGAGGTTCAATTTTGATATTTTAGCATCGAGCGGGCGCACGGCCAGTACTGCGTTACATTGGGGCGTATATATCGCCTTAAATGTAGAACGAAAATTACTCCGAATTATTTAGTTTTAATTCAGTGTTGATGACTGTGTTTATACTACGTGTTTGATACTATTTCGAAATAGTACTCTGTTGTTCACAAAGGTATGTATTTTGTTTTGTATTATTCCAAAATGGTTTAGTATTGTTCGTAAATGGTGAAAATCAGTGAAATGTGTGTGCAGTATTGATGGTAGACATAAATTATGTCCTAATTTTGTTGAAAATCATAAAAACATACTGTTTTATACAAATAACTGTAATTTACATTATAAATTAAGAGAAATGTATTAACTATTTATTTTTTTCGTTATTAACAAGAAGATTTATATTCTTTTATAGATAATGCACTATTGTTGAATTAATTAAATTTGTAATAGTTATTTGGCAGATGATGAGGGGTCGTGGTCTCCTGTTGCCTAAAAAGGCAATGGAAGCAATCTCAAAAGACACCAACCTTCTATTAAACAAAGCGTGGAAAAGGTTGTGAAAAATACAACCGTTGCATCATCAACCACTGAGATGTCAACAGTGGCAGTATCAGCCGATGAAGTATCAGATAAATTCACGGTGTGAGACAGGTAGATTTCCAGGGCGAGTCATTTCTCCGAAACTGTTCGCTTCTGCATTGGACTTCAAGGTTCTGGACTGAAGAGGGCTAGACATCAATTTTAATACATCACTCAAGTTCAGTTTGCTGCCGATAGGTATAGTGGTCATGGCTGAGACCATGTAGGACCTAAGAACAATGCTCGATGACCTCAGTAGATCTTCCGGAAGAGTGGGTCTTAAAATGGGGTCTGTCCCAATAGTCCCATTGGCCCAGTCCCATGATGACAACTGATACTGAACATGGAGTAAACCAAGGTCGTGTTGAATGCCCATGTTACACTAACTCCTATCAAAATCGTAAACTACACTCGAAGATGTGGATTATGACTACTAGGGATAAACGATTCAATTAGATAGGTCTAACTTCGAGTGGTCAAACGTCTCGTCCAACTTACCGCAGTGTCTCAAGACCAAAGTCTATAATCAGTGTGTGTGATTACATATGGTATCGAAAATAATCCCTTATTCTTAATTTACATTAACGATCTGCCTAACGTCACACAACACCCTATGATTCTTTTTGCTGACGACAGCACAGTTATTTTTACTGGTGAAAATATGGATACTTTTGAAGCAGATGTAAATAGTACCCTTAATGTAATAATTAACTGGCTGACAAATAACAACCTGGTTATCAATTTAGAAAAAACTAAATTAGTCACATTCCCTCGAAAGAGTAAAAACAATTTCAACATTCAACATGGTGGTACAGTAATTGAACAAGTCAGCTGCGTAACATTTTTGGGGCTATGGATAGATAATGATATGACTTGGCAAACACACATTGACACAGTATGCAGTAAACTGAACCAGTACTCATATGCTCTTTACAAATTGTCTAAAGTTGTCGATCAATCGGCTCTATTAACTGCCTATCATGCCTACGTATCATCAACCCTAAAATATGCTATTATATTCTGGGGCAACGCCACAAATAAAGAATCAGTGTTTAAAGCGCAAAAAAGATGCGTTCGCGCAATTGCTGGTATCTTTGTTCCTGAATCATGCGAACCATATTTTAAAAAGTTTAAAATTCTAACCTTTCCATCAGCTTACATCTATGAAGTTGCGGTATTTGTTAAAATTAATATAAATCTATTCGGTGAACTAAAATCAAAAAGATATATACTTAAAATATCTAGTATACCACATAGAACTGCTCTTCTGAACAAAAGTCTTTTCGGGATGGCATCTAAAATTTACAATAGGATACCTGTGGACATTTTAAACACTAAGGAACTTTCACTATTCAAATATAAATTACGTAATGTTTTAATTGACAAAGCCTACTACACGATCCAAGATTTTCTTAATACATAATTAGTATCTACTACAATCTGTCACCATGCACCTAATTCGTATTTTGTAAGATTTGGTTTATATGTGATATCTATGATTATTTTGCATGTTGACTTAATTATTGTATGCCTGCTAGGCAGGACATAATGGAACTGAAATTTACCTAACATCTGTCTGTATAACCTATGCCCACAATAAAAAGATTTGATTTGATTTGAAACGTAGTCGCTCACAATGAGCTTCATCAGAAGGGTTAAAGTCACCCAAAGGGCAATGGAGGGGGCGATGCTCGGAGTTTCCTTGCGTGATAATTTTCGAAGTACCCATCTTTCTTGTCTAAGCTGAATAAAAAATACAACTGAAAGTCGATAATCGAATGTTGCACATTTTTTAATAGAAGAACTTCATAGGTAGGTACCATTTGAAAAAAGTTTCACTTAAAAATCTCAAACCATGAAGGTTCTATGTCAATTCGAAGTACCTAATTACAATAAAACGGCAATTTCATAATTTTACTCATACTACCCCTATTATTTAGCCAATTTATTATAATTTTAATGGTGTAGTTTATATAATTTCCATTACTGTCGCATTTCAAGAGTGCTGTACTATCGTCGGCAAACAGTACTATGGGATGGTGGATTTGGTGCAGGAGGTATTTAATGTAAATTAAAAATAACGGAGGCTCAATGTTATGTCGAAGGGGACTCTCTGTCGCGGCACTCAAAGCCGCCTCAATTTCGTCTTGGCTTATCCTCATTTTCGGGATCAGGCCGAGATGCATGCCATGCGTACAGTTGGCCGTTGAAGTTTTCAACTTCCGAAAGAATCTCCGGCTACAAAACGAGTATACGATATTCCCGTTAGATGTAGTCAACTTCGTCAGGTGGCTTCTCAGTGACTTGACGAACACTTTCGACCCCCGGCTTTCTCTATAAAGAGCGTATTGGCTCGTCAGAGGTCGCGTCGTACCATATTCCTTATATGTTTATTGATTGCCCGCTGTTCTGACGAAGTGATAGTTGCATTTTCACGTCGTGCCATCATTAGCTTCAGAGTTTCCTCCGAAAGTTTAGCTTTCCTTTCCGTACGCCGCATCTTACAAAATCTCATGCCTTCCTCCCTGATCATTTCCACCATTTGGACGAGCGCCTGGTCAACGCTATTTGTGGTTTCCACGACAGCGAAACGGTTCTCCAGGTCTGACTGGAACGCTTCAGATCCCAACATAGTTTGGACCATATTTGGACGGAGCCTAGACTTCATCAAACGAGTTCTCTCAAGCTTGAAATTTATATTCAGGGAGCATCAAACAAGTCTGTGATCGCTGTCGGTATTAAACCTTTTGATCACTGACACATACCTGAATATGTGTTTTTTATCTGTTATGATGAAGTCTATCTCATTTTTGGTCACATTTTCGGGTTTCACCATGTCCATGTCCTTTGGGGCTGTTTCTTAAAGAAGTAATTCATCACGAAAATCTCCTCTCTTTCTAGGAAATTGAAAAGCATTTGTCCCTATGATTCCTGCTACAAAGTAAAAAACCGGCCAAGTGCGAGTCGGACTTTGTATCACGGGAATATGTTACCTCGGGATAATTTTCGGCGAACACGCGGGTTAAGCCGCTGGCAGAAGCTAGTGTTTGCAATAAAAGATACAAGTTCAAAATGCTATGGATGAATGTCACGCGCGTGGCATTTCTCAAAGACGTGTGTACGCGTGGTGCGTGCCGCACTTTGTGTTCTACCGATACACGTAATTTTGCGAAGTAAGCCTTGACACGATGGATTAAGTATGATATTATAATTGAATAAACTTGTAAATATGAAGCAAATCGTAAGTAAGATTTGTTATTAACTGCCACAACTCAGTGGTCCTATGAAAAAGGGATCTAAGTCCAAAAATGCAACTTTTCAGAAGACGCTTTAAACACTCCGCGCACTACAAATTGCATCACCATTGTGTTTGAACACCATTTGTGTTGTTTTTTATTGGTAAACGATTTATGTTTTTTATTATTAATGTGAAGTTAATAGTTTTCTTAAAAACTCTTTCATAATCTTGATTTCGTACATTTTGTGGTTATTATAAGTCACTAGCTTTCATAAAAACTCATTCATAATCTTCATTTCATTCATTTTGTGGTTAGTATAAGTCTAAGAATTATACTAACCACAAAATGAATTCCTTGAGGGTATTTAGTTTATGAAACTGTTGTACAATAAGGGGTATTAAAACATGAGTATGTATTAGAAACCGAGCCACAAATTATATTATCACACGAATGTTTTAATACCTAGTTATGTGCAGTTTCATACACTACTTTATCTACACTCATACTCAATGTACCTATATTGAACCTACTAAATACCTTATTTGCATTTTCCATGCCATAAAGTCGTGATAGCATTTATCATATAATTTTCTCGACTTTGCTGGTAATAGATTATGAGTATTTTCCTTCGCCGCATCTAAAATATCGGGCGGAGTTCAATTTTCTTCCCATTCACAGATTTCAGACATTTTTAAGCAAGAATTAAAAAACTCATGAAATTCAGTACAGCAAAACGTATGAATAGCGCCAAAACCCAGCACATCACCGCATTAAACGCGCATGCGCTAAAGCGGGCGTTGCCACAGACAAGTAAAAATTGGAATCAAAACTTTTTCTAATAGGTACTAAAAAATGGCGATCCCTGCATTCTTTGGCCCTGCGCAGACGACAGACTATCCGTGACGCACTTTTTAGTCTGTGAAAATAGAACCTATGCAATTTTAAGCAGTAACGCACACGACGCGCAAAAAGTCCGGCGCACAAAAAAGCCGTGTAATTCGGGCAGACCGCACCGCGCCGCGGCGCGCCGCTCCGCACAAAAATTGTGTGAAAAAAATTGAACGTTTGCTTCAACGCGCGCTAACGCAGACGGCGCACACTTTAGTCGATGTATAATGTACTCTGTGTTTAGTCGGCAATCTGCATTTGCTAGGGGTGGACGTAACGCACGCGATCTATTATCATGGCGCCAGAGGTCGATGTAACTATGTTAATTCAAGAAATACAAAACAGACTGCAGCAATTTATGATACTTCTAAGGCAGAATATCATGATAGACATTTAAAAAGAAAAATGTGGGAAGAAGTGTGCTGTAATGTTTATTCCGCTCCTGTTTGGACATGTATGACGTCTAAAGAAAAAACAAAATACGGTAAGTTTAAGTTTTTATTAGACTTTTTAGTAGTAATTGGAGATAAAACTTGCAAAACTATAAAAAAAACGATTAGATGAAAAACATAGAGGTTATTTGTTTATTTTTTCTTATGCAAAAATTAGGGATGGGTATCGACATTGAATGATAATGAACGAATGACAGTTATCGATTGATGAATCGACACAACAAGATTCAATATATCAAAATCGCTTTGATTATTATGTATAACACCTATACCTTGGTATTTTAAACAAAATAATTAATTAATTGATACATAATTAATAATTAATTTCTTTACTCATGTGACCTTACTATACTGCCAGGGTACACTTCCCAGAGAAGTGGTGAAGTAGTTAGTAAAATACTTTCTCGTTTCTATTCCATTATCTGTCCCTCTCACACTAATATTAGATATATCTTCGAAAGGGCAGTTAAACAACGTGTCTTCAAAACAAATACCGTCTCTTTTTCTTACAAAATTGTGCAGAATGCACCCTGCTTTTATAATTTTTATGGCTAGTGGTATATTCACGTCTAAACCTCTTTGAAATATTCTCCATTTGCTACACAAAATTCCAAAGGCACATTCTACCATTCTTCGTGCTCTAGACAACCGGTAATTAAAAATGCGCTGTTGGACACTTAAATGGCGGTCAGGAAAAGGTCTCATTATGTGTGATGAAACTGCAAAGGCTTCATCTCCCACAAAAACAAACGGCATTGGTTGTCCATTCAGATCACCGGGAAGTTTTTGTTTATCCGGAAGAATTATTTTACCATCCAGAATTCCTTTCTCAAGTGTGGAGTTTAAAAAAATGTTTGAATCACTGAATTTTCCGTAGGCGCCAACATCAATAAATGTAAAACAGTAATCGGCATCAACTACTGCCATCAATACAGTAGAAAAATATGACTTGTAGTTATAGTAATTAGAACCCGAATTTGGCGGCATCTTAAGACGTATGTGCTTCCCATCTACCGCTCCTAAACAATTAGGAAATTGAGTTCGATCGTGGAATTGTTTCGCAATCTCTAGCCATCTCTGCACCGTAAAAGCAGGAAAGCATTGACTTTTACATAGTTCCCATATTGATGTACAGGTTTCGTTAATTATAGAACGAATAGTAGATGCGCCAATCAGATAATCTTCTTCGAGTTCGACGAACGATGACCCTCGTCCTAAATATCTGCAAAAAAAAAATAGTTCAAAAACTATAATGAATACCTAACTTTTAGTAACCTACATATAATTATTTCTTTTTTTATAGGAAAAGATATACAGACGAAGTGGAACTGTTTGAGAAGTTGCTTCCGAAGGGAACTCAGTGCTCAAAAGAATATTCCTTCTGGAAGCGGAAGAAAAAAGAAGAGAAAATATATTTACTTTGATTCACTGCTATTTTTGTTGCCATTTACAGTGGTAGAGAATAATGAATCTTCTATCGAAATCGAAAAAGTGCCGAAACATTAAACGTCACAGTGCAGAGTTCAGATACTGGAACAACTGATTCTAAACGATCAAAGACGCAACCGAAGAGCAAGACTAATTGTTACGATGAGGAGTATTTAGAAATACTAAGAGAAGGCAATCAACTGATGAGAAACAACAACTTACGTCATTCAGAAAGCAGAACAATCTTAGGAGATATGGATGAAGATGAATCATTTCTGCGGTCGCTTCTGCCTTATGTCAAACAATTTTCATCAGACCAAAAGTTGCAATTAAGAATACAATTACTACAAACAGTTTTAAATTTTAAACAGTCCTTAAGCAGTTCAGCGTCTATTCACAACCAAACACAGCAAGTATTGGATATACCTAATGAACGAATAGTAATTGTAACCGATCCATCGATGAACTCAAATATGTCTAACCAATATGACACTGCTGAGAGACCGAGTACTGAGCCCCCTAACTACAGTGACATTGCAGAAGATTCGGAATACGTTCCCAGGCCAATCTCTTTACAAAACTCAAGCAGGCCAAGCGGCTCGTCATATACACCCTCACCCGCTCATAGAGATTACGCATCAATAATTTCTCCCGAAAATGAATCACTTTTTTCTCTTGGCGACGACGACGACGTTGGCGAGGTGTAAAGTAGGTATATTATGAAAATATAAACAAAAAAAAACAATAAAAGGCTGATTGTGATTTTAGAAAATTAGTTAAGTACCTAATTGTTAAGCTAATTATTTTCTTGACTAGATACACCACCAATCAAAAGACTTAATTTCCCAAGGTATAGTAATAACATCAGCAATATTAATTGTGATTTAGTAATTAAGCTCCCAATTGTGATTTAGTAATTAAACCCCAAATTTTATTTAAAAGTGACAATTCACTTGTTTTTCCAAAATGTATGATTAATAATAATAATCTGCCATAATAATTGTGATTTAGTAGTTAAGCCCCTAATTTTATTTCAAATTCAAATTCAAATCTTTATTGCGTAACACATGTGTTTAACAAGGTCTTATAAATAGTAATATAGTTCACATGGACCCTGTCGGGCACAGCAATTGAGTAAAACAATAAGTACATTTAATTAATATTACGTAATTAGAAAAAATAATTTTAAATTAAATGATGTGACAAAATAACAATTGTAAAATAAAGAATGTCAGTCAAAGATTAGGTACAAAAGTCAAATAAAATGGTAAAATGTCAATCAAAATAATAAAAATCAAATAAAAATGGCAATGTCAACAAGATAAAATACTAAATAATATGTCAATATGTCGAGCACAGTAATTTAGTGTAGTTATGAATACCTAGCTAAATATATACACTTAACTACCTATATTAAGTGAAGCTTGGAGAATTCATAATGTAAGTTTTTATTGTAAATAAATCATGCCACAGAATAACAATGATAAAACAATGAATGTCAAAATAAAGTTTAGATAAATAGTCAAATAATGGGCGAAAAAAAAAGATATTAATATTAAAAATGGCAATGTCAA
The DNA here is from genome assembly GCA_964057195.1 of Orthosia cruda. Classification (NCBI taxonomy): domain Eukaryota; kingdom Metazoa; phylum Arthropoda; class Insecta; order Lepidoptera; family Noctuidae; genus Orthosia; species Orthosia cruda. Next base: position 21,592,588 of record OZ059848.1, on the reverse strand, counting down.
AACAATTAAATAAAATACAATTTGTCAAAATATAATTAATTAATTAAGAAGTGTACCTTCAACCAGATACCTTTCCATAGCTGACATGTCAAATCAAAATGTTAACGTCTCCGGATAGTCACGTTCGAAAGTCATCATTAAAAAATTCATTCAATGTATAATAGCATCTATCAACCAACAATTTCTTGAGACGTCTAAGGAATATTTTTTCATTTTTCTCGATTTTAATGTCATTGGGTATTTTATTATAAATTTTAATAGACATGACATGAGGGCTCGTGCTGTGTAATTTTAACTTTGACGATGGTATTACAAGTGTATTCTCAAAGCGTGAACGCGGTGCGTATCGGCGAGGTTGGTCATCAATTTTTTGGTAAAAATTTGGGTTCTGTCTTACAAATTTACAGCTTTCTAGAATGTAGATGGATATCAGCGTTAGAATTTCTAGTTTCCTAAAATGCGGTCTACAAGTTTCATCATTATCAATGTAAACCATTATTCTGATGCATTTTTTTTGAAGGACAAACAAGTCGTTACTATCTACACTATTTCCCCATAGAAGTATCCCGTACTTGAGCCATGAATACGCATATGCATAGTAAGTGGATCGTGCAGTTTTCAAGTCGGTTGTTTTTTTGAGCTCACGTAATCATAATCATAATCATTTATTGGCACTGTTTAAAAATGGTTACATCAAAGTTTACACAGTAGCATTAATTATCACATAATTTAATTTGCAATTAGGTTGATGCGAAACTCCCTGACCCCCGTACTAGTTATAACTGTACTACGGTGGGCCAGTTTTATTCTTCCCTGTTCACAATTGTAGTAATAATATAAATCCATGCGTAAATTCATTATATAAATTCAATAGTAATCCAATAATAGTATAAATTCATTGACATAGTTGATATCCTACACACAATTTATTAATTCTACACTCATTCGACATGCATTATTTTTATTTAACATTGGTAATTTACACACATTTTATAACAATACAATATTCAATACAATATTCCCATCTGCATAACTTTACACTTGATATTATTATTTCAATTACAAAGTATTTAACGTTTTACTCTAATATGTATATCAATAAGGGTAAGCCATGGAAGAACAAATTATACTTAAGAAATAAACAAATAGAACAGAATCATTTTCTTCCATGCCCTCACGCCACTGTGTGCTGTGTGATTCTGTGTTAATAAGTTATCACGTTATCTCATTATTTCCTCCACCTGAGAGTAATCCAGCCCTTCAAGAAACCCACCAATAGCCTCCCTACATTCACGACTGCTAAGATTCCTTAGCTTAAGGTTTTTGCTAATCTTATTGTAAATGCAAGGGCCAAGAAAATTTCCAAAGGTTTGAGCGAACGCAGTCCTACATCTCGGCGTATTGTAAACCATATCCTTTCTTCGCCTAGCCCCAGAGTCAGGTCTAATTATATGCTGTGTGATGATCAGCAGCTGGATGAAGAGCTTGCGTACAGAAAGTACCCCACTTTCCTTATATAAGAGATCAGTAGGATACCTGTAGTTCTATAAACTCATTACCTTAAGTAGCGCCCGTTGGGCTCTTTCTACTACAAGCATATTTGTTTTCGATGTACCACCCCATGTAGTCAGACAGTAACCAATAATAGACTGACAAAGTGAGTAATGTACAGTAGTAAGTAATTTCCTTGAACACACATTCCTGAGCATTTTAAAAATGTATATTAGTTTTCGAATACGGGCACTTAGTTTTTTGGCTTGTTCCTTCCAGTTGAGACAACGATCAACAACAACCCCCAGATATTTAATAGATGTGGTATTGATGATACTGTAACAATCACACATCTCCTCGTTGTCACATTTATGCACTTTTATAGTTACGGTGCCTGGTGGAGGCTGACTTCTGCACGAAGTGCCGAAGGAGATATACATGGTTTTTTGGGCATTCAAAGTTAATAAATTGTTATCAAGCCATGCTGCTACTGTGCGCATTCCTTGATTTGCAATGCTATTTATAGCCGACCAAGTTTTGGCTCTAAACAATAAAACCGTATCGTCTGCAAAAGTGACAATTTGACCCCCTTCCATGGCAAGATTACATAAATCATTAATATAAATTAGAAAGAGGGTTGGGCCAAGCACGCTTCTCTGCGGCACTCCATACACCATGTCGACCTCCTGGCTAAAGTTATCATCAATCTTAATACTCTGTTTGCGGTCACTTAAATAGTCCCTGAACAAATCCAGAGGTACACCTCGAATTTCCATGCACTCCAGCTTAGCGAGCAGAATGGAAACGGAGACCGTGTCGAACGCTTTAGCAAGATCGAGAAAAATACCCAGAACTCTATCTCCACTATCCAAACCATCAACAACGAACGATTTTAGTTTATGTAGCGCATCGCAAGTAGTTTTGCCTTTCCTGAATCCAAACTGGTTGCCTGAGAAAAACCCTTTCAACTCCAAGTATTTTTTCAGTCTAGAGTTGATTAATTTTTCAAGAATTTTTGACAAACTAGGTAGCAAGGAGATAGGTCTATAGTTCGACACCTTATGCCTGTCACCAGTCTTAAAAATTGGTACAGTGACAGACCTTTTCAAGACCAACGGAAAGGTACCCTTGGCGAAACATGTGTTACAATAGCAGTAACTGGTTTCACAATAATATTTACCGCTCTTTTCCAAAATTCTGTCGTTATGCCATCCCAGCCTGACGATTTTGTATTTTTGAGGCTGGAGATGACACTTCTGACTTCTGTCTCATCCGTTGGAATGAGCATAAACGATTGTAAGGGTGCATTACTATTATTTAGATTTAAGTTTTTGCTTAGATCGTCCTCATTTTTCTGAGTTCTAGATAATATATTACTGGCCAGCTCAGCTCCGACTTTAGAAAAATAATGATTTATGTTATTCAGTGAACTCTGACTGTCCCGTGTTTCATGAAGAAGATACGTTGTTGATTTATCTTTTTTATCCAAGTTGCACATATTTTTTACTATACTCCACTGGCCTTTTATACAAGTTTTATTGTTTTCTAATTCGACTTTAAAGTAATTATTTTTTAACTTTTTCAATAGATTATTACAGGTGTTGCGATAACGTTTGTAAGTAATTTGTAGCACCTCATTTTCCGGATCCAACCTAAGGCTCTGGTGAATCTTGTCACGGTTTCTTATACAACGACATAAACCTGGTGTTATCCAGGGTTTGATATTAGTTTTACGCCTAGTTAATTTATTGATACTTGTGTGTCGTTTTAAGGTATCTCTCACGATATTAAGGAATTGATTTGTTATTTCATTTGGGTCTGACAGGGATAGTATGTCTTTTCAATCGAACTTTTCCAAGTCTAAAATAGTGGAATCATAGTCACATTTTGTGGATAGTCTCCCACCACTTTTCTTTATTGCCTCTGCCTTTTGAGGGATTGCTGTCATAACACAATTATGATCGGTCAATGTACTATTACAAACTATAGTGGCACTTTTGAATTTTGTTTTAATGAAACAGTGATCAAGACAGTTATTTTCCCTAATAGGAAAGGTGTGCGACGGCAAAAGACCATGCGAGGCCAGTAAGTTGCTATATTCTAAGGATTTTCCATGCAGGTCGTTTTCTTTAACATTAATATTAATATCGCCCATCAGAACAACAGTTTTGTATTGTTTTAACCCTGCCAACACCCTATCCAAAGATACCAGAAAAGTGTCTACGTTCCTAAAAGAAGGTGGTCTATAGATCGCAACCACCGCCAAATCACTACCTCTAGTAACAGTCAAACAGCCTCTAGACAGACAGGTTCTGTTACATCGCATTTTATAGTGTCTTTAATATAAATGACAATGCCGCTATTTTTATTTATATGATTCTTTGTAGCATAAGGGACGAAACCATCGATTGATGGTATGACTGTAGAGTCCGATAGCCAGCATTCCGTTAGAATTATAAGATCATAGAAAATATCCAGCCGCTTAAGAAGAACCAAAAGTTCATCATAATTTTTATGCAAGCTTCTAATATTCTGCGTCAAGATGGTACAACCTTGATGAGTCCTACGAAGAGCCAGTCCACAGTGTTCCGGGACTCCGACTACCATTGCGCTGCCGACATTGATTTGTTCATCAATGTCAGAGGAAATCACTTGGTAGTCAACCATAATCCTTATTACGAGTTGTTATTGTTAGGATTTTGACAACGCAATGGCTCGCCACTCCCATCAGACCACACCATTTACTAAAGCTTTGGAAATATATGAGAACGCAAAATTTGTGTTTGTGTAATAAACTGATTTTGTGTGAGTGTTGCTAGCAGGGTCACAAAACAGAAAAGACATAACAGTAATATAGGCTTTGAGAACATGCATAGCCTTTGACACTTTAGGCAATCAAATAAATGTAAAGTTGTAGGCGTTATTTGTATAATAAGGCATACCACTATGCAAATTCTGGCATGTGCGCGCGAGTTACATGGTTTTTTATATGTACTCGTAAGGACGTCTATCTTAATTTGAAAAAACTCTCGCTTAAACACCAGACAAACCAAAACATGAGACACTTCCGGCATAGAAAACATATCAAAGAAAACAAAAAAACACAAATCACCTTTACAGCACATTGCGTAATGTAAAATTGTAGGCGTTATTCGTAAATAGGATATTATTATGTAAAATCTGGTGTGTGTGCGCGTGCTATATGCCTTATATTTCAAGATTTCTAACTTAATTTTTAAAAACTCTCGCACAAACATCAGACCCACCAAAACATGAGACACATCTGCCATAGAAAAAGATTCAATGAAAACAAAAAATAAAAGTTACCCTTACAAATCAGCGGCAATGGTATGTCGAATTAAAAAGCTGATACTTAAAGTAAATTGAACTCTCAAATTCAATAATATATTTTTCTTATTTTAGTCACAGTTTAATATAATTATGATTATTACTGCTTACAGTGTAAGTGATCAAGACCGAATGTGAAGTAGACCTTGCTTAATATAACCACAGAATGATGAGTTACTGCAGATATTCTAAGTATTCAAAGAAGAATAAAAAAACATACATTACATAATATATCCACAGTATGTTTAGTTACTGCCGATATTCTAATCAATTAAGACCTAATTAAAAACAAACTCTACTTATTATATCCACAGTATATTTAGTTACTGCTGATCTCCTAAGTCATTAAGGCAAAATAAAAAACATGCTTTACTTATTATATCGACAGTATACACAGTTACTGCACATAATTTAAGTAAAACCTAAATGATAGAGCTTTACTTACTAATCCGGGGTAACTATACTTACTGTTGTTATGTTAAGGAAGATTTGTCATTTATTGGACTTACTGCCTTTATCCTAAACGAAATTTACTGCTTCCCGATAAGCTATTAAAACAGGTGTCAGCACATCTGGTAGGGCTCATTGCGCTGATTCGGGATCAATTTTTAACTCATTTTATCAAAAATTTCACTTACTGCTAATATCGCTAGCGCGGCAGCAATGTGCAGCGGTGTAATTGTGTTGGGTGCTGATGAGGTGCTGATAGCGTTGGTGCCAAGGAAGATTAAATAAAACGGCGGGCAAGTACATTCATTCACGTGTGTATTGGACCAGTTTCACAGTTGGAAGAGGCTTGTTGCCACCGATAACATATTCATTGACACAGTACCTTCTGCTCTTAGAGCAAGGTTATTTCCATTTTTCGTAAGGGACAGATGTATATGTTATGGACCAAGTGATTAATACGGCATTATCCATACTGCTCGGGCAGTTTGAGAAATGCCCAATATGAGTAAGCGATAAGATAAAAACTATTGAAAAAATCCGAACTTATTTTAATGTTAACATTGGTTTTAATATGTAACAGTTGTGTCCGATTACTATTTAAGCAACAAAGTGGACGGAGCACCGCTACTACGCGTTTCTATTTCTGTCTGCAGAATCTAAAGTAACCTGACATGAAGAAGACATCTCCTTCGAACCTAACCTATCCATGTCAGGGTGCCCTAAGCTCGCTTCGCTCGCTCTTGGACTAATTCATTGACCATAATTATCGAATTGCCCAATCGTTACGAAGCAATATTCATAATGACCAGACAATGTGATAAATATAGAAGTTTAAATCAGTATTCATTACATTGCCCGATTTGACTTAACTAGATTCATAATGCCCGAGCATTATATATAGTGCCCTGATTAATCACTTGGTCCATGACATATCATATAAGTCATAGGTACCTATATGCCCGCGGAGCGTCGGCATCGGCATTAAATTAAATTTGGTTCAACTAGTCGACGGCACGAACTAATTTGTGCGCGACAATGATATTCAAATAAACAGATACGTTATACACTCACAAAACAATTGAAAAAAGTGTTCCGCTCAGCAGCGGCAGCACACATACACACTTTTCATTCATCTGACATTTCACTACAAGTCGAAAGGCATGGCTTGATAAAACTAACAAGAAAAAAAGAGACAGCTAGTGTTTGTCACTTGCGTGTGAATGTAAACAAACATTATTCTGACCACCAATGTTGTTATCTTTTTCTAACCTCCAAATATCAGAATATTAGGGAAAAAAAAATTAGTAAATTGAGGCGTATTGCGTACTTACATATGGTATGAGATCCCTTCTGTTTTATGTACTTTGGTATCTATTCTTGATAGATCTTGGTTTTAGTCGATACTTTAATAGACAATAGTGATAAAAAAACACGCAGCTAGTCGTTGAATCCCCCGACACCATTAAATTTATTTTCTTAGTCAGTGCATGTCCGGTCGCGGTTTTCAGTGTGTTTTTTGCACATTATTTTAAATTAATTGGATATTTGTATGAGGAGGTGTAATATTTTCAATTATTCTTTGTTTAATCGGGTGTAAAAATAAAATACAATAAAAACATTGTAAAAAAGGGTTTACTTTTAATATTTTTTTTTATTTGTCCACAAATCTGAGAAAATTTCCTTTACACAATATTTACAGATAAATTACAATGTAAAACTGGGTAAATACCTGTGAAATCTGATAGCTTATTTCATAAGGATTCCAACAACATAACATTTATACATGGTTCCCATACAAAAGTTCCGAGAAATCGGCGTTTTTCTGAGACCGGGCGATAGGGGAAAAAAAAGATGGCGCCGGGGGACTTGTCGGCCATTTTGTCGGCGAGGCCCCTGGCGTCCCCCGGGTTGGAACGTTGAGGGGATAATTGGTACAATTTCTAAATACACACGATGGCATTTTATTTTACTTTTGTTTCAACAAGACCTATCGCTCTTGGCCATGCGTGACATAAACTAAAGACTAAAGGTCACAATTGTGACCTAATCGAGTCTTTAAAATGCGCGCGCTCATAACATATCTGTTTATTTGAATATCATTGGTGCGCGAGGTTAAAATGCATGCCATTTCATTCGACAAAATGTGCGAATGAGATAGATTCTGTGATGAGCAGTAAGAAGCTAGTTCGCGTACGAATTAGCACTTTTGCAAATTTGTATCGAAATGTATGATGATTTAGGACGAAAACGAGCGAGCGAAATTTTATAAACAGACCTTTGGGAGTCTAGATATCATGACAAAACTACTAAATGTATATTTTCAAAATAACATTATTTGCATTGTTGAATCAATAATCTATCGCTCTATGGAGGCCGTTTTGCAATTTTCCTTCTTCTTATGGTATTTATTTCCGCCCAAAGATTAAAATTAGTGTTGAAATATGGAACTTTCGACGCTCATAACTTACAAATATTTTATTTTTTAACTTTTTTGTTTCCATACTGGGCTAGTTAATGATGAGACAAATTGATATATTTTTTTATTTTGAACGTACATCGTCAAACAGTGGATTAATCGCCGGACTACGTTTGTATGGAAGAATAATCGACTAGTGTAACCTTAATACTAATTTGCAGAAAACCCCGCATAATTCCAACAAGCTGCTCCAAAATGAACCAGCTAAACTATATGAGTTCAAGATGTTTGTTCTTTGATAGCGAGTTGCAATGAAAACATTGTTTAATAAGTGCACAAGGGAATCCGCTTCCGTTCCGCGCGACCGACCGTCATGCTGACTCACACGCTCGTCATAGTTCAGTTTCTTTATTAATACGTATTTTATAACCTTCTATACTAAGTTTATGCAGTTTAGAAGGCCGTAACAACATCTTCTAATAATGTACAAACTGTACGGAATTAGGCAGGCTTCCTCTATGTGAGAAGATTTGTTAATTTATTATTTACATTGCGTGCCATATAGGTTGTGAAGTGGAGGTCAGTACCACTGCTGTTTAAGTAGGCAGTACCTACGATGTTTTTTTATTGTTTTCAACCTATGAGGTTGTAAAAGGTGTTTCTAAAGCATACTATTGAATAACGACGACGGGTAAGTTAGAAGGTTTGAAGAAAATATATATTTATTATTAATCTAGTAGTACATTTTTTGTGAAACATGGTTAATAGGGTTCCGTACCTCAAAAGGTAAAAAAAGTTAATTAAAAAAATCAAAAAACCCGACTGCTTAAAAAGCGAACTAAAAAGACGTAAACAAGAAGAATATCATGCTGTGCAGTCGGAGATACATCTGGTTTTGGTCAGCCAGCTCGCGAATATTATCAAATCACCTCTTAAAACCCTTTATTTTGATACCTGTGGGGTATAGGTGGGCGATAGGTTTGGCAGATCCGCCATTTTTTTCTTTTCCCATTGTTAGGTAGCCAGTGACACTCGCAGGGTTAAGACTAATCACTTTCTTGTCCGTCTGTCTGTCTGTCCGTGTGTCACCACCGATTTTCTCAGGAACGGGTGGACCTAGCAAGTTGAAATTTATACCACATACTGAGGTCTATAGTCCCTATTAGACGTATAAAAATCAAGGTCCTGAGTCAACACGATAAAAACAAAGTTCAACGGGAACTACCATATAGGTTTTCGATCCAAAACCTATAGGGTACGTCCGGTTGACCTAGAATCACGAGTTTTGGTTAAACGCAAGGTCTTAAAGCAAAAGTAAAGGAAAAAGTGTGAAAAATAAAAATATTGAAAATTAAAGCAAATTTTGGTACTTACAAGGTTTCGCGAAAATTAAATCTTATCTTTAAAACTTAGCCACCAATAAAAATTATACCAATTTTATTATGACGGTGTATTGGGTACATACGGAACCCTCGGCGTACGAGTTCGACTCGCACTTGACCGGTTTTTTATTCGTATGACTAACCCTCAGTTTCCCACCTTAAAATTATCGGAGAATTAATGTGACAAATTGTCAAACACGCGTTATCTTCTGTGATTGGCTGTTGAAAATTAATTCAACCAATCACAGCAGATAACGCGTGCTTGACAATTTGTCACATTAATTCTCCGATAATTTTAAGGTGGGAAACTGAGGGTAATACATTTGCTTTAAAAAAAATATGAACAACACTCCTCCAAAACGACTTGGATGTTTAATAATATTTTACACATAAAAAAATATGGTGTGAATTTCTTCTTATATAGGATGTAAAAATGTAAATAAAAAAATATTTCAATGGTAATGACCTCCACTTCACAACCTATATACGCTTTGTTCAATGTAGGTACAAAAAGTATAAACTATATAAGGTACAAAATTAAAAAAGAAGAGGTTGGTTGCCTGTTGGTCTTATTATTAATAAAAAAAGCTGGAATTTGTCATTAAATTTCATATTTTGTTTTTCGGCGATGTCATTTTATTCTTTCTTTTTTATTTCGTCCTTTTTTTATCAAAACGAATTTAATTAGATTTTATTTTTTTGACTTTAACTTCATGCCATTTAGTCTCTTCCTAAATATTAAGATTACCTACTTACTAAAAAGTAGTATTAGCATTTTAATAAAACTTTGCTGTGATGAAAATGTTTAGTTATTTTGCTGCGTCGGACGAGATGGGAAAGAGACGTAATACGGCTTGTGACAAATTGGGAAGCTGACTACCTGTACAAAGTGACGTATCAGTGAAAGTGACCTATCAAGGATAGGGACCACATAGCTAGTGTGACGTCATCACAACCAAAAAAAATTCGTCCACTTCGCTGTCAACGTGAAAAGTGCCCAGAACGCTGGCAGCATTGCCACGTTGGATGCCAATGCTGATTCTCTGTCCAAGGACAAGCCCAGCCCTCTGGTCACGTGAAGAGTCGAAAAACCATTTGCTGACATCTCGAAATACTCGAAGAGCACTCGGACCCCATGGACCTAATGTTGTTGAAGTTGTTGGTTGTTATTGAATTGTGTGTAAAACTATCAATTTATCATTTCCTGTAATTGAACATAAAAATTGTACGTTCTTCTTTAATCAACTATCTTAAGCACAACATTATGGATTATTGGGCTCGAAATTCACATTATTTGAACAGATCATTTAAAATTGATGGCAATAGATGGCGCTGTATTAAATGTCTGAGGCTTTCCACTCGATTGTTTAAATCTGTATTATAACATATTTTAATGCGAGGAAACTGTAAAAACGTGCAAAAAATATTTTAAAATATAAAAGTAGGTACCTACATAAAGTATATAATAAATAAATAAATATAAAACAAATCTTCACTGTATTTAAAAATAAAAATATTCATGCACCGAGTAAATCCTTTTAAGTCGCTGCTAACACCATATATCACCAACTTAGGGTAATTTACCATAGATTTAAAATAAAACTTTATCAGCAGGGTAATTTTTAGGGTACAAACTCAGTGACGGTAATTTTAGGGTAGGTTTTTTGTTGATGCTTGTTAACTTATTTGAGTAAAAAATTGCAATAAAATGGACTTTAGAAAAATATTTCTCTTGAATCCGCAATCTCTTAAAACTTATTTCTTTCTTCTTGCATGAAATGTATCAAATATGAATATTAACGGGTGGGCAAGCAACTTAAGAAATTTAGGGTAATTTTTTCATTTAACTTGAAATCTAGGGTAAATTGGGATTAAAAAATAAACAAGAACTGGCAACACTACATTTGACCACTATCTCGCCTGATGTTAAGCGATGATGTGGCCAACGTTGAAGCACGCTTGCCTAGAAGAAACCTATTCACTCTTAACTTAAATACTCCAAGGTTGTATCTATCAGGAAACAAAGACTCCGGAAGGGAGTTCCAGTCCTTAGCTGTGTGCACAATGAAAGTATTTGCAAAACGCTTTGTAAGGGAGGGATGTCTACCATGTACCGATGGCGCATGGCCGTATGTCTTGTAGTCCGATGATGGAAAGGGCAAGGCGGAATCAAATTGTGCAGTTCCGTCGCACAATTTGATGTTTTGGGGGCCGAGTCACCCACGTCCGTAGGAACGTACCCTTTTTCTGATTCCCTACACGTGGTCCCCGGGTGGTGCAAATCAGGTGACACTAACTGGTGGGAGGCTTCGGCCGAAGGCTTGTGACCACCCACCGGGCAAAGACGTACCGCCAAACGGCCTAGCTGTGTTCCGGTTCGATGCTCGGTGTAGCCAACTAGAGGAGTTGGGTCGAGATAGCTGTTACACTGCAGGTTGACCAGCCTGACGCGCGCTATTAGGGATGTATCGGGAGACTAGTCGCGGAGGATAGCGGGATCCGAGGCACGGTGCGCCGCTGGCCGACCGCAGGTAGTTGGGGGCCCAAGTAGTGTGCCAGCCAAACACGAAAGGCTGCCCCGCCAACTGTCGAAAAATCCCGAAATGCACCATCGTGCTGGTTGGCGACCAGATGGGGAGGGCCCGATGGACATTCCGGGGGGGCTCGGGCGTCCCCGCAGTCTCCGGACTAGTACCCCAATGATGCTGTCCTTTCAGTGCGTGTCTGAAGATTAGCATCGTCGAACCTCGTCTCACTTCCAACTCCTCTCCTCCGTTCACACTTATAAAACATGAATGATGTCAAGGAAAAAGAATAATAGTTTTAAACAGCGGCTGCACCCCCTCCCCCACAAAGTGCACCTCACCAACATAAGGGGTCTGCACTCAAATCTCTCTGCAGTCCAATACCACCTGGAGACTGAGAAACCAGCGCTATTTTTCCTTACGGAGACGCAGATAGCGAGTCCATCAGACGTGTCGTACCTGTCTTACCCAGGGTTCACCCTGGAGCACAATTTTAGACCACGGGCGGGCGTATGTATGGACGATCTTTGCTGTCGGCGTCTCCGTAACCTTGAGGACTCAAGATTCACAACGCTCTGGGTTCTGGTGGACACAGGTCTGGATAAAATTATCTACGCCTGTGTCTACCGTTCGCACAGTGGAGATCAGGAGGCAACCAGGCTCACAGAGTACCTCAGTGAGGCGGCTGATGCAGCACAGCAGCGGTACCCTTCTGCCCAATTAGTGTTACTGGGGGACTTTAATACCCACCACCAGGAGTGGCTCTTCCCATACCAGTGCACTGATCATGCTGGACGGGAGTCTTTCTTCCGCAAAAAAGAGTCAATTTCACCCGGCTCCAACTTTCCGAGATGTGACCGTGCCAATAGCTGACCATCTTGAGCTTCTTGGCGTTACGTTGACATCGACTCTCAATTTTGGGCCATACATTGAGGCAAAGGCTCAGCTGGCTGCCAAAAAACTGGGGAGCCTTGCAAAGGTGAGAAGGTATTTCACGCCAGAACAGCTGCTCAGCTTGTATCAAGCGCAAGTTCGATCATGCATGTAGTACTGTTCTCATCTCTGGGACGGATCTGCCAAATACCAGCTTGATGCACTGGAGTCGATCGCTAAGAGGCTCATCAGCGATGAGGCACTGGTTAAGTCAAAGCTCCAGAGCCTTGAACATCGTCGCCGAGTTGCCAGCTTGTCGGTTTTTTATCGGTTACATTTCGGGGAGTGTGCGATGGAATTGCATGATTTAATTCCACCCAGCCCGTTCCATCATCGGACTACCAGACGTACGGCGATGCGTCATCGATATATGGTGGACATCCCACCCATACGTACTAAACGTTTTGGGAATACTTTTATTATGCGTACAGCTAAGGAGTGGAATTCCCTGCCGGAGTCTGTGTTTCCCGATAGCTACAATCTAGGGGTCTTTAAGTCAAGAGTGAATAGGTTACTTCTAGGCAAGCGTGCTCCACCATCGACCACATCATCGCTTACTATCAGGTGAGATAGTGGTCAAGCGCGAGCCTATATAAGATAAAAAAAAGAAAAAAAAAATGTAACCGATAAAAAACAGACAGGCTGGCAAATCGGCGTCGATGTTCGAGGCTCTGGAGCATCTAGCTGGTATTTGGCAGATCCATCCCAGAGGTGAGAGCAGTACTCCACGCATGACCGAACTTGCGCTTTATACAAGTTGAGCAGCTGTTCAGGCGTGAAGTACCGTCTCACCTTTGCAAGAATCCCGAACTTGTTTGCAGCTAACTTAAGCTGGGTCCAGACGAGTGTAACGTGTAATGTAGCATCAACAGTGTGGACGGCACACGAACTCAAAGCGAATTGTGAACGCGAAAATATTTCAAAAGCTGTTTCCACTCAGTTGCTACGAACATGCCGAATAGGAAGGTCGTGATAGCTGGTGCGGCTTTTATTTTCATGTATTTACTAACTGAAGACCGCAAAAGTCGGAAGCGTCGATGGTGGAAAACTAATTTGTATAAAAGAAGATCTTCTTTACTTGTGGAACTAAAATCTCAACATATAAGTGGTCAATATAAAAACTTTACCCGGATGTCGCCTACTGACTTCGAATATTTGTTAACAATCATTGCGCCTAAAATATCAAGACAAGACACTATAATGAGATCTGCAATTTCGCCGCAAGATAGACTGGCTCTAACACTAAGATTTTTGGCAACAGGAGATTCATTTACAAGCCTTCAATACACCTTCAGAATTTCAAAACAGTCAATGTCTTGCATTGTACCAGAAGTTAGTGAAGCGATTATAAAATCATTGAAAGAAAACATTAAGGTGAGTTTTACATATTTTTATTTATTTATTAAAATAACAAATTAAGCTATTGTATTAAGTAGGGTAAGCAAAATTAAAATTATTCCAAAATTAAAATTAGAAAGGTAAATCAAATTGTATCTTCAAATCATGTAGTACAAAATTTATTATTTTCAAATCAGGTCATTCACAAAATCTACATCTTCATATGAAGTTTGAGATAATTCTGAGGAAACAGGTGAAGCATATGGAGCAGTAGGGCAACTTGTCTGTTTCTGACCTGTTGAATACCCTGAAGTAAGTTCTGAGCGATTAGACAAAGAAGGTGGTTCATTGCAGTATCTTGATGAAGGAACCGAGCCTGTTGTATACCCACTGTAATTGAATGCCGATGGATAATAATGTTGAGAAAAGTTAGTGCATCCTTCATCGGCTTTGAATATTACGTCCATTATTGCTCGCTGCACGGCATTTTTAGTACTTCTGTTATATTGTTGCATCTTGCTGCATATAAAATTTGAAAAGAAAAGGGTTTCACTGTCAAAATTGTTTGGATTATTGTTTCGGGGTTCAGGAGTCGGACTAGAAGCAGCACTCTTAAGCAGGCCAAGAGCCTCCGAAAACATACCCATTTTTTTATTTTCGTCTGATTTCTTTTTTTTGGGGGCCTGACCAGTTGGTGATATAAATTCTGAACTGTTATCATTTTCTACACTTGTAGATGCACTCTGTTCCGGTTCATTTGTAATCTGTAATTAAAAAGAAATTTATTGTTTCAGCTGCCAAAAACAGAGTCAGAATGGATCCAGATCTCAAACAGATTTTGATGAATTGTGGAATTTTCCCCATTGTGCCGGAGCCATGGACGGTAAACATGTCATTCTCGAGGCTCCGGTACATAGTGGCACAGAATATCGTAACTACAAATCGAATTTCAGTATAGTGATGTTTGCTTTAGTAGACGCGGAATATAATTATAAATTTCTGTATGTCGGATGTCAAGGCCGCATTTCAGATGGTGGAATTTTTAAAGAAACTGAATTATATAAAAAACTAGAAAATAATTCGTTAAGATTGCCTGCACCTGAAGCACTGCAAGGTAGAAACAAAGTAGTACCATATGTTTTTGTAGGAGACTCTGCCTTCCCTTTACAAAACAATATAATGAAACCCTATCCAGGAGAATACCCCAAGGGATCGCCGCGAAGAATTTTTAATTACCGGTTAAGCAGAGCTCGCAGGATTGTAGAAAATGTATTTGGTATCACAGCATCTGTGTTCAGAGTTCTACGAAAACCTATGCTCCTTCAGCCCAAAACCGTGGAGACTATAGTCATGGCTATTGCACACTTGCATAATTTTTTGAGAAACACGGATTCATCTAAAAACTTGTATGCACCCCCTGGCTCACTTGACAGCGACCAAAACGGAAGATTATGTGAAGGTAGTTGGCGGAGAGATTGTGAAATGTCATCTTTACTTCCATTGAATAATGTACCTAGAAGAGCTGCCTCAACGGCAAAACAAATTAGGGATGAGTTTAATGACTATTAATTTATGAACGTGGGTACAGTTTCTTGGCAGAATACATATTGTTAAGTTTTTTTTATCAAGTCGAAGGAAACTAGTTCAATGCAGTTACCTCTGTGTTGCGTCGTTTCCTTGGATTATTTCGATCTCCTAAAAATGCCAGCGCCTCGTAAGCAAACCATGTACTTTTGTACGTTTCATCCCCACCTGTAAAATAAATTACAATAAATAAACAATACAATAGAATATAGTACATATATGTATAGTAAAATATAGTAATATAGTGGGTATACAATAGAAGTAATAATTGTACTAATAGCAAGTAAGTGATAATACCTAAGTAAAAACTAAATTAATAAATAAAAGTGTGTAATATGTAAAGCAACAGAAATTTATAATAAAACATACCTTTTCCGGAACTATGGCTCTTCTTTACTTTTCCTTTTTCTCTTCGATGTGAAGCAAGCAAACTAATCATTTTGTTTTTGCATTCTTCTACATCTCTTTCCAATGAATGAGCAATATCACTCCAAGCATCGTGTTTCAGATTTTTTTTAAAGTATTGCGGGTTTTTTGGATCCCAAACATAGATTACCTCCCAATAGATACCGCATGCCTACTGTTTTGTTTGATTCCGAGATCACCAAATTTGGCGGAAGGCACGGGTTGCGCGGGGAGTGACAAGTGCGCCGTGATTGGCTATTCAAGGTCACGGTACCTGTCGTAGTGACGGGACATGCGC
Organism: Orthosia cruda; assembly: GCA_964057195.1. Lineage (NCBI taxonomy): Eukaryota > Metazoa > Arthropoda > Insecta > Lepidoptera > Noctuidae > Orthosia > Orthosia cruda. The sequence continues at coordinate 21,576,418 of OZ059848.1, read as the reverse complement.
ATTAAATGTCGATAAAAATATCGATATTTTTCAAACAGAATGATATTTTATGTAAATTTTTTTATAATTACTTTAATAATGATAAAGAAAAACATCGATCGAGAAAAGATTTTGATTTTGGCCAAACGTGATTTAATTTAATTGTAATCCTATGTAAACAGGGCCACTCTGAGCTCTCGTTATGAGTAGAGTACAATTAGTTCAAAGTAAAAATAAACTAATTTGTTAATTTTAAATAATCCATTTTAACAAAATCATTTTATTCTCCTATATATCTAATTAAACATCGATCATCGATACTTTTCGATAAGCAAAAAACGTATTTGTCTCAACATTTTTACATTTTTTTTGGGAGGTTATCTGTGATCCCAAATAACAGGTTTTTCTTGATACAAACTAATAAGTTCAAGCGATTGTTCGTCACTCCACATCATGAACGTACATATGACACAACCGTCACGAACGCCGCACATAGATAGGTTTTTAGGTTTTATGCGGCCAAAATTATTTTAATTGCTATAACTATTCTAAATGACATAAATGATAATAAAAAACCACTTTCTGTTGAAATTTTAAATATTTATTCAAGAAAATATCATATTTATGAAAAAAAAGTCAAAAACCTAACGTCACAGACATAAAAAAGTATATTTCATAAATGTACATTTTAAACGTTAGTGAGTAATGAATTGACGTATCCCCTCCGACAGTCGACACATACTCCATGCCAATTCGTTACTCCAGATCCTCATCATCCGAGGATTCTGGTGAAGCGGAGTCTGGTTTGGTGGGTAAAAGCATATCTAAAGTCTCCGGAGAAAAGGATTTAGATATTTTTTTTCTCCTTCTTTGTTTTATACTAATACTGCTAATGAGCGGATCAGAGCTCAATAATAGTCGATTATAGATGTCGCGGTTACACTGTTCGCGGGAAAATTTTCTTGCGTAATTTTCTCTATACATGCGAAAGTGCTTATTTCTGGCCTCTTGAGCCTCCTCCGACAATTGGCCTATTGGGAGAAGTGAATTCTCTATTATGGCAGCACCATGTATGAGCACTTTGTGCAAAGTAGGGGTCATCGGGTGCCACCCATAATACTGCACGTATAATTTGGCGGTATCTAGTGCATACTCATCATATTTCTTGACGTCAATAATGTATCCACTTGAAATCGTTTCTAAAATGACTTTCAGTCTGTAAATTAGATTTTGAAGGGCGGCCTGGGCGATTTTGGGCTTGGAATGGGATTTCAAACGTCCCATTTAACCATGAGTGGTTAGATTTTAAGAAATCCTCTTCTTTTCTTTGTGCTTTAGACCATTTTTTCTTTATGGCAGTCTTGAAGTAAGCAATATTTCGCTTTAGTTTTTTTATATTTTCCTCTGTGTCACCGTAAGATGAAAACAGGTAATTTTCTAAATAGGCCAATTTTTCATCCATTGTTAATAAATATTGGCTTTTCATTTTATCGTAGAGAAATTGACGGGTGACTAATTTTGTTACGGATGAGCCAGGAGAACCTACGACGAAAAAGAAAAAAATATATTTTTTGGAACATTTTTCAACATAACTTTTTTTACCCTACCTGCACCTACCTGCAACTGATTTTTATCAGAATTATAAGAAAAGAGTATTAAGTATTATTATAAATAATAATTTTGAGGCGAGAGGAAGCGATAATATAACTAAATTACTTTTAAACTGAAAAATCAAGAATATTTTTTCAAGAAAACGTACTAAGTTTTGAAGGTTTAAAATAAAGGTTTTTTAATTATACTAGGTTGACAATTGCTATAATAAATAATAGTATTTACCTGAAGCACTCGAATCCATATTGTTTACTTTGAAAACTGTCTTTAAATCAAAAATATTGACGACGAAAAACAAGTCACTTTAAAAGCGTAAAGAGCGAAAGCGCGTGCGGAGACTAACAAGTTCCGACTACCTGCATACGTACCCCGCGCGGGTATTGAAGCCGAGAAGACCGGTTTATTATCGTCTGTTCTATTGTTAAGGTAGAAAGATATTACATTTTGTATTTGTAACTAGTTTAAAATCTTCAATTTTGGCCGCATAATTATGCAAAATCTATGTTAGTGCGCCGTCCAAACGAGCACTGCGAGCGTCTTTGTGTTCGCGCGAAAAACCGACAGCCGATGGATCAACCCCGAGCGCCGCGCGAGCGTTACATGTAATGCTCGTAGTCCACACGTAGAATTCGTGTTACATTACACGGTGGATTACATTACACGTTACATTCGTCTGGACCCGGCTTTAGCTTTCGCCTCAATGAACGGACCGAAGTTAAGGATCGATGTCAGCGTAACACCTCTCTAAAGGTTTGACTTGAGCAATGTGCCGAGCCGCAGGAATTAAAATGAAAATCATCATCATCATTTCAGCCGAAAGACGTCCACTGCTGGACATAGGCCTCCCCCAAGCGTCGCCTCATTGACCGATCCCGTGCGTCTCGCATTCATCGCCTTCCCGCAACCTTAACCAGGTCATGCGGTCCACCTAGTGGGAGGCCTTCCAACGTATCGTCTTCCGGTTCGCGGTCGCCATTCCAGAACTTTTCGGCCCCATCGGCCATCCGTTCTGCGAGCAATATGCCCTGCCCACTGCCACTTAAATTTGGCAATTATTCGGGCTATATCGTTATAATACTCACAGTGGATCTTTCTGTCTCAGAAAGAGTCAGTTATACAATGATAACTTCACTTTTAATATTGTCACAAAAATAGCTTCTGCGCAGGCTCTTGCAGCCAATTCAGAGACACAAAGATCCCTTGTGAGTATTATAACTTTGGTTCTCCTGCGTGATCTGACGATGCGATTTCTGACGTGATCACGCAAGGAAAATGAAAATATGTGATATTAAATCAAAATCAATGTTGCTACGTATATGAGAATATATTTGACTGAGTTATTTACAATAGATACCTATATCTAATAATTATAATTTTCAAATCTTACCCTCTTACTAATAAACACAGAATAAAGTTATTCCAAGTTTAAACCTATGAAAATGTATGATTATTCCTTTTTTATTCCTCGTATAACTATTCCGTGTTTATTAGTAAGAGGGATAACGTTAAATATCTCAAAAATAGACACGTAAATACATCACAGTAGAATGATAGGTACATAATATTATCTTATATTCTATAAATGCATATTTTTATTTCTGAATAACATCGAGAAGGAATAACTATAATGATGGAAGTCTCCTAAATAGCAAATAGTGACACAACCAATGATATTCAAATAAACAGATACGTTATACACTCACAAAACAATTGAAAAAAGTGTTCCGCGCAGCAGCGGCAGCACACATACACACTTTTCATTCATTTGACATTTCACTACAAGTCGAAAGGGATGGCTTGATAAAACCATAAGAAAAAAAGAGACAGCTAGTGTTTGTCACTTGCGTGTGAATGTAAACAAACATTATTCTGACCACCAATGTTGTTATCTTTTACTAACCTCCAAATATCAGAATATTAGGAAAAAAAATGAAATAAATTAGTTAATTGAGGCGTATTGCGTACTTACATATGGTATGAGATCCCTTCTGTTTTATGTAGGTACTTTTGTATCATAATTGGTACAATTTCTAAATACACACGATAATCCTATCGCTCTTCGCCATACGTGACATAAACTAAAGACTAAAGGTCACAATTGTGACCTATTCGAGTATTCACAATGCGCGCGCTCATAACATATCTGTTTATTTGAATATCATTGGACACAACAAAAAAAAATACAGTACAGTATAATACGCCATTTTCCTCGGAGCCGCGGTCATGGAACGCAAGAGCGAGTTGACACGAGACTCAGTCAGTGCAAAATATTCTACAAGCACGTTTTATGACCGCAACTGCTGCGAGTATTGGCGTTTAAAATAAATAATCTATACTAATGGCGCTAATTCTGTTACACACCGGACCGAACTAAAAATATTGCAGTCTGATTGAGAAAGAAGTTTAGCTGTAGTACTTGTTGAAATATTTTGACATGTCTTGTTGAGATATTTTGTCTAAAATTTTTCAAATAAACTGAATATTTTATTTTTGTTTATGCCATATTCCTTAACTTTAATAAATATTTTTTTTATGCATATTTTCTATACACTATTAAAATTGCGATGTTTCAAATCTGACAATCGTCCCGCGGCGGATAATTATTTTTATATTTTTTAATTTTAGGAAATTCGTGTATTTAAGCGGTAACACAGAATCAGAGCCATTAAATTTGGCCACTTTTCTCCGTCGTCACCTTCGTCGTAACTTTTTAGGGTTCCGTACCCAAAGGGAAAAACGGGACCCTATCACTAAGACTCCGCGATCCGTCTGTCACCAGGCTGTATCTCATGAACTGTGATAACTAGACAGTTAAAATTTTCACAGATGATGTATTTCTGTTGCCGCTATATAATACTAAAAACAGAATAAAATTAATATTTATGTGGGGCTCCCATACAACAAACGTGATTTTTTTGCCGTTTTTTACAATAATGGTACGGAACCCTTCGTGCGCGAGTCCGACTCGCACTTGGCCGGTTTTTCCTGATTACACCCGTTTACTTTGAGCTACACTTATCTTACATCCCTGTTCAACCGTTCAACGAAATTCATACAACTATACATTCAACTACACGGACACAAATTATATCGTGATTTAGAAAGAGACTGTCAAATAGGTGTGAGTGAAATAGACAATCTGGTACTTAAATCTTTAAGGCTTAACACGCACTGCGAATTATTGTCCACGTACTGAATCTTACCAACACGCACTGCGGATAAAATTCGGCGCGACTTTTCTCTTTGTACCTGTTCATAGAGTTCAAAATATACGCGCATTAATAATCTGCGTTGGATTCTGTGGCAAAACACGGAATTCTTAGGGTATTATTTTCGCGCGATTTTTTTGCGAGCAGCTTCGTAAAATTCCATAGGTCGCAGAATGGGCGGAAAATAACCGCACGAATAAAAACCGCAGTGCGTGCTAAGCCTAATACCAACTCTATAGAGAGCCCGGATTTTGTAAGTTTGTTCAGACGTAACCTCTAGAAGCACTAAACCAATTTGAAAAACCCTTCACTATTTGAAAGGTACTTTATTCCAGATAGTTAAAAGGCTATAAATTATTAAGACCTGGACAAAGCTGGGGCGGGCCACTAGTGCTTCATAAAGCTGAACTATTTCTAAAACTCGATTTATTACACAATGTTTTTAGCCTCTCGCTAAATTTAAATATTGAAGCTGCCATTTCCATACAACTCAATAGATAGTAATCTCTTAAGGGTCATCTCATACCATTCAACATCGTAGTGGATGTAAAAAGAAATCTAAATGACGAGAAATAGACAATTAATTGAAACCTAATTAAGATTAAAACTAAGTATCTAACCCCCGGTTTCTCAACACTCGATTATCGGGCTGTTAACGTAATCGACGAATATTCACCGGTTATCAGAGGCCTTAGTGCGAGTTTTTACTCAAGGTCACTCGCGTTAACGTAAACATCATTTTGTATTGAAACTGGATAAGCGCCGTCTGGTGACGATAAGGAGAAACCTCTTTTTTTGTATTGATTGCGATTGAGCGTGAGAAAAACTCGCACTAAGGCCTCCGCTGTTGAAAATTCATTGAACCAATCACAGCAGATGACAATTTAAAAGTGCTTGACAATTTGTCATATTAATTTTGCGATAATTTAGCTTTGAGAAACCCGGCCTAACTGTAACATATTATACAAATAGACCTTGTCGTTTTGCAAGTGACCTTCAACCTTAGAGTTATAATTAATTCGTTTTCCTGGAATGTGAGTCCTGAGTTCGTTCAGTTCATTTAGATAGAATTTCAACCATAAGCAAGAGAACATAAAGTTGAGATTCAATTGTTATTCGTCACTGCGGTGAGACAACCAGTTATTGGATTACACTTTATAGAGAGATATTTGAGAGTGCCACCCCTAGCTTTGTACTCAAATGCACAGAAAGTCATATTGAAATGCACTAGCATACAAAAATTATAATAACATCGAAGGAAATATTCTAATATTTATTTTAAGAGTTGTTTCATCCAATGCAATAGTAATCTATACCAATATTATAAAGAGGAATGATTTTTTTGTTTGTACCGAATAGGCACCAAAACTACTGGACCGATTTCAAAAAATCTTTCACCGTTGGGAAGCTACTCTATCCCCGGGTGACATAGACTACTTTTTAACCCAGTATTCCCACGGGAACGGGAACTACGCGGGTGAAACCGCGAGGCGTCCTCTAGTTATGTATATGACGTGGCCAGATCTTAGATATATCACTTATCACTCAGAAGTAACCTATTCACTCTTGACTTAAAGACCCCTAGGTTGTGGCTATCAGGTAACAAAGACTCCGGAAGGGAATTCCACACCTTAGCTGTGCGCATAATGAAAGTATTAGCAAAACGCTTAAAGCGTATGGGAGGGATGTCTACCATGTACAATCGGCCAAAGCTATATCTGATCACCGTAAGGACTTTTTCTGCTTGCAGGGCTCGCCCAAAAAATTAACGCTGACTTATACTCATCACCCAATAGCATCGCAGCATCGGGTGACTGTTTCTCTAGTACCTGTCAGCCCCTTGTTTTTGCAATTATAAAAGACGGCAAAAAAAACAAATAAGTAATTTGGCCATGGTCGACGCAAAAAGGGCGGACGCAGCTTTAGTCATCATGTGCACGGCATTTTGTTTTCAAAGTGATCAGATATAGCTTTGGCCCATAGTACCGATGGCGCATGGCCGTACGTCTTGTAATCCGATGATGGAAAGGGCTAGGCGGAATCAAATTGTGCAGTTCCATCAAATCTATTTTGACAAGTGTGTTACACAATTGGGGTCTAGTTTAATCGAAAAATACTGACTCGATAAACTCAACCCCCCTTCACAAACAATTGGCCACTAAGAAAAACAAACCATAAACAATTTAACCAAACATCTTCTTGATAACTTTAGTATAATCTTTGTTTATCTTCTCTATCTTTGGTTTTAGGGAGTTGGCTTTCAACTGAGCTGCCTTGTCATTGGGTTCTATCTTCAGGGCATCCTGTATGTCCGTCCAGGCTTCCTCGTACATGTGGAGACCTGAATGGGCCGAGCACTTCCTGTAGAGGGCCTTCACGTTGACCGGGTCAAACTTGAGAGCTTTCTCGCAGAGGATTATGGTGGCTTCGTACTCATCGTGCTGGAGCTGGCAGTGGGCTAGATTGTTGTAGAGCTTTACCTGGGGAGAAGGAATTACTTATGAAAAATGGATTCATTAAGGCTTACTCCGCTTTAGTGCCGTGAAACGATAACTTTCTAAAGCGTACTCCTTAGTAACGGCTAGGTTAAAATGTTTGAAAAAAAAATATATTTATTATTGATTCATGTAAATTATTTGTGAAACATGGTTTTTACGTATGACTAATACTTATGCAATAAAAAACAAATTAACAACATGGTATTATTTCGCTTCTTTCGCATACTCCTCCAAAATGACTTGGATGTTTAGAAATATTTTTACACAGAAAAATAACGGTTAGAATTACTAGTTAAACTAAATAGGATATGTAAAAAATAAATATTTTACAAACAAAACTGTCCAAATAGAGGTCCAATATTGAGATTCTGACACCGAGCGGGCGCACGGCCAGTACCGCGTTAACATTGGGAAATATATACCCCTTATATATGCCTTAAGGTTCCCCTAGTCGACGGCACGAACCATTTTGTGCGCGTGTTTAAAATGCATGCTATCTCATCCGACAGCACGTGCGAAAGAGATAGATGCTGTGATGAGCAGTAAGAAGCTAGTTCGCGTACGAATTAGCACTTTTGCAAATTTGTATCGCAATGGATGATGATTTAGGACGAAAACGAGCGCGCGAAATTTTATAAACTGTCCTTTGGGAGTCTAGATATCATGGAAAAACGACTAAATGTATATTTTCACAATAAAATTATTTGCCTTGTTCAATTACTAATCTATCCCTGTATGGAGGCCGTTTTGCAATTTTCCTTCTTCTTATGGTATTTATTTCCGCGCAAAGATGCGTTAAAATTAGTGTTGAAATATGGAACTTTCGACGCTCATAACTTTCAAATATATATTTTTTTTACTTTTTTGTTTCCATACAGGGCTAGATAATGATGAGACAAATTGATATATTTTTTATTTAGAACGTACTTCGTGAAACAGTGGAGTAATCTCAAGACTACGTTTGTATGGAAGAATAATCGACTAGTATAACCTTAAATAAGTAGGTCAATTATCGCTACTAAGTACATACAAGTCTTGTTATATTTCGAGATACGCAATCTTAACACGGCGATGTCAAAACATGTCAAAATGTAGGAAAATAAGAGGTGTTTTTGACAGTTTGAGACTGAAACGACGCGTTTCGATTTATATCACAACCCTAAGCAATTTTTACTGAGCGAAATCGAAGGTATGTTCACATTTACGCAATGCGATGCCGCCTAACGAAATAATACATTATGGTACAAGTGTGTAATGTTGGTGATTACCGCTGAGGCGCCATTGAGACCCGAGCCGTTAGGTGAGGGTCTTAAGAGAGCCAAGGACGGTCATCATCAATACACTCGTGTATCATACGACGTTTTTCAATACACTTGTGAAGAAAATAATACAAAAAAAATACATTTTCAACAGTGAAAACGAGTTGTAAAAAAAATTTCGCAATGGCGGCAAAAAATAATCAGTTTTCCTATGCGCGCGCATCTAACGACCGACTAAAAGAATGAGGTTTATTTTTTAGCCACGTACTAAATGGAGAATTTCAAGTTTTCTTTATTACAGAGAAAAGCAAAAGTTATATTTGAGTGAAAGTTTTATTATATATATTTAAATACGAAGTTGCATGAAATGAGCAAGGGTACATTAATTTATTTATACTATTGAGCACGATCTTTTTTGTATCGAAACTTTTTTAAGAATAAAGCAACTCAACTAAAAAATAAAAATAAAAAAAAACTCTATAACTCACTTGTGAATAATAGTAATGAAAAAGTCACAGTTTGATTACAGGTGTCATTATGTGCCTAATTGCGGTGAAATTAGAGCCACTTTATGAGCAAGTGTGTTGAAAAAAATGTATTGCTTGGCCTCATCAGGTAGGTCCCTTACTAAGGGTTCTTTAGATATATCTCTAGCATTCAGATGCCTCATCCCATACAAAGAAACCGTGCCGACGTAACTAGCGTTTTTCGTCTGATTAAACAGTTTTTTTTTTACATCGAGCGCGTTCGTGTTAGCAGCGACTTGCAAGTAAAAGGGTTTACTCGATTCGTAAATATTTTTTTGGTTTGTTTTATAGTGTTATATTCATTGCATCAAAATGTGTTACAATACTAAACTATCGAGTGGATTGCCTCAGAAGATCAAAGATCCTTTCAAATCTTTGAAATGTGAATTAAGATCCCAATATTCCATAATTTTCTGTTTAGGAGAGTTGATTAAACAAGAACATACAATTTTTATGTTCAATACCAGAAAAAAATCATTTTACACACTATTAAATAACAAATCGGTGCGCATCGCACCACCTAGTGAGATTATTTTGAACCAAATTTCCTTTCTTAACATTGGGCATTTTGAGTAAAACAATGAAACTACACCCAATTTCATATTCACCTTAAGCTCCACCATATCTTTGACCACCTGCTCGCTGACGACCTTAGGATCCAGGGGTTCCGTGGCTATCAGCATCTTCAGAGCCTTGTTGAATCTGCGGAAGGCATCCGCAGTCCTCCCCTGCTTGATCAGGTCCACTCCACGCTCCTGTGTGTAAATAATAAATGTTGTAGCTATGGAATCTTTGGTAGTTTTTGTGCATTGTTAATTGGAACAAAAGAACTATGGAAAAATAAATAGTCTTGTGCTTAAATATTTACTTACAGTTTATAACAGTTTGATTTGATATAGATTCACCAAAGCTACAAAAAAATATATTTACAATCAAGATATTTTTGGATTGTTAGCTAAACATTAAGATTCTATGTTCTATGTTAGGGGGGTTTGGTTTCCGCACTTAGTCCCTCAAATGGACCTTTGTACGTGGGCCATGGCGGTTCGTTTGGTGGTTATTCCAACCCGCCCACCTCCCTCCAGAAGTCAATTAGAGCTCCTGGTTTCCTCAACACATCTGTGTAAGATCTGGGTGTCACGAGGGTTTGTGTTCTTATCTGGGTGACCCCTGTGCATTCAAAGACAACGTGCACAACGGTTTCCTCGGCCTCCATGCATGCCCTGCACAGAGGACTGTCCGTTATGCCAACTAACATTAAGATTTAAAGAATGTACGGTGTATGTGAATGTATGTATAAGGTATGGCATCGATCCGCTCATGCCCGAAAATTAAATGTAGCTCTAAATGACACATGCAGAATAATCAATGAGTGCCTTAAACCTACTCCACTAGCTGCATTATACCCGCTGGCAGTAATAAATAGCCCCTCCGGAGGTCTGTAGGGAAGTTGCCTGTTCCTCAGAAAAACACAAGTAGTAGATTGATAACCGCCACCTACTGTACAGTCGGTAATAGCTGTTACTTGACACCCTGCAGTTAGCTGACCCACCAAAAGTTAGTCGATTTGAACCTTCTGCAATTAGCAGTAGATCAGTGTTATTCGATACGTATGAGCTTATCGAACAGAACGACTGGTTCAAGGTAGGCCAATATTATAGAATACAGGTATGCCAATTTGATCTTTAACACGTAAAGTTAGGGTAGGTATGCGTTTGAATACTGTTTTGTCAACATGATGGAGGTGTTAATTGCAACAATATTTGTTAAGTCCATTTGGTCTGGTGGTTGCATTAGTAACTTTTTACATGTTGGGCTAAAATATTACAAATTTAGACATTTTATATTTCAAAAATGTGTCCGTCTATAGTTATTTACAATAATGCAAGAACTACTTATTGAATAGATCTTAAATTGAAAGCAAAACAATATAATATCCTGGAAGCATGATGAATGGATTTGAATTCGCATCTTGTTCGTCTCAGCCTTACACGAACCACGAAAACAGATCTACTTGAATATAATCATTAAAATAAGCTTTTAGTAGCAATGGCACTAATTATATTACAATACTCTGATAAACTTTTAGTCTTACAGCATAAAATTCAAAATCGCATAAAAATAGTTATTAATATCCTCACGCTAACGTTTTAAAGATTAAATTTGCGTATCTGTATTATTATTATATTTGTTCATCGAGTAGCGCTAGTCTGATAAACTCATACAAATTAAATAATCCTTAATGTTAGAGGCAGAGGGTTCAAATTCGTTCGTTTCTAGGGTGGGTCAGGTAACACCTATTACCGACTGTAAACCACGGAGCAATCAAAGGGTGACTAAAGAGTCGGAACAGCCCTAGAAAAACACGCAGGAAACTGTGGTTCCTCAAATACCCCCATCCAACTGACTATATCAATCTTGCAGAAAAGCTCACTGCTGGTCATAAACTGCCATAGCCAACCTTGAAATCCCTACAAAAGCTGCGAAGCCATCTGGTCCGCTGAGGTATAACCTGGTCAGATTGGGGTAATTGGATCAGCCACAATGCAACTGTGGAACTACAACGCAAACAATGCCCCATATGTTGTCCTGCCAAATATCTTGAGGACATTCTCGACAGCAAGCTAAACTGGAGCAGTAATTTAGACAACAAACTTAACAAGGCGTGCATTACCTTTTGGCAATGCAAGAAAATGATAGACAAAAAATGGGGCCTGTCCCCCAAAATCATTCTCTGGCTGTACTGCGCGGTGATTCGGCCCATGATCTCCTATGGGGCCGTGGTTTGGTGGCCCCGCACAAAGTTAAGTACAGCCGTGAACAAACTGCAACGCATGCAAAGACTGGCGTGCATGGCGAAGACAGGCTGCATGAGAACTACCCCGACTGCTGCGCTCGAGGCTATGCTGGATCTGCCTCTCCTCCACTTCTTCATTCAGCAGGAGGCCACGACGGCGGCAGTGCGGCTTAAGGCACTGGATCTCTGGGGTAGGAGAACGACACAACACAGTACGGCTCTGCTCGAGGACCTAAATAAAGAGTTTCCTCTTACAACAGCAATTATTGACCGGATACCTAAGCAGTTTGTTTTTGACAAAAAATACAAGATCCAACTCCATGAGGACCACCGCTGTGAGGGGTTGCGCCCAGACGAGTTGAGGATCTTCACCAATGGTTCCAAGACAGGTACTGGCTCAGGTGCGGGGTTGTTCTCAGTGGACCTCAACATCCATTACAGCCGCGCCACTTGGGGCACACAACACGGTGATCCAGGCAGAGTGTGTGGACATCACCATGGCTGCATCGGCCATTCTAGACAGGAAGGTAAGGGATTTCCCAATACGTATTCTCTCTGACAGCATGGCCGTCCTGCAGGCGCTGGGCAGCCACACGGTCTGCTCTGGACTGATATACGAGTGTCACCAACGCCTAAACCAGGTTGGGTCAAGCAATAAAGTAACCATTCAATGGATCAAGGGGCATAGTGATTCCCGAGGCAACGATGCGGCGGATGAGCTCGCTCGTAGAGGGTCCGGTATGGTGGTGGTTGGTCCGGAGCCAATCGTGCCAACAACATTCGGCTACCTCCGCAGTCAGGTAAGGAAACGCACCAAGGAGCAACACCACAAATTGTGGATTGACCACAGAGAGTTCTATGGATGAACGTTTCACGCAGAAGGCCCTACGTCTGACGAAATAGCAGTTGCGAGCAGTCAAAGCTGTAACGACTGGCCACGGGACTTTTAATAAGCACCTTTTTCTCTTAGGGATTACGGACAGCCCGCTGTGCAGAGCATGCATGGAAGAGGATGAGACAGCAGCACACCTGCTTCTAAGCTGCCCAGTAATTGTCGGTTACAGGGCCAAATACCTCAGTGAATCAGGTACTGTAAAGGAGGTAGTCAGCAACACGAAGGCGTTGCTGGCCTTTCTCGAGGAGTTGGGATGGATCGAATGAGGAAGTTGGTAGTTGGTTAATTCCCACCCGTATGCAAAATACGCGCTTGGTCGTGGAGTTGCGGAAAACAGCCCGTTTCAACCTAACCAATATGTTGTCCTGCTCTCTGTGCACAATCAACTGCACCATGAAGGACGTATGCAAGGCGTCAACGTGGCTGAGTTCTGGTCGAAGCACCACATCTAAATTAAAAACTGTAAATGGAATCATGGGCACGATGAAGAATAAGAAGGGACTCCATCGTCCATTTTCCATTTACTCTCATTCGTTATTGTGTGTGAGATTTTTGTAGTCTAAAGGTTTGTCTACACTATAACACACCAAAGCGATCAGGAATGAACTTAAAGACTATACATAGAATAGATCGCCCTGTGTTAAGAAAAGCATTATAACTAAACAAATACATTCCAGAATGTACCATCAAAGACAATAATAACATGCATGGACTCATATGCTTGTTTAATAATGTTTTTGATACAATTAAGGAATTTGTTTGTCTTTTGTTAGATGAAATTATATAAAACTGTGAACAGAGATACATCACATTTCAATCTTTTAAATGTTTAAGTGTGAATAGAAGTCTCTTGTGTTTAAATTATTTTGATTGTGAATAAGTGAATTGTGTATTCCTGATGAATTAAAAAGAAGAACAATGCCAATTTTCATTAACACTAGGCGACACCTCAGTGTAATGCCTGAATAAAAGAATACTGCTGGATTTTCAATGCTTAGCTCAGTAGCATAATTTAGTAATATATCAATTTATGGAATTAATCACACTCTTTAATTTTAAACAATTCAATTTCAATTCAATTCAATTCAATTCAATTCAACAGTATTCATTACTTGTTTTACACTATTGAGTAGATTTTTTAAAGTATTAAGAATTGTTTTCGGAAACTGTGTTATAAGTTGCAGCACTGAGAGTTGAAAATACAATAGTGCAGTTAGGCATTATGTTTGGGTGTTACCTAGTGTTAGTGAAAATAGTAGTAGGTGGAAACTCACATTGGTCCAAAAAGGTAAATATAAAGTTAGTTGGGTGTGAGTTATCTTAGCCAGCACAAGAGATGCAGAGTAAGGTATGAAAGTAGTCAAACGCAAGCTCTTACCTTGTGGTGCACAGCAGCTTCATACAGTCTCTCCCAGCTCCAGTCGCTGATCAACTGCTCCTCCGTGACCTCCCTCAATTCCACCTTACAGGTGATCTCCTTCACCAGCTTCCCCTCCCCGTTCCTGTATATCAGCGTGGCCTGGCAGGTCTCCCCACAACACATCTGCTGCAGTACCAACTCAAAATCTTTGTCTATAAACGAATCAGTGTCGCCAATCAACACATTCCCGTCAAAAGACCGGCTGAATATCCTGCTGACTGCGTCTATCTCACAATCTCCCTCTTCATTGCTACATTTCACGTCAGATATCGTGATCTTGCAACGAGAATCTTCGTAAGGAACCAAGGTGTAGTCTCCGGGTGTTATCACCTTTTTTCGTATCTCTCGGTCAGGACGGATGCTAATGACTGTTTCTTTGTGCATTCTGGAGCGGTTCATGTGTTTTCTTGTAGGGTTTTAATAAATGAGCGCTTTTATTACAATTTTCGGTATTTTACGAAATAATGCGAAAAATTTATGGAAAAACGTCAATGTCATACATAAGATAAGATTGACGTGAACATTTACGTTCGAAAACTCGACATCTAATCATCACAGATTACTGTTATGTAGCTAGCTACTAATAATTTCAGATTAAAAAACTATTATTGTTCACCAAAAGCACAATTAAAATTTTGTCATGGTGTTTTATTCTAATATTTTCTTATATTACTTTTAAGGATAATTCAAAGAGTTAGTTTTAGACAATGGTAGATTTCCTATTAAATGATGAACGGAACACTAAACGTCACCCATCCGTTGACGGTGTTCCAAACCTCAATATTTGTTTCGCATATACCTTTATTTTTCTATTTTTCATTAAAAAAAACGGGTCATAGTATTTAAAATACAAATATTTCAATTAGCTAGATTGATATTTAAAAAAATAATATTTAATATAATAAAGTCGAGTGGCATATCCACAAATAATTTGAAAAAAAAAAAAAAACTTTGACAATGTCAAAATCATCTGTTGTCAGCAAGGCGAATTTTTCAAAATTCCATCCTTTCTGTTTTTGAAATCATTGCCTAAAAAAATATTAGAATACGTTAGTTACGACAATACAAAATATTGAATGATTATTGGTAGTGAAAAATGTGTGAAATTATTATTTATTTCTAATACGTTTATTGTTAGGAAGGTAAGATAAATTAAAATGAAATTTATAGCAGCGTAAATCGCGCGATCTCTGTTTTTTAGATTATTTTTTGGTCCTTGAAATGCTTTTTTTCTTTAATAATTTTCATTAGTGTCTCTGTAAATTCTGAAATTCTTATTAGTTTCTATTTATTTACATAAACATAACCTAACAAAAACTTCGTACAAGCTGATCTTGTGCCATAAAGTTAGTTTAAATCTATTTTGTTTTTTTTTCAGTAATCATGACGCTTTTACTAAAGACAGCGTGGCGGAGCGTGGTGAAAGGTAGCCAACTGAGGCACCTGAGCAAATCACTGCTGGACAAAAGTTTCCGAACCAGTTAGTATTTATATCTACCTCATAGCAGTACTAGCCCTTTACTGTCCCTTAAAATGGATAAAAGGACTGCCCAATAGACATCTCAGGCTTTAAGACATGTTGCTCCAGAAGAAGTACTGAAATCGGTTTATTTTGCCCTCTGCCAGTCTCTATAATACTCACAACGGATCTTCGTGTCTCAGAATTGGCTGCAAGACCCTGTGCAATAGCTATTTTTGTGTCAATGTTTGAGATGAAGATAGCATTGTATAACTGTCTCTTTCACTCGCTTACTTTTGTCGCATCATCCTATCTCGCTTACTCTATGCAGTTTACTCGTTGACAAACTTTTTTTTTTTAAATCTATTATAGGCTCGCGCTTGACCACTATCTCACCTGATAGTAAGCGATGATGTGGTCGATGGTGGAGCACGTTTGCCTAGTATTAACCTATAAGTAACTGTTTCATGCGCAATGGCAGAGCCAACTTCAGAGACACAGAGATCCGTTATGACTATTATACTTATGTATTGTATTACCCGTATTACCTCATGCGGAAGTGCCTATAAGATGCAATTTTGAAGATTGAGAGAGCGCAAATAGCACTTCTTAAGGTCAGCTTGTGCCTGCCATAGACCTCTAAAAGAGTTGGAAAGTATTACGGTCCAACAGCTCTTAATTTTGTATACAGTGCTGCAAAAGCATTCCCTTTTAATAAAATATGAACCAGATAAATTTAGAACTAAGCGACGCAAGGATTGGTTTGCACTACTGAGTCATTTAGAACTAAACTTCCGCATTGATTCTTTTGCTACCAAAGCAACAATTTGTACATTAAGTTGAATAGATCTCTTTCAACATACTCCTTACTGAAAGCTAAATGCAAATCTGTAGTCATGGAGTGGTTGATTAAGTTAGATTACGAACTTGCCGAAAAGTTACTCCATAATTAGTTAAATAGAATTGAATTAGATTAAATTAAATGCAAGCATACACATCATGCTTTACACTTCCACGCACACAAATGCTTCTCACTTCCACCCATAAACATTGCATGCATTTTTTATTTCATTTATTTTTTTCTGCATGATAATTGGTGTATTGCTAAGCATTTTACTTATTTCTTCTAACAGTCTTACAAAGTAGAATAAATTTAAAGTAACTAAACCAAGTACGTTACCCCAGCAAGAAAGTGACTCCTAGAGTGATATGAGTGGAAAGTATAATTAGTGCGTAATCTGCTGTGAATGTGCACCACATAAAAAATTTGTGCGTGTCGTCGTTTTTGAAAAAAACGGAAAAAACGTTTCCTGCTGGAGTAACGTTGTTCCAGCAGGAAAATTCTAAACGAATGATGAAACGAATGAAAATATAATTGGTGCGTCATCAGGTTTTCGAGATATTGCATTTCCTGCTGGAGTAACGTTTTGCTGAATCGTGTTTCTCTAAAACCCATTGTATGTGCGCCTGTAGAATAAACATACACGAGTAGCTCTTGATATGTGCGTATTTGTGCCGGATTTAAGAAGTAATCGCGCATTTAAAAAAATAATAGAGGCTCATCGGTATCGGGAACAGGGTCCAAGCTACAGGCGGTCAGGGCTCCAGAGAGAGGAACCTCCTAACAATGCGAGCCGTGTCCAGCAGTATTGCTTTCTGGATCAGGCCCTTGACCCAGCCGCCTAACGAGAGCCTCCTAAGGTGATGGTCGAGGCTCGTGGCTATTAAGCCATTGGCTGTCACGACTATCGGTACAATGATCGCTGTGTCCACATCCCACATGTCGACAACCTCGCGAGCCAAGTCAAGATACTTGATTTGCTTATTTTACTCGGCTTTCACGAGGTTCCCGTCATGGGGGACGGTAATGTCAACAATCATTGCACGCCTCTCGATTCAGTCCACCACCACAATGTCAGGCTTATTGGCTACAATAGTCCTGTCAGTAATGATGGACCGACCCTAGTACAATGATATTGCCATTCTCGAGAACTGGGTCGGGCACATACCTGTAGAACGGTACCTCCGTTGCCACAAGAGTGTATTTCAGAGCAAGTTGCTGATGAATAATCCTGGCTTCAAGGTTGTGCCTATGCAAGTTCTCTTCGTTAGCTAGCTGAGAACAACCAGAGATAATGTGGCGGATCGATTCACCCGGGCGGTGACATGCTCGACAGATGTCAACCGTGCCATCCTTCAAAATAAATCTCCGGTAGTTATTCGTCATGAAAACTTCGTCCATAATTGCACAGATAAACCCTTCGGTTTCCTCAAAGAGGTCACCGAAACGCAGCCAGGCTACGGATGCTTATTGGTCTACATCGGACCAATCAGCGAAGCACCTTACTCTACCATACCTGCCTGCGGTCGTTAGTTTCAAGCACTACAGGTTTGCGCCATTTCTCATTCACCAAGGAGAGCGGAGTGAGTACCTTGTCCACTGCTGCTGCTTGCTCGATGATGTGCTCGATGCATACCCACGTCGGTGTGTAGAAAATATTCCATGAGATTGCATATCGCGCGGTTGTGGAGATTTTTGGTATTTAAAAAGCCTCGGCCTCCACACTTCCGCGGGATATAGGTACAATCTCATGACCGATCGTGGGTGATGCATTCGATATGCAGTCAGCAATGTACGGACCCGCCTATCCAGGGCGTCAAGTTCGTTTTGAGTCCATTCGAGTATGCCGAATGAGTAAATCAATAACGGCATGCATGACCCAACCGTTGAAGACCTTGTTTCCGCCCGAAAGAAGGCTATTGAATACCTTCTTCAGGCGGCCAAAGAAGCGTTCCTTCAACGATTGCTTCATGTCAATAGTGCTGATACCTAACGCTTCCGACATACCCAAATACTTATAGGTTTAGTTTGGAGAGAGGGATCTCAGGTTTATGGAATCGGCGAGTTGAATTCCTACGGATTCCACAATGTCCCCTCGCTTTCAATTCATGGACCCCCATAAAGGGTCTCTAGCACTTTAGTGACGTAGCGCCAAGGGGACGATATATATAGTATAGTATTAATAGCATAGTATTATTATTGTTAAATTATCAAATTCTTTCTAGAACAACAATTTAAAAGAATCATACAATTGGATTGATTCAACAAACAATCCAATTGATTCAATAACCAATTCAATATCTTTTACAGTAACAACCCAGGTGACCCAGCCTCCCCAAGATGCCTTGATGACGGTCATAAAGGCGGCTCCGACCGCGGCAGAACTGCTGCATGCAGTTAATTCCAACATGGCTCAGATGGACAAGAAACACTTACTGCAGGCCTTGTGCTGCCTGTTTGAATTGCAGAAGTCTGGACAGTAAGCAGTTCTTTTGAATAAAACATTTCTATGCCAATTATCTGTGATAGAAATATTATGAATTGGATGAAATCCAGCAGCCGAAATGCGTAAGTTAATTCGGCAAAGGAAACAGTTTGGAACCTTCACAAAAATGACATTACGTATTGCATATTACACTCTGAAAAGGAAAGGAGATGAATCTTTCCATGACCAATATTTTGACGTAGAATTGATTGCAAGGAATAATTGTTTTTTTTCAGTTTTAAGGAACCATTATACATTTTTAATTAAAAGCATTAGAAGACCATTAGTTGTAAGTAAAACAAAATTAAATTATGTCCTAATTATTTGGAAATAAATCATCAGGAGGATGATCGTACTATTTCCAAATTAGTTTCGCAATACCGAAAAAGTTGGGAGAAATGATTCTAACTCTTTGAAGGTTCCAAACTGTTTCCTTTGCCGAATTCACTTACGTAATTCGGCTGCTGGTGATGCACTTGCAGACTATTTTAATTTGATTTAGTATATATATCTCGTGAAACATTGCCCAGCTCTGGCCAAACTGACGCGAAAACCACGCACAATACGTGGTGCAGTTCGTTTGCACCGTGTTCACACTTGTGCGAATAGTCGTACGTCTTCCTATAATTGGAGCAATAGACGTGCGCAGTCGTTACCAATCTCTGGCATGGGACTCACTTCAGTGTGACCAGGTTTTATTGGCTTCACTCAATCTACGCCTACACTAAACTATACTCACAATAAAAAACCTTTTTTACAAAAAAATACTACCGACTTCCATTTTGAAGTCGGTGTCTTTCGTAGGTACCATTTTTTTGCGTTATGGACACCGACTTCAAAAAATAAAGTTATTTTACTCTTTGTAGTTTTGTATTTGGAAGTCGGTAGTATTTTTTTGTAAAAAAGGCTTTTTATTGTTCACTTTTTAGTTGTACCTACCTAATTGGCAATTTAGTAAGGTAACTTTAACGCCAAAATAGATTTCATGAAATTTGAACATAACCGGTGTAATGAGAGATCTGCGTACACCTTAAGAGCGTACTGGCGTGATGTTATGTTATGGAATGATATAAACAATAAACAGACATGCGATTACAGCAATCCCGAGAGATTTGCCGTTATTTATTGAAGAGTTCTGTTGTATATCTCCAAAGTTCTTCATCAGATCTTCACCAAATTAAAATGGGACCAATTTCGGAACATACTTTTTCAAACAAAAAAAGAATTTTAAAATCGGTCCACAAAAAAAAAAATAACCAAACATAATGTCGAACATAGAACCTCCTCCTTTTTGGGAAGTCGAATAAAAAATAGCTCTCCTTCGGCAGTAGATTAATTATTAAATAACCTTTTTCAACTTTTAGAGTAAGCACAGACCCAGAAAAGTTAGTATTAAACCCGACGTTTGGGGATGTCTGTCAGAAGTTGAAGAGGCATGCTCGCGCGCTCGATGTGAACGAAGCTCTCGAAGCCACCAAGATTCTGTCATACCTGATGGTGCCTGCCGACTCCACAGTAGTCCAGACCATGCTGCAACTCCTCAGATGCTACATCAACATGATGAACGTCAGACAGATCATGTTCCTAGACTTCCTACTGACGAAATTCGACCACAAGAATCATTTGGTTGATGCCCTGAAGCTTGCCTTACCCTTAGCCTTCCAAATACATTTACCATTGGAGATTGATACCAAAGACATGCCTTTACTGAAGGATATGCTAGCGTACAGCTGTCTCCATAACCTGCCTGACCGCTATATTGATGACATAGTTACCGGTTTGCTTTTACACGATCAGATTATTGATGCCCATGTAGCCAAGTCCACTATATTGTCACTTTGTCAAGTGAACTGCACAGAAGAGAGATTCCCCACGAGGGTGCAACTTCTCCACATTTGCTGCGACATCTTGACGCAGAGTATCGATCAGCTGTCGTACGAGGAGGTGCTGTCGATAACCGCTAAGATCAAGAACAGGATCGTGGAGAAGCACCCGGAGTATTATCATGAGCAGCTGATGGATGCTGTCGCTAACTCGGCGGTAGCTCGTGATGTGGGCTTCGAAAAGGGTCTGCAGGTGGCCCGCGTTATGTCGAGGATCGTAAGTATTATTTTAACTAGTTTCCTTATTTCTTCCTGATCGCCTCTTTGGTCTACCAAGCTGTGTGTGAAGGTCGCGGTTTTGATTTCTGAGTTGAGTAGACTTATTGTGTACGTTTTCCCATATCACTTTTTTTAGTAGCAGTCCCAAATTGATCAGATATATGTGTGCTATTCATAGCGGGTGTAACTATGTACAAGCCACACTACTTCTGGACCTTGTCATTTTTTTTTTAATAAATGGCCTATAAATATGCTTTAAAGATGCACCATCTGTCCAATCAGCTTACAGTCTAATCGAATGCAGCCTAGCCTATGTGACCTCCAACTACCTATCCCTTAATAGTACATTATTGCAAAGGCCGGGAAATAGGCAATTGCAGGTCGAGTATGAGTTTGAAGGCCGAGCCGTAGGCGAGGACTTCTCTAATACGAGACAGGCAATTGCCATTTCCGCCGAGGCATATATAGTGCTTTTCTCAAAAGAATGCAGGAAAATAAAACATCAGTTTTATATTATACATTTAATTTATTAAAAGTTACAACAACACTGCTGGAGCGTTGTAATGTTCCAAATTCAAAAAACGCTCCTGCAATGGATTTGATCAACATTGCTGGAGCGTTGTAATGTCCCATATTCAAAAAACGCTCCTGCAATGGATTTGATCAACATTGCTGGAGCGTTGTAATGTTCCAAATTCAATAAACGCTCCTGCAATGGATTTGATCGTTTATTTATATTTTGTCTGTCTGTCACCAGGCTGTATCTCATGAACCGTAATAGCTAGACAGTTGAAATTTTCACAGATGATGTAGTTCTGTTGCCGCTATAACAAAAAATACTAAAAACAGAATAAAATTAATATTTAGGTGGGGCTCCCATACAACAAACTTGATTTCTATGCCGTTTTTTTCGATAATTGTACGGAACCCTTCGTGCGTGAGTCCGACTCGCACATGGCCGGTTTTTTCGAAAATAATGACAATATTTCCATGCGTGTTGGAGAAAAACAATTTAATACCATAATTGTTAATTGTCCAGGCACACACCCACTTCGGCATCGTAGGCTACCTCTGCGAGAAAGCAGCGAACAACCCCACAACCCTGGCAACCTGTCGGCCCAGCACTTTGTTCGGCTTCATCAACTGCCTATCGAACAACAACTACACTCCTGACTCCGCACAGTGGACCAAGATCAAACAGCAGATAACAGAGAACCCCATCGTCCTTGACGACAATCACACCCTACCCTGGACGAAAATATGCTTAGAAATGGCTTCTCTAGGGGTCTACGAAGAAAAGTTACTCAAAAAGGTGTTTTGCAAAGACAATCTGAATAGGGAGTTCAATCAGTTAGATTACCTCCAGCTCTTGACGCTGTATGAGGCTGTGAAGGCGTTCCACAGTGAGGATTATAAGCTGCCTGAAGATCTGTTGGATAAAGCGAGGTCGGTGTATCCTGTGCATCGGAAGACGGAGCTGCTGGAGGAACATCTGTCTGCAGGTTTAGGACCGGGGCATGTCGTGAAGAATGTCGTACTGCCGAATGGTTTTATTTCTGGTGAGTAGAACTACAAAGTCGAAGTCAAAATTATTTTCATCACACTTGCACGTAAAAAGTATCTAAACATACAGGTTAACTTGGCCGTAATGCCCCATATAAAACCCTCGGGCTTTCTTTTTGTCATGAAACCCTAGGATGGTAAGTAATATTTTTTTAATTTATGACACAGCACACAGGTCATGCAAGTTCAAGCAAGGAGTTTACACGCAATTGAAAAATTGTCTTAAAATGTTATCTAAACAGGAATTTCTTTGCAATCTCGCTACATGTTACTTAAATACTCAACTAATGTTCTTAATAATCGATTTTAATAGTTATAGTATGAAAACGTCGAAATTATATAATTCTTTTTACACTCCGTCATGGCTGTATACCTACGTAAGTATTTGCCCTTAAAGTTTCTGAACGAAACGCTGTATAATCTGTGGTGTGGGCAAAAATTCGCCAACCGCTTAAAAAAAAGTTCACGTATTTCGTAATAACAGCTGTGCTGACTTGTGTATTTGTAATTATTACTCGCAAATGTGATGAAAAACATTGTATGTATCACGGGCGGTACGGGAATTACGAATCTCGACTCAGAAAGCCCTCAGTCTTCGACTTCGGGCTTCTACTAGAGTCTCGATCGTAATTCCTTACTTACCGCCCTTAATACACAATGTACTATTACATCAACTAGGCCATTAAGCGGCACTTGCGAACGTCAACAATTAAAATTTACAACTACAAGTCACACATACAAATTTACAAGAAATTGATTCTACCGTCCATTCGGAAAAGTAGCTTGTTATGGAGAGGAACGGACAAGAAACATTTGATATTTAAAAAAAAAAGTGTTTTCAATATTTACATACATACCTACATTAATTCATATACGTGAGGATGATGCACCCAGAATAGCAATACATACTGTATTACGTATAAGTATAAAGTTTTAAAAACATTACCAGGTAAATTCATTCATTTGATAAATAGGAACATGGTTCTCACATAGTTACAGTTCAACTATTTTCTTAATGTCCCTCAGCAATTTTTATGCGGTTTGCACCAATGAAAGAGTGAATTGAGGAGGAAGGTTATTGTGTATAATTATTCACGGGCGAAGCCGGGGCGGGTCGTTAGTAAGTTATATAAACTCTTTTACAGACCACAAAAATAATTAGGCCACACGTAACCTTGTGCAGAATCCATTTATTTGAACAGAATTGCAGAAAATAAGGTCTTTCCTCAAGTTAGCCGCATGACATTGCTTCTCAAATTTGATCCCTATTAGCGATACTATCGGATGGTGTAATAGAAAGCGTGGGTTTTTCCCAAAATCAATCCGTTCGATTTTTGGTTAGAAATATTGATTTATCAAAAATCCAATGATGTAATTTTAGTTTTCAACAAAAACGGGCTTGTAAGTGTATTTCGCTATTCCTTAGGCGCAGGCTACATAGAAATGGCGTCGGGCGCGGACATGGCACGGGCGGCTTCCTATTCCATTCAAATTGCATACAAAATGCATGGAAATAAAACGCTATTTGATCAGGCGCGGCCGTAAATGGCGCGTCATAACCACGTCCGAGCAACGACGTACCGTGTGTCCTAAATTGCGCTTTATTGCCATGCATTTTGTATTAAATTTGAATGGAATAGGAAGCCGCCCGTGCCATGTCCGCCATGTGCCATTTCTATGTGCCCTGCACCTTATAGTTTCACCCTGTATACTGACTGACTGCCGCTTGTATATGTTGTAGTTGCATAATTATGACTGTTTCGTGTGGACCCCGTAAGGTCGCTCTTTTGGTCGAGCAGTATATGTCATGTATTTGTATAACGATCTGCTAAAACCCGGCACCTTTGGGTATGCAGACGACAGCATTGTTGCTGAGAGATACTTGTCCAACGCACGGGCTACCGGGCCGCAGATCCGGTCTCTCCGTGAGGCCATGGTGGAGCGTTTGAACCTGTCCTTGCAGGCAGTCTCCGAATGGGGCGATGCCAATCTGGTCAGGTTTAACGCTGCTAAAACCCAGGCGTGTCTTTTTACCGCAAAAAAGAGCCAATTTCAACCGGCTCCAACTTTCCGTGATGTGACCGTGCCAATAACGGACCATCTTGAGCTTCTTGGCGTTACGTTGACATCGACTCTCAATTTTGGCCCATACATTGAGGCAAAAGCTCAGCTGGCTGCCAAAAAGCTGGGGATCCTTGCGAAGGTGATAAGGTACTTCACGCCGAAACAGCTCCTCAATTTGTATCAAGCGCAAGTTCGATCATGCATGGAGTACTGTTCTCATCTTTGGGACGGATCTGCCAAATACCAGCTTGATGCACTAGAGTCGATCGAAAAGCGGGCCAAGAGGCTCATCGGCGACGAGGCGCTGGTCAAGTCAAAGCTCCAGAGTCTTGAACATCGTCGCCGAGTTGCCAGCCTGTCAGTTTTTTATCGGTTACATTTCGGGGAGTGTGCGATGGAATTGCACGATCTAATTCCACCGAGCCCGTTTCATCATCGGAGTACCAGACGTACGGCGATGCGCCATCGATACATGGTGGACATTTCACCCATACGCACAAAACGTTTTGAGAACACTTTTATCATGCGTAAAGCTAAGGAGTGGAATTCCCTGCCGGAGTCTGTGTTTCCCGACAGCTACAATCTGGGGGTCTTTAAGTCGAAGAGTGAATAGGTTATTTCTAGGCAAGCGTGTTTCACCGTCGACCACATCATCGCTTACCATCAGGTGAGATAGTGGTCAAGCGCGAGTCTATTGGATATAAAAAAAAAAAATATGACATTAAATTTTTCTATTAGAATATTCTCAGGAGCCTAGAGTTCTATTTTACCTGGTTAAGGATTTGCCCTCTGTTGTAATTTAGGACTGATAATAAACTCCTCTTTTTGAAATCGGTAAATAATGCGTGTACTATGTACACCCCATCTTTTACCATGATATGTTTTAATACGGAAGGCTTAGCAAGCATTGCGGTATTTAGCCGCGCGGTTTTATTCGCACGATTTTTTATCCGCGCACTGAATCTTATCTAACAGGTACTACGGATAAAAAAGATAAAATTCCGCGTGATTTTTGTCTCTTTCTACCTGTTCATAGAGCTCAAAAAGTTCTCGTGAAATTAATCCGCGCCGCGGTACGGTGGATTCCGTGGCAAAAAACAAATTGTTGCGGATTTCTTACCGCAAGTGCGTGCAGTTTCATACAATTCCATAATATGTCGTAGAGTTTGAAATGCGTGCTTAGCCTAGGTCATCATCTACCTAGGCTTTAATCCAATTATTGTTGGGGTCGGCTTCCAGTCTTACCTGAGTACTAGTGTTTTACATGGAGCGACTGCCTATCTGACCTCCAAAATTCAGTAACTGGGTAATACGATACCTCTTGGCTAGACTGGTGTCAGATCTCAGGCTTCTGACTACTCGTAACGACTGTCAAAGATCTTCAAATGACAGCCGGGACCAACGGCTTAACGTGCTTTCCGAGGCACGGAGGAAACTCGGTATGTTGAAATGGTCACACATCCACGGACCGACCTCGTCAAGCGTTGCTTAACCTTGATGATTGACCCGTGCGGCTGTTATTATTTAGCCACGAGCTCCTCTTAGCCTAATTAATATACCTCATATTTATTTAAGACCATGTACTGTACTCATGTTTTACAAAATAAATATATCTTATCTTATCTTAATTTAAAAAAAAACATGCCTCCTTTTCAGATTGCCTGATCTGTCTGAAAAACGGCATCCCAGTAAAGTTTGAGGTGTCCACGGGTGACCTGAGAGTGCCCGTCGAATTCCTTAATATTCCGCCCGGTGGCGTACTGTAAGTACATTTTTATTACCATACTTTTATTTATTTTGGGCCTCCCACTAGATGGACCGATGACCTGGTGAAGTTTGCAGAAATCCGCTGGACGGACGGGATCGGTCAATGTGGCGACGCCTGGGGGAGGCCTATGTCCAGCAGTGGACCTCTTTCGGTTGAATGCTAACGCTGTCGATATGGCCGAGTTCTGTTCAAAATACATTTTATTTGGAATCATCGATACTATAAAGAAATGTTAGAATTTACTTGCTTTGTCATAGATATCGCACCGAGATACTGCAAAGATTTTCTAAACAAGCTTATATATTGACGTATGTATGTATGTTATGTAGTCATGTATGTAGGGTAGGATAGGTAGGGTAGGGTAGGGTAGGTAGGGTAGGGTAGGTAGGGTAGGGTAGGTAGGGTAGGGTAGGTAGGGTAGGGTAGGTAGGGTAGTGTAGGTAGGGTAGGCAAGGGAGCCAGGGTAGCCAGCGTAGCCAGGGTAGCCTGGGTAAGCAGGGTAGCCAGGGTAGCCATGGTATCCAGGGTAGGCAGGGAAGCCAGAGTAGCCAGGGTAGCCATGGCAGCCAGGGAAGGCAGGGTAGCCAGGATAGGCTGGGTAGGGGCAGGGTATGCAGGGTAGATAGGTAGGTAGGTAGCCAGTTGACGGGGCCGAAGCCCCGAGGGTCAGCTAGTATTAGTATATAGGTAATAGATAGGCTCACGGTTGACCACTATCTCACCTGATGGTAAGCGATGACGTGGTCAACAATGGAAGCGCTCAACTTATTTCCTGGCTGCAAGGCACTTTCCCACACTGTGTACTTTGGAAAACAAATGAAATCGTCTTCATTTTCCAGGGTATGCGTCTTGACCTTCCTTCCCGGCTGCTTCTCGATGAACAGCAACCGTCTCCGAGGCACTTTCCGCCTCGTGCTCGACATACTAGAGGATCACGGATACGCGGCCGTGGCTGTCAACGTGAATGAATGGCTGTCTGCGCCTGCGCATGAACGAACCCCCTACCTCTTGCGAGAGATGGAGTACAAGTGTGGAGAGATCGGCATGAAGCTCTCCGCCAATTGAACTGTGGAATAGACTCGAATGAATACTGTTATGTTTTTAGTTTTATTTTTTAAATTGATCTCCGGACGAGGACAGAAAATGTATTGTGAAATATATTACGTTTTTGTATGAAATGTACCATTTTTGTTTTATTTTGTTGTAGTTTGGATAGGGAGTTAGACAATACACAGTGGGCTACATATAGCAGGGTTTTTA
Source organism: Orthosia cruda (assembly GCA_964057195.1). NCBI lineage: Eukaryota > Metazoa > Arthropoda > Insecta > Lepidoptera > Noctuidae > Orthosia > Orthosia cruda. Next base: position 21,548,681 of record OZ059848.1, on the reverse strand, counting down.
CCCGACTGCCGAAAGAGGATAATGTGTTTATCAGTCTATCGATTCGTCTTAATCTTGCGAGTGTCACTGGCTATATTAAAATTGGAAAATAGAAAAATTGTTGCTTTTGGGCGCCATATTGTGGGAGCCCAATTTTTTTTTCTTCCAGTCCCATCATGTGGGGTATCAAAATAAAGAGTTTTAAGAGGCAATTTCAAAAATATATAAAACTTACACGTTTAAATGTGTCTAATATATGTGAAATAATGTGAATAATATGTTAGCTAAAAGGTGATAAATAATAAAATTAATTCAGAAAATAAAAAAAACCCGACTGCTAAAAAGTGAACTGAAAAAGACATAAACAAGAAAAAAAATATGCTGTGCATTCGGAGGATACATCTGGTTTTGGTCAGCCAGCTCGCGAATATGTATCCTCCGGCTTGTATATATAACACTGTATTGATGCTACAATACCTCCTGGTAATGTTGTTGGCAACAAACTAAGTTCTCTCGAAGTATTTTATTCAAACTATTCAAAGCTCTGTAGCAAATAATACACCATAGTCAGAAGCATTTTAAACTTTTTGTAAAGGCCTTCTTGGTTTGAACATCGTATATATAAATTGGCAACACCATAAACATGACAGCAAACGTCAAAATATCAACTCAAACGCCGTCAATTTCAAAAAAGTTTATTTGCTTTATACTTACAAAAGTTATTCTGCCCTAATTTTAAATGATAAATGTTATTCATCGCAAGAAACTTACGTTTGCATGCAAACAGAGTGAAAGAACGTAGGGAGAAGTCAGATCTTAGTTAACAGTCTCGAGATGAACTTAAAATCGTGTGTTTTGATCTTAGCCGGCGTTTTTATGGTGTGCGAGTGTAAGTACGGGTATATTACATGGCCTGACACTAAGGTGATCGTGAAGACGACGGATTACTACGCCGATATACCTGATAAAAACGTCGCGCGAGCTACTTACAGCAACGATATTAATACGACAGGGTAAGTCGGTTTCACAACCAGTTTCAACTACCTTACGGCGCAGGCCCAATGAGAGCTCTCATTAAGTGTGTAGCTCTAAGCTTAACTAGTAGTAACTAGTCGGCAATGATGATTTGCCTCACCTCTGAAAAAGTAAGATAGTTCGCGTTCTTTGAGCTTTTTCATTCAGTTACGCAAATAGAGTGAAGGAGTGCAAAAAAAAATGACTTGTACATTGCCTGGTAAATACAGGTCTTCGGGTCCCAAGCCAGGAGCTCAAGGCCGGGTCCCATAGCAGCGTTGGGACTCCTGGACTCTGTCTGAACCTGTACCCCACGAAACTGCCGTAACGCAGCAGTGGAAAGCTAGGGGCTTCGTTCCTTATTGGGAGATATACTGGTTCCTACCACGGGTGTAAGAATATGTCACAAGGGTTGGCCGTTACTATTCTATTCACTTACCTGGGATTCCTGCGGTAGGCTCCTGGGGGTCGATCAATACCTTGCCGTGCCGGGCGATTAGGGATAGGAGAATATATATAATATTAGGACAATAAGGGATAGACTGACGGCTGTCTGGACCAAAGGCTCCGGCGTCCACCAGGCAAAACACGTTGCCCGCAAAAGCACTTCCATGTGCGTGAAATATATTCAAAACCAACTTCGCAGGCGCCCCAGAACGCCGATTGCGACCGACGGGCGCAATTAACAATTACAATGGGCGAAACACATCTCGATTAGATATGTTTCCACAAAAACCCGAATTCACCGTGTGCTCACTACAAATTCTCGTTTTCGACCCTTTTAAGTGTCAGCTGTCAATCCAAAAACTGTCAAAACACTGACAGCCAACCGACATGGTATTGCAATTAAATATCAAATAGTGAACGAAACGTTTGGTTCGGAACATTGCCTATTGTATGACACGCTCTCAATCACTTTTATAACGATGTTGATGATAACGTAAAACAATTTAGCTCCTCCCATCGATTTCTTAACCTCGCCAACAACTGCTTAAGCCTACCCATCCAAATCCCGATTTTAGGACTTTTAATAAATGTGTTTCCCTGTCCAAGCTGGGCGTTCTTGGAGCTGCACACATCACCAGACTTCTCGGACGAGAAACAGGCGTACGCGGCTGGCTATCTGGAGGGCTATCTCACCAGGGACCTCATCTGGTTCCACTGGCAGAACATGCTCAAAGGGTAAGTTATTTTTACATATTGTTTTCTTTGCACAGTATGCAGAGTCTTAATCTAGTGTCCAGTGTTTGTGAGGCGTCTCTTTGCAGACCATAGCCCACCTTCCGTCCGGTACCGCACGCCCTGTAACCTGTACATGTGAGGACCTTACGGCTGCATCGGTGTTGCCGTAGCTGATTATTCAGCCAAACAAAACATTTAAAAATGTGTATGTATTTGCCATCGACACGCTAAGAAGATGCGTCATATCCAGCGTAGGCGTTATCGCAGCGTATGTAAATACTTGCTCTACGCTAGAGGCGCGTGATGTTATCGGCATCTACGTCGCGTGGACGCTGTGTTTTTGCTGCGTATACGCTGCGTTAAGGTGAACACGCACCTAGACGCACCGCAGGAGCAGCACGCACCGCTCTCATCGCATTTTATAAATCTTTACTAGCTGACCCTCGGGGCTTCGCTCCCGTCAACTGGCTACATACCTACCCTGCCTACCCTGGCTACCCTGCCCCAAACCTGGCTACCCTGCCCCTACCCTGGCTACCCTGCCTACCCTACCTACCCTGGCTACCCTGCCTACCCTGCCCAAAACCTGCCTACCCTGGCTACCATGGCTACCCTGCCCAAAACCTGCCTACCCTGGCTAAACTGGCTACCCTGCCCAAAACCTGCCTACCCTGGCTACCATGGCTACCCTGCCCAAAACCTGCCTACCCTAGCTACCCTGGCCACCCTGGCTACCCTGGCTACCCTGCCTACCCTACCTACCCTGGCTACCCTACCTACCCTGGCTACCCTGCCTACCTACCTACAAATTTTTATCTATCATCAATAGTTTCCTCAGCGTATGCCAAATAATGTATTTTACAGGCAACATTTTGCTACCTTGGGTTACATTATTGCAATTTTCATAAGGATCTCAATTTTTTTTGGAAATATATTATAGCCTATGACACTCAGGAATAATGTAGCTTTCTACTGGTGAAAGAATTTTCAAAATCGGTTCAGTAGATCCAGAGATTACCCCTTACAACGTCACAAACTCACAAACTTTACCTCTTTATAATATTAGTATAGATATGCAATTAAATGCAGCCTCGCGCATCTATCCGCGCCGTACTACCCGCATTTCAGCAAAATACTGTAGGTATACGGCTTCCACCAGCGCTTGCGTATGACGTCATCCGTCTAGAAAATATTGATATAATAAGATGTACAGAAGTGGATAAGATGCGTGCTGCGCGTTCGGTGCATCTAGGTATGCGTTCACCTTAAATGTCCGACGAAGTACTTATGTAGTCCTTTTTTAGGGTTCCGTAGTCAACAAGGAACGCTAAAAAAGGAGCTCAGAGACTCTTAGTCTCTTAGTACTAGGAAGCTATAATTTGGAATGGATATACTCGTACATATTAATCACGCCGGCAAGGTAGTAAAAAAAGTAGCACGTAAACACGTAACGTACGTGGATGTTTTTTCTTCTCGTCTATTCCATGTTGGGGGTATCGTCGGATAGGCCATTCAAAAATATTACGGGTCCGTGAAAACCATTTTACGATTTCGGGATCCGTTTGCGTAAAATTAAGCTTTGAATGGCTATTTTTTGTTAGAGTCGAGTGCCCCCCATCTGCCAGCTAAATGGTTGCTTTTTGATCATCATCTTCATCATCAACATATCAGCCGAAAGAGGTCCACTGCTGGACATAGAGGCCTCCTCCAAGCAAAGTAACGCAACGTCTTCCGATTCGCGGTCGCCACTCCAGAACCTTTTGCCCCATCGGCCATCCGTTCTGCGAGCCGTTCCTCGGGCTATGTCGGTAACCCTGGTTCTCTTGCGGATCTCTACATTTCTGATTCGATCACGCAAGGCAACTCCGAGCATAGCCCTATCCATTGCCCTTTGGGTGACTGTAAGCTTTCTGATGCGGCCCACTGTGAGCGACCGCGTCTCAGAGCGGCGTGTGTGTTGCCAGTGATGACCTATCACTGGCAACACACACTGGTCATAGACTTTCGTCTTGAGATACTATGGTAAGTTGGACGAGAAGATACCGCGCAACTTCCCGAACGCTGCCCAGCCGAGTCGGATTTGACGGTTGACCTCTTTCTCGAAGTTGGCCCTACCCAACTGGATCGTTTGTCCCAGGTAGACATAGTCGTCCACAACTTCGAGTGTAGAGTCTCCAACCTTGATAGGAGTGGGTGTAACATGGGCATTCAACATCACCTTGGTTTTGTCCATGTTCATTTTAAGACCCACTTTTTCGGCAGGTCTACTGAGGTCATCGAGCATTATACTGAGACCATGGCATTGACGTTAATGCCTAGCCCTCTCCAGTCCAGAACCTTGAAGACATCCTCCAGTGCAGCGGTGAACAGTTTCGGAGATGTGACGTCTCCCTGTCTCACACCTCGCTGCAGAAAGATAGGTTTCGAGGTCTGATCCTGTACAAACACTTCAACACCTCGATGTACCGGTAGTCGATTTGGCACCGTTGGAGAGACTGCAGTACAGCCCAAATCTCAATCGAATCGAAGGCTTTCTTGTACTCTTCGGTCTTATGTATAACCTGCCGCAGCGTATGTATGTGATCTACGGTGTTAAAGCCTCTACGGAATCCGGCTTGTTCGGGAGACTGGAAATCGTCAAACTTGCGTGCGTGACGATTCGTGATGACTCTTGAAATCAGTTTGTAGACATGGCTAAAATGTGAGATGGGCCTATAGTTCTTCAATAGGGCATTGTCACTTTTCTTGAAGAAGAGTACCACCACACCCCCGCACCATGCCTGTGGCGTTTTCCCCTCAAGTATGACGGAACCAAACAGCTTCTGAAGGCCCTTAAATATTGGTTTTCCACCCGCCTTCAGAAGTTCGGCCGTAATTCCGTCATCACCTGGTGCCTTGTTGTTCTTAAGCGGTTTAAGAGCCATCTTAATCTCATACAGGCTGACGTCCGGAATGACTTCGGTACAGTAACGGGTCAATCAAGCTCTAAAGTCTTTTACTAGATTCGTTTGGGGTTTACTGGTTGACGTGTACAACTGCCTATAGAATCTCTCGATCTCCAGAAGCTCCGGTTTGGCGGATACGACCCTGCCATCGTCGCGTCGGTATTCAGTTTTGTAACCTGGCTCTGCCCAATAGACAGATCTCTTGCAAGGACCTTGCAGCCCTTATTCCACTCAATCGCGTCTTTAATACGCTTGGTAGTAAAGCGGCGGAGGTCGCTCTTCAAGGACTTTGAGATCTTTCTGATGTGGGACTTTGAGATCTTTTTGTTTATATATGTACGGCGGGACGTGAAAAACTTAGACCTGACCGTATGGACAGCTTCCACGAACCCATCGCTGTATTCGTCCACGGAACTCCCTAGGCATTCGAAACGATTCTGGAGATCGAGCTGAAAGCTCTCGGGGTTTTGTTTCTGGATTTGTGCTGGACGGAGCGTAGACTTCATCAGTCAAGACCTTTAGATGTAGTCGATCTCGTTTTTAGTTGCACCATCGGGGCTTTGCCAGATCCACTTCCTATGCTCACGCTTTCTGAAGAGGGAGTTCATCATATAGAGGCCCTCCTTAAAACTGGCCAATAGGTGACCCCGGTGGTTCCGACGTCCAACTCCAAATTGTCCCACTTGCCACTCATCCTCGTCTCGTTTGCCCAGTTTCACGTTGAAGTCCCCAATGACAACGGTGAAGTGAGATTTGAAACCAAGCATGGATATAGATATATCCTCATACATGGTCTCTACCTCGTCATCGTGGTGTGCCGAGGTCGGGGCGTAGACCTTCAGCTAATATCTCGAGGATATTCTGAGTATAAGGTACGCCACCCTGGTCGACACATTATCGATCTTCACTACGTTGTTCACAAGGGACTTGTGGAAGATAAACCCGACACCACACTGGGACTGCGGGTCGCCCTCCCGGCAATAGAGCAGGTTACCGGATTGGAGGATTATCGAGTCCTCCCCCTCTCTTCGGAATTCAGATAACCCTATAATACTCCATCGTAACCTGCTCAATTCTTCCTCGAGTTCGGCTATCTTCTCGTCGGTCCGGAGTGTTCGCGTGTTATATGTTGCCAGGTACAGTCGTCGTCGGTGTTTATTGGTGTAGCCGGGTCCACTCCGGGGATTCTTCGCACCCCTTGCCACGCCATCGCCTCGACCGCTACCGTAGTCGAGGGTAGACGGGCTGCCGGGCACTCGTGGCCGTTTTTCTTTGTGCTTTTCATTTTTGTTTGGGGGGGGTTGCCGTAATCGCCACGCTTGGCAGGTTGGCGATCGTAGTTGGTTGTTAAAGTGCATAGAGAACGCTGCTGCTCATTCTCTGGTGTATCCCTTAATCGCCTCTTACGACACCCACGGGAAGATATGGGATGGTAAGATTCTTTACGTTCGACACCATACGGCTTTTGGGTACGTGAAAAAAATCACGGCAGTAATTTAGATAACGAAATTATAAGGAAAACTATCATAGCTAAGTAGGCTTTACAATTTTACGAGTAATAGTCGACCAACTTATAAAATGTACTTAGAAAAATAAAAATGTTGTTTATTGATGTATGGATACAACAGTTTTCGCAATTTTTAAGCTATTGCATAGCTTCTATCGCGGGCCTGAGCGTGGAGACCGAATCCAGAAATTCCATAACGAAACGTGACAATGGTGATCAATGTGGACCTTATGCTAATGTGAATAAGGGTATGCTAGTATTATATTATCTGTGATAAGGGTCACTTTATATTTTTGATTTGTTTTTTTAGAGTTTTATTAATCGGAAATAAATGGGAGTTTGGCTCGCTACGTTTTCGAGTTTTTAACGTTTTTATTAATTTAAAGGCTCAAATTCGCTTGGCAATGACAAGTTAAAATAAGAATTTTTATTATGATGGATGTAGGAAATATTTTTATGTTCTATTGAAGTTGAGGTTCTTTATTTGTATCCTATTTTAAATTCCACCGCGTTCAATGTAGACTTTATGTACGTGGGAATAAGGGTCACTTTGAAGAAGCGACCTTATTGTCGTATAAATAGGGGTCACTATTTAAATTAATTATTTGGGGAAAAGGTAAAAAATATGATAATAAGGGGGTTGTTAGAGGGTGGCGTTAAGGGTTTATTATTGTGGGTGGACCGTGATCTGCATTTACTATTTGGGAAAAGAAAGTATATTTTAAGAACAATAGGTGAAAGAAAATGACTTAAATTCTCAAATTATTTTTTTGTTAATTCTAAATGGGTTGTCATTGTGTGTTTACGTGACAAACAGCTAAATAAACTTAAAAAAATCGCCCGCCCTATACAATGATATCTACGTTCACATAATTCGAAAATGTATGGAACAGTTGTTTATTTTTCGCGATTTCTAAATAGTTCTTCAGGATGATGAGCTCAATGATTTTCGGGTTTTGGTTTAAGTATCAGCTGGCAGTCAAAAAGCTGGGGGGAAGGTACTTCACGCCGGAACAGCTCCTCAATTTGTATCAACCGCAAGTTCGATCATGCATGGAGTACAGTTCTCATCTCTGGGACGGATCTGCCCAAAACCAGCTTGATGAACTAGAGTCGATCGAAAAGCGGGCCAAGAGGCTCATCGGCGATGTGGCGCTGGTCAACTCAAAGCTCCAGAGTCTTGAACATCGTCGTCGAGTTGCCAGCCTGTCGGTTTTTTATCGGTTACATTTCGGAGAGTGTGCGATGGAATTGCACGATCTAAGTCCACCTAGCCCGTTTCATCATTGGAGTACCAGACGTACGGCGATGCGCCATCGATACATGGTGGACATCCCACCCATACGCACAAAATGTTTTGGGAACACTTTTATTACGCGTACAGCTAAGGAGTCGAATTCCCTGCCGGAGTCTGTGTTTCCTGACAGCTACAATCTGGGGGTCCTTAAGTCAAGAGTGAATAGGTTATTTCTAGGCAAGCGTGTTTCACCCTCGACCACATCATCGCTTACCATCAGGTGAGATAGTGATATAGCTCTATACTATAGGATATAAAAAAAAGGTAATTTAATTTCCAACAAAAAGTTAAAAAAATGTTGTTTGTGCAGTGTGAGAAGTACTGAGGCATAACTGTGTGTGTGCCTAACTTTCGTGTAATGTTTTAATAAATAAATAAACTGTTGTAGATATTGCTACAACAAAACGGACATTTGCGGCCTCGTCGAAGAGTTCGTGGACAAGAACGAAGCCTTCATGTCGGACATGGTGCAGAGCAGACCGGATGACCCTTATTGGTACCAGGTGACACACAGACTTCCTGTCTTTTACTCTTTAGCGATCCCACCCAACATTTAATAAAAACCATCAAACTACCAGAGCAGTGGTGGCCAAGTGGCAACGTAAGTTGTTCGAACCCAGGCAGGCGCTTTACTTTGTGTAAATTATTTCATCACCACTGCTCTCAAAACGGTGAAGGAAAACATCGTGAAGAAACAGGCATGTCTTAGAAATAAAAATTCGAAGACATGTCATCATCATCATATCAGCCGAAAGACGTCCACTGCTGGACATAGGCCTCCCCCAAGCGTCGCCACATTGACCGGTCCCGTGCGTCCCGAATCCAGCGGACCCCCGAAACCTTCACCAGGTCATCGATCCACCTGGTGGGAGGTCTTCCAACGCAACATCTTCCGGTTCGCGGTCGCCACTCTAGAACTTTTCTGCCCCACCGGTCATCCGTTCTGCGAGCAATGTGCCCTGCTTACAGCCACTTAAGTTTGGCAATTCTTCGGACTATGTCGGTAATCCTGGTTCTCTTGCGGATCTCTACATTTCTGATTCGATCACGCAAGGATACGCCGAGCATAGCCCCCTCCATTGCCCTTTGGGTGACTGTAAGCTTTCTGATAAGGCCCATTGTGAGCGACCACGTCTCAGAGCCATAGGTCAACGAAGACATGTGACATCCACCAACCCGCACTGGGCCTGCGTGGTGGATTACGGCCCATTCCCTCTCACAGAGAGGAGGCCTGTGTCGCAGTCGCAGCAGTGGGAACCCTAAAAGGATGATGATGATCAAACTACCTCGTTGATCAAGCGGTCAGCAGTAGCTGAGCTTGTGCGCCTAGCTTCGAATTCCATCTGTAATTTTTCAGTGCAGCCTGGAGTCTGGCTATGTGCCATTTTGATGGCAACAGGCTTGCCACCTTGGCACAAGCCTTGAACATAATTGGTGGAAACCCTGCCAAATACTGGAGGGTCAACAGGCGTGATGTGTGTTATGTGAAAGCATCAAATTAGCGACTGCTTGTGTTTAATTTACGCAGGTGACAGGTAAAACCAAGCGTACAGCATACCACTGAGCATTCGGCCTCTTCCAAACTGCATCTCATAACAGTACTACAGTCGGTAATAGCTGTTACATGACCCACCCTAAAAACGATCGAATTTGAACCCTCTGCTTGTAACATTAAGGATTATTGAATTTGTATGAGTTTATCAGACTAGCGCTACTCGATGAATAAGTACAATAATAATACAGATACGCAAATTTGATCTTTAAAACGTTTGTGTTAGGATACTAATAACTATTTGTTATGCGATTTTGAGTTTTATGCTGTAAGAGTAAGAGTTTTAAGAGTATTGTAATATAATTAGTTTCTTTGCTACTAATAGCTTATTTTAAATATTATATTCAAGTAGATCTGGTCTCGTGGTTAGCGTATAAGGCTGAGATGTAAAAGATGCTAGTTAAAAACCCGCGTCGAGGATATTTTGTTTTGCTTTCAATTTAGAATCTATTCAGTAAGTATTTCTTGCATTATTGTAAAGAACTAAAGACGGAAACATTCATCAAATATAAAATTTCTAAATTGGTAATATTTTCGCCTACCTTGTAACATGTGGGTAGTTGAATGACAATTATGCGAATTGAAACGAAGAAACTGTTTTATTTGCCGTGTTAACAACTTAAATTTACTAAACCAAGCTTATCATAAGTAGTTTAGCATTCTAACTTCGTTTATAGAAGAAATTATTTAATATTTATTTGAATAAAATTATTATCATAATCATTAATGTTTTTTCATTTCTTTTGTTATTTGTATTAAAATAGTTAATTTAAATTAAAAAATTAATTTAACATAATTGAATATTGTGAAAATAAAGCAACAAGAAATGGAAGGTTAATTTTGAACTCACAATCATGTTGACATAGGTTCACTGATGCAACCACTAGAAAACAAATTCTTAACAAATATTGTTGAGTCAAGCTGACAAAACAGTATTATTACTACTTCTTACGCCCCTAACATTACGTGTTAAAAATCAAATTGGCTTATCTGTATTCTATAATATTTACCAAGGTAGGTCTAGTTCGATAAGCTCATACGTATCGAATAACACTTGTCTACTGCTAATTACAGAAGGTTGAAAATCTTCTGACTTTTAATGGGTCAGCTAACGGCAGGGTGGGTCACGTAACAGCAATTACCGACTGTAAACAACTTATATGTAGCATTGACAAAATTTGTAAAACAAATCACTTCCGATTTACACAACCAATACAAATTGATCGCTATTACGCCATTTAAGGGACTTCCACCGCTGTAGTGGCGTAAAACGGTAACTTTCTAAAGCTTACTTAGTTACAGCTAGGTTTAAAGATTTGAAAAAAATATATTATTGATTCATGTATATTATTTGTGATACTTGGTTTTGTCGTGTAACTTATAGTTTTGCTTTAAAAAAAATTAACAATACGATATTTTTGCGCAAAATATACACAGAAAAATTTAAGGCTACAATTTATTCATAAATGAAAGAGCATCTTTCTTTCTCATCAAAATAGCATTTTAAATAGCATCATTCTTAAATCAAAGAATATAAAGCAAACAAAACTATCCAAAAGGAGGTTCAATATTGATATTCTGGCTCCGAGCGGGCGCACGGCCAGTACTGCGTTAACATTGGTGAATATATACGCCTTTTCCCGCCTCAGATAGCGTTGTGAATGTTACCATTTACAAAGTTACCAATTGTTATCAGTTCGGTTGTGATCGGTTTTGCGATTTTTTTCGATGCTACATCTAAGTTGTGTCGTAGTGTAGGTATCGACCTAGTTCTTTCACAACCAGTCTGTTGCAGCATCTTTTCGGCGTCGTCTGTCCATTTAGACATGAGGGAGAGTAATAAAATAGTAGTGATTGGAAATTACAGAAAGAAAAGAAAGAAAACACATTTATTTGACACAAGCCAGAGCACATAACACACACATAAAAAATAAATAAAATAAAAAGATAACTTAGACTAAACAACAATAATATTAAAAAAAAAACGAAAACAATATATTAGTAACATTGTGTGTCCCACGGCTGCGCCAAATAGGACTAGTTCAGCATAATGTCGACAGCAGAGTTGCATACCGACTAGCAATATAAATGCTTCAAAAACAAATAGTTTATTTCAAATAAACCTTAGAGGTACTTTCGAATTGCCAAACAAATAAAAAAAAAATGACTAGTTGCAAATTCGCAAGCGTCAGTAGGTCTCAATGGAGAAGAATTTGCAAGAAACTCCACGGACACTCTTTCCCATCAGTTTTAATTACAATTTTTTTAGTAACATCATTCTTGTTGAAAAATACATATATGTGAGAACAATGTAAAAAAAAGACGTGCACGTAAAAGCGTATCAAAAAATTAAAAATTAAATACAATAACAGGCCGAGGCAGCAAATTTATAACCAATCCCAACTGATGGCGCCCGTTCACGGACATGACGCACGGATCGGCACCACTCAGCTCAACCATCATGAAGGGAACCGAATGATATAACACATGAGCCACCATCAGAGAGAAATTAGAGAGAGCATGACACACTCAACTGCCAGGGAACACATAAGCCAACGAACGACACATAGGTACAGTGAATGGTAGATTTACTGTTGGCACATAGTACTCACACATGTGCTGTGTAGTAATATAATAGAAAAAGAAATTGAGTTTATACAATACAAAAATATTCATACAGTCTTCAGCAGGTCCAACAATAGTTCCATACTTTTCTGCCTATCACTTGTTCTTGCGCCATAGTGGCTGCGGAGCAGGACCAGCATTGAGCCAAGCATTTTGATCAGCGATGTAATCCCCCAACTTATAATATGCTTGCAGGTGAAGCTGTACTACACGCAGTTAGAAGGCCTGGCGGTCGGATACAACGACGCCACGATGGATCCCTACGAGTGGCTCTCTACCAGAGATATCATGTAAGTGATTTACTTACAGAACTGCGTATCCATTACCAAGTCCTCTCAGCTCAAACGTCAACTAGGTGATCCAATTTTAAGATCCTATTAGGTAAGCTACGGCAGCTGGCATGATAGTTTTTCTGTTTAATTTTCAACAGCGGGCCAAACTCTTTTTACCCGACTGCCGAAGGAGGGTAATGTGTTTATCAGTCTATGTATGTATGTTTGTTCCTATGTGGCGTTCTAGAGACCAAACGCGTTGGCCGATTTTGATGATTCTTACGTCAATCGATTCTTCTTAACCCTGCGAATGTCACTGGCTACATTAAAATTGGAAAAGAAAAAAACTTTTTAGCAAAAAATCAAACCGACTTCCAAAACAAAACACTTCAAAGTGAAAAATAACTTTCTTTTCCGAAGTCGGTGTCTTTTGTACCCATTGTTTTCCGTTATTCGACACCGACTTCGGAAAAGAATGTTATTTTTCACTTTGAAGTGTTTTGTTTTGGAAGTCGGTTTGATTTTTTAACCCCCGATGGAAAAAGAGGGGTGTTATAAGTTTGAGGTGTGTTGCTGTGTATCTGTGTGTCTGTGTATCTATGTCTGTCTGTGGCATCATAGCGCCTCAACGGATGAACCGATTTTGATTTAGTTTTTTTTGTTTGAAAGGTGTTTAGGTTGTATCGAGAGTGTTTTTAGCTATGTTTGAATAAAATCGGTTCAGCCGTTCAAAAGTTATGCGCGTTTTACTGTTTAGATCGTGATGTTTTCGCAAGATAAATGTGTCGGGGGTTTTTTAATTTTTGAAATTTTACTTGTTGTTAAAAATTTTCTCTTTTTATTTTTGGTAGGTACCTCCAATTAATACGAAAATCATTTATAGCCAAAGTACATCTTATGACAATTCCAATAAGCCCAAACACAACTAGGATATATTGTTTTATTTCGGGTTTCCAGTGGCCATTGTGGTCTTCTTCATCAGTTCCACTTCACCAAATTATACTTTCTGAGTGCAAATGATTGCATTATTGATGAAAATACCAAAATCGCCACATGTATGCCTATAATATTTGAGGAGTTCCCTCGATTTCTCTAGGGTTCCATCATCAGATCCTGGTTTCCTTATCATGGTACCACTCTTGGGATATCTCCTTTCCAACAAAAAAAGAATCATCAAAATCGGTTCATAAACGACGAAGTTATCCGCGAACATACATAAAAAAAATATATATATACGGTCGAATTGAGAAACCTCCTCCTTTTTGGGAAGTCTGTTAAAAATGGCGGATTTTGGGCGCCATTTTGTGGAGGTTTATTTTTATTTTTCTTCCAAACCCATCGTGTGGGGTATCAAAATAAAGGGTTTTAAGAGGTGATTTCAAAAATATATTACATCTATATGTTTAAATGTACCTTATTTAAAAAAAATACTAAATATTTGTAAATAAAAAAGTTAATTAAATAAATCTCAAAAATCCGACTGCTTGAAAAGCGAACTAAAAAGACGTAAATAAGAAGAAAATCATGCTGTGCAGTCGGAGGATACATTAGGTTTTGGTCAGCCAGCTCGCAAATATGTATCCTCCGACTGCACAGCAGGATTTTCTCGTTGTTTACGTCTTTTTAATTCGCATTTTAAGCAGTGGGGTGTTTTGTTTTTTTATTAATTTAAGTTGTGAAAACTATCCATAAAATCACACCTGGCATAACGTGGATGTTCGGCTCACCTCAGCCATAATCCTTTGGAAAATACAGTCTTGATGTAATAATGTTACAAGCGATATTTTAAACACGAGACATTTCATTGCCCTTCCTAGCTGGATCAACATGCTAGGTGATCTGGACGAGATCGCGTTTTCGGTGTCGATGCCTAAGAATCGTCCGGACGGGCGCTTGTTCGGGGACGGCCGCCTGTTCGAAGACCGCTGCACCGGGCTGGTGAAGCTGCTGCCAGACCTCAGCAACTTGTACTTTGCACACACCACTTGGAACAGGTCAGGAACTATGAGGGCTATCGCGTTTGAATTTGCCACTAGAGGCGCTGGTGTAGAGTGAGGTCTTCAAAGTGTCAAATGTCACGCGTGTTTATTTACTACTTTTTTATTTAATCATTGCGAATATTTGCTAAATATGACAGATTAAAATAGTTACGGGGTTTACCAACCACTGCTTTAATAAAGTTTTATATTTCGGTAAAATTGATCCTCCTTTTTTTCGAAAAAAAAAGGCTACTCAAAACTGCGGCATACTCGATGTTACATTTAATCGTCCATCTCATCATCATATCAGCTGAAAGACGTCCACTGCTGGACATAGGCCTCCCCCAAGCGTCGCCACTTTGACCGGTCCCGTGCGTCTCGCAACCAGCGGATCCCCGCAACCTTCACCAGGTCATCGGTCCACCTGGTGGGAGGCCTTCCAACGCAACGTCTTCCGGTTCTCGGTCGCCACTCCAGAACATTTCTGCACCATCGGCCATCCGTTCTGCGAGCAATGTGCCCTGCCCACTGCCACTTAAGTTTGGCAGTTCTTCGGGCTATGTCGGTAAACCTGGTTCTCTTGCGGATCTCTACATTTCTGATTCGATCACGCAAGGATACGCCGAGCATAGCCCTCTCCATTGCCCTTTGAGTGACTGTTAGCTTTCTGATGAGGCCCATGTAAGCGGCCACGTCTCAGAGGCATAGGTCATCACTGGCAACACACACTGGTCATAGACTTTCGTCTTGAGACACTGTGGTAAGTTGGACAAAAAGATACCGCGCGACTTCCCGAACGCTGCCTAGCCGAGTCGGATTCGACGGTTGACCTCTTTCTCGAAATTGGCCCTACCCAACTGGATCGTTTGTCCCAGGTAGACATAGTCATACACAACTTCGACTGTAGAGTCTCCAACCTTGATAGGAGTGGGTGTAACATGGGCATTCAGCATCACCTTCGTTTTGTCCATGTACATCCTAAGACCCACTCTTTCGGAAGCGCTACTGAGGTCATCGAGCTGTACTGAGGTCCTCCATGGTCTCAGCCATAACCACTATATCGTCGGCAAACCGAAGGTGAGTGATGTACTCGCCATTGACGTTGATGACTAGTCCTCTCCAGTCCAGAACCTTGAAGACGTCCTCCAGTGCAGCAAGTAAACAGCTTCGGCGATATGGCGTCTCCCTGTCTCACACCTCGCTGCAAAAGTATGGGTTCTGAGGTCTGATCCTGAAGTCGAACTGACATGGTGGCGTTTTTTTATAAATACTTCAACACCTCGACGTACAGGTAGTCGATTTGGCACCGTTGGAGAGACTGCAGCTACAGCCCAAGTCTCGATCGAATCGAAGGCTCGTAGTCCACAAACGCTAAACAGAGAGGCAGGTTGTACTCTTCGGTGATGACTCTTGAAAACAGCTTGTAGACATGGCTAAGAAGTCCACCTACGGCATAAGAAATGATTTTAATTTCGTGCGCGTAATACCTACTATTATCTATTCTGCGGTAATACCACGTTTAACAGCTGTATTTAAGGCAAGGTCCTTAGGCGGTAAGGTGCGATTAAGGATTCGCCAGTGGCGCCAACTGGTGAGCACAAAAACGGTAGCCCTCATTCCGTATTGCCAGAAAGTGAAAAGTAAGAATTTTCGAGATAGCTTCGTTCGCTCTTGCACGCTTCTTTTGTGATTCTCAAGATTCTATGCATAACTCAACAAAGTTACTTCTATCTCTGTATCAATGGGCAATAGAAAGCTATTCCAGACGGGGTGCTGAATTCACCCTTCAGAAAATGCTCCTGCCGGCGGCGGCGCCCATATCTGCTAGACCGATGGGTATACCAATGCTCGGAGAAGGCCTATTCAGTAGTGAACATATTTTGGCTGAATACATAATATCTTGCTGATATAGGATAGTGATGTGCAGCACTGCGCACTGTTACTATGTTCTCTAAAAAAAACTTTTTGCAAAAAAATACTACCGACTTCCAAATACAAAACTACAAAGTGAAAAATAACTTAATTTTTTGAAGTTGGTATTACTTAATCTTTCGTAGGTACCATTTTTTTGCGTTATGGACACCGACTTCAAAAAATTAAGTTATTTTTCACTTTGTAGTTTTGTATTTGGAAGTCGGTAGTATTTTTTTGCAAAAAGTTTTTTTATTTTTCACTTTTTAGTTGTACGTACCTAATAGGCAAGTTAGTAAGGGAACTATTTCGCCAGAATAGATTTCATGAAACTTGAACATAACCGGTGAAATGAGAGGTCTGCTTACCCCTTAAGAGCGAACTGGCGTGATGTTATGTTATGAAATGTTATAAACAACAAACAGACATGCGATTGCAGCAATCCCTAGAGATTTGCCGTTATTTATTGAAGAGTTCTGTTGTATATCTCCGAAGTTCTAAATCAGATCTTCACCAAATTAAAATGGGACCAATTTCGGAACATACTTTATCAAACAAAAAAAGAATTTTCAAAATCGGTCCACAATTGACGGAGTAATCGCTGAACAAAAACAAAAAAAAAAAAAAAAAAAAACCAACTTGAAGTCGAACATAGAACCTCCTCCTTTTTGGGAAGTCGGTTAAAAATAAAAACAAAGCAGTCTAGAATGAGCACCAGCCATTTTTGGACATTTTTTATTCATTTACCAAGGTCATCTGCCCAGTAAGAAAAGTAAAAAAAAACAAAGTGATGGTAACGGTTTAGGAACTATATAAAAAAATTGTAGCATTCTTGATGCGCACTTTTACACGTATGAGGACAAGAGTGTGCATCACTCACAAATGTCACATTTGAAGCTTTGCCTTCTTGACATCCTAAAAACATAAATAATTCGTTTATCAGCATAGCAGTAAATACATGTCATGATAGAACACATAATATCTTATATAAACGTCTGATGCAGTGTACAAGACTGCGCACGCAATCTTGTACAGTCAAGGGTCAAAAGTGCAGTCGCCCAAAACTCAAATGCCCAGTTTTTGTAGAAGTTAAATTATCCACAACTGATTTAATATTTTTTATGGCAATTAAAGTATAGATTTGGCCTACTAACCGCGAAAAGTTGAAATTCAGCTGCCTACAAATAATATCCTTTTCTGTTTTGGTAGAGTGTGACTGCACTTTTGACCCTTATAGTACACAATGGCTATGCTCACTCTTGCACATAGAGCACTAAAGACTTTTGATAAACCACTACTGCTATATAAGTTTTAAGCTGACATGGTCACAATCATAAGAATTAATATTTGTTTTGGGATTTTTACCGTGTATATTTATATTTTGGTAGAGAGCTCGATATTTCGGCACCGTTACAAGCGCCATGATCACGAGAACTAAAGTCTTTGCGAGCTGACATATCTGTCTACCCTCTTCCTTACTCGTTTTTCACGCACGATGCCGCTACTACCAGAACTCGTCTCACCAGTTACTCGACATTGTTCACGACAGACGATGCTCACTGTATCCACTTTTGACACTTGTTCAGTAGTTTTACGTCCTTTACATAGTTAAAACACTGGATTCCAGGCTCTCGACAATTGAAACCCGTCATCCCAATTGAATTTTTTGCACTTGGTTATTTCAATTGTTTCCCGAACCATTCTTGGAATGTAATGGCGTTTAGTCGAGATAACCTGTGGGTCATGTAACCTGATCCAGCCACTACTGCTATCTTTTGGCCAGGACGTCGTATTAACTCGAATGAAACACGTTTCTATAGTAATTTGATAGAAATAAATACATATAAAACTACTTACCTGGATTATATATATCATATATTACTCTCTTTCTGCCTCGTCTTTAAAGAAAGCCTTAACAAACTTTCTCCTAGCAACTAATTATACCGATACAGAACGCCTGCTTATATCCGATAATAATCCCTACTAAACCTTGCCACCGAAAACATAACACATCACATCTTGCACACAATCACAATACACACTCACCCACACACACTCGCAAACACACACACACTCAAAAACACACACGCTCACCACACACTCTTTTGACTTTGATGCTAAATTAAACAATGTATGTATTTAATTGTTATTTTGATTTGATTTAATTTATTTTTTTAATTTAATTTAATTTCTTATTTTGATTTAATTTAATTTCATTTGTAAATTATGCTTTGTAACCTAAACTAACGCTTGTTCTACCTGCAATTTATTAAAAGTTTAAATTATTGTATATGGGCTTGTACCACTGCCCTTAATACGAGGTATTTTATAACTTAGCAAGGGTGCTGGTTGCAACACCTATCTGTTTTGTTATATAATTGTAACCCTCAAATGACTCAATTGATTTATGTTAATTTGCTTTTATTGATTTGAATAAATTTATTATTATTTATATTTATCACAGTCATGTTTTCTAAACGCCTATATAAATATTGTAACACAGGTCTCTAATTTTGTTTATTTCGAATAAATATTCGAAGATTGTATTAAAAACGAAAATTCTTACTCGTTTAAAACGTTGACGATGAGCTGTCAACTGAAGTTGGCCGCAAAAGACTGTTTTCTGATTCGAGAATCGCTCTGCGCATTCTTGTACACTAAGCAATCTCGCACACCCCTACCCTATGTCATATTGTTCCAATAGTTACCAGTCCATGCTGCGCCTGCACAAGATGTATGTCATGCACCTGCACCTGTGCCCCGGCAGCAAGAAGCTGATCCCCGGCTACAAGATGTCCATGTCTTCGTACCCGGCTTTCGTGCAGGTAGTAATTTTCAGCTTATGTAGTTTCAAGGTATCAAGGTTTTTATATGACTTCGGTTTTTGAGCTTGTTTGAGTTATTTTAGATACATAGATAATGTATTTAAAGTTAAGTTAGTGTTATTTTAGCAACCGTTTTAAATATCTTGAGAACATGCAAAGATTTTAAGGTCAAGTTTTTACCCGACTGCCGAAGGAGGGTAATGTGTTTATCAGTCTATGTAAGTATGTTTGTTCCTATGTGGTGTTCCAGAGACCAAACGCGTTGGCTGTTTTTGATGATTCTTACGTCAATCTATTTGTCTTAAACCTGCAAGTGTCACTGGCTAGGTACATTAAAATTCAAAAATAGAAAAATGGCGGATTTTGAGCGCCATATTGTGGGGGCCAATGATATTCAAATAAACAGATACGTTATACACTCACAAAACAATTGAAAAAAGTGTGCCGCATATAGCGGTAGCACACATACACACTTTTCATTCATCTAACATTAAAACATATTTATTTTAATCAATAAATAAATAAATTAAAAATACACACGATAACATTTATTTTATTTTGTTTTTTTTTCAACAAAGCCTATCGCCATGCGTGACATAAACTAAAGATTATAGGTCACAATTTTGACCTATTCGAGTCTTCAAAATGCGCGCGCTCATAACATATCTGTTTATTTGAATATCATTGGTGGGGGCCCAATATTTTTTTCCTTTCTAATCCTTCGTGTGGGGTATCAAAATAAAGGGTTTTAAGAGATGATTACAAAAATATGTAGCACTTACATGTTTAAATGTAGGTACCTAATAAAAAAAAACTTAACTAAAAGTTATAAATAAAAAAAGTTAATTCAAAAAATAAAAAACCCGACTGCTTAAAAAACGAACTAAAAAGTTGTAAACAAGAAGAAAATCATGCTGTGCAGTCGGAGGATACATCTGGTTTTGGTCAGCCAGCTCGCGAATATTTATAGTTCTTGTTTACATCTTTTTAGTTCGCTTTTTAAGCAGTCGGGATTTTTATTTTCGGAATTAACTTTTTTTTTGTAAATTGTTCTGATCTTCTAATCTCAGTCAATAATCTCAGTTGATTAAATTGTATTTTGATCGTATCAAAAAATAGCTAGGGTACTGGCCGTGGACACTGTACTATTTCTTCAGTCTATACATTTTGACAATAGTCTCAACAAATTGAGACGATCTTAAGTTGACGTCCTCTAGGTACTATATTTTCAGGTAGTACCTATGTAACAATAACCTGACATTGTGTGGCAGTCCACAGATGACTTCTACATCATATCGTCGGGGCTGGCCACCAGCGAGACCACCATTGGAAACAGTAACAGCAGTCTATTCACGCTCATCTCACCGCGCGGCGCGGTAACTGTTACTTTGTTTAGTTCCAACTGTACCGCAGTCACAGATGACTCTTAAATCATATCATCGGGGCTGTCGACCAACGAGATGACTATAGGCAACAGCAGTCTGTTCGCGCTCATCTCACCGTGCGGCACGGTAACTGTTACTTTGTTTAGTTCCAACTGTACCGCAGTCACAGATGACTATTTCATCATATCATCGGGGCTGTCGACCAACGAGATGACTATAGGCAACAGCAGTCTGTTCGCGCTCATCTCACCGTGCGGCACGGTAACTGTTACTTTGTTTAGTTCCAACTGTACCGCAGTCACAGATGACTATTTCATCATATCTTCGGGGCTGTCGACCAACGAGATGACTATAGGCAACAGCAGTCTGTTCGCGCTCATCTCACCGTGCGGCACGGTAACTGTTACTTTGTTTAGTTCCAACTGTACCGCAGTCACAGATGACTATTTCATCATATCATCGGGGCTGTCGACCAACGAGATGACTATAGGCAACAGCAGTCTGTTCGCGCTCATCTCACCGTGCGGCACGGTAACTGTTACTTTGTTTAGTTCCAACTGTACCGGAATCACAGATGACTCTTAAATCATATCATCGGGGCTGTCGACCAGCAAGTCCACCAACGCCAACAGCACTCTGTTCGTGCTCATCTCACTGTGTGGTGTGGTAACTATTATACTTTTCAATTCTTGATTATAGAAAGATGCCGAGCCGACAGCCTACTTGATAATAAGTAGTCAAAGTCACTTGGGATAGGTACGCCTATTAGTTCAGGAGTGGTCGTCTTTCGGCCAAATTGATGACGATAATGTCTCTAGGTGTTGGAGTACGCTCGAGCGATGATCGCCAACCGCCTCGCGCACACCGGCAAGGAATGGGCCCACATATTCAGACGATTCAACAGCGGAACGTATAACAATCAGTGGTGAGTGCAAGACTTTTTAAGCTACTGCGTACATACACAGTTTATATAGTTTCCTATCTTGTTTATTTTATTTTCAGTTTGCAACATTTTCACAATACTAGTCATTCTGTAATCAAAATATTTTTTTTACAAGTTGGGATAGGGACGGGAAACTTTTGCCCGTGGCTTCGGTTCCGTGTCTTATCTCCCAAAAATGTTGCAGAGATATAAAAACTTTTTTACAAACATAATACAACCGACTTCCAAATTTCGGAAGACGTTGTTCCTGTTTTTGTTTTCTCGTTTTTTGACACCGACTTCCGAAATTGAAATTATTTGTCACTTTGTAATAAAGACAGACCCCAAAACGCCCGCCTGTCTACACTTTCTAGTGTTTTAGCTGGTACAGTGGTGTCTCACCCCATACAAAGAAACAGTGCCGACGTACTGTACTGATTATACTGTTTTTTTTTTGTACATTGATCGCGTTAGGTTCCGTTCTACGGATATAGATGGTGTATGGTGGTGATATCTATCTATCGCCGTGGAACGGAACCGAACGCGATCGATTTACAAAAAATAATCGGTATAATCAGATGAAAATCGTTAGTTACGTCGGCATGGTTTCTTTGTATGGGATGAGGCATCTGTATGCTAGTCATATATTATCTGTGGCTGGGATGAAGAAGTGGTGCAAAAAACTGCCCAGACGTTTCGACATTAAGACGTCATCCCACTTTTAGTCACTTGCATTTCATCCCTCCTGCTTATACCAAGACAAATATTGGAAGGAGTTTTTATAACGATGATTAAATATTACCTTCAGGTTAATAGTCGACTACAAGAAGTTCAAGCCCAGCAACCAGCGCTATGCTGGTGTCATTTCCCCTGGTCTGATGTGGGTGGTGGAACAGATACCAGGCTACACGGAGTCCGGTGACTTGTGAGTCATCATACATTCTGACTAGGTATTTTGGGGTCCTAAGAAAATCGGACACGAGTCTTGCTAAGGGCCCAAAGGATATAGTGTTATCCAATCCATGCTTGTGGAGGTCAGATAGGTGAAATACTGATATTCGTCTACATCTGGTTAGATTGGAAACCGGCACCTAATATAATTCGGCAAAGACTAGGCAGGTTGATCTCTGGGTGAGATTGTTAAACATTGTAGGTGATCGAATTTGGTAAAACTATTCTGCAAATTATCTCACCAGACCAGACTGATTCATTCTCGCTAAAACCGAACAGGACGGAGTTACTCAAGTCCCAGACGTACTTCCCGTCGTACAACATCCCTTACTTCCCGAGGATCTTCAACTTGAGCGGCGGTCACGTCCGTATCTCCGCCTTCGGAGACTGGTTCGGCTACGACACCAACCCCAGAGCCAAGATTTTGAAGCAGAAACAGGTAAGAACATCATAACTTGGTTAGGGTATGTAATGGATACGTTATCGGCGGGTATAGAGCCAGGATAAATAATGCGGCTAAATGTGGTACCCTTTCATTTTCGTGGTGGTAATCCACATGGATGTTCTCCGCCCTTACTGACTAAAACTGCTCCGGTGTTCTCTCGCACATTTGCGTCCGGGGCTGCGGGTGCATGTGTGGCTTCCGCTGCCCCAGGCTAATGCTGGCCCGCCTTTCGTAGGCTTCGTCCCGTAGTGGGGAGATAGGTTTTGCCCCAGTTTACGTCTAAGAGAGGGGCGCGTGGAACACTACGCAGCGCCATCTCGGGTCCTGATTGATGGGGGTGCATCCGTCCGGATGTGTGCAAACCGTCGTCCCTGGATCCATTTAGGGGGCCTAGAAGAGGCCTTTGTCTGCCTTCTGCCGACGCCCGGTGCTCCTAGTGCGGGACGGGAGAGCACTGGTCCTCTCCTTTTCCCATTCCTTCTGCGAGATGACATTCACACAGAAGAACTTCATCGCATCCCAGGACTCTGCACTGCTGACAAGTCGCTTCTCACCTCCTCGCCTCGGGCACGGCGCGGCTCTTCCCACGCGCCACAGTCGTCCAGCGTAAGCCGCGCCGTGTCCTCCGGGCAATAGACGCAGTGGTGATACCGGACGTCCGGCTCCATGTTTATTTGACACAGGTACTTCCCAAAGCAACCGTGGCCCGAAACGTCGGGAAGCCAAGCTTCCTCCCGAGCCAGCGGTCGGGCACGAGCCAGATCGGTGTTTCTGTACCCTGCACTAAGCTTTTAAATACAACCAAACTAATATTATGTTTTACTTGTTATTATTATATTTGTTATCTCGTTTTTTTCTGTTTGACAGATGCTATAGAAATGCGTATTTTGTAAAAAATTCAACTTTGGCCAGGTGGACAAAACGAAAAACCGCTCTGAAGCAGATAGACCACCTAAGAATATTTGCTTGTACCATACTTTTCAGACCGCGATTTTTTTTTTGGTAGTAGGATATTCCACCTTGTTTTTTTATTATAAATGCTAGACCAATGTGTCTGTACTGTCGTTGCAGGAAAAGATCTGGAATCTGCGCGATATGTACAACACGATGCGCTACAACGACTTCAAGCACGACCCGCTGTCGCGCTGCGAGCGGTGTGACCCGCCCTACAGCGGCTGCAACGCTGTGTCGGCCAGGAATGACCTCAACCCAGCCAACGGTAATATATGGCTTAAGCCTCGTGTACTAACATCTAGTCACCCTAGAATAGTAACAGAGAGTCCTGCGAGCGGTGTGACCCGCCCTACAGCGGCTGCAACGCTGTGTCGGCCAGGAATGACCTCAACCCAGCCAACGGTAATATATGGCAAGTCTAGTGTACTAACATCTAGTCACCCTAGAATAGTAATATATGGCAAGCCTAGTGTACTAACATCTAGTCATCCTAGAATAGTAACAGAGAGTGCTGCGAGCGGTGTGACCCGCCCTACAGCGGCTGCAACGCTGTGTCGGCCAGGAATGACCTCAACCCAGCCAACGGTAATATATGGCAAGTCTAGTGTACTAACATCTAGTCACCCTAGAATAGTAATATATGGCAAGCCTAGTGTACTAACATCTAGTCATCCTAGAATAGTAACAGAGAGTCCTGCGAGCGGTGTGACCCGCCCTACAGCGGCTGCAACGCTGTGTCGGCAAGGAATGACCTCAACCCAGCCAACGGTAATATATGGCAAGTCTAGTGTACTAACATCTAGTCACCCTAGAATAGTAACAGAGAGTGCTGCGAGCGGTGTGACCCGCCCTACAGCGGCTGCAACGCTGTGTCGGCCAGGAATGACCTCAACCCAGCCAACGGTAATATATGGCAAGCCTCGCAAGTAGCACACGAGGCTGCTTATCAGCCGAATAACGGATCTCCATCATGCTTAAAGCTGAATAAAAAAGCTGCATAAGGGCTGTATAGGGCCTTATGCAGCTCTTATATCTCTTAAATGGGCACAAATTATTCAGCCTTAAGTTCACGTAGCTGCTTAGGAGCTGTGTAGCAGCAATTTAACAGTATTATAAAGGGTAACGACAGTACTATGCGCTGAATATCGACTGACTTAGAGATCACAAGTTACTCTTTATTCAGTAAATATGTCACATCTACGCTCTTAATAGATGTTTTAAACCGGGAAAGGCTGCTTGCGGCCAGTGTAAAAGTGAACATATTTGATGTAGCAAAACATATAGAAGCAAATATTACCCTAGCTGCCAATTGAACACTGGAGTGGAGTGAATTATACGTGGATAATATTCATATTCCCAGGTAAGTACATTGTTTTACATATTAATAAAACAAAAATGATTGGGAATGTAATTTCACTGACATTATACGTATATATTGTCTAAGAAAATTTTAGTGCGCCACGAAAATATTCTGTTTTTAATTAGTTTTGTGATATAAATAAGCCGTGATGAAAACTTGATTGAACAATTTTTAATGCTTTGAAAAGAATTATAAGATAAAAAGTTATTATTATGTTATCAGGAAGTAAAAACTAAAGCAATTCATTCCAAATTAATACACAAAACATCATAAAAGTTGAAAAATGAATCAGTATATTTATAGGTTATACAATACAATGTTAAACAGCGACGTGAATAGTTAAAACTCTTATATCCTGCAAAAGGCTGTCTAATAGTTCACTCGTGTACTGTTAATCAGCAAAAAACTGAATAAAATTACACATGTGAACTGTATGCAGCTATAAACTGTTTTATTTACTTTTAATGGTCCACAAACTCTACCGTTAGCCATAATGTGAACAATTAAACAGTTGTTATACAGACTCTTTAGGGATCCGTAGTATTATATCTAAAACCACCGCATGGATAACTTCTAGTTCAAAATTTTTAATATACCGATTTACGCGCGCGCGAACCTTTCAAGTTGGGTAGAAAGATATTAATATATAATAGATATATAATTTTTTTATTGTAAAATAAATTGTAACTCGTTTATAAAACGTGTGTTGTCACTTAGCCTATTGTGCCTAAATGTGGCCATCTCTTTCTGTCGTTCGCGCGCTGGTTACGCCTGTTTTGTTTATAGTGCTCACTGCTCCTCAACTCCTCACTTCACTTCCTCAGTCGGCTCTCGGTACGCACGGTTGCTAGTCGCTTGTCGTCGTTGCCTGCATGGTGGGATGGAACGTTGCGTACTCTTTTAATGTACCTATACCTAGTTCTGTCTTTATACCTCAATTCGCAATAACGTTTACGATTGACATAAACAAGCAGGTACCTACAAACTGTAAAAATCTTATGCAAACAATACTACCTACCTACCCAGATGATACCTTTGTACAAGTTATGTATTTATTACTTATAACTAAGTGATTGTTTCATTTCTTTATTACAGAATAATGACTTTTAAGATCGTTAGTACTTCAGAACCGGATGGTGATCGATTGAGCATTGTACCGTCGCTTTGGGAGTTTAATGGAATATTAAGTTGACCTCCAAAGACTAAAAACATTTTGAAGCTGATCAAGGAAGAACGTTCGAAGCCGAGTCCTGGTTGGAAGAAAATGAATTGTGATATAAAAAGGCAAAATTTGTTTTCGTACGCACAGGCAGAAATAGAATTAGAAAGTATGGAGCGATATAGCGACACCGATGTCAATGAGCCGCAGTGCCAAGAAACTGCTAATCCAACTCCACATAATATTCAAACTCGAATAGGAGTCGTAGAAAATATTATAAGTAATAACAGTTCACCAGGAAACGATCGGGTTACTATTATTATGATTAAATTGATTCTAGCTAGCCTATGTTATGATCAAGTAGGCTTCAGTTTTCGTTGTTGTTATATTTATTAACGGTATCGAATGTTATTTTATATTCAGGTTTCAAATACTTTATTAATACGTTATATCTACTCCACGTAAAGTAGGTTTTGTTAGTTGCCTAAAAGTGTAGGTAAAAATATGATACAAGAGTATTTAATTTTTTTTGAAAATTTTGTTGTTGTTACCTATAATGATTATGTAAGCTCAAATTATGTTATTGCGAGTGACTCTAATATGATTAAAGGCTATTGTGATTCTAGACTCTTATGATTATGTAGATTATGTAGAACTGAAATGTTTATGTAGAACAGTACTTTTGTTTTATGTTCAGTTTTCTAATATTTTGTTAATAAGTGATTTACTGTGATGCAGGTTGCATTTACTGTGATGCAGAGTGCTGT
Source organism: Orthosia cruda (assembly GCA_964057195.1). NCBI lineage: Eukaryota > Metazoa > Arthropoda > Insecta > Lepidoptera > Noctuidae > Orthosia > Orthosia cruda. Next base: position 21,521,650 of record OZ059848.1, on the reverse strand, counting down.
GGTTGGTTGCATGAAAGTGTAGGTAAAAGATATGATACAATAGGGATATCAATGTTTTTGTTAAGTTTATTGTTGTTACCTTTTACTTTCTGTGACAGATGATACCTACATTGACAGAGTACCAATTGATGTGAGCTAAATGAATAAATAAACATTTATAAGTTCAATCATTTATTTTGTTTTATTTACAAAGTATGTAATAATGGCATAAAATAATGCAATTCTTTATGTTTAATACATACTAATTTGCATTTTATTCCCCATCAAAATTAATATTTAATGAAATTTCGTCTGGAGCTTCATCCCAACTATTCAATATTTTAATCACAGAATTGGCTATTCCGTTGTGCCAGTATTCGTCACCTTCGATTTCTTTTATGTTGACATTTCGAGGAGTAGCTAAAATTGTCCTTGGATCAGTTGGTAATATTTGCGGAATCAAGTCGTTGATAATTGCTGCCAGATATTTTAAAGCAACATGGTTAATACTCTTTTCTACAGCCCACGTTCTAATTTTTTCCCTAAAAAGTGAGTGCTTTACATCATCGCTATAGTTGCCGTCGTCATCATCTTCAGAACTCGATATTTTTCTGAGTTATAATTGCCGGTGGAACTATTAATATTATCACCGAGGTTACTGGAAGAACTTGGACACACATAATTTGTTGAATGTACAACATCTTCTGAGTTATTGCGACTAATATTTTGTACGGAACCATCCTGTTTCAAACTATTTGTCACGCTTTGTGTTACTTCCTGACTTGGAGGTTTTATTTCTTCTGTCTTCATAATTCTTTGGTACTCTTTCGATAATTTTCTTCTAATGCCCCCTATTCTAGCTTTCATTTTTCACGAATTAGTCGAATTCATATTTTTAAAGCAATAAAATATACACGTCAGTATATACCCGCCATCTGCTTCAACTATTTACACTGACTGCTTACAGTACCACATGTTACTTTTATTCAGGTAAAGTCTGATTAAAGGTACTTACGCGAACCACTATAAAAAAAGAAGCCGTTAATTCGATACAGTAGTGTGTCTCTAAGCAGCAGCGAGGCATCTAGTTTATGTTTAAACAGACGCTATGCAGACACTATCAATGGCAATATAAAGGCTGATTAGCGGTAGACATATTCAGCAATAAGCTGTAATGTGGGCCACAAATAATCCATTATACAGCTATTACCGTCATAATAGTTCACACGTGGCCCTTTAATAAATCAGTGTAATAGGAGTTCACAAATACTTTCTTATACAGCATTTGGCGTAATTTCATCCACTAAACAGCCCTTACTACGGTTAAGGCATTAGAAAAGGTTAAAAGCTGAATAGAGTCGTTGAAAATATACCTTTATAGCACTCTTAGCGTATTAATGGTAGTTTTGTCGGTCTTAATCAGCCTTAATGTAGCTCTTAATCAGCATAAGCTGTTTAAATATCACTGACAGTTATTATGCAGCTGTAGGATCACCAGTGTACTCTTAAAAGAGTCTTAATACGCCTAGAGTTGCAAATAGATCTAAAAGTGAGTAGTTATACAGCTATCTGTGCTACTTCGTGTACTAATATCTAGTCACGCTAGAATAGTAACAGAGAGTGCAAGACGATGAGAGCGAGAAATACGTCCGTTGTAAATTATTATCCATCTCATTCGTACGCAAATATTTGTATGAATGATGTTTCCTTCACGAATCCGCTGGGCGCCAACCGAGTGAATCCGAACTATTGTAAGTATTAACTAACTAGTGTACGCGAGGAGATACTTGCTCAAATATACTAGTTTTAAGGATAAGTTGTTAGCCTATCCCCATATTTAAATCGCACCGATCTGACAGTAATCTATACTAATATTATAAAGAGGTAAAGTTTGTGATTTTGTGACGTTGTAAGGGGTAATCTCTGGATCTACTGAACCGATTTTGAAAATTCTTGCACCGGTAGAAAGCTACATTATTCCTGAGTGTCATAGGCTATAAAATATTTTCAAAAAAAATAGAGTTATGAAAATTGCAATAATGTAACCCAAGGTAGCAAAATGTTGTCAGTAAAATACATTATTTGGCGTGCGCTGAGAAAACTATTGATGATAGATACAAATTAGTAGGTAGGGTAGGTAGGATAGGCAGGTTAGGCAGAGTAGGCAGAGGAGGCAGGGTAGGCAGAGTAGGCAGGGTAGGCAGGGTAAGCAGAGTAGGCAGGGTAAGCAGAGTAGGCAGGGTAGGCAGGTTAGGCATGGTAAGCAGAGTAGGCAGGATAGGCAGGGTAGGCAGGAAAGGCAGGAAAGGCAGGGTAGGCCGGGTAAGCAGAGTAGGCAGGGTAGGCAGGGTAGGCAGGAAAGGCAGGTTAGGCAAGATAGGCAGGGTAGGCAGGGTAGGCAGGATAGGCAGAGTAGGCAGGAAAGGCAGGAAAGGCAGGGTAGGCCGGGTAAGCAGAGTAGGCAGGGCAGGCAGGGTAGGCAAGATAGGCAGGAAAGGCAGGGTAGGCAGTGTAGGCAGGATAGGCAGGGTAGGCAGGAAAGGCAGGGTAGGCAGGATAGGTAGGGTAGGCTGGGTAGGCAGGGTAAGCAGAGTAGGCAGGGTAGGCAGGGTAGGCATGGTAAGCAGAGTAGGCAGGATAGGCAGGGTAGGCAGGAAAGGCAGGGTAGGCCGGGTAAGCAGAGTAGGCAGGGTAGGCAGGGTAGGCAGGAAAGGCAGGAAAGGCAGGGTAGGCAGGGTAGGCAGGTTAGGCAAGATAGGCAGGGTAGGCAGGGTAGGCAGGATAGGCAGAGTAGGCAGGAAAGGCAGGGTAGGCCGGGTAAGCAGAGTAGGCAGGGCAGGCAGGGTAGGCAAGATAGGCAGGGTAGGCAGGAAAGGCAGGAAAGGCAGGGTAGGCAGGGTAGGCAGGATAGGCAGTGTAGGCAGGATAGGCAGGGTAGGCAGGAAAGGCAGGGTAGGCAGGATAGGTAGGGTAGGCAGGATAGGTAGGGTAGGCTGGGTAGGTAGGGTAGGCAGGATAGGCTGGGTAGGCAGGGTAGGCTGGGTAGGCAGGGTAAGCAGGGTAGGGGCAGGGTAGGCTGGGTAGGCAGGGTAGGGGCAGGGCAGGCATGGTAGGCAGGGTAGGCATGGTAGGCAGGATAGGCAAGGTAGGCAGGGTAGCCAGGAAAGGCAGGAAAGGCAGGGTAGGCAGGGTAGGCAGGATAGGCAGTGTAGGCAGGATAGGCAGGGTAGGCAGGAAAGGCAGGGTAGGCAGGATAGGTAGGTTAGGCAGGATAGGTAGGGTAGGCTGGGTAGGTAGGGTAGGCAGGATAGGCTGGGTAGGCAGGGTAGGCTGGGTAGGCAGGGTAAGCAGGGTAGGGGCAGGGTAGGCTGGGTAGGCAGGGTAGGGGCAGGGCAGGCATGGTAGGCAGGGTAGGCATGGTAGGCAGGATAGGCAAGGTAGGCAGGGTAGCCAGGGTAGGTAGGCAATTGACGGGAGCGAAGCCCCGAGGGTCAGCTAGTGCACTATAACTTTACTAGCACGCTATCCACTAGTTTATACCTTGCAATCTGACTGAAAATATATTTCTGTTAACCTTTACAGCAATTATTCTATTACCTACTTATAAATGAATCATAATAAAAATAACTGGGTTTTTATTCTCTTACGAATTAAATTATTATCACGATCGATAAAGTCCATAAAAGTATTTTTTCACCGAAGGCTGTGTCTTATCTCTAATTTAGTTCCATGGACGCTCACGTTAAGTCACGTTCAGTGAATCAGCGCCAAAATGGCGAAAATCAAATGTCTTAATTTTGTCATCGATAATATTAAGTCCAGAGTAATTGTATATTAGAGGTCAGTGTCCACGGTGCTAAAGCCTTTTCGGAATCCGGCTTGTTCGGGAGGCTAAAAATCGACAAAATCTGCGCGTGAGGCGATTCGTGATGACTCTTGAAAACAACTTTTAGACATGGGTAAGAAGTGGTATGGGCCTATAGTTCTTTAGTAAGGCATTGTCACCCTTCTTGAAGAAGAGTACCACCACACCCCTGCACCATGCCTGTGGCGTTTTGCCCTCGAGTATGATGGAATCAAACAGCTTCTGAAGGGCCTTAAGGAACGGTTTACACCCGCCTTCAGGAGTTCGGCCGTAATTCCGTCTTCACCCGGCGACTTGTTGTTTTTGAGCAGTTTCAGAGCCATCCTAATCTCGTACAGGCTGACATCCGGGATATCTTCGGTATAGTGTTGGGTCAATCTAGCTCTTGGGTGGTTTGCTAGACTCGCAACGGGCTTGCTGATTGATGTATACAACTGCCCATAGAATGTCTCGATCTCCCTCAGAAGATCCGGTTTGGCGGATACGATCCTGCCATTGCAGTTTCGTGAGCTGGCTCTGCCCAATAGCCAGATTCCCTTGAAAAAACCTTAGAACCTTTATTTGGCTCAATCGCGTCTTTAATACGCTCGGTATTAAAGCGGCGGCGGTCTCTTTTCATGGATTTAGAGATGTCTATTGAGCTGCCGGTATTTGCACTCCTCATCTGAAGACTGCAGGATCATCTCACGCCTCTCCTTCATAAGCTTGAGGGTAGGATCAGAGAGCTTTTTGTTTCTATCTGCACTACGGGTCTTGAAAAACTTAGACCCGACCGTATGGACAGCTTCCACGAACCCGTCCCTGTATTCGTCCACGGAGCTCACTAGGCACTCGAAACGATTCTGGAGTTCGAGCTGAAAGCTCTTGGGGTTTTGGACCTGGATCAGTGCTGGACGGAGCGTGGACTTCATCAGTCGAGACCTTTCTAGCTTAATATTAATATTCAATGTGCCTCTTACCATGTCGTGATCGCTCCCGGTTTTACCAAATTGATCACAGAGACATCATTAAACATTTGCTTCTTTGTTGACATGATAAAGTCAATCTCATTTTTTGTTGTACCATCGGCGCTCTGCCAGGTCCACTTCCTCTTTTTCGCACGTCACGCTTTTTGAAAAAGGAGTTCATCATATAGAGGCCCTCCTTCTCCATAAAACTGGCCAGTAGGTGACCCCGGTGGTTCCGACGTCCATCTCCAACATGCGCCACCTGCAGCTCATCCTCGTCTCGTTTGCCTAGTTTCGCGTTGAAGTCCCCCAAGACAACGGTGAAGTAAGTTTTGAAACCATGCATGGCTCTGGAGATATCTTCATACATGATCTCTACCTAGTCGTCGGGGTGTGCCGAGGTCGGGGCGTAGACCTTCAGCGAATATCTCGAGGATATTCTGAGTATAAGGTACGCCACCCTGGTCGACACATTGTCGATCTTCACTACGTTGTTCACAAGGGACTTGTGGAAGATAAACCCGACACCACCCTGGGACTGCCGGTCACCCTCTCGGAAATAGGATTTGAGGATTATATAGTCCTCCCCGTCTCTTCGAACTTCAGAAAACCCTATAATACTCCATCGCAACCTGCTCAATTCCTCTTCGAGTTCGGTGATCTTCTCGTCGGTCCGAAGTGTGCGCGTGCTGTACGTTGCCAGGTCCAGTCGTCGGTGATTGTTGGGGTAGCCGGATCTCGTCGGGAGATTCTTAGCACCCCTTGCCATGCCGTAGCCTCGGCCGCTACCGTAGTCGAGGGTAGGCAGGCTGCCGGGTACTAGGGGCCATTTTTTATTTGCCACGCCACGCTTGGCAGGCGGGTTGGCGATTGCGTATGGTTGTTATAGAAGCATAGAGAACGCTGCTGCCCATTCTCTGGTTTGTCCCTTAGTCGCCTCTTACGACACCCATGGGAAGACATGGGATGGTGAAATTCTTTACGTCCGGCACCATACGGAACAACCAACTACCATCTAGTCTAACATCTAGTCACCCTATAATAGTAACAGAGCGTGCTGCGTGCAGTGTGACCCGCCCTACAGCGGCTGCAACGCTGTGTCGGCCAGGAATGACCTCAACCCAGCCAACGGTAATATATGGCAAGCCTCGTGTCACCCTAGAATATCACCACCCATCACCACAACACATCTAGTCACCCTAGAATAGTAACAGAGAGTGCTGCGTGCAGTGTGACCCGCGGGACGGCAAAAATGTAGGATGTAATGGTGAGCAAAGCCAGCTCGAATGTCTAGCCTATTTCGCGTCTTTTTTACATAATTAAGAGTAAACTTTATAGCCCAATGCTCGCATGAGAATGAAAAGAATGTGGAGAAGAGTGACCGAAACGTGCTAGAAAATTTTGCCTTAAATATTATACAACACATGACCCCACTCCCTGCTGGTACCCGCACGAGCCTCGTGCACCAATAGCGAGAGTCAAATGTCAGAGTGACGTCACAGCGCCAACTGCATTTATTTTGAGTAGTATGTTAGGTCTCAATCATAAGTGTAGACTAACTACAAAATGTCGGGTTAACCCTATCGCCAAAGTGTTCTAAAAGTTAAGGTTGTTTCCTAAACTTCATTAATCATAGATTATGTTTATAATATCCAGGAACATATCCCTTCCGCGCGCTGGGCCACCGCAGCCACGGCGGCACAGACGTGAAGGTCACCAGCGCCTACCTGCGCACCAGCTACCGCTTCGTGGCCATCAGTAGCCCCTCGCACAACATCTCCAGGGGTATTCCGCCCTTCAAGTGAGTGTCTTAGTCTTAACGTCACAGGTGAAGGTCACCAGCGCCTTCCTGCGCACCAGCTCCTGCTTAGTAGCCATCAGTAGCCCCTCGCACATCATATCTAGGGGCATCCCGCCCTTCAAATGAGTGTCTTAGTCTTAACGTCACAAGTGAAGGTCACCAGCGCCTACCTGCGCACCAGCTACCGCTTCATGTCCATCAGTAGCCCCTCGCACAACATCTCCAGGGGCATTCCGCCCTTCAAGTTTTCGGGTTCGGGTTCCAGTCTAGCAGGATGCAGCTTCCTCCACAACCAAGGGAATCCTAGTGTGGGGTTCAGGGAATTTGTAAACACTTAGCTGAATTGCAGACCTATCTGACCTACACAAGCATAGACTGGGCAACACGATACCTCTTGGGCCCTTAGCAAGACTCGTTTCGGATTTTCTTAGGACCCCAATATAGTTGCAACAAGTAAAATTTCAAAATTAAAAAAACCCTAACACATTTTTATTTCATGCTACATAATTTATCTAGTCATAGTAGATACGCTTCGATCGGCAATCTATTGAACACGTAATTATGACACGATACCTTGCGAAAACATCCCGATTCAAACAGTAAAACGACCATAACTTTTGAACGGCTGAACCGATTTTATTCAAACATAGCTAAGAACACTCACGACAAAATCACCTTTCAAACAAGAGAAACTAAATTAAAATGGTTCATCCTTTTAGGCGCTATGATGCCACACACAGATACATAGATATACAGCAACACACGTCAAACTTATAACCCCCCCCTTTTTCTGGTGGGGGTTAAAAATGGTAGTCAGAATGAATGATGACTCGATGATGAGCGGCTTCCTATCAGACCTCCACAACCCATTAACTGGGTAACACGATAACCCTTGGTGTCAGATTGCCTGGGTTTTGACTAAATGATAATTGCAATAAATGATTATTATTACCATTTATATTATGTCCCCAGATGGAGTTCATTCGACTTGGGGAGCACAATATCGCACGTGGGGCATCCCGACGAGTGGATGTTCCCGCCCATACTACACGACTGGGAGTGGGAGTAAACACGGCCTTATGCCGCTCGGGACAAGACCTAGTTTATTGTGCCCCTTGATGGAGATTACTTTAAGAAACTATTGACGATAAATTATTCTTCTAAATAAATACAAAAGATAGGTTAAAACCCAGTTATTGCCCATCTCTAGCACCAGAAGATTTCATCTTACGAAAGTATGAACAAATGTTATGTTTCTGAACGAGAAGACTGAATTGGACAAAAAAGTAGGTACACAAATGCTGCATTTTGCGATGCGTCAATCATACCAATTTATACCTTATTACTATGGGATAAGAGCCTATATGTACAGTAAATGTAATAAGTAGGTAATGAAGACGTATATAAACCGAAACATTGATTGATTCTAAATAATTATTAATAACGTTGTATTTTAGGTTCTACGTTTTTGATGACGTGCCTCTACCTTGTCATCTGTAACCAACATTGTAGCCGCCATAATAATACAAATATGAATTCATATGTTCGTAAAACATTTGTTAAATATTAGATATTCTAAAAAGGTAGGTATTTGCTTTGTTACAATCTAGTCATTGTCCAATATTAATTAATATTAGGCGGTCCTCCCCCCTTTACATAAGGAATTATTTGTGTTGTGGGATATAGTTTTTTTACACGGAAATAATTTCCATGCCGTCCATGGTGTACTCTTAAAATTATAAGCAAGCGGGGACAGGGGTCTCACTCCGCAATATATGTACTCACTCCTAGTGAAAAGGATTATCGCAGTCAAAGACCTAATAAATAGTATGAACTCGAAATACCTACAAAAAAAAACGTGCCTACCTAAACCTTAAAATGGCTGCCGATTCTATGGTTGTGTTAATCACGGAACACACACACATTAATAATACAAAAAGTAAACAACCATTTGACAGTAGGACTACTACGAACACATCCACAAATTTCGGCAATTAATATGGCGAATATGGCACGTACTGACAGCTGTCACTACGTCATAACAAAATGTTGCCATAATGAGCAACAACTGAAATATTGTTGTCTCTTTTGTCAAATACGATTACTACATTAGAAGAAATGAGACTAAATGATGTTTCACATTCTGTATCGTATTTCACTCATATTTGTATAAGCAAATGTATGTATAGAACAATAGGGCGCCTCCATGTTTTTCCTAGCTCAATGATCGCAGTAGGTTGCCGCTTCCGCTTGCCACTCGGCTCGCACGCTAGGCGCGTTAATATTTCTGTGATTTATGTAAAGAACGATAACTATATCTATATGGGTTTGGGACGTTTCGTGGATCGTTTAGGAACCCTATAGTATAGAAGGACTAATGGCCCCTGCCTGTCCACTGTTCATATACACGTTATTAGCTACTATTATTAGACAATTAATATGTTGTCGTAAGCGAAAGCTGTAAGTTGACAACCCTTACGAGCCGACAGAGTTACGCGTAAGAAGAGAGCGGCAACGTTTAGGTGAATTTCGCGTTAGGCATTTGACCGTTTAAGCGAGCTGAAAAGCATTTTGTTGCTTAGCAGCAAGGGTCGCTATTTCTATAAATTATTGCGAGAAGTGACCCTTCTGTTATCCTGTGGCGGGGTTTAGAAAAGCTTCGCGAAGAAAAAAACCTTGCCTGGAAAACTATTGAAAATAAAAATAGGTTATTTTTTTATTGTTAGAAAGAATTATTTATTTTACTCTGTAAAATAGTGTTGTAATTAGGAAAAGATACCTAGTACTTATAATAAATTAGAATCCAAAATTTTTATACGCCATTTTGTATTTATTCATACGTTTTTATAAATAAATCATGTTTTGAACATTTTTGTTTTATTTTTGAGCAAATACGTAATGTAAGTTACAAAAAAAAAACTAAAAAACATGTTTTAATAGAAAACGAAACTAAAAAGTAGAAAATAATTTTCAATAAATTTTTAAATTATGAATTGTGTGATTAATGTTGTAAAAAAGCGTGGGGTGTTCGATGTCAATTGTTATAACATTTTATTGGCAGATACCTATTGGTAAAAGATAAGGTAAAAGTAGTCATTTTGAAAAAGTCTTAAAAAGCATCCCACGCTTTTTTACAGTATCATTTTTGTTAATCACACTATTCTTAATTTAAATTTAATGAAAATTATTTTCTGCTTTTTAATTTGGTTTTCTATTAAAGCGTGCTTTTTAGTTTTTATGGTTCCGTACCCAAAGGGTAAAAACGGGACCCTATTACTAAGATTCCGCGGTCTGTCTGTCACCAGGCTGTATCTCATGAACCGTGATAGCTAGACAGTTGAAATTTTCACAGATGTATTTCTGTTGCCGCTATAACAACAAATACTAAAAACAGAATAAAATAAATATTTAAGTGGGGCTCCCATACAACAAACGTGTTTTTTTGCGATAATGGTACGGAACCCTTCGTGCGCGAGTCCGACTCTCACTTGGCCGGGTTTTTTTTAACTAATATTTATTTTAGTTGAATCGCTAAGCCGAAAGATCCTGGCAAGGATAATGAGACATAGGTACCTACTTTTCAAATTATTGCATTGTCATCGCCCCTTGATAAGTGTGCAAAGTTTCAAACTAATCCGACGTTTTGAATGGGGGTGAAAATCACGTTCAAAGATTCCGTTACATAGATACATACATACCAAGTTTGTAAAGGCGTGTTAAAAAACCGGCCAAGAGCGAGTCGGACTCGCGCACGAAGGTTTCCGTACCATTATCGCAAAAAACGGCAAAAAAAATACGTTTGTTGTATGGGAGGGGCCAATTTAATATTAATTTTATTCTGTTTTTAGTATTTGTTGTTATAGCGGCAACAGAAATACATCATCTGTGAAAATTTCAACTTCCTAGCTATCATGGCTCATGAGATACAGCCTGGTGACAGACAGACAGACAGACGGACCGCGGAGTCTTAGTAATAGGGTCCCGTTTTTACCCTTTGGGTACGGAACCCTAAAAACTAAACTGATATGACGCCTGTGGGGCGACCATATTGCTATGCTTGCACAAATTCAGACTATGGTCAAACCTACTAGCTCTGCATAACCTGGAAATTGAACAGCAATTGCAACCATCAAGATAGTCGAAAAAAGGAAACAATATATTTCTTCTAAATAAGCAATAATTTTATTTAATCTAATATACACCAATAAACAATGCTTATAATTACACTTTATATACATTATGATCTCATGAAGGTACTCGAATAAATACATATTTTCAAACCTTTTTCATCTTTATAACAAACTTGAGAGCATTGTGACTATGGTTTTTTTTTTATTGATCGGCTCGGTCGTTGAACACTGTCTCACCTGATGGTAAGCGATGATGATGTTTTAATCCAAGCCTGTTTGGCAAATATTAATATGGTTTGCCTTTGTGTAATGCCCTTGATATACACTAAAATCCGATGAATTTACATAAGAATTTTAAAATGATGAATGAAAAAATAAATACTACTCTCTTACCACTCCTCGACAAACAGTGAACATTTCTACAAGTTGAATTCAAATTCTAAATGCTACACGGTCAACTTAAATTTGCACCTCGCTGGACTGCTGGAGAGACGAGCGGAGTGAAGTCACAGCACCAGGTGCTCAGTTAAGTTGACCATGTTTAACTGTTTGATGTGCTGATAGTACAATATTCTTCTAAGATGGAATGAATGAGTATTCTTTATACAAAATTAGTAAATAACAATATAATATGATGTAACAGTAAATATTTTAATAGTTTTTATGAATACTGCAGTAGTTTTTGAATACTTTTGTAACCAAGATTTTGTATTCAGATCTTTCATATTTTTATTCTTATTGGTAACTAAATAGTTGACATACATTCTTAGGCATAGACAAGAACTTTTTTTTTTGTTAGAATATTGTATCAGTCTATTACTGCAGTTTTCATAAATATATTGCATACAACTTACACTAAATATAGACATAGCCAAGATTTCATAGAAAAGTCAGATTAAGCAGCTTTTCTACATAAAATTAAATTATAATACCACTTGGTATATATACATAGTTTTTTGTAGTGGTGAGCGTTGCGAAGACAAACCGTTTCTAAAGACCGTTTTTTGTTCTGCGACGGTGCAACCGTTTTACGTCCTGGGATAAAGCAGTCTTCGTTGCACAAACCTGTCTACGAATAACTTGGTGCGATTTTGTATATTACGTCTAAGAAAATACAGTCTAAAGTGAATTGATTCAACTACACACACACGTCGTCGACTCGTCGCGAAAGTCGCGTATCGTTCCACATTTGTTCACAAAGTAGTTCTTACAATAAAAAGTGAACTTTTTGCCAATGTCATACAGTCGATAACGTATTACTAGTAGAGTAAAGATAAAACGAATATAAATTAGTAAACCATTTCATAATTTGAAATCGTTACCTAACAGTTTTAAGAAACTGCAGTTGCAACCGGTTCACTATACAAAATGAAAAACTTTATTCTATTCCGTTCCGTCCTCCAAGTTTCGTTCTCCAAGACGTCTTTAAACCAGTTGCGACGAAGACCGTTTTCTGCAACCGTTTTCGTCGTCGGGAAAACGGTTGCGTTTCGTCCGTCGAAAATACGACAACGACCCACCACCATTTTTTATCAAGCTCTAGTTTTATAAAGAATACCTAATGACACCTTTCTAATTGAAAAAGGGTCTTCATTATCAACAATATAATAGCTTTCACACCTCAATAAAGGAGTATTAAGATCTATCCACACATATCAGGGCCATGTCCGGGACGTGACAGGGCCGGGCTCAGGCTTTGAAGCTCCGTCACTGGCCCGTGCATGGACGTGTGTGAATGAGTTCATATAAAATGTACACACCAATTTTTTTTTGGTCCCTGACGGGGCACGGTCCGTCCACGTCCTGGGCACGGCCCTGATATGTGTGGATAGACCTTATTTCTGTTGAAAAATTACTACGGTGTGGAGGTCAGATAGGCAGATTCTTCAAGTAAATATTAGTATTCTTCAGACTACCTAATCCTTTTTCTCAAGTATTTCATAATCTTTACTGGAGGCAGACTTTTAGAGGCACGTCTTAATTTGCCAATGACTTCATGTATTTTATGGTATGGTGTTCCTGGCTATGTCATCGCTATGTGATTATGAACAGTTACTCTAAAGAGTTGAGCATGAGCAGCTGCTTCAGAACTTTAGTCTGCGACGTCTCTCGGATCTCTCCTGCTAAGAACATCTCGTCTACCACAGTGTATACCTGGAAAAGTATAGAATTATGTAAGAAATAAAGGCATTTACAAAAATTTGTAATCTAGCATGCAATTTGTTTTTCCTAGCCATTTCGGACCATGCTGGACAAAGGCTATGGCGCACTACATCCGATCTGAAAGTTGCCGCATTACTTCTTGTATGGAAGCTTATGAACGAACTCTATCCATCATAACTCAGAACTCAAATCACGGACACGGACATGTATTGCATAACCACCGTAAAAAGGGTTTTAAATTATATCACATCGAGCTTAAAATAGATTAAACAAAAAAAAGATAATGTTGATGCAAATGGGATGTGAAAAATTTTGATTTGATTCTCATTATCTTTTGTAAATAATTTGAATGGCAGGATGTATCAGAATTCATTTGCAAAGTTATGATACTAAGAACTGCTCAGAGGAATTTTGCATGATTTTACATAATTATTATCTTGTTACTGTAGATTTATTTACCTTGTAGAAGTTGAACACCAGGTCCAATTCACAGACATTGTGGAAGTATTCATTAAGGACCTCTACGAAATTATGTATAGCCTCCAGATAGCACAGGTTATTGTCGTTCACGTCCACGCATATACAGAAGTACAGTCCCGCGTATCTTCTGTATACTATTTTGAAGTTCCTGAACTGTAACAAAATCCGGTATGAAGAAATCTTAAAGGTAGGGTACGATTAGTATTGTGGGTCTGTTTTCGAGATTTTGGTGCAGCTTACCTCAACGAAATTGGTGTGCTTAGCGTCCCTGACGGTTACTACAGCGTGCACCTCCTCGATGAGCTTCTGTTTCTCGTCATCATCGAAGTTCATGTACCATTTTGCCAATCTAGTTTTACCCGCACGGTTTTGGATCAGTATGAAGCGAATCTGTGAATTATGCACATCAAATTATATGTCTGCTTGAGGAGATTGTATTAAGCGTTGGAAAGAATAAATTTAAATATTTACCATTTTGTAATTATGAAATTAAAATGGTCTAATTTGTAAAATGTAGCCGTCGACGCCTCCTCTTCCTTTCAGATTTGACAACACAGGCAATAAAAAAAGTAGTGTCAGTCAACTATTGTCTATGCCACCGTAATATCGATTAAGCCACAGAACAGAAAAAACGCTTAAGCGAATAAGCGTTCCAGGTTTTGGTCTTGTAAGGCTTATCACGAATTGCGATTTTTAGCCACGCGTATTCGTGCTATTTTTTATACGTGTACTAAATCATAACTAACCCGCATTGCGGATAAAATATCGCGCGATTTTTGTCACTTTCTAACTGTTCATGGAGTTCAAAATATTCGCAATATCGTGCGAATAAAAACCGCAGTGCGTGCTAAGCCTTTTTTTATAGGCTCGCGTTTCAACACTATCTCAGATTTTAGCAAAGTGATAAAAAACAATAAAAAAACCAAATCATCTTGAAATGATGATACAAATGTGAAGAGAATACTGTACAAAAAAAAGTAAAATAAAAATGTTGTAAAAATAAATAACTAATCTCTGGTTTATTATTGTATTGCCATTTTATTGACACGGGATAAAAATAAATATGGTATAATTTCATGTCATACCTGAAAACTATAATATCTAATAATTCTAAAAATTGTCATTTAACACGTACGAAAATACTAAATATTCTTAATTTTCAATGGATTCTAAATTTCATTCAGCAAAATATACACATTTTCTACCTCTTTTTAAACGGATTAGATAATCTTTTGCAACCTTGTAAGTGGCAACACGAATATCGAATTGTTTTTCAATTTTCCAGTGGATTTTTGACGTTGCTACTACTTGCTCGTTTTTATCAAGTTTTCCTCCATGTAGTGCTTAGGTTTCCATAATGTCTCTAATATAAGTAGTTCTGTAGGAAAATCAATCGTATAAATCTTAAATGACGCCCACGAAAACCACAAAAACTGAAGTAGAAATGGTAATACGGAATAGAAAAACTGTTATGAAAGACGGGATTATGACAATGTCTGGCATCGGCGAGCCCTCCGTGTTCCACGCTCTGGTGGTGATATTCCTGGAGTTCTTCGCGTGGGGACTGCTCACGATGCCGATCATCTCGGTGCTGAACGTTACGTTCCCGGATCACACGTTCTTGATGAACGGTTTAATAATGGGTATCAAGGGCATCCTGTCGTTCCTGTCAGCGCCTCTGATCGGCGCGCTGTCCGACGTGTGGGGCCGCAAGTTCTTCCTGCTGGTGACGGTGTTCTTCACGTGCGCTCCTATCCCGCTCATGACCATCAACACATGGTGGTTCTTCGCTATGATCAGCATCAGCGGAGTGTTCGCCGTCACGTTCTCCATCGTGTTCGCGTACGTGGCGGATGTCACCACGGAGGCGGAGCGCTCGCGCGCCTACGGGCTCGTGTCCGCCACCTTCGCGGCCAGCATGGTGATCTCACCCGCGCTGGGAGCTTACCTGATGGACTTGTATGGCGAGGCGCTAGTGGTGGCCGCCGCCACCGCCGTCGCCATTCTGGACGTGTTCTTCATAATGGTTGCAGTGCCTGAAAGCCTCCCTGAGAAGGTCAGACCCAGCGGTTGGGGTCCCGCTATCAGCTGGGAGCAAGCAGACCCCTTCGCAGCCTTGAAGAAAGTTGGTGCGGAACGTACAGTGCTAATGTTGTGTGTGGCAGTGTTCCTCTCATACTTACCGGAGGCCGGACAGTATTCATGCATATTTGTGTACTTGAAGTTAGTGATGGGCTTCGGTGTAGTCCAAGTGGCAATATTTATTGCAATCGTAGGAGTGCTCAGTATTGGTGTACAAGTTGTTCTCGGATTCTTGATGAGATCGCTCGGAGCGAAGCACACTATTATGGTGGGACTACTGTTTGAGATGCTCCAGCTTATGTGGTACGGCTTTGGTAGTCGTACGTGGATGATGTGGGCCGCCGGAGTGCTGGCTGCCCTGGGCTCGGTCACATATCCGGCTATAAGTGCATATGTGTCAGTGAACAGCCGGGCAGACCGGCAAGGCGTGGTGCAGGGCATGGTGACGGGCGTGCGCGGACTGTGCAACGGGCTGGGCCCCGCCATGTTCGGCGTGATCTTCTACCTGTTCCACGTGGACCTGAACGAGGAGCATGCGGTGGCGGGCAAGCCGGCGCAGGAGAAGTACGTGCGTATGGTGCCCGGGCCGCCCTTCGTGCTGGGGGCGCTGCTGGTTATCTGCGCGCTGCTGGTGGCAGCCTTCCTGCCCGAAGATGGCGCCCGCAGCCGTGCGCCGCCCGACCTGCGCTTCGAGCTGGAGCGCGGGCGGCGCGTGGCCGGGCCGCTGTCGCCGCTCATGGCGCCCGAGTCCGCCGCGCTCTAGCTGGCGGGCCGGGCCGGCCGCGCGGCCAGCGTTTGACTCTCAGTGCTGTGCTCAGCGACAGCGACCCGTGCATTTACGAGGTACCAAAGCTAACTCGAGTGAGTGACCGTGATTCCTAACGTTACGCCGACGACACCGATACATTCCCGCGTCGATACAGCTTAATCATCGTGTTTTTTTAAGCTTTGTATTATATTTTTGTATGGTTTGGAGTCGCCGCTGGGGTGTGTACATATTTGTCTGAATAAAATCAATGAAATCGTTGTTAAATACTATGTTTTCATGTTCCGAGCGGAGCATCACACAATAGGTCGCGTTAGGAGCTAAATTTCGTATTGCTTTCAATGAGTCACACTTCACAGTCATAATAATTGCGTCGGGATGTTGATGTTGTCATAACTTGCCTCAAAATAATAATATTCCACTTAGATAAGTCAATAGTTAGTAAAAAAGTAGCCAATAGAGATAAAGATCATCTGCAAAGATGTCTCCTGTCCATAGCTAAAAGAAAATATTTTGTATAAAAATGAGAAAAGTAAAATTTATAAATAGAGTAACATCTGTAGGGAACTTGTAGGTAAAAATTGTAAATTGGAAGTGTTTCAAATGATGATATACTGGTATTATAGGTAGATATTCTGTGCGTCCTCTGGCTGTCTTCGTGCCTAGTCGATGCTCAATTCATTACTTCAAAAAAATAAGGTATACCGTATACCTAACTATTGATAAGTATCAGTACTTAATTAAAGAACTTCTACTTCTTAAAACTGCAAATAAAAACTCATATAAAACAAAATGCTATATTCATCTCACAAAGTTAAGGAATCTATGACATTCTGAAGTTACCTTCTGCAACTACCTAGTCATAGGTTTGACAATATATGAGTTTCAGCCCATATTTGTGGACATAAAACAGTCAATAAAAGTCGTAAGATTTGTCGGTTCAGTTATGGTTTTTATGCCCCCATTTAATGGCAAGGGTCAACGTATTTCAGAGCAAAATGATAATCTGATAGTACAGTTATGTTTTAGCATTTCAAATCATGTTGATCCCTTCGTAGAATGATGTCAGTGTACATGAATATATCCATGGATCAAATAAAGTGAATCGGATAAAAAAACCATAACATATTAAAATATTTATTTCTCTAAATATGTAATGCATTGACATCTGAATAGCACTAATTCGCAGCAAAATCTGAGTACCTAGAGGCTTGATTTTAAAAAGATCTGTGAAAAAAAAAACAACATCTCCAAATGCTACAGACAAAAATAATAGCAAACTGTTAATACAATTTCATAGACAATGGACTATCAACTTGTAACCAAGCATTACTCTGAATCCGTTATTTACTGGTTCACGGTAATCGCGGTTTATCAGTACCTTTTGCAGTTTGAAAGCATAGACATCAATGACGTGACATTTTAACGTCTATTTATTTTCTATGATTGGTTATTGTTAAAACTAATATAGAGGCTTTCATGACGAAGGTTCGCGAAAACAAAGTGTCTTTCCGGAAGCTTATTAACTCTTGAGCGTTTGTTGATTAACGGTCCGCTAATTCGTGCAATGACCTTGCTTTAATAGAGCAAGCGTTTGTTTAGGCGCGTAAACAAAACGACGGCGACGCGGAACTTCAAATTGGTCGCTGTTGAGCTCCAGGTTTGAGTTTTTTGTCAATAACTCGTAAAAAACATTATAAAGAACGTATTTCTGACCCTCTATCTATTGACTCGACCGAGTAACTAAAAATCTAGTTAGCAACTAGGTTATAACTGCTAATTCTAAACTGCCTCTGACTATGTTCTCATAGCATTGTTTGCTAGCTTACAGCAAATTAGCTTCTAAAACTACTTGAACATGAAAACCCGCCTAGTTGCTTTGAATTAATTAAAACAAACATTATAAAATTATCGCAGCTAAACTCGGGCGAGCAATAGACACAACAGTAGGACCATTTAGCGATGGGACGCAGGTTGATGGAAATAATAATGACTCCAGATTGTAGAAAATAATAAGGGCTTTATTTTTCGTTGCACACACTTAAATACTATTTTACACTTATACTCTAACCAATGAAAATACAGAAACAGATTTACAAATATAAAAATAAAATCTTAACCAATAGAGTTGCATAATTCTTGTGACCAATAGGGTTGAAGCATAGTTCGGTGTTTGTTCCGTTCGTTTAGGCGCGTATCCTACGAGGCATTCTGCGCACTAAAGTTATAAATATAGGTGGCGCGTTGATTCGGCCTTTTCCTCGAGCGGCCGTTGCGCAAGACAGACGTGTCTGGCGCGACGGTTGTTCGTGTCCTATTTCTTTACAAATGATTTCCTTCGGGATCTCAGATGAGTTCTTTTTAGAACTGGTGATTGTCAAAACGTATAATAAAAAGGTTCTTTTGAGAACTGCTTGCTTCAATATTTCTGGTAGACAGTGTCAAAACGTACTGTGATCAAAAGTTCTTTTCAGAGCTACTTGTTTCAATGTTTCTAATAAACAGAGTGTCAAAACGTGGGTTGTTGAGTTGTGGCTACAGTACTCCCCTTCAAGCGAAGCGTACCGGCAGCTTGATGGTGCGGCCTATTCGTGTTGTTTTGGTCACGGCGGGCTGTAGCGGCATGTTGGCAGCAGGTACCTCTGTTGCTTGCTTGGTAACGGTTGGCTCGGTATTGGTGTTGGTTTGTTTGGTAATGGTAACGGTACTGTTTCTTGATGTGGTAATATTGGTTGGTGGTAAGGTATCTTCTGTGATGACATATGCAGGCTTCAATCGGTCGATAGAAATGTTGACTTGCCGATCTGGTAGTTGGATGAGATACACTTTATCTGTTCGGCTTATAACTCGATAGGGGCCTTCATATGGAGTTTGAAGTGGTTTTTTTACTGCATCAGTTCTGACAAAAACGTGACTGCACGTGGGCAATTCTTGATGCACGAAAATGTGTCTGTTATTGCTGTGATGCTCGGTTACAGCTTGCGGCTTGTTTGCTTGAATAATACCACGCAGTTTCTCAACGTAGGTATAATCCATCGCAGGTGTGCAGGTACTTGTATTGAAAAAATCGCCAGGTAGGCGTAGGTTGTAACCATAGGTAAGTTCGGCGGCGCTCACGCCGGTGTCTGTGCGTAGAGCGGCTCGCAATCCAAGTAGCACGGTAGGCAATTCGTCGATCCATGTGCTTGAGTCGGTGATTTTCGCGCGCAACGCAGTTTTAAGAGAGCGATGCCACCGTTCGACGATACCGTTGCTTTGAGGGTGATAAGCTGTCGTGCGATTTTTCTTGATACCCATTTGCTTCATTAGGTTTTGGAATAGTTGACTCTCGAATTGGCGTCCTTGATCGCTTGTTAGTGTTGTAGGGCATCCAAATCTTGCTATCCAGTGTTGGTAGACGATATCGGCTATACGAACAGCTGATATTTCGTCGGTAGGGATTGCTTCAGGCCACTTAGTTAATCGGTCGATCATTGTTACTAAGTAACGGTGACCTTGAGCTGTTGTAGGTAGCGGTCCAACGATGTCAACGTGTAGATGTTGAAAACGCTCACTTGGTGGGAATGATGCTATGTTCGAGAATGTGTGTCGTTGTATCTTGCTTTTCTGGCAATGTATGCAGGATCGAGTCCAAAGGTTGATGTCTGCGTTCATTGATGGCCAAAAGAATTTTTGGGTTGTAAGTTTACGAGTCGTGCGCGTACCTGGGTGACTGATATTGTGCACGCTGTTAAAAACTTCTTGTCGATATTGTATGGGTATATAAGGTCGTAAATATTGGGTAGATGTTTCGCAGTATAACTCTACGTCGGTGTTGGGTATAATTACTTTCTTTAGAATTATGTTTTCTTGTAATAGCAATTGTTCAATGGTGCTATCCTTTTGTTGTGCGCTGGCTATTTCAGTGAAGTTGATACCAGATGGGCAAGTAATTGTTTCTATGCGGCTGAGGGTGTCGGCGACGATGTTTTGTTTACCGCTCACGTGCCTTATGTCCGTGGTGAATTCGCTGATAAACAAAAGTTGTCTCGTTCGCCTTTGTGTTTCCGAGTTTGTATGAGTCTTCGACATTACAAATGTTAGCGGCTTGTGGTCGGTGAATACAATAAGATGGCGTCCTTCAAATATTTTGCGGAAATGTTTGACTGCCATGTAGATTGCAAGTAACTCACGATCGAAAGTAGAGTATTTCTTTTGTGCGTCGGTGAATTTCTTGGAATAGTATCCGAGCGGTTGCCATGCTTCTTTGATGTATTGTTGCAATACGGCTCCAGCAGAGTTATTGGATGCGTCACAAAATAAGGCGAGTGTTGCATGATGCGATGGGTGAGCTAGTAGAGCTGCGTTAATGATGCTAGCTTTACATTGTTCGAACGCATGGGTTGCTTCGTCGGTCCACGTGATTTGGGTTTTGTCTCTCTTCTTAACATTATGTAGATATGCGTTTAATGGTGCTTGTAGAGATGCGGCGTTAGGTATGTGATCGCGATAAAAGTTGATCATACCGAGAAATCTTCTTAGCTCTTCGATTGTGGTCGGCTTGGGATAGTTGATAATAACATCAATTTTATGATCCGGAGGTTTGATGCCTTCTGTCGATACGGTGTATCCTAGGAATTGAACTTCTGGTTTGCCTAGGTTGCATTTAACGGGGTTAATCGTGATACCGTTATCTTCTAACCTCTTTAGCACGATGTGAAGGTGTTCTCGGTGTTGAGCTTCGTTTTCGGATGCTAGTAACAAATCATCGATGAACGGGAAAACGAAATCTAATCCTCGTAGCACTTCATGGATGTATCGTTGAAACGTTTGTCCCGCGTTTTTCAAACCAGGGCACATACGAGGAAATTCGAATAATCCCATAGGTGTAATGATTGCTGTCTTCTCAATGTCTTCTTCTCTTACGTTCAGTTGTTGGTAGGCACGATTGAGGTCTATTGTAGAGAAGATAGTTTTACCAGATAGATGATGCGTGAAGTCTTTGATTCGTGGAACGGGGTAGCGATCTGGTATGGTAATGGAGTTGAGTCGGCGATAATCACCACAAACTCTAATATCGCCATTCTTCTTGGGTACGATATGTAGAGGTGATGACCATGGGCTTTTACTGGGTCTGCATAGTCCTTGTTCAATCATGTTTTCGAATTCTCGCTTGACTGTTTCGAAACGATGCGGTGGGATTGGTCGGGCGCGGCAATATAACGGTTGACCACGTGTTTCGATAAAATGTTGCACGTTGATGTCGGAGTTTAATTTCATCGATGTTAGCCGTGTTATGTTGGGATATTGAGCTAGGATGTCGTGGTATGATTGCGACATGTCAATGCTGCGTACGGTAGGCGTGTTTGATACTCGTATTGGGGCATTTACCTTTAAGCTCGTGACACCGTCGATGAGTTTTCGGTTTTTCAGGTCGACGATGAGTTGATGATGCTTGAGGAAGTCTGCTCCGAGTATTGGCTTCGAAACATCAGCTACAATGAATTTCCATTTGTAGCGGCGTCGTAGGTTGAAGTCGAGCGATAGCGTTTTCTCGCCATACGTAGCTATTGTTGTGTTGTTAGCTGCGTATAATTGAAATGGTAACGGCGTTGTTACTTGACCCTTTCTTCTTGGTAGCACGGATATGTTAGCTCCAGTGTCGACTAAGAATGATAGTTTCGAGTTTCTATCGGTGATGTATAGGCGGTGAGATTTATCTTGAACGCCGGTGTCCGCCTCTGCCAACGTCCTGTTTAGTTTTCCGCATTTTGTTTCGCGAATGAGCAAGGTGACGTGCAGCGTCTAGCTTGCTCTTTAAATCGTCTGTGATAGTAACAGAATGGTGATGGCGATTCTGCTCGATTGCGTGATCTTGAGGCGTAACGGTTCCGAGAAGGGTAGCGGCTGCGGCGATAATTATTAGGATATTGCGGTCTTGCTTTGAGCTCAGCTATTTCTAGCGATAGCTTCCTTAGCTCATTCAAGATGAACTGCGTATCTGCTAGCGGTGTTGATGGTGTAGGAACAGCAGTTGACTGCACGGCTGCGACTTCTGTTGAGCAGGTGTTCGGCATCTTGAAATGGGCAGTCGACGTTTTTCAGCAAATTATTCTTCAGATGTGTTCGGTTCGGGAGTTGAGGTTCTTCGGCAGTTGAATATAATTCTCCATTCCATTATTCTCCGTGTTTTCGGTCTGGGTGTGGTCTGTCCGGGTATGTTCTGTCCGGGTGTGTTCTGTCCGGGGTCACCGCTTTGGCGATGGAACCACTTTAGCGATGGGACGCAGGTTGATGGAAATAATAATGACTCCAGATTGTAGAAAATAATAAGGGCTTTATTTTTCGTTGCACACACTTAAATACTATTTTACACTTATACTCTAACCAATGAAAATACAGAAACAGATTTACAAATATAAAAATAAAATCTTAACCAATAGAGTTGCATAATTCTTGTGACCAATAGGGTTGAAGCATAGTTCGGTGTTTGTTCCGTTCGTTTAGGCGCGTATCCTACGAGGCATTCTGCGCACTAAAGTTATAAATATAGGTGGCGCGTTGATTCGGCCTTTTCCTCGAGCGGCCGTTGCGCAAGACAGACGTGTCTGGCGCGACGGTTGTTCGTGTCCTATTTCTTTACAAATGATTTCCTTCGGGATCTCAGATGAGTTCTTTTTAGAACTGGTGATTGTCAAAACGTATAATAAAAAGGTTCTTTTGAGAACTGCTTGCTTCAATATTTCTGGTAGACAGTGTCAAAACGTACTGTGATCAAAAGTTCTTTTCAGGGCTACTTGTTTCAATGTTTCTAATAAACAGAGTGTCAAAACGTGGGTTGATGAGTTGTGGCTACAACCACATCCGAGAAATCTTAGAATTACGTCATCGTTCAACATTGGTTATTATTTGTAGCCATGCTGCACGTTCTTAATTAAACAAATCCATATGCTATAGTTGTTATTATTTTCCTGTTCAAATAATGTCAATAATATCCTCGTTTTTAATAGCTTCATTTAATTGCGTGCTGAACACGGTTCCATATGAGGCAATGATCATTAGTAGACTGATTGGTGATCGTAGTACGATGGTGACACTCCGGATATCATTGTCGCTTCACCATAACGAAATAATGCCGATGTATCCTCTTACAAAACTAAGGAATCAATAACAAATGACGATCAGTATGTTTATTACTTAGGTATAAAAAGTACGAACCTTGACACTGCTTCCAAATATTTCAACCGTGTCGATTGGTACTTATAAAAGAATTATAAAAAGTTTCAAGAACAAAATATATCACAGACATTAAAGTTGGAATTGTTGGAAGAGGCCTCAGATCAAATAAAAAGTCAAGATGGAACGTTGCAAACAAGAAAGTGAAGCCGGTTCAAACTAAGCCTTGCCGTACAAATATACAATTACACGCACTCACGTACAACGAAATTAGGCCTTAGCTTGTCCTCCGAGCTTACAGATCAAATAATTAAAGCTCAACTGACAAGCTAAAGGGTGGTTTCGTTATACCTGTGCGCGTATAATTGTGTATTTATACGGCAAGGCTTAGTTTGAACCGGCTTCACTTTGTGGTTTGCAACGTTCCATCTTGACTTTTTATTTGATCTGAGGAAGAGGCTATAAAATGCTTGATAGAAACCGCTAAAGTTGTGCTAGCCAATCTGTCGAGCTTCTTTGGCCTTTATTTGATGTGTGGGCAATAAGGGGTCACGCAAGTTTTCCTACACGCGAGAAACAAGAATCCTGAATAACGCCAGACTTGTTAGAATCAGAGACAAATAAAAGAGCTTATTTCTATTCATAAATACTTTTGGACCTTTTTATGAACTATAGACGTAGACCTGTTCGGTGTTCGGATTTCAAATATTTGTTCATGATACGTTACGAATTGAAGTTTTTAGAATCATTTCCACGCAGCTACGTGACTGATTGGAAATTCTGAATGGCTTTCGTGGAATTGAGTGATGCACTCCGACATAATTCATTGTCCACGTCGTTTACCACTTGATTGAATATGTCATGTTTTTCTGCCCTTTGAGGCAGAATGGCAAACGTTCAATTTCATCTTCGTCACTGTTAATATTATTAGTGTTTCAATGTCCTTTAATCTACAACACACAAGCGGTCGTGATCTTGACATACTAATCGATTAGATGCCGGTTCATTATTCTATTCTACGTCAAAGGTCAGGCTTCCTCAGATAGTTAAAGAAAATCCGAGATGTTATTTCTCTTAAAATCAATATTCTAATAATAGAAATCCTGCTAAGTAATTTCAGAGATTTTTTGGGGAGGTACTAAAATCTTTTTCACATTACCGATGTTTTAATCAGAATGTTTAATCTCGGTGGAACGACAAAGGAAAATAATGAAATCTTCTAGATCCCAGGTAAATAAATGAAGAGATAAGAAGTTGTCTGTGTTATTTTCCGTGACGTTGGTTCCGTCGCTGCAGTGTCATTGCCATCCGATGCTCCCTCAATGCTCCGATGAGATGCTCCCTCAATGCTCCGACGAGATGCTCTTTGAAACAACCATATTCATTCAATCCCGTTAGTTTCATTGTGTAAGTAGTAGTTTCTGTAATTGGCTAGTATTTCGGATTTGACGAATCATTATTTAATTAACTGAATAATTACATAACTTGTATTTTACTTACAATGGCCGCCAATCTCAATATGATTGCATGAAAACTTACTGATGCGATCACGATCCTTGGCTTTAGCAAACTAAAATTGTATTATTCGGATATTTAGTTCTTGCTTGTATTCTGTCTGAAGTCTGAACCTTTAATAATGTTTGAATAGCTTTTGTGACCTGAATAGCCGTAATCTATCTACAAAGACTTACGATCTCATCAGCCTTTCGCGTCCAACAAAGTTCCAGAAATGCCAGATTCCGTCGTCGCTCGCAATTTCCTTGTCCTATATTGTGCTCTGAAGTACCATAGAACCCCTATTATGTTATCTTTTTTACAACGGACCTCCTTCCAAGGCCTTGATTCAATAGGACCGCTTGAGAGAAAAAAATGGAACGTCATAAAATGGCGGGTAAAATTTGAACAGCGAATCGATGTCGAATTCAATCTAAATCAAGTTTTACTTATTTGTAGAAGATTTCTAGTCGCTTATTCAGGCAGAACGTATCTTGGCAACACTATTTCGCCAATGGCCTGCCAGGCAACCTCCCACACCGCACTCCAGCAATTATTACGTAATTGCACAGCAGCATGGTGACCTTGATTCATTCTTTGTTGAATTCGTATTTTTTGCGCGGATTCCTTATTTGAATGTTAAATGCATATTCGAATGATGCTTAGCATTAAATTATAAAAAGTAAATAGGTACAAATGAACCATAGCATAATTTTGGTCGCATAAATTGATGATTGTTTTTCAATTTCTTTAGAAAAAGACCATTGCTTGCCTAATTTCGCCATTTCTTGTCTCTGTTTTTTTCGTACAGAATACCTATCGGACTTTACATAAAATACTACCGCATAAATAACATCATTGTTCGCAAAATTCATTAAAAGTAGTCACGGAATTCAACTATGCGTAGATAACATCTCTCATAAAATTAAAATATCTTTTCATTACATGTCCAGGCAAAGGAAATTCATCGAATACAACACAAATTCTCCATATTTATCAAGATTTACCTTGTTTAAATACAATATGTACGTGCTCCTAAATCGAGCTAATTTGTTTATGAAAAGTCACTTCGTGATTCAACAATTTTTGTCAAGTTGTCAGCTGTGAACAATTCCATTGCCACGTGAAAAGTTCTAAGCAGAAAACAATCATTCAAACCGAACGTGCAGCTGCAAGAAATACTTTAAAATAATAATCGTAATGATTGATTTCCTGAATCAATCCAGCTGAACGTCGCTGATTGAATTCACCGGCGCGCGTAGTCTATTGTTTTATCTCTCGATGCAGGTTTGTTGCACACGGCATGAATCACTGGCATTGTCTACGAGTATTCTTGTCAATGGAGGTAGGTTTCACCAGTTCTTAACAACGTTAAAACAGTAGAATTCACATGCTTCAGGTGGAAACCCAGCTGATGGAATCTAACTACAGTCATTACTGCCTCTCATTGTCTATGCCCTTTTATGATTCAACAAATAAATAACCTGGTAACAAAACGAAAACATCTTTGACAAACCCTTAGCCTCAATATTTTATAAGAAGAGGATCATCTTTCCAATTAGGGATACAAAAAGCCGCGTAAAAATAAAACACTGGTAAAGTTGGCCCATATTTATTACTTTTATCCCCCAGATTATTATGAAAGAACTTCGTAAAGTTTTATAAAATAAACTTGAACTATAGAGAGCGGTAAGACCCGTTCCAAGTTCTATATTAAAAAATACTGGGATTTGTAGGCCATCATTATATTGAGCCGTTTAATAAAATCAAAATCTCCGACTTCGAAGTTCTCATGCAAAATTATTGCATAAGAACAATCAGCCTATGACGTCCCCACTGTTGAGACACAGTCGGGTCTCGTGAGAGGGAGTGGGCCGTAATTTACCACTCGGGCCCAATGCAGGTTGCTGGATGTCACATCTCACATGTCTTCGAACTTTTGGTTCTAGGAGATGCCGGTTTCCTCACGATGTTTTCATTCACCTTTTGTAATGCAGTGGTGATAAGGTACACGAAGGTTTGACTTTGGTCCGCCTGGGGTACCAAAATTATTGGATCTATTTTTAAAAACAAAAGACCTAACGATAATGGTCACACAAAATAGATCGGCTATATAACAATAAATAACTCAAGTTATTAGATACCATAATTGGCCATCAACTAGACCATGGCAACTGAAGGTCACGCCAGAATAGTAAATTATTTGGTAACTGGATGGTCTAGACTGGAACTAATTATAACTTTCTAACGAAGTTTAATGTTGTCCTAAATGTGTTGGGCATGCTATCATAATAATATTATTTAGACGTGGCTCTGAAACTTTAAACTACCTCTGTTTATTCTACACTGCTCTCTAGTTTGGGTAGTTAGACTGGAAGTTGACTCAATATAAAGTAGCATAGAGTAGGACACCTTCTTTTCAGCCTTCTTTCATCTTCTGCTGAGCAGAAATCCTGTCTGCCTTTCGCCGTGTGTTTTGATCCTGTCTTCCTGAGATCTGCTGCTTTGCTGTTACTACGAATTCTTCGGACCTTCATGGTAGTATTCCTGAGACTCTCAGCTCTCGTTTGTATGCTATTGAGGTAAAATAATGATTCTTCCTACACTTTGCGACTGATGCGGGTATTTGCAAATGCCACGTTACTTTACCAACGCTAAATGCACGGTATCATTCAGTCACATTAATAACAAATAGGTAGGTAGTACTTATCCTGCCTGCGATATCTAACGGATTATTTGAAGTCACGTTTCGCATGGAAATTGTGGGTTTTCAAAGGCGGACACTGCAAAAGCCAGGGGTTAAATGTGGATGTACTAGCTGACAGGTTATCATCAATAATAGCCTTTTTATTAGGTCGACAACCCTTTCACTCAGTCTGGTTTACGATGGCGGGGGTCCTAAGGCGGGAGCAACGATATATCGCTGACATATCGTATTCCCTTCTTTATGGTCGAGTCAGCGTGCAAAAGCACTACTTTTTTTTGTGTGGCAAAGACATCAATTATTGATTTTTACGCCAGCGCGATGGCTGAGGTAGCGCGACCGATAAGCCTGTGTTATCAGCTAGTGACTAATGTGCCAGCACTTGTTTCTGTAGAACAAGACCTATTTGATAAACGTTAACGGAAGTTTTACACTTTTACAGTGTGTCTGGCGACATTGGAAGGTGTTTCTGTTGTCGATACAAGCCATTGTATTATTGATAATAGTAAGTCGCAAGATTTTATCAATAGACAGGTGTTAGAAGGTACTTCCTAATGAAACAATTCTGATAAAATGTAGCCTTGTAGGTAACACTTGAGTTTCGTTGATAGCTTTAGAACTTTAAACAATAAGAGGTAGTTGTGTAGTGTAATCAATTCATAGTCGATTAATTAACGTTAAAATATGTCAATATTTTGATAATACTCAGTGTCTTGCGACAATGAGTTCTCAATCTGTCGCCTAAGATAGTCGAATTTATCAGATTATTTAATTTATTGTAGGTATCTAATCTACATCCGAAATGAAGATAACATCCAAGAATTTTACTTTTATCATTTTATTAAAGAATCAAAAAGCACTACAAGCGGGATCCCGACATTAAAATGAATTCATTTTCTATCTAATCGTTTCACAATCTGAATTTTCTGCTTATTCTTGTTATGAACTCGAACGATACAAAAATCTAATGATACAGGAAAAAGTTAAAATTAATGTACACAATTTGGCGAAGTAAGAAGGTAGGTAGATATTTTTTTGTGCACTCGAGGGTCTATCGGGATATGAAAGCAAGACCACAATACACAAAAACCTTGAAAATTTAAAAACTGCACACCTTGTTATACCAGTCCAACACGGGAATCGATTCCTGAGTATGATACTCACGTTTGACAACGAAACTATAACGTTTTGCCAACAGTCGATTGGTGCATGAACCGTTGGAAAACAGTATCTTTAATCCATTAACTTTTCATCGAAACAACTCTTCACCCACGACCGTTTCGCCAACATAACTCTACGTCAGTGAATGCTTAACCAACATAATGTTTTGACCAATTACTTTTCGTCTAACCAACAATTGGCCAACAGACTATTTAATACAGGCTTATTTCTGTCTGCAGGGTCTAAAGTAACCTAACATGAAGGATCATCAACATATTTGAACTTAACCTATACGTGTCGGGGTGCTCCTGGACTAATTCATTGTACTTTCACCTGTCTCGGTGTCTGTTGGCCAATTGTTCGTTGGGTGAAAAGTAATTGGTCAAAACATTCTGTTGGTTAAGCTTTCACTGACGTAGATTTATGCTGGCGAAACGTTCGTGGGTGAAGAGTTCTTTGGATGAAAAGTTAATGGATTAAAGATACTGTTGAAACGGTTCATGGACCAATCGACTGTTGGCGAAAACGTTTCAGAGCCGTTAACAGAAACTTTATATAGACGCACGATGTAAGAGACTGGCCTTACTGATATATTTCCTATAAGAGATTTGATGAATAATTTATTTTTCCTTGAAGTAGCATCACCTTAAATTCCCGAAGGGTTAAGTAACAAAGAGTTTAAAAAGGGGGGAAACCTAACTTAGGTTCTTCCCCCTCGTTCTCAAATTCAAAGGGAATTCTAGGAATTTCTACGCGATAGTACTTGGGTAACAAAGCAGTAACTTTGGAACTTTAACTACTAGGCAACTTTAAAACTTTCTACAGATAATTGCTACTGATTCCCAATACAGTTTTCTCAAATAGATTTAGACTATTTTGTAAGGCAGCACTAAAACAAAGGTTCATTCAACGGAGAATATCCAAGAAATGCTCTGATAAATCAGCCTGATGAATGACGTCACGGAACGGGTAATTTTAATGAAAACCCCGGCTTACTCGAACTTTTAATAAATACAATTGTTTTAGTTCCGAATCATTTTCCTTTACAGTCTATTTGCGTCATTAGAGGATAAACGAGCTTTGTAATTAATTACCTTCCTGATTGCAAACAATTTTGTTGGATTAACATTTGAGTGATTTCGGATAGCAACCCTTTAAGTCAAGCTTGCCTCCTGGACAGTCCCCACACGAAATCCTAGAGCCTCTGGGCCTTTAAAATCATTGGGACATTCTTAATTTCAGAAAAGCACAGAAGATATACCTTTATGTTAGGGGGGAAAGGACCTGAATAAAACAAACACTAGATGTAAAATATTTAATAAAAGTAATAAATGAAAAATCTGCGGGTAATTTGAAAACAGTCGCATGAAGTTTGACAACCTGTCAAGCATTTTTGCTGTTACTTGCCAGTAACTAACGGATGCCAGGCTCAGTCATAGATTGCCTAGGAAAAACAATTTGTCGCGCATTTGCTTGTAGCACGTGGCAAGTATGACGATCTAGCTAGATGACTCAAGATTTTCTAATATAACATAAACCACACTTGTGTCTTTGCCACGGCATTTAATATATTCAAGTATGATTAGAAGCCTATATTGCATACAATGAATATATTTTTCGCTTCTATTCAACATTTTTCTGCCCTTGAAGCCTTGTTCAATGGTATGTCAACAGAACTGATAACCGGCTTTGTGACGTCAATCCGATATTTTCACTTTGCTCATATAAAGTAAACCGTTTTTGAGCCTTGCAGAATACTCTCACTTGTTACAGTTTCATTGTAAACATTCCTTGTGTTTCTATATTACGATAAAAATATCAATTAACAGTGTCAAGCAACTAATTCACTCTTCTTCTCTTTCTTTATTAACTTATCTTAAATGCTTTTAATCATTTTATCAAAAGAACTACAAATGATAAGAATTTCTTCATATATTTAAACAACACAAAAAATTTTTTTTTTAAATATACGACGGAATTCATCTAGACAGCCTCATACGCACCATCTGGCGACAGAGAAGTAAATAGACTGTGTGTCTTATTACTTCAATAGCGGCATTAAAAAAAAGTAGAGCGAAGTTCAAAGTCTATGCTTACTTTCTTTTATGAAACCTTTTTGCTAAAGAACTTCCATTAAACTAAGTCCGTTTGTTAGTATTATTGGCGCCAGCTTGTCTGAATATTGACCTACATGTATTGAATGCTGGCTTTGTTCAGTATTTGCTGCTACAAAGGCTTACTGCCTCTGCCTACGTCACGCTGGCGTGGGGTGGCGTATAATTATTATAACAGGCATGTCATTGGTTATGCAAAGGTATAAAATATAGTCAGCCTATGGTTTTTTCACAACTGAAGTAAATAAGTAGGTATGATCTTGTCATCATTACTGATTTGTCTTTGCCTAAGCAAGATTAAAAAGTAACAACTAGGCATCTACAGTTGACCGAAACGAAACTACTCAAAGAAATTGAGTAATTTATTGGACTAAACAATAAGCAAATTAAACATTATGCAAACCATTAATTTCGGGCTTGTCAAATTCGCGTTAATGTCAAATCAATACACAAATCATTTATATAAATCATAAAAACATTAATTGATGCGTTCATAAATAGCATTTGTATTTTCAATACATTTGAGACAATAAAGACATTTCTATTTTCAAATAATTTTGAGATGTATTCAAGTGTTTATGTAGGTTTGCAATGTTGGTAGTTGGTACCTATACTGAATGTTGGCTCAGGGGTTACGGTTAAGTGAAAGGTTGGCAGTTTCGCACTCTGATGACAAGATTTGACATTCGTAATCGTTGTTTATTGCAAAATGAAGTTCCTGCTTTGTAATTTACTGGTTTTATTTTAAATTAACTGTAATTTCTACTTTCCACTTCACTTACAGGGACATTTTTATCAATTAATTCGACTCATATTTTTAACACGCTTTTATCAGCTTGGTATGTATGTACCTATGTATCGGAATCTTTAAACGTAATTTTCACCCCCTTCAAAAAGTCGGATTAATTTGGAACTTTGTACACTTATCAAGGACCGATGACAATGCAATCTTCAGTTTTAGCGACTGAACTAAAAAGTAAAAAATAAATAATAGGTAGTTTCAAAAACTAAAAAAAACACGCTTTATTAGAAAACCAAATTAAAAACAGAAAATAATTTTCAATAAATTTAAATTATGAATAGTGAATAAAAAAAAATACTTGTAAAAGGCGTGGGGTGCCACTTACCTTCCTTTATTTCAGTTGTTTGTTATATTTTGCTACCAATATTTTCGCAATAACAAAACAAACGAAGTATCGGCCTGTTCGAGCAATACGTGTGAGTCATACTCGTACAATGCGAATGGAAGACCACGAGTGCATAATAAACAAACTATCTTGACATCCACACGAAAGTATCACAGGTCATATCACGTTTAACCTATTTTATCGTAGGCAGAAAATGACTAGCAGAAACGCCTATTAACGATGTTTCAAAATCTAAAAACATACAAGAAGCGGTGTATTTTCGTAATACTAATAACAGCGCTATTTGTATACATTATCGTGTAATCTTATATTACAAAATTAAACAAATATTACACTGTGATTCTGATTACGTTAGCTGTCACGTTTTCCGACCGGTACGGCATCGGCACGACAAGTTATCACCCACCGAGATGACAGCTTCGAAAGACGTCATAAACAGATTCACTTTTTCTCTATCCTGACATTACAAAATCAACGAACGACTTTGCTTAAAGGACTCAGTAGACAGGTTATTAAATTCCCAAAAAAATATTGGTTATTTTAGAAATGGAATAACACGAACCTCGATTTAGAACTTGTGTTTATTTTCAGTTCAAATACATATTTAAGGCTAAACGTTAATTACATGAAGTGGCATACAATTACCGACTACAAAATGTATGAAAATGATAGTTATCGTCTCAAAGCTTTGCCAATCTTATCGTTTAATGGGGCTTCTAGACCAAGTAATAGGGCTTTTAGGACACAGACTAAGCCAACGAGCCCCAACAAATGGGGTTCTTCAGCCTTCGTTAAGTCTGACGGTTCAGCGAAGGCCAAAGAACGTTAAATAGCCCTGCATTGTTGTTACTTTTGTATCCTTGATATTTGATTTAGGCCATCGTTATTTAGTAGTCCCCACAATACCTAATCTACCACCACAAAGCAGTTTGTATCAACTCAATCAATAAAGATACCTACCAAATAACACCTCGTAACTTTTGGTAAAAAAAAACCATTTGCTGAACGAAGTCAATACAACATCAAAAGATGATTTGCCTGTCTTAATAATTCACTTTATTCCAAAAATATTCACGAGACGAAAATACGAAGTCTTTTACATTTAACCTTCTTGAAGACATCTAGTAACAAAACAATATGTCTACCGTTCCCACTGTATGAGACTGTGAGATGAATTGAATCCATTTACAAAAAAACTATACAATGCTTTCAAGACTGTATCCAATACGCTTGCCATGCCTTTGCCTGTCTAAAAAAAATCTGTTTGTGCCAACTTGCTAGAACTTACTAGTTCCACGGTTATTCGAGAATGAAATTGAATTGAAGTTTTCTTTTTGACTGAGCTTGATAGAACTAACGAAGTTTGTGATTTGTACTTTGATGACTTACTGAAGTCATCCATTATGCCGAGTAAACCTTTCTAGAAGTATAACTCATGCCGTTATCACAATAATTAATTGGTCGTTCGATAAAGTTTGTAATTTTCTTCCGAATATATGTTTCATTTCAAATTAAGTACCCTTTTAATTGTACCTACATTGTGTGTATCTGACTCTGTGTGCCAAATAAACTTGTTTCTTTCTTTCTTTCATTCGTCAGATTCTTATTCTATTGACCTGTGCTACGCGTTTGTGCTTTTGGGAATATAGTAATTGTGAATCAATACTGAGAAGACTAGGTACACAAGTTTTGTTCTTCTTAAATATTTAATACCCAAGCTCAATAAGAAGTTAATCATGACTATGCCACGTCATTATTCAATGTCCCTTCATATTACGTAATTGAAGCAGAAAAATAAATAAATTATTTGGTCACCATGTTTATTTTCTGACTCAACTCTTTGTACAAATTTTCCCGGTCTGTTATGCGAAAATACAGACAATGCCGGGTAACCTAGTGTTGTATCGCTGCTGTTTTATCTGAGAGAACATTCAACTGATAAATAATAATTAATAAGACGTTTGAAAATAACTGAAAATAATTATTTATACTACTTGAAAATATCAAGCTTGTCTATATTAGGAAAAAACAAAGTCTCGCCTTTCTGATGTTTACCTAATCAAAACTATACACGTTTTACTAAACATTTTCGTAAACACTTATAATTGCTACCAATTAAACAAAAGCATATTAGTTTAGATATTATCCTCGCGTATATTGGAAACACGTATTTATTTGTAAAACAGTTTAGCCTGTAGAATGCATATTCGAACGCCATTTTTGAACTTAAAATGAGTTTGAAATGTCAAATTTCATAGACAACATAGAAAGCCTAAAAAACGTTATTGTCTGTGTTTAAACATTATACTACCTGGTACCTGGTAGTGTATGGGTAAGAAATAGTGATACCTACGTTTTTTTCTAACATACACGTGCTTTGGATCCCGACATTTAATACGCACCTGACCTTTTGGATACTTTATTAGGGATTTACGGGCCTTTAGGATATCACGAATCAGGTCAGTGTAGGTCCTAGAGGGCGTCCCCTCCCGGTATTTTCAGTACTAGGTACCGCTTGTGACTGTACCTATATTAACTCCTATTATCAGTTTCATAACAAGAGAGAACACAGTAGTAGGCGTTTTTTCTGTTATGTGAGTTTCATAATCCATTTGATACAGAATACGAATAAATCCCTATACAAATTAAGGTGGTTAGTTTCATAACCCTTCAAGTTTTCGTAAGAATATACGGCCCACAATACAAGAAATCCGATATTGTGCCTCAAATCCAAGGAAATAATAGAATCAACAGCCTGTTTACCCTCAATGTTGTTGTTGAACCTTTTGTCGGTAGTAAAGACGGCAAAACGTCGCCATTCATGGTTCCTTAAGTAAATAACGTCGTTCGCAAAACCACAGGTGCTGCGTTATCTCGAATATGCTAATATTCGGTGAACCTTTCGGTCTAAATTCAATATAAATACACTTACCTCGGCTGAAGTGTCGCCCTTCTCTCACTATTTGTTTTGATTATGTATTTTGTGTGCTTGAATTCACTTAGTGATATTTTGGAGGCTTCTAACGCAAAATAAAATGTCTGCAATTTTTAGTGTCTAATAAGTCTTATAAATTGTCTATAAATTAGCTTTATGCAGTCGTTTAACTAGTTTTTGTTCCGGGTCTCATAATGTCCTTGATCTCAAATCTTAATTTAAAAAAAAATGTCTTAGCCTTATTTACCAATGCTGCAGTGACTACCTCTTTCTTCATTTTGCCATCTAGCTCAGCTAAAAACAGTAAGAAAACCAGGTAGTGTGAAGGCTTGTTTGCATGCGTTTAGCGTTCAAGTTCAGTTACGAAATCTTTTGTTTCCAGCACTGAGCACGTAATTGACCACTTTTTTTGAACTTGGCATTGTAACTGGCTTGAACACGGACACGACGACCGATGCATCAGCTCTTTGCGCTTGAAAATTTACATTATGATGTCTTTGTGTAAGGTTCGTTATGTTGGTAGTGGAAGTATTCTGAATACGAAAGATTGAAAAATAGGACATTATTTTTGAACAACTGAAGTTTTTAAGTTTTGAATCAAGAACGTTATTTCGATGGGTATAGAGATACCATGTGCCGGGCACGGAAACAATGTAAATGGTAATGGTTTTCCACAGAAAACCCATTCTATGATTTCCTCAATCTCGCTTCCATAAAGTCCGCATACGATATAATTGATAAATTCTTGAATAAAGACCATAGTATTTAGTTTTTAGTTCCTACAAATTCGTAGAATGGAAAGACAACATTAATTACAACAAAACACTTAACACACTCACAATATAAAAAAAAACATTGAAAGTGGCACCGACGCCGACGTCTAAGATCTTACGTAAAAATCGCGAATTTAAATCATGATACCTTCTATAAATTTCATGTAAACACACGGGGAAAACGCAAAATAAAACACAAAAAATAATTTAAAAACAGGAAATCTGTTTGCCACTTACTGTGGTTTCTCCTACCGCGATAAAGTTACAATTTTGAGTTTTTAATGAAATTGATGCCGAGGCCACGAGATTGGGGGCTGGGTTATAGTTAAGTTGGTAACTTGAAGTTTTTTCGCATCGCATCCGTGTTAAGTTCAGGTGCTCAACATAATGTTAATAATTCTTCTCAACATTATTTTATTCTGCTGTTGCTACGTATAAAATAACTTTTTTTTTTTTAATTTTCTTTTTTTTCGATAGGTACTATGGGCCAAAGCTATATGTGACCACTTTGAAAACAAAATCCCGTGCACAAGATGACCACAGCTGAGTCCGCACTTTTTGCGTCGACCATAGCCAAATGACTTGTTTGTTTTTTTGCAGTCTTTTTTTATTACAAAAAAAAGGGGCTGACAGGTACTAGAGAAACAGTCACCCGATGATGCGATGCTATTGGTTAATGAGTATAAGTCGGCGTTAGTTTAGCGGGCGAGCCCTGCAAGCAGAAATAGTCCTTACGGTGGTCAGATGTAGCTTTGGCCGATTGTACAATAACAAAGGCCGCCATGACAGCGGAAGCATTGACAAAATTACGGTGATCGTTGAAAATAAATATTGCTTACATCCGGCCGATTAGGTACTTGATAGCAACGCATTGCATTTGATGTTGCGAAAAATAAGTATTTACTGAATTAAAGGGTTTAGAAATAATATAGTGTTCGTTGAATTTGCAAAAGTAGGATGCGGATTTCTAGGAAAACTTGCCAGCCGAAATAAAGATCGCCTTTTGACATTATTACTTTACGACCGTGAGACCGTGGCCAGAAGTCCAGAACTAAGTAGGTACTATAGGAATTACTTCACTTATACTAAAAGGAAAGCCAATATATATGAGCAAAAAGATACCTAACGAACATAAGACAGCTTTTTCAAATAATTGCGCCACACTAACAGAATTACTTAACCTATTTTCCGTACATAAACAGAAACGAATTTGGAACAGCAAATCTAAATCTATGCTTTTAACTATAAAATTGCAATCATCAACAAAAATATTTAAGAGCGATAAAAAGAAGTTCATATTTTACAGCCGAAATCTCTATTTTTAGACACCTAATAAAACAAAATCAATTTATTCATCATATTTATTTCAATATAGCCGTTATTTTTGTCTATGGTAAAAAATCCCCGGGCATAGAAACAGCTGACTGTAGACAATAGACATTGTAGAACTACCAAGGTACCAACCTCAACATAGTTATAAAAACCTTGCATTGGACGGTAGTTTCATCAGAAAACTGGTTCATGATAAAGTCTAATGTTGTCCTGAGAATGGGGGCAAGTAGTGCCACCTGTCAACTTGACCGTGAATTATAGTCGCTACGCGGAACGCAAGCAAATCATTTTCTGTGCTGAGTCTGACTGACATGAGCATTATTTTGGGTATATTCTTCGGGACATAGACAAAAAGCAATTCGTTTTTTACGGGCCTCTCAGATCAACTTATGAGGTTGTGTCGTCTGCTTCGGCGGACTTCGGGCAGAAAGCTAGATAATATTGCTCTTTTTGTGTGAAAATTTGAGCTGGCATTTCCACAGAACAATGTGTGGCTCATACAAGTGGCGTGTGTTTATCATTTAATTATGAGTAAAGCCATGCTGTTCCATTATTACTTTTTGGCTTTTCAGTGTTAGCAAATAAAAGAGGTAATGGAATAGCCAAAGCCTATAAATGTTGTTAAACGTAATACCGTCGAAGCGCGTTTAAGAATTTATCACTACGCCAGCCTACTGCGCTCGTAAATAATCGGAACATGTGGAAAAACTCTGTAAAATTTTAAACGCTTTTGGTGTTGGCCTGTTGGCTACTGCAACGCTATTAAAAGTAAAAATATTTAGCTTGTTTTTTAATGGCTGGCAACACCAATTAATTTACTGGGCCCTAATACCGGCAGTGTAATTTGCATTAGAGATGATTTTGTAGGCTTTCTCTAACTTGTAACTAAGTTAAATTGCTAGATGTGACTCATGCTACACCTGTCGCATCAAATTTGAATATACAGTCATTGATTAGTTAGTAAGTTCATTATAGGAGACCTTCAGGCAGCCAAATTAAGTAAATTGCCGACGGTACGGGTAGTCAAAAGCCAGAAAATCTAACACTATTCTTAGGGGTCTCGTGTTTCCCAGTTACTAAATTGTGGAGGTCAAACAGTTGTGCTAAGTGTAAAATATTACTGGTATACATCTGCTCCAGTTAGACTGGAAGCTGACCCTGTGATAGGTGAGTAAAGACAGGTAGACGATGACTAAGAGTACTTCCGTCGACGTGTCGTCTGAACATATTGCAAAACCTTCTCAAACGCACGTCAACTAAGTGTGATTGAACTCTTGACAGCCGTTCTATATTTGTAAAGTTTAACCCGCCATCTTTAAATCAATATTCATACACCTACGTAAACAACAAGTCGTATTGTTACAACCTTGACTAAACATCATCCTTATCGGTTTTTCAATAACCACAAAGTTACGCTGAATTCTAACTAAACATTAACCAAACGATGGATTTCTAGTTCTTCGAGCCTTTGTTAGATTATCGGCCATTAGATTAGATTCGGTAAACCATTTGATATCGGCTCGTTTACAAGTTCACTAATTATTACAATGGCTGCGGTTAAATCAACTAGCGATTATTATAACTTCGCAGCTACCTACCAATTACTTCAAGTGTTACCGATAAAAACATTTCTTGCATACATGCCTGAAACACCTTCTTGTGAAAAACGTGTTTCATTTTATAACTTTTTTGTATCTAACAATCCATGACTTGATATATACATGATAAAAATATAAAATGTGCTGTATGTTGGCTGAACTGTGCAAATTTTATATCAACCGTAAAGGCAGACCGAATGAAGTGCATCTTCATTCATTCACTACTTGACTCAGTTCTACTTGTTTATGGTCTGGCTACCAACTTCCCGGCATTGATCGGAACATTTTCAAGGACGGCAAATAAAGGCCAAAAATAATTAAAAATGACTTCACGCGGGCTATTTATTACCCGGTTATGACATTATTACCATGTTTATTCATTGTTATTAATAATAAAAGCGTGGAACACCAATCTTGGGCAATGGAATTGTTTTAAATGTGGAATATTTGTCGAGTTAGTATTGTATGGGTTTGAAAGGCCCAAACAGGAAATAAAATACAGTTTGTAAAGGGAAATAATTGACAATAATAATAATACACAATCTCAACTGCTTAAAATTAGAATAAATTAATGGGAAACTAGCATTACTATGATGACGTACCAAATCAACTACATATTATACGGATGACTGGCCAGCGGATTCGCCCGCGTAAAAAGTGTTTTCCTAACCAAAGGGAACATTATACCGGGATGCAAAGTAGCCTATCCCTGTGCCAAATTTCATCCAGATACGTTCAACTGTTCTGGCGTTATTAAGTAACAAACGTACATCAATCAAAACTTTCGCTTTTATAATAAAAATACCGTATCATCATCTTCCTGCCATGTAACTTGTGCTCGGCGCAACACGTTTTCTTCTTCCATACCGTCCTGTTCCCCGTCACGCCACCACTGACTCCCTTTTCTTTCATATCACTCCTCACACAGTCTATCGAAAAACCGTAAAAGACCGTACGATATCCAAAAAAGTTTGTTTTTACTTTTTAATAATTAACCCAGTTTCAGTATAAAATATTTTTAATCTGTCCTTTAACAACATGATGTTGCTCCAACACTAGTTATTGTAAGCCAAAGTGCTTAAAATTATATCGTTAGACTAAATGAAATTATGTAGCGTTGCCGTAATGGCAGGCCAGACTGAGCCTGCCAGGATGACATCACGGGCTAATTACCAGAGCGCCTGGGGTTGCATCGAGGTCATAGCGATATATCGGAAAGCTGACCACGTAACAAATACAATTAAGTCTGATGTCGTAGGATTCGTGAATGCAGTTTTATATCTTTTTTGCGTTCATTTAATCAAACAATTACTAAAGTCTCAGACGCAATCGCAATAGATTCTCGATATTATCTTTCGTTCCTTTTTCA
This sequence comes from Orthosia cruda, assembly GCA_964057195.1. Lineage (NCBI taxonomy): Eukaryota > Metazoa > Arthropoda > Insecta > Lepidoptera > Noctuidae > Orthosia > Orthosia cruda. The sequence continues at coordinate 21,481,654 of OZ059848.1, read as the reverse complement.
AACATCTATTGAGACTTTTTTTTAATACAAGACAAGTGACAATACAAGACGATTTGTTTTATAGTATTTTTTTGCACGTTTTTACAGTTTCATTGTACCAAAATGTGTTACAAAACAAATTAAAAAAATCGAGTGGATGCCTCAGCAATTTAAAACCGCGCCATCTATTGGAATCAGTTTTAAATGATCCATTCAAATAATCTTTGAAATGTGAAGAGCCCAATATGCCTTAATTTTGTGCTTATCAGAGTTAATTAAACAACAACATACATTTTTTACGATCATTTCTAGAAAATCTTATTATTTCACAAAACTCAATAAAAAATCGAAGCTTATAACACCATCTAGTGCAATTTATTTGAACCAAAAAGTATTTCTTCACGTTGGGTGCCCGTGTCTAAACGGACAAAAACCTTGAACAGAAAGCGAAGTCCTCCTGATACCTAGACCACTCTCTCTGTCCATTCATTTAAAGCATGCAGCTTTGCGTTCTAAAAATCATAACTAAATTATTTCTACAAAGTTAACCTTCGTTTAAACCTTAGTATAAATACTTAGCCCTCAAGGATAGCCTATAATCATAAGTTCTGTGTGTCAGCAAAAAAACAAAAGCCAAAAAAATCCAACGAAACCGGTTGAGAGGCAAACCCGGATTGTCTTCTATAGACGCCTGCCTTGCATAGTTGCATTGCAGCAAAAACCGTAATAAAAAAGTAAAAATCGGGTATGAGTCTTGCAATGGATCCCAGTTTTAACAGCGTGAGAAATTGTGTTTCGATCGAACGATTCTGAATGCTGTAAAATAAGAACAAAGTAATTTCAAGATGTTTCTGGATGCTATTGCGTGCGAAGTGTCATCGGTACATGGTGGACATCCCACCCATACGCACTTTACATTTTGGAAATACTTTCATTATGTATGCGTACAGCTAAGAAGTGGAATTCCCTGCCGGAGTGTGTGTTTCCCGATAGTTACAAACTCGGGGTATTTAAGTCAAGAATGAATTAGTTACTTCTAGGCAAGCGAGCTCCACCGTCGACCGTATCATTATTTACATGTTTGGAGATCATAGTCATGCGCGAGCCTAACTATAATAAAAAAACAAAAGAAAATCTACTGGCAATTTCATTTTAGACTAAAAGTCCAAAATCAACACAGACTATTTCTTTAAAGCTACAAGTCAATTTGTCACAAACCAAAGTAAGCCATCCTCTCAATAGAAATACGATTTATTATTAATCAGGATAAAAGGATCACAATCCAACGTTGTAATTAATGGTAGGACCAAGATTTATGTCTTGAAATCTCAAGATGTCTTATTTGAAACATTTCGTTTGCCTAAAGAATTTCTTGTATTCTCTCATTTAACGGTAAATTTTACGAAGATTGTCCTCCCCTGACCTACCTCAAAACTGGCCCGGCCCTATTATATATTTTGTATAGGTCTAAAAATAACGCCCGCTGTCCCGCATGATTTGAAGTCATCTACATTATAATATTATGCAAATTATAAGCTGGGCAGTGATCTTGAGACGCGTCCAGTTTAAATATTCTACTATTTGCAATAAACAAGGTTTGATCAACATAGCGTCGTCGCTTCGTGAATTATTTTTATAAAATCTCTTCTATAACGTCGAATGATTCGATAGTTTTGTGTGGTGTTAGCTCCGCTTTGACTGTTATTTTAATCTAGCTGTTTCATGTTATTTTTATGGTTGTCTTTCTTGTTTATTTTAGAAGATTGACCGCTTTTGACTTCTCTCTCATTAGTGTGATTTAAAAAGGTTGAATATTGTTATTATAGTTTTTTAATATTATGTTTCCTTTTGTCATGATCCTCATGAATTACGTAGCCTAAGCCCAATTTACGTGTTGTTTTAAGCTTCTACTACTTATACCTAATTTTAAATATTTGTGAAATTAGCTTTTCTACTATGACTGTTAGTAATCTAAATATGATTTGACAATCAAGGAAGATGCATTTTTTATATCGACTTCCATAAATAGTATCGACTGGTTGTCTCCTTAAGTGTGGCATTGTACCTATGTCTACCTCCAATCAACTACGATCGGGTTATTCTCATGACATTGACATTAGAAACCTGTTTATGAGAGGAATGTGTGAATTATTTGTGTGGCATAACTTACAGCCAACAGCGTACTGTACAAGTGAATCAATGAGTATCTCAGTGATAATTTACTGGTCTACTTAATGTTTAACTAGGTGATGACAAATTAATGTTTAAGGACATGGCTAAAAGTGCATATTTATCGTTGTATTTCATAAATTTCCATGTGTTTTTCTGGCAACATTCGCTCGCCATTTTATTTATTAGCGTTCGTTAAAGTTAAAAAACTGCTTGAGTCCCTAAATGCAGGGTGAGCTTACAAAAGCTGTAAAGGATGTAAAATGTATATTATTCTTGTGTAAATAAAATGTATGTAAGATAACTTTGTTTCCTTTAGGATAAGTGTTGAAAACATTCACATTTTAATTGTGTTGAAAAAAAAAACCGAGTAAAGTTGGGCGTGTCTAACAACTGGTGCGTACTTATTTGTGACTGTCAACTTTCTGACATTGACAGTTCAGAATGTCAAACGCATAGATATAGTATGTACAAGCAAAAAAATATCTAAATCTATGGTCAAACGGCTCAACATACACGTTCGTTTTGTCACAAATGAGTGAACACCACATTTCATCTTCTTGTGCTCTAATGTAATTAAGATCCTAATATAGCTAATTAGGTGCCTGAGCGTAAATTAATTTTAATTGAACTGTAATAGTGAGATAAATATTAGAATTATTTTTAATATTCAATGTATATAGGTATTACCTAGTAGGGGTTTGGATCAAGCGGCAGAGAACTGCGTAGGCAACGAAGATTGGAAGTTTTTTTCTAGATTAATCCTAACAAGCCCACATGATGCACCAGCCGAGTTAAACTATCGGGAATGCGTACAAGTCTATCTACTACTATACTTTGTTATTGACTATAATATAGTATCTCGGTAAAATTGGGATATAAATTGATCTTGTGTCATCCTTCAATTAATCGAGAATCTTCGCTCTTCTGACTGTTAGAAACTCGGCCGCTTGCTCCAAAGCTCTATTTCGGTCACTAAACGTATTTTTGTTAACGAGTATATCTAATGCTGCACATATCTATGAAACCGACCTTCAATTGAAAGCTCCGCTGGCTTCCAATACAGCAACAATTGTATCATTTACTACAGCAGTTTTTATATTGAAATTATTTTTACAATCGACTTTTTGCAGCGATATTCAGAAATATATTGTAACCTTCAAGATTATTGACGATGTCTTCTCAACATTATTATATTACTTCATAAAAAAAGAAATATTAATCGTCTCTCCATCCTCTGTCGACCTTTCGTTTAATATTTAAAATTCATATTAACACTTTTCAACGACATAATATTAAAAAGCTGGGTTATAATGACAATCTATAAAAAAGTCCTTTACAAAAGCGAAATAATAAAAACAGCAAATGGCGTGTGCTTTGATAACATCGGAAGCCGCAAGCCATGCGAATCATGTCGGAGAAATAAACTTGAAGCAAACTTGCACCGCCATGCGCCATGCGGCAGCCCGCCACGCTTTCCCGCCGGCCGCGACCTTAGTAACACGATGTGACCATACATTACGTGCAACCCTGAACTGTGCAAGCCGATATTCTCACTACTGCACAGACAACTGGCTATTTCAAAGCCTTTTACGGCATTTCTACGACAAACTCTACCTTGAACAGAAAATAAAATGATTTCCAACGTCATAAATCCGCAATGTTTCGTAAACTGTCCCTCAGCGCTACGTAATGAGCTGTGCCGCATCATTTTACGTCATAACGACAAATTAATGGTAATTTTAAACAAACGATATTTCCTCTGCAGTCTGCTCTACTAACGCTTCGTCGTTATAGAGGAGAAATTCTCGCAAATAAGACTGTATTTTCCAAGTTATCTGGTTTAACTAATTTCATGTTTTTATCTAAGGTTTGGATAACTCAACCAAGTTTAAATTCAGCAGACTTATTAAAGTTAAGTATCTAATATTTTTCACTATCGTCGCAAAAATCTTGTATCACTATTTTAGCTTTTAACAAAACTGAATAGCAAAAAAAGCAGTCTATATTTATTGTTTCACAACTGTATTTTCGTTCTAATTTTACTGTATCTTTCTTTTGCTCTATATAATTATGTATAGTCAAAAATGCTTAGTTTTTTAATTGTTTCTTTTTTATATAAAATGCCAAACCGTAGTAAACCTAGTGTAATGACCTACTTATAAATAAGATAATAGAAAGTATTACGTAGCCATTTCAGTATCATAAAGGTGGACTGTATGATGGTCAATTAACTCCATTGAGGCACAAAAATGGACAACCGATGACCATAAGCCTTTACTGTGGGTTGCGTTAGAAAATTAGAAAATTCAGAATTTTAAGGATATTTTAGCGTTATTGATATTGTCAACGAGGTGCTGGTAGTAAAAATTTGTGAAATTGTGGTTATTGTGTTGTAAAACAAGATGGCGGCATTAATTACTATTTTGACAGCGCGCCAAAAGATCCATAAACAGCGCGTTTGCTTTGCTTTTAGTGGGGTCACACTGAAAGTTTTAGAAAATAAAAAACGGAATGTTGTAGAAACCTATTAATATTTTATTGGTTTTCGTTTTAGTCTCCGTTCCTTTCTTAGCACCATCGTATGAGATGGAACCATTGACTGAAGCAGTGGGCTCACTCTTATTCAGGGATATCTTTCACACGTATTTCAAAAGCAATCAGGGTTCATAAAACGAATCCCTCTGAGTTTATCTTTTATTTTTTTGAATGCAAGGTCGGGACTGTAAGGAGGATGAATCACTAACTCACACCTTCCATAGAGAAATATTCGATAGTCCGTCTGGCGGAGTGAGCTGGAGCGTTGTCGTGGTGGAGGAGAATCCTGCTTCTTGGGCGCTGCTGTCTAACATTTTCCAAGACAACTGGTAAACAATGCCTGACATACCAATATGCAGTATCAATCCTTTTATCTTCCAGCACAATTGTTGTGAAATGACCCGTTCGTCCACGTCTTTCCCTTGACTTCAGCTCTTCTTTACTTTTAACAGCAAATTATCGAATGGAAATATTCATTGGGCAGATTGCCTTTTAGTTTCGGGCTCGTAACAATATATCCAGCTTTCATTACCTGTGACGATGTCATATACAACATTCAAATCAAACGACGGTTTCTGAGGCCTAAATGTTCATGTACAAGTTTTTGTACTTGACTCATACCAATGCCTAAACTGGCCCGAATCTGTTGATTTTGTCACCCTTCTTTCAGCTTCTGTCATTAGCCGCACAACACTCACGTTATCTTCAGTAGTCGCCGTAGAAGGACGCCCTTCTCGCGAATCATCAGTGAGTTTGCTTCGACCACGTTTAAACTCATTAAAACAGTTGTAAACTGTGGCACGGGATGGGGCTTCGTCATGCAACGCTAATCGAAGTCTATCATAACATTGTTGTTTAGTAAGACCGCAACGAAAGTCGTAATAAATCATTGAGCGAAAATTTTGTCTAGTCAAATTCATTTCGACGCACCGCGCACGAAAGACACTTTATAATTGCCGCCAATTTGTTTAGAGAAATGACATATGTATGTTTTTTTTCCTTCGCCCTACTCGGGCAGGCTAAGATCTTGGACCATACCGCCTCGTCTTCAGTGCATAATATCCATAATTACGCTTGAATTCATTACACATCTACAGATTCCTAAAGAGTTCCTAATTCGAAACGGCTGCTTTGCTTGCTGGCCTATTCAAAAAACTTTCAGTGTGACCCACGTACATGTTTCTTTTTTTGGGTATTTCATAATATGTAGGCATATTAGCCTATGTTGAACTATCACTATGTCTTCCTCCTTTTATGCCAAAACCTTGTCATGCATGACCAATAAAGTATAGTCGGATATCACAATAAGCTCAGGTTGTACAAAGCTAGGTTCAGCGAACACTAGCCTATCAGACTACAGCTTTCAGCGACGGCCAAATTGTGTTCGCTTTTTAGATGTGCCTTGGATATATCGGCTGACACATTTCAGTAGCTTAGTTTCACGAATATAAGTAACTACTTAGTTTAAAAAAAGCTTTTAACGGATTTCAATTAACATTGAAGTCACATTAGGGGTTCAAAATGAATTGTTATTATAAATGACGTCATCGTCGCAGTTCAAATTTGGAATTAATCAATGCCTCGTCGAATATGTTAAAAAAGACTGGATGTCTTTTTTAAAAGTAGATTCCTAGGAGGATGAGATGTATCTAAGCCAGAATTGTACTGAAACAGTAGTCACTTATCGTCATGTTAGATTTATTGGGCACATATCCAAACTGTAACTGCTGAAAAACTGGAGAGAAACTCTTAAATTTAATAAGCGACTCATTTAACGACTATTAAACTTTTCAAAGCAACTACACAGTCTGCATAATATCGTTCATCTGACCTTTTACGTGACGGATCACGAGAGTTGTTCACTCAGCAAATATTTCTATGACGTCACCTTAGCGATTTAATATGACGTGCGCGTGTTTTTACTATAACGTGTCTTTGTAAGTGTTTTTCCCTTAAGAAGGTACAGTACTAAGCAATATTTTATTCTGGGAATCCTTGCTTCATTCTAGACTTACGGACGGATATTTGGCAATAGAACATAATTAAATAATCTAAACTAATCGATTCATTTTCTCTCCGAACCTTTGTTTGATTATATCTTCTTGATAATATCTAATTGTTATCCGTCGAAGCAATATCATATAATAATCTCAAATAGGTACAAATACCACTGTTGTCGGTATCTATCGAGTTTACAACACAAATAAAACTAAACTATGAGATACCTACCGACATTGAAAATCACGTGTAGGACGTGAAACGTGCCATGATATGGTAATACTGTAATTCTATTTGTTATAATAAAAGTTTAGATTGGTCTCTTTTGTTATCTGGTCTGAGCCCAGATGCATAATACCATAACAATTCTTGCGCTAGCCCTATAAATTAGTTTATTAAAATTAAACTGTCAAACCACCAATTTTATTTTAATAAGTATTCATTTTAACTTCTTTTTTCTTGGTAAACAAATAAGCAAGGGTGCCTAAAAAGTTTTAAAGTGGCAATTTTCGAATTTAGATTTTTTCATTATTTTCAGTGATAGAAGGGAATTCAGCCAACAATGCATTTTCACTATTGGCAACGTATTTGATTTTGACAGTTAAGTCAACAATGGTTCGACTTGTGTTTGGGTTTTGAAAAACGAACTAGGACTTTTTAAAAGCTGTGAATAAATTTTATCTGGGAAACGAATTATTCGGTTTTCCAAAACCTGTACTCAGAACTTTAGTTTCTTCAAGCAACTTATCTATTTGATGGTAGTATTGCCAACAATGCGACATAATCAGGCACTTTCCATTGCCTACTTATACTTAGCGCTTGCAAATGAGAAAGTTATTGCACGTTTTGTTTTGCGAAAGGTGGGTTAGGTACTTAGGGTGATGTCATATTTCCTTTCAAAGCACGAAAAACGTAATTCCTTTCCCCGTTTTTCGTCGAACGGGCACATATTTGCATTTAAAGCTAAGACATAGAGACAACATTTCTAAGTGTCCTGTATTTCGCGTGTTCAAGAATAGAACTCTTGAAAACGCGAAATCTTGACTCTCCCACTCCGCGCAGTCCAATTATTACGTATTCTTTAGGTATATCAATAGGTGCTTGACGAAGCCCCCCGGCGTTTTAATCTTATTGTTTACATAGATTATTTCATAAGACTGGGTCGGTCTCTTTGGGACTTCTCGATCTGCCGGGCCTTACTGCTTGTCACTAAGCTAAGTTTGGAACTTAGCTTCAACCCAACGAAACAGCACCACCAAGAAAAACAGGTACAATGCGTCTTCAAAAGTTCTATTTAGTATGGATATGGCAATGAATTTTATGCCAAACGATTGAACTTTCGCTACTTTTCACAATTCAAATTAATTTTGTCTTGTTTTCGATTCAAGGTCACTGTAGTCTTCTGTAGAATGAAAATGCAAAATTGCTAACATGTATTTTTTATCTAGATATTTTAAAATATCCTTGACGACGATCATGCTTGTTACTTCTTCATGAAATTCAATAATTTCTAATAGTAGTGTTTACCCTTGAGTACCTTGTACACACAACAGTCGCTAATTTAGAAAGTATAGAACTTGGCAACTACACGCTAGGGAGTCAGCAAAAACTAAACTGCAAAAGTTCAAGGTTGAAGTATTAGATAATTATTTTATGAATAAATTCAAATTAATAACGACACGCGAGAACGTTGACCCGCCAAATTTTATCCAAGATGGCGGATTTTGGCGCCAACTCACAATTTCTATACCACATTTATTAATTATTTTCGTCACAGTAAATACACGTATATGGTTTACAATGTACCGATATATTTATTTCATTACTTACCAGTACAGAACAGCTGGTGTCGTACTAAAAAGCAATTCGTGGAGGATATTGTATTAGTATTCATAGACTTTCTGGGTCCTATATCGGCCATGTATTGTATCTGTACTTACTATTATGAATTTATGACATAAACCCGCGTTGTTTGTGGTTACTTCGAATAATGTCGATGCCCAATTCCACCACAGTAGCCTCCTGAAATATTCGTTTTATTGTAGGCATAAAACTAAAGTTGATTTGGTCCACCAGCAAAAGTATCCACAAGATTACTTACTTTGTCACTCTTGGACTTTTAGGAAAATTACTCTCTTTTGCGTCAGATGGTGCTCTAGAACTAGCTAGACCAAATGGGTACGATGCGGATGATGCGGTATTAAAACACATGTCACGTCGTCTTATGACGTAGGTACGTAAGTAATCTTTCTGTTATTGTTTCGATTCTCTTTCTCTACTGATTTGGGGTTTAATTAAGTTAAAAGGTTTTCGTTTTTAGTTTTATTCTGGGAATATGTAATACTTAATTCTAAGTAATTTGGATAATTCGTTTTGGGAAATAATATAGATGGAGCAGCTGGTTTTTATTTCACTGAGTACCTAGGTAAAATATCATATTTAGTACATCCCAACGGGAGAGTTCTCCGCTCGGGAGTCAATTCATTCGTTTATTTACTCGAAATTAACAAATTAACGAGTGCCAGTATACTTTGCTGGTAGTTCTAATTGGATCCTTAAGTGTCGACTCGCATTGTGTTAGCTAATAAATGGCTTGATAATATTTAAAATGATACCTGATAGAACTTATCTATAGAGGCATTCGTTTCTTGTCTGCCTGACGCAACCCACAGCAAAGGTAACGCAACGTTAGAAGAATGGAAAAAACAAATATTTTATATACTGTACAATCAAAGCTAAGCATTTCCACTAGAGTGAGATATTTATTTTCCCTAACAATGTATTTAAATTGTATTTTAATAGAATAACAGTACAAGTGTTTATTGTGAATGTTTGATTTACAATAAGTGAGATTGTAAAGTGCACAAGGGGCAATTTTATAAATTAAATTGTCCAGTCATTACGTAGGCAGTCACCTGCCAGAACGAATGGAGCCTTTGTCTATTTGTACAGCTGCTCAGTTAAACACTGATATTTAACTCCATATTTGAATTAAGAACGTGAAATAAAATTATGTAAATAAAAAAAGATTGCGACGAATTGAGAACGTGCTTCTTTTTTTGAAGTCGGTAAAGCGAATAAGATAAGAATTTCATGATATTGATGTTGTAAATCTCGTATTTACCGAGCAATTTTATTTTATTAATGCAAGAGTTATTCATCATTAATTAATCTTGCAACATTTCTGTCGGTACCATAGATTTTTTTTTTGTTTTCATAAATTCTGCCCGCGTAATGGCTGTTCAATGAATGTAAAATATATTTATCATAATAAGAGCAGTGTGCATCGATGCCACGGGGAGGACACTGGTGAGACGTGGTGACAGGTGTGCTCCGTAATACCTACCATGCTGTGCTTCTATGTTGAGAACATTAAATAAATCTGATTGTAGTCATAACTTTGTATATTTTATTTATGTTCCCTGTATTTCCCTGGCTGTAGTGTATTTAGAATATAAGTATGGCAATACAAATTTAATATTTATGTTCACAAGCCAAATAGACCAAGAGTCTATTGTGTAGCATCCGAAAAAAAGCAACCATCTTGGAAGCCACCAACTAAGGTCGTATATATTTTAATTTAAGTATTTAAATAGCTATGGAAGCATTTGCATTTTATGTTAGTGTAAAGACACTTCACTGGCCACGCTAGTTCTCAATCAAACATAATACGAGTAAATGGCATCTTAAATACTTTCCTGAAGTTATTTTTATATGAGTCCAGTTACTACGTAACTCGATAGCTGTATTTAGTGCAATTTGATTTAAGTAGGTACAGCTACAGGGCGTCTTGCACATATTAAATGCATAAAAAAAAACAAATATTATATTTAAATATACTTACCTACACGTTAAATTACAAAATCAGAAACTGAAGACATGGGAAAATTACTTTTTTGAAAATAACATTGTTCAAAAGTCGTCCTTCGCGGCTCTGCCAGAAGTTGAGTAGCCGGTAGCCCATACTTCACACCTCCTGTTTTGTCCCCTCTGGGGTTATTGAAGAGTCGGGTGTACGATAATAACCATATCTGAATTGTAGGAAAACATTAGACAAGAAATCAACAACATTCCTACTTAACTTCTGAGGCGCGTTTTAATGAATGTTAAAGAACGCTTTGAAGAGTGCTAGAGCCGCGAAGGACGACATTTGAAGTTATTTTCAAAAATTAATTTTCTCATGTCTACAGAGGAGCTCGTGGCTAAATAATAACAGCCGCACGGGTCGATATTGATGGTGACCATTTCAACATACCGAGTTTCCTCCGTGCCTCGGAAAGCACGTTAAGCCGTTGGAACTGTCATTTGAAGATCATTAACAGTCGTTACGAGTTGTCAGAAGCTTGAAATCTGACACCAGTCTAGCCAAGGGGTACCGTATTACCCAGTTACTGGGTTGTGGAGGTCAGATAGGCAGTCGCTCCATGTAAAACACTGGTACTCAGCTGAATCCGGTTAGACTGGAAGCCGACCCCAACATAGTTGGCAAAAGGCTAGGCAGATGATGAATTTTCTCACGTCTTTAGTTTCTGATTTCGTAATTTAACGTGTACTTTTATGTATATAAATGTACCTATTTGATAAGTATTTTTTTTATGCATCTACAAAAGTTAGTTTTTTTCTCAGACTGGTTGGTTTCTCCGAAAAGTTAGGCAGAGCCCTTAAAAATAACTGTCCAGTTATTATTGATCCAAGTAATAGGGATTACTGATGGAAAATCTATGATATTACTTACTATTATCATATTATATAAAATCGACAGATAGGATACATTTAGGCCAGCTGTGTGTTGGCTCTATCAGCAAACCTTTTTTCTAATTTTAGGCAACTTGTACCTAATACATTAGGTACTTGAAAAAGTAAACACAGTGTAATAATTTCGTAACAATTAACTGTAAATGGGACGGTTAGCGCAGTGGCGTGGAGTAATTGCTTTCAATGCTACGGGTCACGGGTTCGGGTTCAAACTGTGTCCGGTGTTTTCGACTGAGGGAACAGAAATCGCTTGCTACAAGTGGGCCCAATTTGCAACATGTTGTGGATTCAATTCCCACAACACCATTAAAAATGGTGTAGGTAAGTAATAAGTTGAATAAGTCAAAAAATGGTTTTTAGGGTTCCGTACCCAAAGGGAAAAACGGGACCCTATTACTAAGACTCCGCGGTCCGTCTGTCTGTCTGTCACCAGGCTGTATGTCATGAACCGTGATAGCTAGACAGTTGAAATTTTCACAGATGATGTATTTCTATTGCCGCTATATAACAATAATAATATTTAAGTGGGGCTCCCATACACAAACGTGATCTTTTTGCCGTTTTTTGCGATAATGGTACGGAACCCTTCGTGCGCGAGTCCGACTCGCACTTGGCCGGTTTTTTGTTATTTCTCCGCTCTTGTTGTGTTCTCTCTCATGCCGCTATAAACGTTGACGGGGTCAAAGTAAGTTGGTTCGTTTTTCATTGCTTCGGCGCTTTTCTGGTGATTACCACTGTTGATTCTGGCTTTCAAGAGTTGCTTGGGAATGGTATGGCGGCCATAAAAATCATAAATTTGTTTACAAAACACATTTTCGAGTGCAAATAAATCTCCAACGCATCGATTTGAATAGCTGCTTTGCATTTTTCAATCGGCGTAGTGACCTCGTCACTTGCAATCACACCATTATGAGCGATAAGATCAGTGCATTGCCGACGAATACCCTGCATAACAATAGGTTTGCTTCAATTAACGAATAACAATGGATGATAAGCGGCTGACAAGCAAGCAGTCCCATGAGGGTAGGCATACACTACCACTACCTACCTATAGTAGGTATTTACGTCCAAACAGTAGCGTATCAATTTCTACCATTTTCCGTTACATATCCCCACAGGAAGCGAGCATTTTTCTACCATAAACCATAAATATATAGGCACCTACTTCGAGAGTTCAACTACCTTAATTGCGACAATCCCACCGCACTATTCCCAAACCACTGCAACTCCTGAAAGCCAGAATCAACAGTGGCGACCACCAGAAAAGCGCCGAGGCAATGAAGCTCGACGAAGTCCCGGAGAATGAATTTAACTGTCTTGGATCCCGCAACGAAATTAATCAGAAAAGAACAACATATCAGATCAACTACCAAACAAAATGCAAATAAACAACCAATATGTCAAAATGACTACTTTTAACCAAAATACGACGAAGCCAAAAGGAGGAATATGATTTCAACCGATTTGTATGTAAGTATGAACATTCATCTGTTCCCTCATAACTTGTAAACTGCTAGTTGCTACTTGGTAGTAAATTTGTGAATAAATAATAATTTTTACACGATTATTACCTCTCTGTATTTAGATTAAATACCTAACTGTTGTAGTCAGCCTGCTGGCGCTGCTGTTAGGATTTTTTTTTTATAATTATGACGTAATTGACTAATACCTATGTTCTAGATTTCCTGTTGAGTATTTATCTTTTTGTAATAAATAATTACTTAGTAGGTACCTGGGCGACCGAGCTCTGCTCGGGTGAATTTAGATAAAACGACGTTTTCCAAAATTATACCTAGCTAGAACAGCTAGAACAATTTATCAAGGATTTATCGCTCCCGAAACGCCCTTCACTTCATACTAAATTTCATGAAAACCGTTGGAGCCGTTTCCAAGATTCAGATTATATATAAGAAGAAGAATTGCTTGTTTATAGGTATAAGATCAGATTAGGCAGGTTTTCCAGAAGACTGTAGATTTGTCCCAGTTTATAAATTGGGTGCAATTTCGTGCCGCTGTCCCGTTCAGCAGTGGTTGCAAGCGCTACTACTGATTGGGTTCGACTCCCGAGTCTGTGCAGTGTTATTTATTGGGGTTTTCCATCTGTAATTTTCCATTAGCAGTGTTAAGATTTGTGCCCAATTGATCGCGATAGGCTCGCCTATTATAGCTGACAAAATGTGTGTGTAGGTACCACAGCATACAACACTCATTACTTTTGTTACGCATCTACCATCTTTAGCTAACCCTTTGGCGATGACATGCGTTTTGCTATGTTCTGACCGTGTACGTTACCCCAACAAGAAAGTGACTCCTAGAGTGATATGAGTGGAATGTATAATTAGAGCGTAATCGGCTGTGAATGTGCGCCAAATAAAAAATAAGTGCGTCTAGTCGTTTTTGAAAAAAACGGAAAAAATGGTTCCTGCTGGGGTAACGTTGTTCCAGCAGGAAAATTCTAAACGAATGATCGTAATGAGAAATAAAGTGCATGGGCAGAGAGCTTATAGTTGAGCAAAAATGGTGTACGTTACCCCAACAGGAAAGTGACTCCTAGAGTGATATGAGTGGAACGTATAATTAGAGCGTAATCAGCTGTGAATGTGCGCCAAATAAAAAATAAGTGCGTCTAGTCGTTTTTGAAAAAAACGGAAAAAATGGTTCCTGCTGGGGTAACGTTGTTCCAGCAGGAAAATTCTAAACGAATGATCGTAATGAGAAATAAAGTGCATGGGCAGAGAGCTTATAGTTGAGCAAAAATGTGCGCCGAAAATATAATTAGTGCGTCATCAGGTTTTCGAGATATTGCATTTCCTGCTGGGGTAACGTTTTGCAGAATCGTGTATCTCTAAAACCATTGTACGTGCGCCTGTAGAATAAACATACACGAGTAGCTCTTGATTAGTGCGTATTTGTGCCGGAATTAGATTTAAGAAAATATTTATAATTTTCAAGTAATTGCGCTTTTTTGAAAACGCGAAAAAAATCGCAGTGCCTAAATGAGAAAACGTATAAGCTCGCTGAAAACTGTATTCAGTCCATCTTGACGCTTGTAATAACAATAAAAAGTTTCAAAAGCATACATGCTTGCGTTATCGAATAATATTGCTAAAAGTCAAAATGAGAGTGTCATAACTTTGACGGCAAAATACAAGAAACCGACTTAACCCAAGATAATATGGTGTAAACCACAAGTGTGTGCGTTTAGTCAAAAATATATAGTGAAAATATTCAGCTTGGAATGTTTCGCATTAAGTAGATTTAAACAAAAAACTAAACATGTTAACAAAGGCTGGTTATCCGACCAAATTCGAATGACTACAAAAAAGCGACGGATTCATACATAACGATGACCTTCTTAACTTTACTCACGAACCGGTTGTAGCGTGTTGTGCCTGAGTACACTGAGATAGAAAAGTTATAAAAAAATAACTTGTTATTGGTTTAAATTCTACTAGCTTTTTCCGTGACTTTGCACTTGATTAGGTAAGTACATTAGAAAAAGTAGTGCCAAGATTTAACCTATCTTCTTTATTCCAAATTTCATTAAAATACATTCAGTATTTTGTGGACAAATCCAGACATTTGCCTTTATAATATTAGTGAAAAAATTTGAGACCAAAAATTTTATGGCACCTGTTTTTAAAAAAAGAAGGTCAAGATATGTGTTATGAATACCTACTACAAAAAATAACCTACAAATACAGTTTATAAAATAAAAATCCAATTAACGCAACAGTAAAAAAAACAACGTAGATAACTACATACATTGATTTAAACCGTAGGCTAGATAAATTAACATTGAGTTATTAGGGTTCCGTACCCAAAGGGTAAAAACGGGGTCCCGTTTTACCCTTTGGGTACGGAACCTAAGACTCCGTGTTACTAAGACTCCGCGGTTCGTCTCTGTGAGTTTCTGTGATTATGCAATTTTACTGTTTGTATTTTGGTACTAATGTAAATGAAAAACTGATCTGTGATTTTAAATAATAGTGACTACACTCGGTACAAATAATTTGATTGAACTGTGTTCTAATATTAATAGGTTTGTAAATTGATCTGTGATTTGAAGCCATAATTACTTTAAGAAACAAATTAAGATAATAAACATAATAATTTCTACATCAACAACCTCTTTCATTTGTTACGGTCACAAGGTGCATTTAATGTATTTTTAATAAGCCCCCAAAATTAGAAATTGTTGAAATTAGTCATACCAACAAAGGTTTGAACGCGACTGTACGGACAAAAGCTTAGGTTTAATACGTCCAATTAAGAAGGTCATCGATATGTATGAATCCGTCGCTTTTTCGTAGTCATTTGAATTTGGTCGGATAACCAGCCATTGTTTACATGTTTAGTTTTTTGTTTAAATCTACATAATGCGAAAGATTTCAAGCTGAATATTTTCACTATATATTTTTGACTAAACGCACACACTTGTGGTTTACACCTACTTATCTTGGGTTAAATCGGTTTCTTGTATTTTGCCGTCAAAGTTATGACACTCTCGTTTTGACTTTTAGCAATATTATTCTATAACGCAAGCATGTATGCTTTTGAAACTTTTTATGGTTATTACAAGCGTCAAGATGGACTGAATACAGTTTTCAGCGAGCTTATACGTTTTCTCATTTAGGCACTGCGATTTTTTTTCGCGTTTTCAAAAAAGCGCAATTACTCGAAAATTATAAATATTTTCTTAAATCTAATTCCGGCACAAATACGCACAAATCAAGAGCTACTCGTGTATGTTTATTCTACAGGCGCACGTACAATGGTTTTAGAGATACACGATTCTGCAAAACGTTACCCCAGCAGGAAATGCAATATCTCGAAAACCTGATGACGCACTAATTATATTTTCGGCGCACATTTTTGCTCAACTATAAGCTCTCTGCCCATGCACTTTATTTCTCATTACGATCATTCGTTTAGAATTTTCCTGCTGGAACAACGTTACCCCAGCAGGAACCATTTTTTCCGTTTTTTTCAAAAACGACTAGACGCACTTATTTTTTATTTGGCGCACATTCACAGCCGATTACGCTCTAATTATACATTCCACTCATATCACTCTAGGAGTCACTTTCCTGTTGGGGTAACGTACACCAAAAATGTGCGCCGAAAATATAATTAGTGCGTCATCAGGTTTTCGAGATATTGCATTTCCTGCTGGGGTAACGTTTTGCAGAATCGTGTATCTCTAAAACCATTGTACGTGCGCCTGTAGAATAAACATACACGAGTAGCTCTTGATTTGTGCGTATTTGTGCCGGAATTAGATTTAAGAAAATATTTATAATTTTCGAGTAATTGCGCTTTTTTGAAAACGCGAAAAAACAATCGCAGTGCCTAAATGAGAAAACGTATAAGCTCGCTGAAAACTGTATTCAGTCCATCTTGACGCTTGTAATAACCATAAAAAGTTTCAAAAGCATACATGCTTGCGTTATAGAATAATATTGCTAAAAGTCAAAACGAGAGTGTCATAACTTTGACGGCAAAATACAAGAAACCGATTTAACCCAAGATAAGTAGGTGTAAACCACAAGTGTGTGCGTTTAGTCAAAAATATATAGTGAAAATATTTAGCTTGAAATCTTTCGCATTATGTAGATTTAAACAAAAAACTAAACATGTAAACAATGGCTGGTTATCCGACCAAATTCAAATGACTAAGAAAAAGCGACGGATTCATACATATCGATGACCTTCTTAATTGGACGTATTAAACCTAAGCTTTTGTCCGTACAGTCGCGTTCAAACCTTTGTTGGTATGACTAATTTCAACAATTTCTAATTTTGGGGGCTTATTAAAAATACATTAAATGCACCTTGTGACCGTAACAAATGAAAGAGGTTGTTGATGTAGAAATTATTGTGTTTATTATCTTAATTTGTTTCTTAAAGTAATTATGGCTTCAAATCACAGATCAATTTACAAACCTATTAATATTAGAACACAGTTCAATCAAATTATTTGTACCGAGTGTAGTCACTATTATTTAAAATCACAGATCAGTTTTTCATTTACATTAGTACCAAAATACAAACAGTAAAATTGCATAATCACAGAAACTCACAGAGACGAACCGCGGAGTCTTAGTAACACGGAGTCTTAGGTTCCGTACCCAAAGGGTAAAACGGGACCCCGTTTTTACCCTTTGGGTACGGAACCCTAATAACTCAATGTTAATTTATCTAGCCTACGGTTTAAATCAATGTATGTAGTTATCTACGTTGTTTTTTTTACTGTTGCGTTAATTGGATTTTTATTTATAAACTATATTTGTAGGTTATTTTTTGTAGTAGGTATTCATAACACATATCTTGACCTTCTTTTTTTAAAAACAGGCGCCATAAAATTTTTGGTCTCTAATTTTTTCACTAATATTATAAAGGCAAATGTCTGGATTTGTCCACAAAATACTGAATGTATTTTAATGAAATTTGGAATAAAGAAGATAGGTTAAATCTTGGCACTACTTTTTCTAATGTACTTACCTAATCAAGTGCAAAGTCACGGAAAAAGCTAGTAGAATTTAAACCAATAACAAGTTATTTTTTTATAACTTTTCTATCTCAGTGTACTCAGGCACAACACGCTACAACCGGTTCGTGAGTAAAGTTAAGAAGGTCATCGTTATGTATGAATCCGTCGCTTTTTTGTAGTCATTCGAATTTGGTCGGATAACCAGCCTTTGTTTACATGTTTAGTTTTTTGTTTAAATCTACTTAATGCGAAACATTCCAAGCTGAATATTTTTGACTAAACGCACACACTTGTGGTTTACACCATATTATCTTGGGTTAAGTCGGTTTCTTGTATTTTGCCGTCAAAGTTATGACACTCTCGTTTTGACTTTTAGCAATATTATTCGATAACGCAAGCATGTATGCTTTTGAAACTTTTTATTGTTATTACAAGCGTCAAGATGGACTGAATACAGTTTTCAGCGAGCTTATACGTTTTCTCATTTAGGCACTGCGATTTTTTTCGCGTTTTCAAAAAAGCGCAATTACTTGAAAATTATAAATATTTTCTTAAATCTAATTCCGGCACAAATACGCACTAATCAAGAGCTACTCGTGTATGTTTATTCTACAGGCGCACGTACAATGGTTTTAGAGATACACGATTCTGCAAAACGTTACCCCAGCAGGAAATGCAATATCTCGAAAACCTGATGACGCACTAATTATATTTTCGGCGCACATTTTTGCTCAACTATAAGCTCTCTGCCCATGCACTTTATTTCTCATTACGATCATTCGTTTAGAATTTTCCTGCTGGAACAACGTTACCCCAGCAGGAACCATTTTTTCCGTTTTTTTCAAAAACGACTAGACGCACTTAATTTTTATTTGACGCACATTCACAGCTGATTACGCTCTAATTATACGTTCCACTCATATCACTCTAGGAGTCACTTTCCTGTTGGGGTAACGTACACGTTCTGACCAAGGAATCCAAGGTGGTAGGGTAGGTACGTATAGGTTCTGCCAGACTTCTTTTACCCGACTGCGAGAGGGTAATGTTTTTCGAGCGTATGTATGTCCATTTCTGTAGCACGCTGTACAACCCAAACGGCCTGACGAATTTTGACTTATGAGAATTCGTTGGATTTGTCTCAATTGGGAGTGACATGGGATAGTTTTTTTTTAAATAGCGCCCTCCCCCCTAAAAAAATGGTGATAGGTACAATTTTTTTTTGTCTTCCTAACAATTTGGGTATCAAATGAAAGCTACTAAATAGGCCATTCTAAAACTCTTTTATATTCCTATTTTGGCGCTAATTCAAGATAAGCATAACTTTGATAGCAAAATAGCCACTTATCTTGTTAAGAGAACTCGTCCATTACTTAAACTAAAAAGTCTGAAATAATAGTACATTATGGTACAAGTGTGTAACGTTGGTGATTACCGCTGAGGCGCCATTGAGACCCGAGCCGTTAGGTGAGGGTCTTAAGAGAGCCGAGGACGGTAATCATCAATACACACGTGTATTGTACGACGTTTTTCAACACACTTGTGAAGAAAATAATACTAATAAATCATTTCAAACAGTGAAAACGGGTTGAGATTTTCTTTTCGCAATGGCGGGCAAAATTAATCAGTTTTCCTATGCGCGCGCATCTAACAATAGCGACCGCCCATAGACTAAAAAGAATGAATTTTTTTTTTGGCTTTTCGCGGATAGGATTTTAGCCACGTACAAAATGGGGAATTTCAAGTTTTCTTTATAAAACAATAGTACATTATGGTACAAGTGTGTAAAGTTGGTGATTACCGCTGAGGCGCCATTGAGACCCGAGCCGTTAGGTGAGGGTCTTAAGAGAGCCGAGGACGGTAATCATCAATACACACGTGTATCATACGACGTTTTTCAACACACTTGTGAAGAAAATAATACAAAAAAATCATTTCCAACAGTGAAAACGAGTTGTGAAATTTTTTTCGCAATGGCGGGCAAAATTAATCAGTTTTCCTATGCGCGCGCATCTAACAATGGTGATAGGCCATAGACTAAAAATAATGAGTTATCTTTTTTTTGGCTTTTCGCGGATAGTGTTTTAGCCACGTACAAAATGGGGAATTTCAAGTTTTCTTTATTACAGACAAAAACAAAAGTTATATTTAAGTGAAAGTTTTATTTATTAAACACGTACAAGTTGAAATTATCTATTTAAATACGAAGTTACATGAAATGTGTTGCATTTTACTATTGAGCACGATCTTTTTTGTATCGAAACTTTTTTAAGAACAAAGCAACTCAACCAATAAATTAAAAAAAAAACAACTCTTTATCTCACTTGTGAATAATAGTAATGAAAAAGTCACAGTTTGATAACAGGTGTCATTATGTGCCTAATTGCAGTGAAATTAGAGCCACTTTATGAGCAAGTGTGTTGAAAAAATTATATTTGAGTGAAAGTTTTATTTATTAAACATGTACAAGTTGAAATTATCTATTTAAATACGAAGTTCCATGAAATGTGTTGCATTTGTACTATTGAGCACGATCTTTTTTGTATCAAAACTTTTTTAAGAACAAAGCAACTCAACCAATATTATAAAAAAAAACTCTTTATCTCACTTGTGAATAATAGTAATGAAAAAGTCACAGTTTGTTAACAGGTGTCATTATGTGCCTAATTGCGGTGAAATTAGAGTCACTTTATGAGCAAGTGTGTTGAAAAACAAATTACCTAATATAAAAACAAAATGACAGACTGCTAAAAATGTATTAACAGAAAAGAGAAAAAAAGGACCTACTAGTAGTAAACTTTATTCATTAAATATTATGAGGTGCTGCCAACAGTGGCAAACGAAGTTTTGGTTGGTTTTCTATTTTTTTTTGTACCAGCCTGCAGCACTTTATAATGTATAAATTATAATTATCTAGTACTTGTTTTTCTCTTTAATTTTTAGCAGTCGGGTTTTTAGTTTTAAATTTTTGATTTGAATACTTCAAGATTTCCTTGCTGTTGAAAAACGCAGACACAATTCGTGTCTACATTTAAAAAAATCACCTTGGCCGCTGCAACGTAGCGGGAATGGCTAATCGGACATTCAAGCAAGTGCAGAACTATATCAATGTTTTATCTTCTTTGCCAACATATTCCCACACGGGTTTAACGCTAGATATAGTAAGTACGTAACAGCTAGTCGGGTTACAATAGACAATTAGTAGCTAGGCGTGTGTGCAATAATCTAGGTTTTACATTGTTTTAAGCTGTGCACCATAGTACCCCACTTCCCATCAGATGTCACAACTTTGTAGCAAGATATACCTACTGTATAAATAGTTATATTGTACATCATTCATCATCATTTCAGCCGAAAGACGTCCACTGCTGGACATAGGCCTCCCCCAGGCGTCGACACATTGACCGATCCCGTGCGTCTCGCATCTAGCGCCTTCCCGCAACCTTAACCAGGTCATCAGTCCACCTAGTGGGAGGCCTTCCAACGTATCGTCTTCCGGTTTGCGGTCGCCATTCCAGAACTTTTCGGCCCCATCGGCTATCCGTTCTGCGAGCAATGTGCCCTGCCCACTGCCACTTAAGTTTGGCAATTCTTCGGGCACGTCGGTAACTTTGGTTCTCCTGCGGATATCATCATTTCTGACGTGATCACGCAAGGAAATTCCGAGCATAGCCCTCTCCATTGCCCTTTGGGTGACTTTGAGCTTTCTGATAAGGCCCATTGTGAGCGACCACGTCTCGGTCCCATAGGTGATCACTGGCAACACACACTGGTCATAGACTTTTGTCTGAGACACTGCGGTAAATTTGTGCGTTTGTGATTTATTATGTGGCAAACGCCATTTGCTGTAGGTAGCTCACTGTTCTGTAGCCTGAAACCTCCAAGTAATTTTAATCCAGAGTGGATGATTAGTTGAATCTGAACACCCCGAAACATTAGACACTAATCCAATCTGTCTAGATTTTTTTCAACTACGTTGTTGTCGGCTTCCAGTCTAAAGCTGAGTAGGTACCAATATATTCCATGGAGCGACTGCCTATCTGACTTCCACAACCCAGTAACTGGGCAACAAGATACGTCTTGGCAAGACTGATGTCAGATTGTATGGCTTCTGAACACCGTAAGGACTGTCAAAGATCACCAAATGACAGCCGGGGCAACATTTAGCCAGATAAGTTTATTTAGTTTGCTCAGGTAAAAAAATCATTCAAGTGCTAATCTAGAAAATATAAACCCAGAAGCACTCAGATCGAATAACGTTTAGCTGTGTGACACGGCCTGCGACCGGGCGTTAATCAATAAAACCACAACACAAAATGGAACCGTTTAATCTTGTTAAGAACACAATATTAATACAAATGATTACGGTGGCACTATCAGCCAGGGTTAGTATCAAGATATTTTCTAAAATAACAATTAAAAATTAAAGGCTTTATTGTTAATACTGGTTAGTCCTATTGGCAGAGCGGCACGAATAAATTAATACACGGTCGCTATGAAGTATGTAGGCGTTGAGATGACGTCATCAAATGAGTGGGATCTCCAACTACCCTCTTCCCACGCACTGCAAAGAATTTGCGGATTTTCTACGCGCCGTTTTCTGCCTCTCGGGTAGAACAAAGGGTTAATCTTTTGTAGAAGTGAACATATTTTGATTATAAATACAGAGTTAGGTACAAAAGAGTTTAGTAAATTTGGCACCATATGTAAATCTATGGGCACTTTTCAAAAACAGTACATATAAAAGAAAACACGATCCTAAATATTACATTGTCAACAGATTTTTCATGACCCGAGTCTACACTCGGGGTATTAAGACTTATCACCAAATTGGCTAAAACTTGCAAAAATAACCAGATTTTTACATGAAAATAGCAAATTTCGTCACAGTTAAGCTATAGCTAACTTAGAAGTAATTTTATTGTTCTCGCCCCTTAAAACAAGGCTTAAATTCAACCACAATATTATTTAATGGCACTCCCAGACAGGCAGGGTAAAGGGCGACAAAGAAGCGACAACTATTTTTACTTACACTCGTAGAACAATTCCTATAAAAAAAATGGTGGCCGCATAGTTGTCGCATTGCCGCTCTCCGTCTGCTGCCGCTTCAACTCACCTTTCTCGAGGAAACTATTCTAAAATCTACAACTACCCAACTTATTCTATATTTCTCATCTTCATCTGCAACTCGAACCTCCTATTAGTTCTGACACCTTTGATAACGGTTCTGTTTTCATTCCTCTTCACATTTCGTCTGTCTGTGAAAGACTTCTCTCTCATGACAGCAAGCTTTGCGACTTCTCGCCTTAAAGATGTAGCTCCTGCCAGGGATGGCAGCAATCCCATCTTAGGAACTATCCCGTTAGGTTTCACAACGAGTTTTTCCTTCGGTTTCTCCACAGTCTTGCTCGGTATGCTGAACGGGTTGACGTCGAGGTTCAATTTGAAGCCGAACCTGGTGAAGCCTGATCGTGAAGACTCAACTGCGGGTAATTTCTTCGTAGGAGTATCGGTTTTTACTTTTTGACCCGGTTGTGAAGATTCTATTGCGGGTATCTTCTTTGTGGGGGTTTCGGTCTTCGCCTTCTGTCCTGGTCGTGATTCTATTGAGGGTAACTTCTTTGTAGGGGTGTCTGTTTTCTCTATGGGTTTAGCGGACTCTTTGCTCTTTTTTGGTGAGTCTGTGATATCTGTAAATTAAAAGCAGAATATTAGGTTAGGCCAACCTGCCATGAGAAATGGAGCAGGCATAGTGGTTAGTGATCGTGCCTCAGAAGAGAACTGTGCGCTGCTGTGGAACAGTTATAGGCTAGTATTATGACTAAGTTTTTTGAGCGCTAAAATTATAAAAGAATTGGAGGCAGTCTCCGAAAACGGCGATGCCAATCTGGTCAGATTCAATGCCGCTAAAACACAGGCGCGTCTATTTGCCGCTAAAAAGATCCAATTTCACCCAGCTCCATCTTTTCGAGGTGTAACCGTGCCGATAACGGACCATCTTCAGCTTCTTGGCGTAACATTGATATTCAATTTTGGCCCATACATTGAGGCAAAGGCTCAACTGGCTGCCAAAAAGTTGGGGATCTTTGCGAAGGTGGGACGGTACTTCAGGCCAGAACAGTTGCTTTAGTTGTATCAAGCGCAAGTTCGATCTTGCATGGAGTACTGTTCTCATCTCTGGCACGGATCTGCCAAATACCAGCTTGTTGCACTAGAGTCGATCGAAAAACGGGCCAAGATGCTCATCGGCAATGAGGCACTGGTCGAGTCAAAGCTCCAGAGCCTTGAACATCGTCGCCGAATTGCCAGCTTGTCGGTTTTTTATTGGTTGCATTTCGGGGAGTGTGCGAATTGTCTGATCTAATTCCGCCAAGCCCCTTTCATCATCAGACTACAATATGTACGGCGATGCGCCATCGGTACATGGTGGACATCCCACCCATACGCACTAAACGTTTTGGAAATCACTTTCATTATGCGTACAGCTAAAGAAATAGCGAGATTGGTGAGATTTAAGCTAGTAGTTTAAGTACTACTGAACTGATTTTGTTCAACAGATAAATAGTTTTGGTGCCTGTTGACTGTTTTAACAAACTGATGAATTTAAGACTGCACGCTGGAACACCTATTTTAATAGTGACCTGAAACTGTAGCAAACTGTGATTTTTTAATGATTTGAATAGCTAGAGAAAATGAATGAATGAAGCTTCCGCCTGCTGTCCTCATCATTCATCATCATCATCATTTCAGCCGAAAGACGTCCACTGCTGGACATAGGCCTCCCCCAGGCGTCGCCACATTGATCATCACATCCCGTGCGTCTCGCATCCAGCGCCTTCCCGCAACTTTAACCAGGTCATCAGTCCACCTAGTGGGAGGCCTTCCAACGTATCGTCTTCCGGTTCGCGGTCGCCATTCCAGAACTTTTCGGCCCCATCGGCCATCCGTTCTGCGAGCAATGTGCCCTGCCCACTGCCACTTAAGTTTGGCAATTCTTCGGGCTATGTCGGTAACTTTGGTTCATCTGCGGATATCATCATTTCTGACGTGATCACGCAAGGAAATTCCGAGCATAGCCCTCTCCATTGCCCTTTGGGTGACTTTGAGCTTTCTGATAAGGCCCATTGTGAGCGACCACGTCTCGGTCCCATAGGTGATCACTGGCAACACACACTGGTCATAGACCTGCTGTCCTAGAGCGGGGGATTCAATTTATTTTTTACACATTACATTATAGTTGTAATGGCAGCAATGGCTTCATGTGCAATGATGGAGCCCGGGCACACATTTTATTTAGTTTGTCCCTTTTTATTATTTAGATATTTCAGTTTTAAAATTCCTGATAGGCTTCATGGGCAACGAGCGAAACGAAGCCCGGGAAAACATTTTTTTTAGAATGTCCCATTTTATTTTTTAGTTTTAAAAGTCCTATACATTCATTCTACCACAACAAATTCAAAAGTATTTTTTTAATTTCAATTAGGCCATTAATCGGAACTTTTGAACGTCGGAACTTATAATTTAAAAAATAATAATTGATTACACTGTCTATTCGCAGAAGAAGAAGAATAACGGAACGGAACGGTTATGGAGAAGAACGGATAAGAAACTCCACAGCCTATACAAATATATACCTCTTTCTTAATGACCTAGATCTCGCCTGTTGGAATGCGAGGCATGAGATCTACTTAGGAAAGAACGTTTCCAGAAGGCCTGTTCACTTGATATTGTTTTGAAGGGTGACGGTTTTGTATCATTGTCATCTTCCTGCACTTATATTTTGTTACTTTGGGTCGGCGCAACACATTTTCCTCCCTTTTCAACCGTCGCCGCGTCGCTTCCTTTTCAGGGTTCCGTAACCGAAAATTCCAAACGGAACTCTATTGCTGTCATTCAGTCTTTAAAATTGGGACAATCCCACCGCACTATTCCCAAACCACTGCAACTCCTGAAAGCCAGAATCAACAGTGGCGACCACCAGAAAAGCGCCGAGGCAATGAAGCTCGACGAAGTCCCGGATAATGAATTTAACTGTCTTGGATCCCGCAACGAAATTAATCAGAAAAGTAAATGGAGGAGTAAGAAAAATACAAATTTCCACTCAGTCTGTCTGTCCGTCGTCTGTCACACAGATTACAACCAAATGGTTGGAGCTACAGCTTAGCTACAGTAATTAAATTTGCACAGTATAAACATCTTGTTGACCCAAAGCCATACAAATTGACAAAATTCTTTTTTTAAGGAGGTCTTCTGTAATGTTATAGGGGGACGCGAAAATAAAAATTTTACCGACCCCATCGAGACCCCAGAGAGAGAGGTATAGTTGTGTAGATAAATACATAACGAGCATGGAAAACAAAGAAATGAGAAGCCACCAAAGTCAGCTTTTTTGTAAAAAAAAATA
Source organism: Orthosia cruda (assembly GCA_964057195.1). Classification (NCBI taxonomy): domain Eukaryota; kingdom Metazoa; phylum Arthropoda; class Insecta; order Lepidoptera; family Noctuidae; genus Orthosia; species Orthosia cruda. The sequence goes on along the minus strand of OZ059848.1, from coordinate 21,455,321 downwards.
TTAGGAAGAATTTTTTAACTTCCCATTGTATTATGAACTTCAAATATGGTTATAATGTGTATTATTACGTACATTTTATTAGAGTTGCCGCGAATAGTGTTTATAGCGAATAGTCGAATACCGATTAATCGCCATTCACTTTGGCGAATAGTCGAATAACTCGACATTACTATTCGACATAAAAAAAACATTAAACACATTAAAAATATTTCTAATTTCTTCTAAGGTTGTGAGAAAAGAAAACAATAAAGTTAAAGAAATCTGTTTCATGTTATACATACCTACATATATGTAGTAAATTTAATTTTCCATTTTTAAATGCTGGCAACCCTTTTCTTGTACAAGTCTTTCTCTTTAGTTTACGGGGAATACCCCATTTTGTATAAGTATAACCCAGCGATTATTTTATTATTGTAGGGGAATTCCCGCTCAATCAATACGCTTGTGTTTAGGATAGGCGGCACGCATTTGTTAATTGATTTTCGACATCGGTTGACTTTTTTTTATTTCTATACTTATTTGAAAATTGCTATTGAATTAAAGACTTAATGAATACTTAATTAGTTAAAGTGTTACTTAAAAAGAAGAACAATCATGCCAAACCCAGGAAAAAAATCTCATGTTTGGCTACATTTTGAAGAGGAAGAGAACAGTGCAAAATGTTCTTTTGTTCGTTAAAAGTTTATTTTCGACGACTATTCGCCGAATGCCGAATAATACTAGCTATTATTCGGTATTTGACGAATATAAAAAAATTACGAGTAATGCCGAATACCGAATAATAGCGAGTATTCGCGGCAACTCTATATTTTACTAACATTTACCAATATATTGATAAACCATATTTAATCTTTGAAAATTCCTCATTTTTAGGGTTCCGTACCTCGGAAAGGAAAAGCGGAACCCTTTTAGCAACAATTTGTTGTCCGTCCGTGCGTCTCTCTGTCCTTTTTCTTAGGAACGCGTGGAGGTATCAAGCTGAAATTTATATCAAATACTCAGGTCTACTGTCCCTTAAAGCTGTGAAAAAACAAGCTTCTAAGCCAACGCAATCAAAAGATACAGCCGTTTATGCCGTAAATTTTCAACCAAATCAAACCCTACAGGGTACTTCCCGTAAACTCAGAATCATTAAATTTGGTACAAAAAACAACATCTTATAGCACAGATAAAGGAATAATTGCGAAAACCGTAATTTTTTAGTTACAACATATAATAAAATATTATTAATAATTTTAAACTTACTACCCCTTTCCTCATGATCGCGTAGAGGTATTAAATTGAAATTTATATCAAATACTCAGGTCTATAATACCTTTAAGCTGAGGTTTGTATGGAACCCTAGGTGCGCGAGTCCGACTCGCACTTGGCCGGTTTTTCCTATTAGAACCAACTTGATTTTGCGGTTTGGTACGGAACTTTAAAAGTGCGAAGTACGACACGCACTTGACCGATTTTGATCTTTTTTTTTTTATTTGATATGTGTTTGCTCTTGACTCTAGTCTAAGTCATAGGTGACAGAGACAGAGTCGACGATGGAGTGAGCTTACCCAGAAGGAGCCTGTTTACTCTAACTTTGAAGAGATTCGGGTTGAATGCGTTCGGAAACACAGACGCAGGTAGTGAGTTCCATTCATTCGCTGTGCGCATTATGAAGGATGTTTGGAAGCGCTTGGTGCGAATTGGTGGAATGGCAACTTTCATTATGTCATAATCTTTCAGGTAAGGATGGTATCTTTCATTATGTCATAATCTTTCATTATGTCACACGGTCCAATGCGTTTTTTAACTAAACCCAAAATTAGAACAGCCATTGGTATATTTGAAGCTGGTATTTAGGTTAAGATTGTAAAGAGATTTGTTATGATTGCTGACCACTTATCGAGGGAGTGGGATGACTCACGATTACGATACCATAGATAACTGTTATCTATGTATGGTGCGATGGCTCAATATCGATTTCATCTGAGGCAGATAATTTTACAGGACAACGAGACTTTTAGGTCTCCTTGGGCGAGCATTTATATTTAAGGGGGTAGAGAATACCCGAAGCAAAAATTGATAAAGTATATTCAATAGGGATGACGACAAAAAAAAAATTTTTGTCCGTCAGATAGATTTCCAAAAAGTATTAGACACTTAACAAAAAAATATGACGATACAGTGCGAAAAAATATCGCATGACGTCATCAGGGGCGGCTGTACTTTAAGTTTACTCGTGCGCTGAACTGCCAGATTTTCACAGGTTTAGAAAAAAAAAAAGTTTAGTAATATCTGATTAACGATCCATTCAATATTAACGAAATTATGACAAACCAATTTAAGCTCTTTGCTAAAGCAATAAGACGTATATTGCTATAAACAATATTCCCCGTGCGGCAGCGGCGAGCGCACGGCGAGTGCTCATACAACTTCTACGAGATACGAGCGAAAACGCCTGGCGCGTGAGACAAAGAAAATCAAATAGAAAATATACGGTAAAATATGACCACTCTCGTGCGCCGTCCCAGCGAACCGGAGATTACCGAGAGCGGGCGAGGTTTGACGAACGAAATTTACCTTTGGGGTCGAGTACCAACATTACGCGATGGGGATTTTATAAATCAAATATAAAATTATTAATTTATAAAATATAAAAATACCTAGTATAGACAAAATGTTGTTATTTATAATACAACTTGTTAATAATCAATAGTCACTCATCAGGTCAACAAAATGTTAAATTTTTGGTCAAGTTGTACAACGACGTAACTAGATGGCGTTGGCCATCCAGTCGAATTAGAAGTCGCTAGCGAGATCGTTTGCCGATTTACATAGGCTCCTGTGTTTTTTTGTGACCTGGCAAGGTGACAAAGTACACTACTACTTCTATTTCTATGGTCCAGCAGCCGCCACTGGACGTCATGCCTTGGTACAATTTTTACATAGAAGTGACGTCACAAGCCCCCACTTCTGAACTGAACTTTGATGCGCTTTATCTTGGTGGTTGGTGTATTTTTATTGATTTGAATAAGCAATGTGTTCAATATTTTTTCGAAATCTATCTGACGGACTAAATAGAATTTCCTGTTTCTTACCCTGTCATTATCCCTACTGTATAGGATGGATTGTGCGAAAGATGATGTCTAAAAAAATACTATTGAGATGACGGCAACTTCTCTCTAGTATGGAAGAAGAAATAAGTAGGGATAAAAGAGAGGGAGAGGTAGAACGCTGACATCTTGGATGACGAGTGTCCAGAAGAAGAACATAAAGAATTTCGGTCTATCTACTGATAATGCTTATCAGCGGAAAAAGTGGGGCCTCATGAGCAGCAGCCGAATTGCATAAGTGAATTCGGAAAAGGAAACAAACAAACACGGCAAGAAAATAGTTTGGAACCTTCAAAGAGTTAGAATCATTTCTTTCAACTTTTTCGGTATTGCGAAACTAATTTGTAAAGAGTACGATCATCCTCCTGATGATTTATTTCCAAATAATTAGGACATAATTTAATTTTGTTTTACTTACAACTAATGGTCTTCTAGTGCTTTTAATTAAAAATGTATAATGGTTCCTTAAAACCGAAAGAACAATTATTCTTTACAATCAATTCTACATCAAAATATTGGTCATGGAAAGATTAATCTCCTTTCCTTTTCTTTTTTTAAAGTTGCTTCTGTGAATCAAAATGAAGGACAATGAAGTACTCACGTACGACCATGTTGCAGATTATATGTCTGTTTAAGGCTTAACATTAAAAACAGTAGGTATCTATTACCACTATTATTTACAGACCCTTCTATATCTAAAATACTAGAGAAAATTGGTAACAGTAGACTAGTAAACTATCTTGAAAAAAAAAACAATCTTTTATCATCAGCGCAATTTGGGTTCAAGGCCAAATTATCTACAGCCGATGCGGTGCATAGTCTGACAGATTATATCGCAGAAGAACTTGGCAAAGGTAACCAGACTCTGGGGGTTTTCCTTGATCTAGCTAAAGCCTTTAATACGGTGTCCGTTACTATTCTTCTAAAAAAAATAGTGGTTTTAGGAATTATAGGAACACCGCTGAAACTTTTTGCTGACTACTTAGACGATCGATCTCAATTTGTTAAAATAGATGATACTACTAGCGATGAGCAGAAAATACTGGTTATGGTGTTCCTCAAGGAAGCATACTGGGCCCAACCCCATTCCTGACATTAACGATCTGTGTAGTTTAGATATTAAACAAGGCAAACTTATATCATTTGCCGACGACACGACGTTAATTTGTACCGCGAAAACCAGTAATGAATTGTAGGAATACGCCCAACAAGGTTTCAATACTGTGACTAATTGGCTGCGAATCAATTTACTAACAATTAATGCAGATAAGACGAAACATATTCACTTCTCCATGCGCAGGCGTCAATTTAACACTACTAACTGTCATCTGTATGCCCATAAATGTGGATTCCACATAGTCAGCATGTGTAATTGTCCTTTTATCCTCAAAACAGACAACATAAAATTTCTCGGGGTTATAATAGATGAAACACTCTCCTTTAGACCACATATAGAAAGCCTACTCAATAGAGTGCGCAAATTAATTTATGTTTTTAAAAGTGCAGATTCAAAATTGATCAAACAAGTCTATTTGGCCCTAAGTCAATCAGTAATTCAATACTGTATCACTTCATGGGGTGGAGCACCAAAACGCATTTACTGCCTCTTGAAAGAGCTCAGAGAGAAATTTTAAAAGTAGCCAACTTCCATCCTTTTCTCTACCCCACTGAATTGCTTTACAAATCCTGCAACGTGCTGACTGTTCGCCAGCTTTTCATAATGCACTTGGTTTTAAAACAACATACCATGATTTGCTATAAAGCCGTAAATACTAATAATAAGAGACGAAATGACATTGAAATATGTCTTTGTAAATAGATTATTTACATTCTTAGGGCTATTTCTGTACAATAGATTAAATAGAAAATTAAGTATCTATAAGTTAAATAATTTTAGCTGTAAAAAGATTATTCTGGATCATTTACTTAGCATCTCTTACGGAGAGACAGAAGAGCTCCTGGTTATACCGAAATAATATTTTTTGCTGTGTCTTTAATTTAATTTATTTTAAGTTCTACATATACAAGTTATACTAATTGTTAATTTATTATTATTATAAGTTTCAAGCACTTTCTAGCCTGAAACACAGATTCAACCTAGTTCAGGCAAATAAGCAACTGTGTTCTCATATATTTTTAAAGATATTTTATTGTAAACTTTGCCTTATGTTATAAATAAACGATATTATATTATAAACGATATTATTACTACCTATGTTTGGGTAAACTGTCGTTCGAATAATTCATAGTTCTATTCTGATGAGAGCCTTTGATTTCTGTGCATTGGAACACGAAATTATTGTAGTTATTACTTCAGTGGGGTAATCAGAGTACCGATTAGATACGCACTGTTTAGAATTCATTGTAAAAATACTTCAAAATTCAGAATTAAAAATAATTTGTCAAATATTGATGTTTGCTGATCTTTTTTATCTGTTATGATCTTTCCGGCGGCTGCATATTTCGATTATTATCGGCAATTTGCCATTGGACATTGGCCTTTGCTAAATATTTTATGATGGCCTAATTTGAGCAACGCTGTCGAAATATAGGATGTACTCGAGATCACTGATATAACTGATAGAATAGTTGTCTATTATAAGTTCAGTCTGTTACGATGTGATGACATACACTTCCAAGTTTGGTATTTCGATAGTAATCTACATCAAATAATCTAGAATTAAAACTGATATCAATACGTATGTCCTGACTGTCAGCCGGCGTTGAAAATGCCGAAAATAACAATTTGTTTCAGACGCCGTGGATGACGGTGGAACACTCAACAATAAAGTCGTTCAGAGTGACAAAATCAGCGCCTAGCTCGCTGTCTTTTTTTTATTGTTCCCTCCATTTTATTAGTACGGTACGTTATGAGCATAGAAAATCCTAAGTTTAAATTAAATAATATACTCAGTACATATTTGAAAAAAAACGTACATATTCTACAATAAACAATCATATTCTTCGGTTTTTCGGTTGGTACTGGCCAAATTTCTTGAAACTATCCAATTTAAACATTGAAATTAAAAAATCTTTTTAACAAAAAATCAAACCGACTTCCAAAACAAAACACTTCAAAGTGAAAAATTACTTTCTTTTCCGAAGTCGGTGTCTCTTGTACCCTTTTTTTGCCGTTATTCGACACCGACTTTTTAGTTTTGGTAGGTAGCCAAAGTACATCTTATGACAATTCCAATAAGCCCAAACACGACTTGGATACATTGTTTTATTTCTAGTGGCCATTGTGGTCTTCTTCATCAGTTCCACTTCACTAAATGATTCTTTCTGAGTGCAAATGATTGCATTATTGATGAAAATACCAAAATCGCTATATGAAAGCCTATAATATTTGAGGAGTTCCCTCGATTTCTCTAGGATTCCATCATCAGACCCTTGTTTTCTTATCATGGTACCACCCTTGGGATATCTCCTTTCCAACAAAAAAAGAATCATCAAAATCGGTTCATAAACGACGAAGTTATCCGCGAACACACATAAAAAAAAAAATATATACGGTCGAATTGAGAAACCTCCTCCTTTTTGGGAAGTCGGTTAAAAATAACGGAATTGGAAAGAAACGGGTATTTTTCCTGGTTTTTTTCAACGCTCAGCGATAAGGCCGCATTTTTACCCGTAGAAATAAGCTTTCTTGTAAAAGAGATGTAACTTTTTTTTTTGGTGTACAATAAAAATATTAAATATTTGTGTATTCTGTTCACTCTATAGTCACTGATTGACTCATCAACGCTTAGTCCAAACCTAGAAAGTTGAAATTTTGCACAAAGTTCTCCATTCATGACAAGGATCTCTGTTCTAACCTAACAGACATATGTCTTGCTGGGGAATTTGACATAATTTTCGCCTCTTACTTATCCCAGCTAAACACTAGGAACTGGTGGGCGTTTTTGGGAACTGCTGTTTGCAATTTTTTTGAATGAGGTAAAAGCTCAGCTGGCTGCCAAAAAAACTGGGAATCCTCGCGAAGGTGAGACGGTACTTCACGCCAGAACAGTTGCTCAACTTGTATCAAGCGCGAGTTCGATAATGCATGGAGTACTGCTCTCATCTCTGTGACGGATCTGCCAAGTACCAGCTGGATGCACTTGAGTCGATCGAAAGAGGGGCCAAGAGGCTCATCAGCAATGAAGTACTGGTCGAACTGGTGATCTAGGCTCCAGAACTTCGAAAATCGGCGCAGAGTTCCCAGCCTGTCGGTTTTTTATCGGTTACATTTCGGGGAGTGTGCGTTGGAATTGCATGAACTAATTCCACCTAGCCCGTTCCATCATCGGTCTACAAGACGTACGGCAATGCGTCATCGGTACATGGTGGACATGCCACCCATACGCACCCTGCCGGAGTCTATATTTCCTGATAGCTACAACCTGGGAGTCTTTAAGTCAAGAGTGAATAGGTGTCATAAGTGAATTCTTCTAGCTAAGCGTGCTACATCGTCAACCACATCAGCGTTTGCCATCAGGTGAGATAGTGGTCAAGCGCAAGCCTACCAACAATTAATAAAAAATAAGGTCAGATATTCAGAAATGACCGAAATTGGGCATTTACGGACAAAGACGCATAGTGACAAGTAGGTAGTTCAAAACATACTGCGGTAGAGTAAGTATTTTCAAAGCTTTATTCGCTTCAAACATGCGGTAGGTACTATGGGCCAAAGCTACATCTGATCACTTTGAAAACAAAATCCCGTGCACAAGATGACCAAAGCTGCGTCCGCCCTTTTTGCGTCGACCATAGCCAAATGACTTGTTTGATTTTTTTGCCGTCTTTTTTAATTACAAAAACAAGGGGCTGACAGGTATTAGAGAAACAGTCACCCGATGCTGCGATACTATTGGTTGATGAGTATGTCGGCGTTAATTTAGCGGGCGTGACCTGCAAGCTAAAATAGTCCTTACGGTGATCAGATATAGCTTTGGCCGATTGTACAGTAACATCAACTCGTGCACTTCATTAATCAAGTTCACGGGATGCCGTCTCCCGCGACATCCGTATTAAGAGGGGGTGCTGTTACACGCGTAAGACGTCTGTTTCAGTGGGGATATCAATTCTACAGGTTAGTTTAGATTGTACATTATTTTGATTTTAATTGTGATAGAACAATGGCTTTGGACCGCTATCTTAAGATCGCTCTGCAAAAATCTGCAGGTGTAGATATAAGTTTTTCAAGAGAATCCGAACGTCATTTGAAAGAAAGTGGTGTAGAAAATTGGAAAAAAAAATTGCCAGTTCTCAGTTGGCCGCAATCTGTGGGTTGAAGTTTTCTCCTAAACCTGAGAGCCCATAAATGGCGGCTAACTGATAGCTAGATTATGTTGCATACGCACCCACGAAACCCACTATGCAGCAGAAACTGTAAAAAGTAAAAAAAAAACGGTTTGCGGCCAGGGAACCTTGCAGCAATCTATTCTACTATCATTCATAAAAATCAAGTTTAATCAAAAACAAAATACCTAACTGCAGAGTTACATACTGTCACATGACATACTGCTATGTGTGATGTAGTTTACTGAAGTTTAAATTAGTAGAAATACTAAGGGAAAAATACACATGCCTGTAGCATTAAATGCATTCTGATAAGTGAATGTTACAATGGCATGCAAGCTACTTGCACTTTTTACGCAAATTACTGACATGTGTAATATGTAAACAATCATGTTATTTTGTATATAATGTTGCTCCACATTCGCTCCCACGATTATTAATATTAATTATATAAAGATAAGGTTCGGAAGAAAAGTTCACTTAGCCAAGTAAATCTCGCCCTAAGGCCACAAATTTGGGCCGGAGAGACATCCACGATGTTTCAGCTGGACTAGAGACACAGGTGCCATAATTTACAAAATCATTGTTTTACTGTTTGTCTAGAATAAGACTTAGAAATCATGAGGTCTTGTCTCGAGGATTACCAGATACTTCTTATTCTTTAAGTGTTAATTCTCATCAAATATAAAACGGTGCCCGTGTAGAGCCCCATCACAGGATATGCCCAACCTCCTTTTCTGCCCAGCATTCATTCATTCAGGCAGAGCTATCCTGGTGGCCATATTTTGGTCGGATAAAATTTGAGTAGAATGCGCAGGTCAATAATGGGGATCCGCACCGCTTGTCAAATTATTATAGCGCAGTTTGGTAAGCCTATTTTGAAAGTTACGCCAAAGATAAAAAAGTTAAATGAGAATCGTCTGCACTGGTATGGTCTTATGAGGAGGGATGGAACGCATGTTACTATAAAAAGCGAACTAAAAAGAAGTAAACAAGAAGAAAATCATGCTGTGCAGTCGGAGGATACATATTCGCGAGTTGGCTGACCAAAACCAGATGTATCCTCCGACTGCACAGCATGATTTTCTTCTTGTTTACTTCTTTTTAATTGGCTTTTAAAGCAGTCAGGTTTTTTAATATTTTTTGTTATTTACAACTTTTTAGTTTTTTTATTAGGTTCATTTAAAAATATAAATGTTATATATTTTTGAAATCACCTCTTAAAACCCTTTATTTTGATACCCCACACGATGGGTTTGGTAGAAAAAAAAATATATCTCCTACAAAATGGCGCCCAAAATCCGCCATTTTTATCTATTCCAATTTTTATGTAGCCAAGGACACTCGCGGGGTTAAGACGAATCGATTGACGTAAGAATCATAAAAATCAGCCAACGCGTTTGGTCTTTAGAACGCCACAGGAACAAACATACATACATAGACTGATAAACACATTACCCTCCAACGGCAGTCGGGTAAAAAGTGTTATGAATATAAATGTGGATGAATGGAGAGGGAAGGTAGGCCAAAGAAAAGATGGATGGACTGTGTGAGGAGTGATATGAAAGAAAAAGGAGTCGGTAATAGCTTGACGGTGGACAGGGAGGTATGGAAGAAGAAAATATAATGCGCCTACACCAAGTAACATGGTACAAGCAAGGGTTTGAAGAAGACTACTCGTACATACACACACTACTAAAGCGCAGTTTGGTTATCCCATTCAGAATAACATGACTCACCACTATCGACATATTTTATCAGCAACCCTAACTACCCACAAATATGACATAACAAAATGTCTATGACTCAATACAATTTCACTGAAAAACAACTGATACAAAACCGCTGTTTTCCTTCCAAAATACGTAGACACAGATAGAGACACGTGTCAGCCGTACCTACCCACATGTTTGTCCGCTGATAAGGAGCTCCTCAAATTAGGAGCTCGCATTAACATCGGTATCTCGATTGCAGTATGACGCACCGATTGGTAATCGGTTCGATATGATAATGGCTTTTATGAAGAGGATTACTGAACTGGGTTTTTATAACGCTCTTGTGCATAGAATTATTAAAATGAAACCTTTTATTTTAATAGGCTTACTACCGCGTTTAAAGAGGTTTAATTAGGAACTTCTGGTGCTCCTTAGTATAGATTGCAGCTCAGCTTATCGGTTTTTATCCGGCTGCAAGGAAAGGGTTATGTTTTTCGCGCGTATCTTGTATGTTTGTATGTATGTAATATTCTTTATTACCTCATATCTTGCAAACCGCTAGATGGATTTTTATAATTAATACATCGTTAGATAGGGCTTGGCCGCCCAAGTGTTCTTAGATAAGTGACGTTAAAAAAAAAACAAAAATGGCGGCTTTTGTGCGCCATATTGGGGGCGACTCAATATTTTTTTTCTTCGAAACCCATCGAGTGGGGTATCAAAATGAAGGATTTTTAAAGGAGATTACAAAAATATATACCACTTATATGTTTAAATACGATTCGAAAAAAAAAATTGGTAACTAAAAAGTTAATAATTCGTTCATAATTCACAACAATTTGTTCCTATCCACGATGTAAAAAAATACTCAATTGAAGGTATTTTTGAATGCTCAGGTATACATTTGACTGACCATAAACTATATATTTTCTGTATTTATAGACCACCCAAGGTCAATGCTGAAGACATAATAAATTCTTCACAGCACTTGACTCTCTGTTGAATCGGTTCTGTCTTGGTAAAAATAAGGTAATACTCTGTGGTGATTTTAACATTAACACATTAAGAAAAAGTAAAGAATCTACTGAGCTTAATCAAATAATGTCTTCATTTAACCTTAAATTAGGAATTAAAGAACCAACGAGGATGGTTAGTGGAACATGCATTGACAATTTCATGTTTAACATACGCGGCTGCGAAGCAAATGTTTTAGAACTCGCATTATCTGACCACACCGCGCATATACTCACATGTCCAGTAAACCCCAGCTACTCTCTAAAATATTGGTTCATTGAAAAACGGGACTATAGCAAAGAAAATATGGAAAAATTTAATGAATGCATAAATGCCTTAAGTTTCAACTATGTGTTTGATAGTGATGATCCAAATATAGCGTTCGATTATTTTTATGACCTGTTCGGTCTATTTTATAATTTATGTTTTCCTAAAAAGTATGTTAAGATTAATGCGAAAGCAAATTCAAGATGGATAACAAAGGGTATTAGACTATGCTGCAAGCGTAAACGTCAGCTGTTATGGCAATTACGGAAACATCGAACAGAATGTAATAAAAAAACCTTTAAAGAACATTCATCAAGGTTAAATCGTATTATTAAACTGACACAAAAGACCAAGAACGATAATTTCATAAGTAATGCAAATAACAAAAGTAAAGCTACGTGGACAGTTATCAACAAAAATAAAATGAATGTACCAAAACAAGAAATACGACAAATTAATATTAATGGAACCACAATTAAAGACCCCCTCATCATAGCCAATGAATTTAATGAATATTTTATTAATCAAATTACCAAATTAGTCTCCCATAAAACACCAAATAACATTTCAAGTAAACCTAATTCAATATTTATGAAACCTACTACACCAAGTGATATTCAAAAAGTAATCTCAAATCTGAAGTCCACGAATAGTACAGGCTATGATGACATTTCGACTAATGTTTTAAAATATGTATCAACTAAATTATCTGTTATTCTTAGTCATATAATTAACCTTTGTATATTCCATGGTGTTTTCCCCGAAAAATTAAAGTTTACTGTGATTAAGCCTATCTTTAAGGAAGGCGACAAGAATGATATGAGTTGTTATAGACCTATTGCACTAGTACCTATTTTGTCCAAAGTTTTTGAAAAACTTATCCACGAAAACATATATAATTACTTCGAGGTAAATAACTTATTTGCTAAAGAACAAATAGGTTTCAGGAAAGGTAAGCGGATAAATATGGCAATATTTTCATTTTTACAAAGTATTATGGTAGAGATTGATAAAAAAAACTATGCGTGCGCCCTTTATATGGATCTAACAAAGGCCTTTGATTACGTTGATCACAGTATATTGTTAGATAAGTTGTATGCGTATGGAGTTAGGGGAAACGTTTACAATCTCATAAAAAGCTATCTTAGCAATCGAAGACAGTCAACACACATCACAAGATTAGATAATTCATCAAAAAGAAATATTACTTACGAATCAAATTACAAAAATAATAATTTTTGGGTACCACAGGGTAGTGTATTGGGGCCATTATTATTTATTATATATATAAATGACCTACCCGGAGTAACGTTTAATGATACTGTTCTTTTTGCTGATGACAGTACAGTTATATTTACTGGAAGAGACAAAAGACAAATGCAAATAGAGATAAATAATACCTTAGAAAAAATTATAAAATGGCTAACCTTAAATAATTTAAAAATTAATCTAAGCAAAACAAAATTAATGACGTTTCGAAAAAGAGTTGATAAATTACAAGAAATGGATATACACAAAAATTGAACAAGTAAATGTAGCAAGGTTCTTAGGAGTAAACATTGATTCTCAGTTAAATTGGAAACCAAATGTTGAAATGTTGTGTAAAAAACTGAATCAATATTCATATGCTATCTACATGTTATCGAAAACTGTTAATACGACAGCAGTTCTAACAGCATATCATGGCTATGTTACCCCTTTATTGATGTATGGTGTCATGTTCTGACAACTCTCCAGATAAAGAAATGGTATTTAGAGCGCAAAAACGATGCGTTAGAGCGATTTTTAGGATGAAACAGACTGAAAGCTGTAGACCAATATTTCCAAAAATTAAAGTGTTAACTCTACCTTGTTTATATATATTGGACATGATTTGATGTTTGTCAGAAATAACAGCAGTTCTTTTATTAAATTAAAAAGTCAAAGGTACCGATATAAAATAAGCTTTATTCCTAATAGAACTGCACTATTGGACAATAGTGTATTTTGTATGATTCCTAGAGTGTATAATCATTTACCCAATTACTTACTCGCAATTTCTAACAATAATATTTTTAAAAATAAACTAAAGAAAATACTGTTAGATAAATCATATTACTCAGTAAAAGAGTTTCTTGATGATAAATTTTAGAGAAAAAAAAAATGTATTTAATAATTGTTTATCTAATCGTACATGTATCGTAATATATCGAATTATGTATATTTGTATAACTATTTTGCACTGTTTGACATGTATTGATCTTTCTATTTCTATTAATTGTAATAATATAAACTATAAATTATTGTATGCTTGACATTTTCCGCTGTAATGTATTGCCTTATTTACTTGATACTGTGTATAATTAATTAATTTGTAATTTATTAATATGCTTTTTAAATTTGCATGGCGTGAGCCTGATTATGGCGATATATATTTTTTTTTAATTTTAACACCTGTGTACCTACCCATATTCTGCAAATAAAAGATTTGAATTTGAATTTGAAAATAAAAATAATAATTTGAAAATCAAAAACCAAAAAGATGTAAACAAGTAGAAAATCATGCTGTGCAGTCGGAGGATCAGGTGGTCAGCCAGCTCGCGAATATGTATCCTCCGACTGCACAGCATGATTTTCAACTTATTTACATCTTTTTAGTTCGCAGTCGGGTATTTGATATTTATTTTTTTTATTTTATTATCATTTACATTTCGGGGAGTGTGCAATGGAATTGCATGATCTAATTCCGCCCAGCCCGTTCCATCATCGGACTACAAGACGAACGGCGATGCGTCATCGGTAGATGGTGGACATCCCACCCATACGCACTAAACGTTTTGGAAATACCTTCATTATGCGTACAGTTAAGGAGTGGAATTCCCTGCCGGAGTCTGTATTTCCAGATAGCTATACAACCTCGGGGTCTTTAAGTCAAGAGTGAATAGGTAACTTCTAGGCAAGCGTGTTTCACCGTCGACCACATCATCGCTTACCATCAGGTGAGATATTGGTCAAGCGCGAGTTTATCTACAATAAAAAAAAAAACAAAAAAAAAATCGTAGGTACATAAAATAAAGGTTTATTACCAGTCCAGTAGCACAGAATAAATAATAGTATACTATATCAAATATTTAGTCAAAATTACCTTCTGGTGCCAATTTTTGCTCAATGAATCGGGGCATTAATAAAAAACTCTTTACAAAAAAATACTACCGACTTCCAAATAAGAAAACTACATAGTGAAAATTAACTTTATTTTTGGAAGTCTGTGACTTCGGTAGGTACAATATTTTTGCATTAAGGACACCAACTTACTTTTTAGTTGTTCCTACCTAATAGGCAAGTAGTTAAGTAAGGTACCTATAATGCCAGAATAGATTACCCGAATATAATGAAACTGAATATAACCGGTGAAATGAGAGTGTACCAAGGTAAACTACACATCTGCGTACCCCTTTTAGAGCGTGCTGGCGTGATGTTATGTTATGAAATGGTTTAAACAATAAACAGACATGCGATTGCAGCAATCCCGAGAGATTTGCCTGAGAATTATTTATTGAAGAGTTCTGATATATATCTCCGAAGTTCATCATCAGATCTTCACCAAATTAAAATGGGACCAATTTCGGAACATACTCTTTCAAACAAAAAAAAAGAATTTTCAAAATCGGTCCACAATTGACGGAGTTATCGGTGAAAAAACAAAAAAGGAAAAAAAAAAACATCCATAATGTCGAACATAGAACCTCCTCCTTTTTGGTAAGTCGGTTAAAAAGGAAAAGCGAGGGAAATATGTGAGCGATTGTGAACAACATACATGTAAGCTGATAACAAAACTACACTAATTTGCAATTTGCATTTGGAAAATAAGCACACACGTGTTTACAGGCTGACAGATAGGTGAAGGTGATTGCAGAATGAAGCCCACAGCGTATCTATAGAAAAATATCTTTACCATGCCCGCCCACGGTACACTCACGTATATATACAAGGTGCATTCAATAAGTACCTAGCCTCATCGCCAGAGGGCGCTGTAGTTTCAAAAGAGTTTTACCACAGTGTAGCACATTCTTTTTTAATTCTTTTTTCAAATTTTCATTCCAATCCCTTCATTTGTTTTAATTTGACAACTTATGGAAGCGAACGTGTCGATCGGTTTTACAAAAATGGAAAAAGAGCAATATCGTTCGGTGATTCGATTCCTATTTTTGGAAGGGAAAACGCGCATCGAAATCAAAGAGCGCTTGGATGCTGTGTACGGTGACTCTTCTCCATCGATGGCCACCGTCAAGAATTGGTTCAACGAGTTTGCACGTGGCCGTACGTCGGTTTTTGATGAACCACGTCCAGGTGCACCGAAAACAGCTGCTACGGAGGAAAACATTAAAAAAATCCATGATTTCGTATTGGCAGATCGCCGATTGAAGGTTCGGGAGCTAGCTGAGACTGTAGGCATTTCAGAAGGAACAGTGCATCATATTCTTCACGAGGAACTCAGCATGAGAAAGCTGTCGGCGCGATGGGTGCCGCGTTTACTCACACCAGAAAACAAGCGCAACCGTGAGACCACATCGGAGACGTGTTTGGCGCTGTTTAAGCGGAATCCAGCGGAGTTTTTGCGTCGTTTTGTGACCGTCGATGAAACCTGGATCCACAGGTACACCAGAGACCAAGGAGCAATCAAAACAATGGATCCAGACCGGGGAACGTGCTCCAAAGAAGGCGAAAACTGTAAAATCGGCCGGAAAAGTTATGGCCACCGTTTTCTGGGATTCACAAGGTGTGATCTACATCGATTACCTCGAGAAGGGTAAAACAATTACAGGGCATTACTATGCCGATTTATTGAGCCGATTCGACGCCGAATTAAAGAAAAAACGACCCCATCTGGCGAAGAAAAAAGTGCTGTTTCACCACGACAACGCACCGGTTCACACGTCTGCCGCTGCCATGGCCAAATTGGTCGAATTACGCTACGAATTGCTGCCCCATCCACCGTATTCTCCAGATGTGGCCCCTTGTGACTTCTTTCTGTTTCCTAATCTGAAAAAATCACTCGCCGGGAATAGATATGGATCGAATGAGGAGGTCATCGCCGCCACGGAGGCCTATTTTGCAGAGTTTGACAAAAATTATTTTTCCGACGGGTTAAAAAAGTTGGAGCATCGCTGGGCTAAGTGTATCGAACTAAAAGGAGACTACTCGTATGTTGAAAAATAAATTGCCACTTTTCCAAAATTTTCGTTTACTTTTTGTAGGCTAAGTATTTATTGAATGACCCTCTTATATAGGCTTTTTGTAAGCCGATGTTATTTTTATACTCCTAGATTTAGTATTTTATTACTTTGATACTGTCACAAGAAGAGGCAATCATACCGCGAAAACCATGTTATTCCAATAAAAAACCGGCCAAGTGCGAGTCGTACTCGCGCACGAAGGGTTCCGTACATGGTAAATTGCGGTTTACGATTTATGACGTATTAAAAAAAACTACTTACTAGATCTTGTTCAAACCAATTTTCGGTGGAAGTTCACATGGAAATGTACATCATATATTTTTTTTAGTTTTATCATTCTCTTATTTTAGAAATTACAGGGGGGGGGACACATATTTTACCACTTTGGAAGTGTCTCTCGCGCAAACTATTCAGTTTAGAAAAAAATAATATTAGAAATCTCAATATCATTTTTGAAGACCTATCCATAGATACCCCACACGAAAGGGTTTGATGAAAAAAAAAACTAAGTATGGGTAACCAAAATTTTATGTTTTTTTTCTATGTTTGTGTGAAAATCTTAATGCGGTTCACAAATACATCTACTTACCAAGTCTCAACAGCTTAGTTCTTATAGTTTCGGCAAAAAGTGGCTGTGACATACGGACGGACAGACAGACAGACATGACGAATCCATAAGGGTTCCGTTTTTTGCCATTTGGCTACGGAACCCTAAAAACGCTAGAAGCATTCAAATTACTTACCTCCCTGTAAGACAGCCTTTTCTTATCTGCAGAAGTTATCTTCCAGACAGCCAGGAACCATAAAAATCAGTAAACAAAACGTAAAACTTACTCTTAGGACTGATCCTCTCCAACAGCCCCGGGGGTGCAGTAGGCGTCAGCAGCTGCTTGGCTCTCTTGGCCTTCCTCTCCTGGCACTCATTGAGCGATTCCATCTTGTCAAACTGCTTCTGGTGCAGGGCTGCGAAGTTCGGCAGCTTGGTGCGAGGCGGCTTGCTTTCCGACTTCGGTTTGGAAGGAGTCGAAGGCTTCTTGGGAGTCACCACTGATAGTTTGCCTGTGGAGTTTTCAGTTGGTTAATGGACTCACTCGAATAAAAAAACCGGCCAAGTGCGAGTCGGCACGAAAGGTTCCGTACCATTATCGCAAAAAAACGGCAAAGATATCACGTTTGTTTTATGGGAGCCCCACTTAAATATTTATTTTATTCTGTTTTTAGTATTTGTTGTTATAGCGGTAACAGAAATACATCATCATATCAGCCGCAAGACGTCCACTGCTGGACATAGGCCTCCCCCAAGCGTCGCCACATTGACCGGTCCCGTGCGTCCCGCATCCAGCGGATCCCTGCAACCTTCACCAGGTCATCGGTCCACCTGGTGGGAGGCCTTCCAACGCAACGTCTTCCGGTTTGCGGTCGCCACTCCAGAACCTTTCTGCCCCATCGGCCATCCGTTCTGCGAGCAATGTGCCCAGGGTGCCCGGGCCACCACGACACAGAAATACATCATCTGTGAAAATTTCAACTGCCTAGCTATCGCGGTTTTTCAGATGCAGTCTGGTGATAGACGGACAGACAGACAGACGGAACACGGAGTCTTTGTAATAGGGTCCCGTTTTTACCCTTTGAGTACGGAACGGCCTTGAATTTGAATATTTTTTTCAATGTTACGAGTCAGTGTTATAAGGTAATGTTTGGAATTACCAGTAAGCCCAATCCAATCAAACTATAATCTATATATATAAAAGAAAGTCGTGTTAGTTACACTATTTATAACTCAAGAACGGCTTTACCGATATGGCTGAAAATTGGTGAGGAGGTAGCTTAGAGCCAGGAGACGGACATAGGGTAGGGTAGGGTAGGGTAGGTTAGGTAGGGTAGGTAGGTTAGGGTAGGTGAATGTTTGGTGTTTTTATGGCAAAACAAAGTTTGCCGGGTCAGCTAGTACTATAAATAAATGTGAAAGTTTGTGAGGATGGATGTTTGGCTGGTACTCTTTCAGTGGGCAAACAGATTCGTCAAAGCACTCTGTGTCACTAAATTCTTCAAGATCAATATCTTTTAACCACACCTCACGTCATCCTTTTAAGGCTTTGCCATGATCTGACTCAGGAACCTAAAAGGCCATGCCCCTTTTGACTACTGAGATTTCCTATAGTGGCTTCCTTCACCAACATTACGTTATATAAGGCGGCACACTATACCAGGCAACCCCAGACAACCAACCAACCAAAATGGCCAGAAATAATAAAGTAAACCAGATTGTTGCCGCCCAAATAGGAAAAGATTTATAAGGTAGCACAGTAATTATAATATAATAGCTTCTGCCAGAGACTTCGCCCGCCTGATAGTCGAAAATTATCCAGATGGAAAATATACCCACGATAAAAACTATCCTCCTGACTTTAGTCTATCTCTGTGCCAATTTTCATCCAGATCCGTTCAGCCTTTCCGTCGCGATTGAGTAACAAACATACACACATCCATCCAAACGTCCGCATTTATAATATTAGTAAGATTTATTTTATTACAAATACATAGAAGGGTTTGTAGGTATGTTAATTTTCCTGGAGTACCTTTACGTTCATTATGTCAACTACTGCGCAGCAGCTGGCCTTTCTGAAGAACATCATCCGTGTATGACTAGGGCGTCCCCTCACGGCGTATTATTCAGAAAGACCGTCTTTCGTCGTCCGTCAGTCGCCCACAATTTCGAGTTTAGAGTCTCCGGCCTTGATAGGAGTGGGTGTAACATGGGCATTCAGCATCACCTTGGTTTTGTCCATGTTCATCATAAGACCCACTCTTTCGGAAGCTCTACTGAAGTCATCGAGCATTGTACTGAGGTATGTATAGACTATATGTATGAACATAAATTAATCAAGAGGAGTATGTAAGGATCTTAGTTTCTGCCTACCCCCATGGAAAAAGTCGTGGGTTTTTAGCATGTCAACCAACTTTAAATCCATGTCACTAATAATATATACAGCCTTAAAACATTGAAATACAAGTTGTAACAATAAAACGGTGTAACGTCTGTACGTTATCGACAAAGTAGCGGAGCTGGCGAGGTGTCGAGGTGGCAGGTGATAAGGACACGTAGCAATGATATCTGCCTTATCTGATGTGACTAATCGAACCACTTGGGTAGTAATATGCTATAGTAGATATTATATTCAATTATATTTAATTATTCTGGGAAGTATGTTCACAAGGGATGGAAAGATTGAAGAGGATGTGGAAAGGAGAGTGAATGCAGGGAATAAAGTGAATGGTGCTATACATGCGGTTGTGACCAGCAAATCGATGTGTGAAGCTCGACTCGCCGTTCCCAACAGCGTGCTGGTGCCTACACTTATGTATGGAAGTGAAGGGTGGGTATGGCAAAAAAGACATGAAAGTAGGATTAATGCAGTAGAAATGCGCTCCTTGCGAAGTATGTGTGGGTAACTTTAAATGATAGGTTGAGGAATGAGGTAATAAGACAACGTTATGGTCTAAAAGAAGATGTAGTGACTAAAATTGAAAAGAGTATGTTAAGATGGTTTGGCCATGTTGAGAGGATGAATGAAAGGCGACTAACGAAATGTATTTACAAGGCAGACGTGAATGGAAACGCCGGGAGGGGACGCCCTAGAAAGACATACATAGACCTTATAGGTGATGTTCGTCAGAAAGGCCAGGTGCGCAGTACTCATAACCGGCGTGTGTGTATAACTAGATGCATGAATGTGAGGGAAGCAAAAAAAGTATGTAAGGATCGTAGCAGGTGGCGTTCTGTAGTTTCTGCCTACCCCCATGGGAAAAAGGCGTGAGTTTATGTATGTATGTATGTAT
Source organism: Orthosia cruda (assembly GCA_964057195.1). Lineage (NCBI taxonomy): Eukaryota > Metazoa > Arthropoda > Insecta > Lepidoptera > Noctuidae > Orthosia > Orthosia cruda. The sequence continues at coordinate 21,434,894 of OZ059848.1, read as the reverse complement.
ATTCAATTATTTGTAAGTCGACAACGTGGCGTCTGATGTCTTGATGATTCAGGTGAAGGTATAGACCTAAGACATAACAGCGCCAGCGTGTCGAAGCCTCATAATTTGGGTTTTTGTGCAAGGACGGCGCGGCAAATGCATTTTGACTTTTGGCTAAACATAGCTAAGAAATCTCATTTTTGGAGTTCATAAAACACTTTCTAAATGTCTGTTGCCTATGATTACTGAAACAATTAAAAAGCCATTGGTTCTCGCGTGGATCCACGTTTTAGGCACTCAAGGGATTGAAAAGTTTTTTTTTAATTTTATCACTGAGCCAATTAGACAATCTGAATGGGCCATAGGGATTTATCTAGTAGAAAAAGGCAATACCAACAGAATATTATCTTTACCTTGAAATAGAAGTAATAGCAAAGTTCTAAATGGGAATCTTGCTTGAAGAATTAACGTAGGCGTTTGTACGAAAGGATTATCAAATAATGTTTCCAGCCAAAGTAACTTGACGAGCTCAAGATAATAGTACATTATGGTACAAGTGTGTAAAGTTGGTGATTACCGCTGATGCGCCATTGAGACCCGAGCCGTCAGGTGAGGGTCTTAAGAGAGCCGAGGACGGTAATCATCAATACACACGTGTATCATACGACGTTTTTCAACACACTTGTGAAGAAAATAATACAAAAAAATCATTTCCAACAGTGAAAACGAGTTGTGAATTTTTTTTCGCAATGGCGGGCAAAATTATTCAGTTTTCCTATGCGCGCGCATCTAACAGTGGCGATCGGCCATAGACTAAACTTCTAAAATAATGAGTTATCATTTTTTTTGCTTTTCGTGGATAGCGATTTAGCCACGTACAAAATGGGGAATTTCAAGTTTTCTTTATTACAGACAAAATCAAAAGTTATTTTTAAGTGAAAGTTTTATTTATTAAACACGTACAAGTTGAAATTATCTATTTAAATACGAAGTAGCATGAAATGTGTTGCATTTGTACTATTGAGCACGATCTTTTTTGTATCGAAACTTTTTTAAGAACAAAGCAACTCAACCAAAAAATAAAAAAAACTCTTTATCTCACTTGTGAATAATAGTAATGAAAAAGTCACAGTTTGATAACAGGTATCATTATGTGCCTAATTGCGGTGAAATTAGAGCCACTTTATGAGCTTGTGTGTTGAAAAAATAATAATTATATTAAAATGGCTCATTCAAACTACATTGCATGTAGCAGAGATGAGAATGTTGAGATGGATGTGCGGAGTGACGAGAATGGATAAAGTGAGAAATGAGTATATTAGAGGCAGTTTGAACGTGGCGCCAGTGACAGAAAAGTTGAAAGGAAACCGTTTGTCCTGGTATGGTCATGTGATGAGGAGGGATGAAGCGCATGTTACTAAAGGAGTTATGAATATAAAGTTGTAAATAAAAAAAGTTAATTAAAAAAATCAAAAACCTTTTTTTATTTACAACTTTTTAGTTTTTTTTTTTTTAAATTAGGTACATTTAAACATATAAGTGTTATATATTTTTGAAATCACTTCTTAAAACCCTGTATTTTGATACCCCACACGATGTGTTTGGAAGAAAAAAAAAAAACCACCCTACAAAATGGCGGCCAATATCCGCCATTTTTACCTTTTCCAATTTCTATGTAGCCTATGACACTCGCATGGTTAAGACGAATCGATTGACGTAAGAATCATCAAAATCGGCCAACGCGTTTGGTCTCTAGAACGCCACATAGGAACAAACATACATACATATACTGATAAACACATTACCCTCCTTCGGCAGTCGGGTAAAAAGTGAGTCAGTAATAGCGTGACGGGGGACAGGACGGTATGGAAGAAAAAAACGTGTTGCGCCGACCACAAGTTACATGGGACAAGGGCAGGAAGATGATGATGGCTCATTCAAACTACCTTTGAAATTTTCGTCTGATTATGCACAGGGTTATCGACATCGAAAAGCGTTATATAAATAAAACGCCTTCAAGCGTGGCATAGGCCAGCTGATGATAGAATAAATGGCGTGCGATGGCAGAAGTCTATCTCCAGCAGTAGGCTTCTAAACACTGATAATGATTATGTTACAGAACAGAATAGATAAGTGTTTTTTTAAGAGGTCACGGGGCTCCTTCTATGTACTGACGGTGATCATCACCGGGGAGGTTTTAGTGAGGTAAAAATCCCACATGCCCTGGTTTTCCCCCAAAAGTTCAGGCGCCTTATGAAGGCGACCCCAGTAACCAAAATATCAAATACCCGACTGCTTAAAAAGCGAACTAAGAAGACGTAAACAAGAAGAAATTCATGCTGTGCAGTCGGAGGATACATATTTGCGAGCTGGCTAACCAAAACCAGATGCATCCTTTTTAATTAACTTTTTTTATTTACATATTTTTTATTTATTTATTTATGTACACACAAAAAAAAACTTACAGAGAAAAGAAGGAATACAGATAGAAGAGCACAAAGGTACTGCTTATTTTAATAGAAATTTCTTCCAGCAGACCTGCGACAGGAAAGTTGAATGATATACGAAGATACGGTGTGTAGAACGAAATAAGGAAACTTAAAATAGACAATAATAACTTAACTAATTATATATAAATTACACATATATAATTACATATATATTTGTTATTTTTTTTTTAGAATTAGGTACATTTAAACATTTGTAAATTTTTGAAATCACCACTTAAAACCCTTTATTTCGATACCCCACATGATGGATTAGGATGGAAAAAAAAAAATTCCCCCCACAAAATGGGGCCCAAACTCCACCATTTTTTTTCTTTTCCAATTTTAATGTAGCCAGTGACACTCGCAGGGTTAAGCTAAATCTATTGACGTAAGAATCATCAAAATCGGCCAACGCGTTTGGTCTAGAACACCACATAGGAACAAACATACATACATAGACTGATAAACACATTACCCTCCTTCGGCAGTCGGGTAAAAAAAAAGGTATTAGGTACTGTACCTGTGGCACTAGCAGTCCTGGGCCTGGACAGACGGTCCACCGAGAGCTGCAAGTCTTCAGTAAGTCGCGATCGCTTGACGCGGGCGTCGTCAGCATCGTTCTGGGTATAGGAGCGCTTGCGGGCAGGGCGGGCCTTGGAAGCTGCAACGAGATAGTGAGGTGTGCGTGTGAATATACTTGTCTTAACTAATATAATAATAATAAATAAAAAAATCCGACTGCTTTAAAAAGTGAACTAAAAAGTCGTACACAAGAAGAAAATCATGCTGTGCAGTCGGAGTATACATGTTCGCGAGCTGGCTGACCACAACCAGATGTATCCGCCGACTGCACAGCATGATCTTCTACTTGTTTACGACTTTTTAGTTCACTTTTTTTTTATATACAATTTTTTTAACTTTTTTTTTTAGAATTAGGTACATTTAAACATACAAGTAGTAGTAGTTATATATTTTTTAAATGAACTCTTAAAACCCTTCATGTTGATACCCCACACAATGGGTTTGGAAGAAAAAAAATATTTTGTGCCCCACAATATGGCGCCAAAAATCCGACATTGTTTTTTCCAATTTTAAAATGTAGCCAGTGACACTCGCAGGGTTAAGACGAATCGTCAATTTCGGCCAACGCGTTTGGTCTCTAACACGCCACATAGGAACAAACATACATACATACTTATATACATACATACATAGACTGATAAACACATTACCCTCCTTCGGCAGTCGGGTAATTAGAAATGTTTATTAGCTTTCAGTACACAAAAGGAGACACATTCTGTGTAAGTGATTCTGTTGGTCATCCTGTTGACATTATAATCTTGAAAAAATTACCTAATATGCATAACAGAACCATAGGCAATTGCTCTATGAATATTCTACTACATAAGATGGGCTGGTGTCTGCAACTCAAAGTCTAAACGCGTATTTTGAGTATGGGTGAGATAAATTTTCATAAGATCCAGCCCAGCGCCTCAAGGACGGCCAGTTTATTCTACTAGCATAGTTTTTCCAAAATAAAATAATTATTAACTTACCACTTTCGTCAAAAACGAAACTCTTGTTAGACCCCTTCAGATTAGACTTGATGATCTTCCTCTTCTCCTGTGTGAATGTGACCGGGTTGTCGACCGGGCTGCAGAACATGACCCTGGTCAGTCTTGGAGCAGGGTCCACTGAAGCACGGAGACCTTTCTCCAACGACCGCGTTACATTCAACAAAGTCTTCTTCTGAGAACTCTTTGAGACATGGTACGGAGTACAACCTGCTGTTGGGACTGGTTTACTTTTGGTTGGAGTCTCTACTTCAGATTGAGGTTGTTCCGGACCATCTTTGGTAAACGTCCCTTCTCGTTTCAAAGGAGTTTGAGGTTTCGGGCTCTCTGGTTTGGTGATCGAGATTTGAGATTCATCAATACTGCTCTCTATGAGTAATGGAGTGGTGTTGACAATGTTCTCAATGTGTTCTGAACTTTCATCACTTGTTATGCTGATGCGTGAGATTTCAGACTTGTCCGTAACACTGCTGTTGTCAGAACTGATCAGAGAAGTCTTTGAGTCTGAACTAGAAATAAGGTTTTCTGCCTTTTCGTTAGTGTTTTCCTTCTCAAATGTTGTGTTAAGTACAATCTGAATGTCAGCTGTCTTGGACAGCCTTGGTGACTTTCTTTTTAGATCTTCATTGTTTACTGTTTTTTCATAAGTTGTATTGACAGCGGTCTCTGTGATAGTGTCATTCTTATCAAAAGTAAGTCTAAGGGACCTTCTCTTTGTAGCAGAACTGGCTATAATATTGTTATCCTTTTCAAAATCTTCCTTAGACAAGCTGGCAATGGAAAATATACTTTTATCAAAGGATGTGTCTCTTATGCTTGATTTTCTGGTGTTCGCTCCATTTTTGAAAGCATCAAAAGATGTGGAGATGTCTTTTTCAAATGTTGTGTCTCCTGCTTTGTCAGTTTTATCATAACTTGTGTTCACACTGGATTTCTTTTGCTTTGTTTTAGTAGTTGATGTAGGCTCTTGATCTTTTTCATAAGTTGCATCAAGGTGTTTATTGTTACTTTTATTGAATGTAGAATCTTTTATGGTTTCTTTATCTCTCTCTGTGTCTTTTTCAAATGTTTTGTTTAGTACAGATTCTTGTTTATCAAAAGTAGTATCTTTAATGTTCGATTTCCTTCCTCTCAGTTGCTTATTTGAAATATTTAAATCAGGTTCTGTTTCTTTCTCATCGTTAATACCATTTGTCAGAGAAGCATTGCTTTTGTCAAATGTAGAATCTTTTAGAATTGATTTTCTAGCTTTTAAATATTTTTTAGAAACATTTAAATCTATTTCTACTGTTGAATCTTCTTTTGCAATGGAAGCAATACTTTTATCAAATGTGCTATCTTTCAGTATTGATTTCCTAGTTTTATGATGTTTGTTAGAAATATTGGAAACATTTAAATCAGCATCAACAGTGTTTTTAACAATTTCTTTTGCAGTTGATACATTGCTTTTATCAAATGTGCTGTCTTTTGCCATTGATCTTCTAGTTTTATGTTGTTTGTTAGAAACATCAATATCAGCATTTATATCCTTTGCAATTGATGCATTACTTTTGTCAAATGTAACATCTCTCACAACGGAACTTCTTCTTCTCAGCCCCTTGTCAAAGGTTTCATTATTTATAACTTCATCTGCATCTTCTGACATATTCTCTGGCTGTGATTCTTCTTTTGTACTTGATTTTCTACTCTTTAATTTTCCATTGTTGACTTTCGAATCATTTAAGTTATTTTCTACATTTTTATCAACAGAAATATGACTTTTATCTAATGTGGCATCTCTTGTGTTAGATTTTCTTCTCTTTAGTTGTCCATTAGACAAATTAATATCTTCAAGATTTTTTTCAAGATCTTCTCTTGCTACCGAGATAAAACATTGCTCTAAAGCCTCTTCAGTAACGGGCTTTCTTTTTTTAATACTCTTGTTGCTATTTTTATTTTCTGCAATTTTATCTGTTGACTTATTTACTGATTTTTCAATGTTGTCAAAAGTATTGTTGCAATTCTTTTTGCTATTTTTATTAGATTTGTTATATTCTTCAGTTTTGTCGACTGTGTTCTTAACTTTTCCAACTTGTTCTGTATCTGTATTTACATTTTTGTAAGGGCTGCCTGCAGCGCTGTGGAATGAGTCAACGGACATGTCACTTTTATTCAATACAGCATTTTTAGAATTATCATTTTGTGGCACATCCTCAACAGTTATGGAACTGGTCTTTTTTCCTTTCTTCTTCTTCTTTTTAGTCTTCTTGGCAGGTGCTTCATCTAAAGGAGGTGTTTCTTCAATAGGAGGATTGTCAATAATTGCCTCAACTTTCTTCTTTTTCTTACTTTTCTTTGACTTAGGGACTTCTGTAACCTCAGCTGGTACATTTTCGAGGTTCTCAGTCTCCTCAGCGTCATCTATTTTCTTAAAACGGCGCGACTTTCTTAAAAGACTTTTCACTTCATCCTGGGACTCTAACTGGTCACTGTTTCCAACTAGATTATGTTCCTTGAGTGCATTTTTACGTATAGCTTTGCTTGGTTGCGTCTCATCTTTTTTGGTCGCTGTATGTCCGAGTAGTTCATCGTCAGTAGGGTAACTCACGTAATTGTTACGTTTCTTGTTTTTAAATATTGAGACGCTTAGTTCGTCCAAATTCTCTTTCACTCGTTTGCTCCGAGTCTTTCTTTCAGTCTTCACAGCACGCTCTTGCTCGGTCGTGGCTGTATCTTCAAGCAAAGACGTATGAATCCCTGAAATACGCAGAAAAGTTAAGTTATTTTGACGCGTCTGATACAGATTCATTTAGTTAAACTCTAACTGAACTATTATTGTACTATTTTACAAAACTTACGTTTCCCGGATCTGGTAGACATTTTTTGTAAATTGTATGCGTTTAATACAGTACTTATAATGTTTTTCACACTGTTTACATTACAATAATAAATTCCTTCAGTTCCGCTTTCGGCCGTTTAACGTTTATAAATTTCAAAATTGCTTGTTTGACGTTTGACGTTGACGTCACTAACAAACTTGACACTGACTTTTTTTTTATTCCTCCTTTGGCTTCGCACGGTTTGTTGTGCATTCAGCCAATGTCACGTCCGGTTGTTTTATTAATAAAATATAAAGGTAGGGAAAGGGAAACCAAATTAAAAAAATAATATTATTAATTTTAACAGAATTTAGGCAAGGATGGATAGGATCAGTATATTTTAATGGTAATGGCATAACAAGGAAATAATGAGCAAATTACAATGACGAAAATTACAACGTAATACTATTTAAGGTGATGAATGAGACTATATATTTATACATAGGAAAGCAATTTGTACAAAGTAAAGAAAGTATTGAGGTAGGAACTTAAATGCTCTAAGGGTAGGAAAAGGAATACAAAGGGACAAGAGGTTACAGAGAAAGGAAGAACGGTCATGTATAGGCACAGACTACTACTACGTTGTAAGGACAGGAGAAAAATATGTGATCTAAGTCAGCTATGTCTGTGCCACAGACACTGACTTTGGCTCTTGGCAGGCCTTGGCAGGCAGACAAGGTACCTCATATTATTAATTTACTCTTGAGGTACCTCAGGGTAGTTCAGGGTACAGTCCACCAGAGGGACGTATATCGCACAATATTATTTTGTTGTAGTATGGCCAGTATGCATTTAAATTAAGCATGCATCATTTTAAGATACACTGCAATTGAAATTGCATACTATATGACGATGGCAGACATGCTTCAAAAGATAAATCATGTTTTTTTATTTCAGTAATTCATATCTGGACTGGATCACACCTAATTGGTGTTGTCAGCTCATATATTGAGTTGACACCCAAAACAAAAGGAAGTACCTCTAAGTAGGGATGTCGAAAGTGAAAAAATATATCGATGTATCGATATTTATTAAAATATCAATATCGACCTCGATATATCGAGGAAAAAATATCGATATATCGGTCCGATTTTCAGAGTTTTTTGTTTTTTTTTTTGGATGTAGAAATTTTTATACAAAATGTACATTATTTTAATGTATGTGAATCTTAACATAAACGAAGATATTTTAATCGTTATTCCTTTTTAATAGGCAAAAATTGAAAATAACAAAAACTAAATAGCAATCTTCTAAAAATATTAGAAGATGACACGCACCACACACACACAACGCAAAAGAACTCACATTTGAAAGTGAGTATTTAAGTGACCATTTCATCTATAAATTATAATTTCTAAACATACTTAATGTGAATACTTATTGGAGGAACTGACTCCCAAGTCACAGACAATAAGTCTAGTTTGGGAGCCAGGGAACTTGTTACTATGTATAATGTAATGTATGTTATGAATAAAGTTATAAGTTATAAAGTTATCACTTAACATCAGGCGAGATAGTGGTCAAACGCGAGCCTATAATGAATAACAAAAAAAAAAAAGGTTAACGAGTGACTGATGATGACTGCCTCCGCATACACACACATAGAACACTAACAAAACGTTATAGTCATAGACAATACAGTAATTTTCCGTTCGTTCCTATCTTTTACGGCTTTGAATTCTGCAAAAAAAATAAATTTGAAAAAAATATATCGTTTCTGATACGTTTTTCGATATTGAATATTTTGTATCGATATATCGATGTATCGGATGAAAATATATCGGCTAAAAATATCGATATATCGATATTTTTTCGACAAGCCTACCTCTAAGTAGTCTGCCTGTGGACCAGACCAGACTGTAATTCAAAGAGTATGTAACACTACGTTTAAGAGACGGGACTGCCATACAAAAAACAGGATCAGACAAAATGTATGAAACGTGCACCAAACCTATACCAATACCAACCTAACAAAACCACGGCGTAATACATACTGCCAACATAATGACATTATTAGTGATGGGACTGTGGTGACTAGTGAAAATTTGTCGATATCGATATCGGCTACAGAAGCGAATCTGGGATTCGATTTTATTTTCAGGTAATAAATAAATAAAAGAAAAATTAAACTCAGATTGTTTAATACATATTTATTCAACGAATTAAACAATTATCCATGCTATTTATTTATTTAGTAAGTTTGGGCAAACAAACCGCGTTTTTAATTAAACTTGCACTGTTCCCTAAGTTGCAATAGAAGAATCCGTTTGCAGTATTATGTCTGTTTGTGAGGTCGATGTTGAAGGATCTGTAACATAAAAATGATATATCAATGTAAGGCCGTGCATCATACATACATGAAATATACTGACATGGAACATCTTAACTGCCAGGTGACCGACAAACAATACATTTTCTATTGTCTCTTATTGTCTCGCAGTTACGGTGTTAAAATCATTATCATCATCAGCATAATAGATGTTCACTGCAAAACATAGGCTTCTCCTGTCATTTCCTTAACTAAATATCGATGTCGAAAAATCCAGGTTGATGAGTAGGTAAACACTATGTAATGTTTTGTTTACGTTATTTTTTTTTATAAAATGCACTAAACCTTTAGAAATTGCACTGGAATTGACTTCTTTATAGAAATAAATAACTCATTATGCTTACCGTTCTTCATCTTATTGAAATTTAGCCATAAAAACACGTTTGTTATCACCAACCTGGCATGTTTTTAAACCACATATTTCGCGTGTTATTTTCTCATGTTGTTCTTTAGAAACACTCCATGACAAACGGACAACAAATTTCTTCCAACAAAATGATTATTAATACACTTATAATCAATATAAACGCAAAAATATAACTTTAGAAAACCATAACAAACTAACTGTCAAACGCCTGACCAGAGGGAATCTAAGTGACTGACAGTCAAAATGGCGGTCGATGTAATCCGTCTATTTGTTGAAGAGTCAAGGCCTATATAATCCCAGAGCTCTCAGTGTTCTTCGTAATTATATCGGATTATAGCCGCCATTAAAAAGGACGTACGTTTCATACATCGTTATTTTGTATAGGAGTTTCGCCAGACTGCTGTAATTGAGAGCTCTGAAACTTTTTATCATAGTTATTGAAGAGAAAATATTGTGGTCATGTTTTATATACATGTTTTATGTACTTAAAATTAAAATTATCGTAATTTAATTCTAATATCTATACAACAAATTAATAGAAAACAAGCAAATTTAACATTATCTTGAAAATTCAGTAGCAAGTAATAGCAACACCTATTATTGGTATCTGTCAAAATAATAACGAAGTTAACGAACCAACAAGCAACGCCCCGGTGCATATTGTGTTGTGTACAGTGTACAATTTTATCGTAAGTTCACATAATTATTAAGTTCAAGTAATACACAATGATGTTCGTCATGTTCTATAAATACTCTACAGCTGTAAATTTCCAGTCCCAAAAACGGGTGTTTTAAAACAACGAATTTGACTTTCGTGCGTTTACAAAACGTCAAGTGGGCTTGAATGAGTCAATTACCCATTGGAACACAATGAAGAGACAGTGTTACATATTTGTGTTGTTATTGTTGTGTTGGTGGGGTTGCAGCGGCGACCGAGGCGACTACATCGGCTGCTACAAGCTGATGGTCGAAAATGTGCTCAACACTCACACTGGACAATCCGTGGACGTCTGTTTGTCGGCGTGCGAGCAAGTGTACTACAAGTACGCTATCCTAGGTAGCGAATCTACGTGTTTCTGCGGGAACGAGCCCGGAAAGTTCCAACTGCCTCCAGAAGAATGTGGGACTCTATGCCCTAAGAATGACAGTCAAAAGTGTGGCGGAGAGAACGCCGCTAGTGTGTACGACACCGATGTATTCGCCCCTGGACCGCCAGCATCCATCAACATTACTAACATAACTGAGACAACCGTGAGGTTGCGCTGGACCGCTCCTAGTGCATATTCATCGATATCTAAATATGTAATAAGAGCCATTGTTGTTGAGACCTACACTGATGCTGCACTCATTGATCTTGAATGGAGAGTGTCAAATAAAACCTTTAACACTGAACTATTAAATCTGCAACCAGGTTCTAAGTATCAGATTGGAGTGGTTGCAGTCAACAATGGTTTTGAAGGGCCTAATATTACAACTATAGTAGAAACAGTAATAGGAACTCCGGACCCCAGCCCTCCTGACATAGAGATCACGGATAGGAAAGGAGACAGGATGGTGGTGCACATCCCTGAAGCCAAGAATGTGAACGGACCAGTAACTATGTACAGAATTGTGGTCTCTATAGAGTTGTACCAGCAAGGGTTTATTGTTGCTACCCTTGGCAACTACTCATATGCCACTGATAATGGACTACCTTACTACATCACTGCTGAGTTAGACCCTGATGATATTAAGAATGAATTCATTATTGGAGACAGACATACTTACAATGGATTCTACAATGCGCCACTGCCATTGACCAATGATATAGAAGTGTCATTAGGAGTTGTCAGTCAAAAGAATTTTGTGAAAAGAATCAGATATGCAGAATCAGCTAAGAAAATTATCTTGAATATTAATGAGCCTGAAGAGACTTCCCCGATGGTGATAGCACTTGGAGCAGCCATAGCCATCAGTGTGGTACTGCTGCTGATTGGTGTGGGGCTGCTCATCATCCTGAAGAAAAGGATACAGATAGTACGGTCTCAGAGAGGCTCCCAGTCCATGCCTTTGAGTATGAGCGAACCGTGCATGGAGATAGAGAACTCAAGTTTTATGCAAGAAGATGATGAAAGAGTAGATTATTACAGCAACTTGAAAAGAAAACTATGGAACATACCAAGAAACCTCATAGACATAGATATCTCCTGCATAGTTGGTGTTGGCAGCTACGGCAAGTTTACAAGGGGGAAAGTACAACAGCATGGGGCACAGACGCCTGGCCTTGTGCAAGTGGTTGCCGACAGGGAGCTGGAGAGACCGGACAAGAAGCAGATGCTGCAAGAGCTGGACCAGCTCATCAAGTCCAATGAACATGAGAATGTGATCTCACTCATAGGCTTCTGTGAAACTAATACAACATTGTTTGTGGTACTGGAAGATAATAAACATAGCTTGAAGGACTTGCTTCTTCAGGGCAGACACAGAGATCTTCAAAATAATAAATTCTGTCTTATACCTGAAAACAGATTGCTTCAGTACTTTGTTGATATAGCTCGAGGCATGGAATACTTGCATAGCAAGAAGATTTTACACAAACGACTCAGTTGTCGTAATATCGCAATCGCAGACAACGGCGTCGCGAAAGTGTCCGGGTTTGGGTTATCGCACATGAGACCCTTGCATGAAACACCGGACTACACCAGATGGACATCCCACGAGATGTTGCGACAGACGAGGTTCAACCCTAAGGCTGATGTTTGGTCGTTCGGTATCCTCATGTGGGAAGGGCTGACGATCGGCGCCACTCCTTACTTCCATAGCGCTAACAAGGACGTCGCAGCGCGCATACTGCGCGGCATGCGACCGTCGCAGCCCTCGTACGTGGGCGATGAGCTCTTCCAGCTGTGCCTGCAGTGCTGGCAGGTGGACCCGGACGAGAGACCAGCCTTCCCCAGCCTGGCTCAGGAGCTGAAGCCATTCGCCGAAGCGCCAGGCTGCAGGAGTCTAAGCTTTACTCACTACAATGGTTTCGATTTCGAGCCGCACGTACCGCAGTACGAAATCGTCTCATAGTATTTAGGAAACTAACCAAAATATAGTTTTATTAGGATCCAAAGAGTTATATTTGATACTCGGATGTTAGATGCGAAGTCAGCGACAATGGTATTTAAGATACCATGGAGGATTGGACAAACATTCTTTTCGACCTCTCATGTATACCTAAGTATTGTTTCTTCTCTATTCATGTTGAGCGACTAGTGGTCGTAGTCACGCGGAACAAATGATCACGCACTGTCGACCGCTCACGAATCCTATAATAAGCATTGGCTCACGGTGAATGCCTGATTCTATAAAGCTAAAGCTCATGAAACAAAACTGCAGCTAAGCTAGGCAAATTAGTAGTTAAAACTACTATTTTGTGGCACATAGTGAGTACCTAATACAATGATCTGAATAAAGTGAATGCATTTCTAGGATTTTATTTTTCTGTAGCTTTTCTATAAGGTGAATATCAATTAGTATTCAATAATATTTTAACTTATTAACTTCATACAGTATACTTCGTCAGTTTGCGCTTACTAACCAAGTAGGTACTACAATAGGTATGTAGATGTTATAACTTATAATAGCACATTGTAGTCGACGCTATACGTAGGTAGGTGACTGTCCTCGAACACATGTTACCTTTCTCGTAAACTTATAATAAATATATTAGCCCTAAACTATTTTAGTATGGAAGACTTCAGTATTGTTTATGAGAAGCATCAGGAGTTTTGGGATGCTCTTGTAGCTTTCTTAACATGTGTTGGATTAATCTTGTAATATGAATTCAGAATAACAAATTGGAAAGCTTTAGGACATTTTAAAGCTCCTATAAAAACTACAGTGAGTTGAATGAATCTTAAAAAGTAGGTACGGATAGCTTCATCAATTGATAAACTCCCCCCTCCCCTTTCAACGAAATTTTAATGTGCAAGGATACCCGGTTGATACCGTTCTGTTAGAACCACAGATCATAGAAACAACTGCTGTTTCTATGATCTGTGGTTAGAACCTACGTAAATTGATTGTAGTGTAGAAATAAATTTGTATGTTAAGTACTTATGTCTCAAAAAGCTTTGTGTGGAAAGCCTAACAAATTCTTCAGGTCGAATTAATAGTTTATCGTGAATGCTTGTAAAAATCATGGTGAATTAAGCGATAAATGAATCGATTATCGACAAGATTCGCGTGTTTTTTAATGTTTTTTATTTGGCGTGCGACTACGATTAGACATACTTTCTTCTGTCAGTTCACTGTAGTTTTAAAATCAATATAAACATAACTTTATCTAGTTTATATTAGTTAGATAAAATAAGTGTGTATATACTTAAGTCAAGCAATATAACTTCGTGATCTGTTTTTTATAAACATATGTAAACTCTTCCTCTGAAAATGAAAATCTGCGAACCATTTCGGTGTTAAGTTCAACACAATGAGTAGGTATTTATGTTTATAAGGAAATTGAAGAAAGAATCTCATTGATTTTTTTATTGATCTGATAGAGATCTTATTGTATTTATTTAATTAATATAAAACAGTTTAGTAAACAAATCTATGGATTTAAAAACCAATCACGGATCAGATAAAGCGAAGGAGATCGATGCAAGAGGAAAACTTGTAATTTTCCCTGCGCTTGCGCACATCGCAAAAATCTTATCTTATTAGATACATTCACATATAAAATGTTGTAAATTATTCTTGTCCTACAAGAATGAAGACTACTTAATTCATACATTCGTGCCTCTGCCTCTTTATGAATAAAAAATGGTCATGTTAGTAGTTTTTAAGTAGGTATAAAAAATGTATTGGCATAATTATATCTACACTAGTAGAATGTCTAAAAATAATCACCGATACCTATTTTGTATGATTATAATCTTGACAGCTATTGTTTTTATATACCATGATCTATTTATTTTATCATATTTTAATTAAGTATTTTATTTAATTGTGTATTTAGTTATTTAGGTTTTTTTACTTAATTATTGTGTGATCTGATTAAGGAATTCCGTCCATTTCTTCGTATTTTTGTACGAAATCTCATTTAATCGTAAACTTTATATTATGTAGGTATCCAAGTGACATTTTTTTATAATAAACAAATGATAACCGACGTGTAACTTGTTTTGTTGGACATATTTACCCTTTTTCTGAGAATATAGACACTATTCAGAAAGTTCGCAGAATTTGTTCATCGAGGTTTTTCGGGGACCCTTTTCACCTGGGTTTCCGAAACTAAAACGGTTTACCAACAGTCGATTGGTCCATGAACCGTTGGTCAACATTATCTTTAAACTTTTCATCCAAAGGACTTTTCACTCACGAACGTTTCGCCGACATATCTACGTCAGTGAATGCTTATCCAACATAACGTTTTGACCTATAACTATTCACCCAAAATAATAACTGACCAACAGGCACTGGGACAGGTGAAAGTAAATAAAAGCTTGAAAAAACAACTTAATAAAAACCGGCCAAGTGCGAGTCGCACTCGCGCACGATGGGTTCCGTACAGCCGGGTATTCATTAGGCAACATTTGTTTATAAACACTGTTTATAAACAGTTTATAAACAGTGTTTCACAATGTTTCATCATCTCTGTAAACAGTTTATATACAAAGGTGATGCAACATTGTTTATTAAACATGTTGCCATGCTCCCCACTTCGAGTGGAGAGCAAGACGAAACATCTAGTTTATAAGCAAAAGTCAATAGGTGTGGACGTGTGTTGCGCGAGTTTATAAACATGGAATAGTGCGGAAGGTCATGAAATACATAACTAGAAGTTAAAATTAATAATAATAATGATAATTTCGAATCCACCACCTTTTCTTCTTTTTTTTTCTAGTAGCACTCTTATGTAATATTATATAAGCAGCACAGAGCATCACTACCTCCTCGGGCGACATCCTGGCAACAACTGAGAAGTGTGGACTGCCAAGTTTCAGAAACAGTGTTTACGGTAAACTTGTTAATAAACCCGTCATAAACAGTTTATTAACAAATGTTGCCTAATGAATACCCGGCTTACCACTATCGCAAAAAACGGCAAAGAAACACGTTTGTTGTATGGTAGCCCCACTTAAATATTTATTTTATTATCTTTTTAGTATTTGTTGTTATAGCGGCAATAGAAATACATCATCTGTGAAAATTTCAACTGTCTAGCTATCACGGTTCATGAGATACAGCCTGGTGACAGACAGACGGACCGCGGAGTCTTAGTAATAGGGTCCCGTTTTTACCATTTCGGTACGGAACCCTAAAAACAAATTATAGCTTTTAAATAATATTACTTAAAAAGTTAACAAATAATTTTCAGACGAGTCCTATACCCATAAAGAAACAGTGATCGCCTAGGGGTAGGGGGTAGACCGTTGGAATACCAAGTCACAGGTCGTAGGTTCGAAATTCATGCGCGTATTATAAATTAATTATCACTTGCTAAAAACGGTGCAGGAAAACATCCTGAGGAAACCGGCACACCTGAGATTTTTCAACAGTGTTTAAAGACGTCAATAAAAAATATTCGAAATATTTTTATACAAGCTTTTATTTAACTTGCAATGAATGTATGTAAGTGTGTTCGGTTCAAATCTTGCAGCTGAATTTTTAAAGCAGTTATCCTCTACCGATTATGATTAAATTTTACATAGATACACGTTTAGTTTGGATGACAATGCATGGTTAGCTAAGTGACGTCATTCTAAATCCAATATGGTGGATAGCCCAAAATGGCTGAATAATTATTATTAGGGGACTATACTTGGAATTTTAATTCGATTCCAGATTTGACAATTTCAGTGTTGCAACGTTATGACAAGTACTAAATAGTGACGTTGCAAAATTATTCGATATGGAAATGGAATATTTCCGGATCGATTCTTCTCGTTTATAATTTTACTCTCGTAAACTAAGTAAATCAGGAAATTAAATATTTCTGAACCGATAATTTAGTTTTGACGATTAATTAACGATCTGAGACTTTTCTTTTATAATTGTGTGTGAAATAAATAAAAAAAAGTGATCATGAAGGAACATGACAAATAAAACAGATAGATATCGATATATCGATCAAAATATCGATTCGCAATGAAATAAGATATTCGTGCAGTCATACTGGGAGAATGAAGCCGAATGACACGATAAACAAAAAGGCGATAGCTGCACGAGCGCGCACGGGTTGCCAATACTGAAAACTATCGAGGCTCTTGTAGTATAAGTTTTGTTTTTAATATAAAAACAAAAATATAAACTTTTTATAAAATAGAGCAGCGATTACTAATTAATAAATAATTATTATGAATAATTATGTATTTATTTAAATAAAAATCAATAATTTAGTATTTAATTGGCACACTGATGGCACACACACTGATTGTTTATCGATTTTTGTGTTCATCACTACACTATTATATGTGGTATCATTATTTCACAAAATGACAGTAGCTAATGTCAAATCTGGAATCGAATTAAAATTCTGACTATAGTATACATTGAAAATGATATAATTATTAATTTGTTAACTTTTTATGTAAAATTTTTCATATTTTTAAGTTATTTTACAAACTTTTATTTACTTTTACCTGTCCCCGTGTCTGTTGGCCAATAAGTATACCTACCTATATTCAAAACATTATGTTGGAAGCATTCACTGACGTAGAGTTTTATTTTAGCGAACCATTCGTGGATGAAAAGTTCTTTGGATGAAAAGTTAATGGTTAAAAGGTTTTTCTTTTTGTATTGGCTTGCGCTTGACCACTTTGTTTTATTGGGACAATCCCACCGCACTATTCCCAAACCACTGCAACTCCTGAAAGCCAGAATCAACAGTGGCGACCACCAGAAAAGCGCCGAGGCAATGAAGCTCGACGAAGTCCCGGAGAATGAATTTAACTGTCTTGGATCCCGCAACGAAATTAATCAGAAAAGAAAATGGAGGAGTAAGAAAAATACAAATTTCCACTTCCCTCCATATCAAGCAGGAGACAGAACAAACAAGACCAATAGGCACAAAGGGTCGTTTACAACTGAGATAAGCCCAGTTGCCTAAGCGCTTGACCACTATCTCACCTGATGGTAAGCAATGATTTGGTCGACGATGAAGCACGCTTGCCTAGAAGAAACCTATTCACTCTTGACTTAAAGACTCCCAGGTTGTAGCTATCGGGAAATACAGACTCCGGCAGGGAATTACACTCTTTTGCTGTGCGCATAATAAAAGTACTTATGCCCAAAACGTTTGGTGCCTATTTATTTATATACCTACACTTTATTGTACACCTTAACAAGAAAAAAGAAAATACTAAAAA
This sequence comes from Orthosia cruda, assembly GCA_964057195.1. Lineage (NCBI taxonomy): Eukaryota > Metazoa > Arthropoda > Insecta > Lepidoptera > Noctuidae > Orthosia > Orthosia cruda. The sequence goes on along the minus strand of OZ059848.1, from coordinate 21,416,962 downwards.
AATACAATGGCCTTACCGTTTGGTGCCTATGGGTGGATGTCCATGATGACCATGTACCTATCGATGAGGCATCGCCGTACGTCTTGTAGTCTGATGATGGAACGGGCTAGGAGGGATCAGTTCATGCAATTCCAACGCACACTCCCCGAAATGTAACTGATAATAAACCGACAGGCTGGCAACTCGGCGCCGATGTTCAAGGTTCTGGAGCCCCAGATAATGTTGATCAACGGTTCATGGGACCAAACGACTGTTGGTATACCATTTCAGTTTCTGGGTTTCCTTAACGTGGCCGACCTGGACATTCGGACTTAAGTCTGCCGCTGTACAGAGAAACTCCTCAAGTATTGGTTCTCAGATACCAAGTAATGATCTGCAGTGTCTGCGGCATCTCTCTGCAGCCTATGGCCCACCTTTCCCGCATACCCTGTCACATGTACATTTTAGGAACTGATGATTGCGTCAGTGGATGGCGTGGCCGTAGCTGAATACACAGCTTTTTTCAAAAATAATACTCATCCAAAGAACTCGGTTCGGTTCCCAGTTGGGTTTTTCAGCCTGTATGTTCTCAGGCCTCCATCATCCATATTTTGCCGGCAAGAACCCCCTTTCAAACAAACCAGGTCATTGTCTTGAGCTACTTTTTTATTAAACACTACGACCAATACGTTCAACCGTATATGGTAACTTTTATGGTAGTTTTTGCCCGCGACTTAGTCTGCTTATCATTAGTAGGTACTTTGAATTGCCATTTTTTCACTCCGCCTTGAGAAATTACATTGCAAAGGATCAGAGATGATTTCCGGCATAATAATATCCTATGTCCTTCCCAGGACATCAAACTATCTTCATACCAAATTTCATCTAAATCGGTCCTTTAGTTTAAAACGTGAAAAGGTAACAAACAGACAGTTACTTTCGCATTTATAATACTAGCTTCTGTCAGCGGATTCGCCTGCGTGAAAGTCGAAAATTATCCCGAGGGAACATATTCCCCGGATAAAAAGTATCCGTATATGTGCTGTGGCTATAATCTATCTCTAAGCCAAATTTCATCCAGACCCGTTCAGCCGTTCTGGTGTGTAGTAGTAACAAACACACTCACAAACTTTCGCGTTTATAATATTAGTGTGATTAACCCCCAGTTTCCCAGCTCAGAATTATCGGAGAATTAATGTGACAAATTGTCAAGCACGCGTTATCTGCCGTGATTGGCTGTTGAAAATTAATTCAACCAACTCATCAACTGGGGGTAAGTATGGCTAGCTAACGTGACCATTTTCAAAAAGGGACATTGTCTAGGTTCTAGAATTTGGCATATTATTAGGGGCGCCTTGCACCGCCCATGGCTGTATACGCTACTGACCCTTCTATAATTGAAAACAGGCAAATTCGGCGTTCCGAAGCTTTCCTCGGGGAGGGATGGAGTAGCGAAAAATGGACGGCCCCGTTCAACACGGGACGTATGTTCAATTAATGATAAATGATTTTATTTCTGTAAGTAGGTTTGTACAAACACTTTTACATCGAACATATTTTTTTTAAACTATATGAGGTCGGCGTTTCCTATCTGACTACTCTGAGAAGAAAGGCCGAAACTCAGAGGTCACAGTCTCTTTTAAAGTCCAGACAAAATCTTGGTTAATCATGTGGAGACCATGTAGACTGATGTCTGAAATGGTCTTTTGAGGAAAGAACCAGCCAGATTGAGTGGACCTGTCCAGTAAGTGCACACATTTGTCAATAACCGAGCATCTCAACTCAGAATTTAAGGAGCTCAACGATTCGACGAACAATACCAAAGAAAGGACATTCGGGTAGGCCGCATAAACTACTCAAACTGCCAGACCATGATTAAAAACTAAGATAAATTAAAATAAAACAAAAAAAAAGAATGATCCACATAGTATTCACATTCACAATAATTAAAATAATATAATACTTTAAAAGTAAATATTCTTGTTATTGCAAGAAAACCAAAAAAAATAAATAATAACAAAATTCACGGTGCAAAATATAATAAAATACAAAATTAATTGGAGCAGCTCAATCCCAAGCCTTTTTGTCCTCAAGTTAATCTTTAATTGTAAAAAACGCTTTCTGGCACTACTTACGTTTAATGAAAGTTTTGAATTTATTAAGACTTAGATCTTGTACGTGGCTTGGAAGCTTATTATAAAAGCGTACACATTGACATCTAAACGATCCACCTATTTTCTTGAGCCTTGTTGTAGGTACTACAAATTTGTGTTTGTGCCTAGTATTTATGTTATGGATATCACTGAATTTTTTAATCAATTTTATATTTTTATGGGCATAAAAATGATTTTAATAAATATACTGAGAAGGCACAGTCATTACGTTAATCTCCTTAAATTTCTCTCTGAGAGTGTCTCGGGCTTAATTTATAAATTGATCGAACAGCTCTTTTCTGCAAAACAAAGATAGTCTGGATGTCGGCGGCATTTCCCCACAACAGAATACCGTACGACATTACACTATGAAAATAGCTAAAGTATACTAAACGGAGTGTCTCTATGTCAGTTAAATTACGAATTTTTCTAACAGCATATGCTGCGGAGCTTAGCTTCTTTGACAATTTATCTATATGTGGGCCCCACTGAAGCTTAGCATCCAAAGTTAAGCCTAAGAATACTGTGCTATTTCCAGAATTCAATTCTTCGCCCTTTATCAACACATCGGTTTTCACCTGCCTAACGTGAGCAGCTGGTTACTGACGTTTAAGTTTAAACAAAAGTGAAGTATCATCCGCAAACAACACTATATCATGGTTATCCTTTATGAGGTAAGGCAAGTCATTAATATAAATAAGAAACAAGAAAGGACCAAGAATCGAGCCCTGCGGAACTCCCATGTTACCATAGATCCAGGAGATCTTTTTCAAATATGAAGTAAGAAGATTCAGAGCGCTGTTCCGGATCCCGTAGTGGCGGAGTTTCCTGATGTGTAGCTTATGCTAAGAATGCTGAATTTGTCGGCCAGTTTATTGTTAGGTACAGGTTACCTAATAGCAGATAGTGAAAGGAACTAGATTTTGTACAAAGGACTGCCAGAATCTGGATGACTGGGAAACACTGTCTCACGATAATTAACTGCATTTTGGTCGGATGTAGGATATGGAGGATAGTAAATGAAAAAGAGACATTTAGTTTTTGCATTTATTAATGTTAATATAATATAGACAATGTTCAAGGTACCTTTCAATTGGTTTCGAGCTTTTAAACACTAAGACATTGTAACCTTCCATTTTTACCTCTTATCATTTACAACATTGCAAAACAACACTTCATTAGAAAATCAATCTGACAGTACAACTAACTAAACAATAATAAACATTGACTAAAATATAGTGAATTTATAATTCAAAACATATTTATTATTCAACATTGTTTTTTTAAATTCAAACTTAATTAAAAATTATATTCTCGTTACATAACATTGCAGACCCGTTTATCGTAAACCAAGTTAACAAAAAAAATATTAATAATAAAAAATAAAAATTCCATCACTGAACTGTACAGCAACAAATGTTATCAACGTATGACATTTACACATAACGTACGGAGCCGGAGCTCGCTCTATACATACTTATAATACGCAACAAGTTATAATTCAATAGAATTAGTATAACATATCAATCTCAACATGTGTAAAGGTTGATGAGACAACGACTGATCGGCGCTCGAGAGGCCGAGAGGCCGGTACGTGCGCACCGGCGCGGCGGCCGCGCGCGACTGACTCGCTCTCGCACTCGGCACTGAGTACAGTGGGCCGAGAAGCGCGCGTGCCACGGGCGGGACACGCGCGTGCACGCGCGGCGCCGCGTCGCCGCTCACACCGTACACTCGCAGCAGCGTCCAACTAATGGAAATCTTCAACTTGGGCGTTAACAATAAAACCGACGTGTAACAATCAAAACGTTAAACACCGCGAGTGTACTGCGGGAATCGCACACGACTACGCCCTGGCGACGCCTGGACGAGCCCACATGAAACCGAGCGAAATTTTTATTTTAATGATTAATAAACAATTATTATATTACAATTAATCCCTACCGTTTGGGACGCGTTCGTGACGATGTCAATATGCGCGAGTTGATTCCTCAGTCTTTAATAAATTGATGACAATGAGCAAGGAGAATAACGTAAATGAAAAATGTTATGCACTTATATACAGATAGTGAGTGGAGCGCGCGCCGAGAGCCGGCCGAGCGGCGAGTCTGACCGGGCAGACCCCGGCTGCTGACCGTCTGCCCGGCTGCTGACCGTCTGACCGGCCCGGGCGCGCGCGGCGTCGTGTGCGATCCGCGCCCATCAGAAACAAGCGTATGGTGATGTCTTAATGTTGAGTTCGACTTGAACGCACAGCCATTTTCCTAAACACAGTATCGAACCTTACTCTAGCCTAGCGCACCCAACGGCTGCCACCTTCGCGTGTATACCCACTAAACTACCTATAGTAATTACAATAAACCACTCTATCAACAAATTCAACAACATTTAGCTATTAAAATTAAAATGGGAGGATGGGATGCGCAGGCGCCGGCACCGCGCAGGCGCCGGCGGCCGACGGAACCTCTCCTATAGATCCGTACAATGAAGAATGACAACTAGCTACCTTATCCTACAACATTGAAATTCCTTAATCGTAACAGCATTACTTAAGACGTTAGAGTGCGGGAGTGGTACGCGGGTGCGGTGCGGGGTCGGACTGTCCGGTGTCGACGCCCGCGGAACGTCTACGCGACGAGTACGGAACTGAGCTCTACTTAGTGACACAACCTGTACCAGACTTGCGTCCGTGTGGGCGTGCGGGGTGCGGGGTGCGGGCGTGCGGCTACAAGCGTGCGAGTGATGCGTGCACTCAGTATCACAGAACATCCGGAGCGGTGGACGCGGCCGCAGAGCGACCATGCACTATTACAAATATTCGGGACGACGTTGCACTATTTATTATCTTGCACGCGATAAAACTCTATCCAGATAATGGTTACCGCACTAAAATTATTATTTCTGTATTCACGTTAATATACTCTCAAATATTGTAACAACTTCAGTATAACAACATTTTAACATTTTCCCAGTAACTTTTTAATTTAAAAAATTATCTAATTATACCCCCATTATATTGATTTTTAAATATGTTAATTATAACTAACTAGAAATCCGTTGATAACTATCATAGGGTCGGGGCAGCGGACGCGATGTGTCGGCAGAGACGCGCTTAAATTATGACATGTGAGGGCAGCGACTGTCTCTCTGTTGAGACGTCTACTTCATTCGAAATATGAAAAGAAAGTGTTGTGGAGCGACAATCGCACACTACCGCCCTCTACGAGAAACACAACTCTAGCCGGAATGTGTCCGACACACGGCGACATCGCCCCGAGCAACAATAGAGGCAAGAACTTAGAAAGAGAGAGAGAAAGTGAAGAAACGAGACGGAAACTATGTCTACCCCCAGAGCTCGCCCGAACCGCGAAATGATATATCTTTCTTTGGAAACCGTACATTTCGTTTAATTGACGCATTTGACTTATACGTACCGACTAATCGAGTTTTAGTTTCGATAAAATTGAGCTTGTTAAATCGACGTGACAGGCGATACGCGTTCAGGCTGCGGCCGACACGACCGTGGCTTGTGTGTTCGCGATCACTAACTCGGCACACACCACCCATCACTACTCCACTACTCCCCAGGTGGCCACGTGAGCCATGTCCATCCCGTATCACTACCATACCTACCTAAACACACCAACAATTCACAATCCTTCCCTTAAAAATCAGTTCCTTAATCATTTCTACTCGATTACATTCTTAAGCATAGTCTGAAACGTACGTTTCCTTTTACTTCGAAGTATCCATTCAGTACCCAACTTAATTCCATACTTTAGCCACCGCGAACGCACAAACTGACATTTTTATTAATTGACACAAGACGATATCTGTACCTACCCCCAATATACATAGTTTAGATGAGAAAAATTCGAAAAAACACCGGAACTTTATCCAACAGCGTTACCTAAACACTTTAAAGATTGAATATATATTAACTAGCTACTGTAATGCCACACTACACTGCGCAATGTTAACTACATAACACACGTATATATGTAATAGATCAGTTAACAATATCCACAACTTGTATCATCGAGATGTCGTTGGACAGCGACACGTCCGCCCGCTGCGAGCGCGGCTCGCGTACTGCGGGTACTGTGGGTGGGGGGCGGGTACGCGGACAATATTATGTGTGGGTAGTCGTACGCGGCCGCGCGCAGGGGCGGATATCGCTCGGAGAAAACTTACAACAACGTTATAATCACTATTATTTCACTTTTCACGGAAGTACGAGGTTATGGCGTATCGAGCGTGCTCACTTCCCTATAATAATTAATTAGTTAAAAATATTTATATTCCTTTTATTATTTATAATAGCGTAATTGTGAATGAATTAGCTTGAGAAACTGTCTCTCAATTCCGATTTCTTAAACACTATCGTACATTAAATTTCATCATTAAGCCGATTTCAAATTATTATATTTTTTTATTATGATTACGTTTTCTTTTGTACTTCATACGTTTATTCACATTTGATAGTAGTCACCGCCTTCGTAGTAAGTTATCACCCATTAGTATCTGCGTGTACTTGTAACCGTCAGCGCGTTGGCGCCCAACACGGGACCGGAGTACACGAAAACACTTTGATTGCGGGTAGTTGTTACTTTTGATTGTCAAATGTCGATTAGCTTGAGATGTTCGTGCGACAAGTCACAATCAAACGTAACGCACCGCGTCTGTATGATCAGTGAAGATGTGAAGAGGCTCACCTCACTAATCCTGTAACGATGGCACTTCTGAGGTAAACGAACACAACTTATAACTACCCTCCGGCGAAGTACCGAACGACTTCTACACTAAGTGGAGACTGACACGTTGTAACTTGACAATGTCGACGAAAACAATCACAGTTTATAATATTATGTAAATCTAACGTACGGCGCACGCAAACGACTTCTAGACAAAACAAAGTTCATTCAAAGTATCATTAATCTTTTTATTTATTAATCAACTTTTAGTCCATCAGTTTCTGCGCGATCGCAGGAATCAACATGACGCTGATGCGACTGAGTCGTACGACCAAAAGTCGTCGGCGTGCGGACACTAACAGACACTAAAAGAACGTCTTGGTTAAACGACGGCGCAAAAAATATAAAATATTCAATCATATTATAGTAACTGTGAATAAGAATATATCATTTATATTGTCATCTCGATATATAGAAATCTGCTTTTAAAATGTTTAAAATATTTTTTTATTAATTTTCATCTACTATTCTGGACATGCATTTTTATTATTATTTAAATTGTACTTATATCGTAAGACAAATTTAGACCGACGACAAATGAACAGCTATGAAAACTTTCCTAATAACGAAAAAAAAAAAATATTAAATGATTAGATTATTTTGTTTATAAAATGTATAAAAAAATAAAGATCTTTACCGAGAGAAAATCAGGAATGAAGAACTCTAAAGAAGAATATATGAAACAAGGGTGACACTTGAACTAAGTGAAGTGAAACGGCGTGCGGTGAAACGTTCGATCTTGTACTTGTGCACATCGGCTTGACGACTACCCTCAACTTGTTAAAACTATTGCAAGAACGGGCATACCAACTTTATTTGGATTCACCCAAATCTGACCCAGCCAGAATAGGGTACGTCTGATTATGAACTAATCATAAGCATGTTATTTCATGTTCAAAATCAAACAATTTTTTTCCAATAGCACCATACTCTGGCTTGTCAAGTTTGAATCTACAGTACAAGGGTCGTACTCAAGTCGACGCTTGTCATATAATATGTCAGTAAATAAAACAACTTTGGTAGGATTTAGCTCCTAAAATCCCGTAGTGTTGCGAACGGTATCGATAACGTATACGGAGCGAGACGTAACTGTGTCGATAGATTTCATCAAATAACCACATCACTAATCCTAATAAACTAAAAGAAAAATAACTTATCAATGGTAACATTTACAATGAAATCAACTTTGTAAATAAACAAAAAAAAATGTATGCTGTGGTGAATAATATACAAAAATAATATGTGTATGGAATAGGAATTTCCGTGATAGGAGATATCACAATATTTTATTAATATTATATCTTAATCAACAATAACCGTCTGCTAGGCAGAACAAAATAATTACTTGTCATCACGATAAGAACGTAAAATATATAGTGTGGCGGGGAGCAACGCCGGGCGTACTCACTAGTGTCATTGTACTTTATTATTATTGCATTCCAGTGTGGCGTGAGGCAGTGTTGCCATATGTACGGATTTGTCCGTACACGTACGGAATTTGGACTATTACGCGTACGGATAGAACTTGCGTACGGATTTGTATTCGGCTTTTCAATAATGCGTTATAATATGTACTTTTTTAAAAAGCAAACACATAAAATTCACCAAAACATCGATATATCGACATTTTTTGACTCTTCAACATCCCTAAAAGAACCGTAATACAAAAATAAAGAACGTACGTGGTTTTCTATGACGGGGAATTACCGTTTCATGTTTCATCTAAAAGACACTGACAAAGATAGCATGTTAGACGGTTGATTGCAGTAATGAATGAAAGAGAAATATATAAAAAAAAAAGAATAAAGACATGTATAAGTAACTTTTGCTTTTAATTTTAGGTTTCTTTTGTACGGATTTCGTACGGAGTTTCAGATTTATTGCATATACGGCTTTTTTTGGTCAGATGTATAGATTTTTGGTCCCTACAGTATGGCAACACTGGCGTGAGGAGAGCTCTGAGCCACCAGTGAGCAGGGGCATATCCCCGCCACGTCAACACTATGTTACATGCAATAAAATCAATATACATAAATTGTATTATTGTAAATAGGTAACTATGTGTCGATATGTGTCGCCGCCCAGGTGCTGACCGCGACGCATATCGAGAGCTGCATAAATTATATCCTCCGTCAGATAAAACAAAACAAAACTTCTTAACTAGAGTCAGGTAAGTCGCGCCGGTGTGCGGTGACGGCGAGGCTGCGCGGGCGCAGGGCAGCGCGTCTGTGATCCAACAGTGTTTGACTAGAACTAGAAACTACGCTAGAACGAAACAGAGGCGGTACTCGTGGAGCTGGTGGAGTGGATGCGTACCGGGACGTGTCGCGTGTTACTGCATGAGGCCGGAGATGGCGTTGTGGCGCGTGCGCTTCAGCTCCTCCTCCTGGATCTTCTGCTCGATGAGGTACTGCGCGTTGGAGATGGCGGTGGGCGTGCCCGTGATGGTGACGATGCGGTTGCGCGTGCCCGGCGCGAACGTGCCCTTCTTGGAGATCTGGATGTTGGCGCCCGACATCTGCTGGATCTCCACCAGGCTGCGGCCGCCGGGGCCTGCAACGTGCGATAACACACAGCTCAGCAATGGACACAAGGCGCTTTTGCTTTTTTCAAATATGGTTGCTCTTCCAGAACGTGGACTAAATTGAATACAGAATCTCCTAACTTGGCATAAACTGAAAACTGAAAGAAAAATGTCTTCTGGTGTACTTCTGGTACACCGTTGCCTGCCACTTCAGGAAAAATACTTGTGATCTTAAGTTGACAATTCAGAGAAGGCAAAAATATATTTCAAAATACAGTGTAATCTCTATATAACGACACTGAAGGGACTGTGCATTTCATAGCGTTATAGAGAGTTGTCGTTAAATGGAGAGAAGAAAAATCTGAATGATAAAAAAATAAAGTTTATTTAAAACTAACGTTAGTAGTTATGTACTATCAGCCAAATCTATATCTGATCACCTTAAGGACTATTCCTGCTTGCATTGCAGGGCTCGCCCGCTAGAGACTGTGCATTTTATAGCGTTATAGAGAGTTGTCGTTAAATAGAGAGAAGAAAAATCTGGATGAAAAAAAAAAATATTTAAATCTAATGTTAGTAGTTATGTACTATCAGCCAAATCTATATCTGATCACCGTAAGGACTATTCCTGCTTGCATTTCAGGGCTCGCCCGCTAGAGACTGTGCATTTTATAGCGTTATAGAGAATTGTCGTTAAATGGAGAGAAGAAAAATCTGAATGATAAAAAAATAAAGTTTATTTAAAACTAACGTTAGCAGTTATGTACTATCAGCGAAATCTATATCTGATCACCGTAAGGACTATTCCTGCTTGCAGGTCTCGTCCGCTAGAGTAACGCCGACTTATACTCATCAATCAATAGCATCGCAGCGGCTGACTGTTTCCCTAGTACCTGTCAGCCACTTGTTTTTGTAATTAGTCATGGTCAACAACAGTCTATACGTTAATTTCTTAGAAAGTTCGGTATGCACGATGCCGACAGTCGAGTTTATTACGGGCTAGGATAATAAAGCTACAAAAAAAAGTAATAATGTTGGCAACTTAAAAGGTACTATTTATTACTTAATTGTTGTCGTTATTGAGAGTGGGTGTAATGCTATATAGAGTGCATTTTTGTATGAAAGGCAAGCTTAACCAACCAAAGCCAAGTGATTTCGACGCTGTAGGGAGTTTGTCGTTAAATCGAGTGACGTTACGTGGAGTTTACACTGTATTTTTACCCGGCTGCAAGGAAAGGGTTATGTTTTTCGCACGTATCTTGTATGAATGTATGTTTGTAATATTCTTTATTACCTCATATCTTGCAAACTGCTAGATGGATTTTTATAATTAATACATCGTTAGATAGGGCTTGGCCACCCAAGTGTTCTTAGATAAGTGACGTTAAAAATAAACAAAAATGGCGGCTTTTGTGCGCCATATTGGGGGCGACTCAATATTTTTTATCTTCGAAACCCATCGAGTGGGGTATCAAAATGAAGGATTTTACAAAAATATATACCACTTGTATGTTTAAATGCGATTCGAAAAAAAAAATAAGTAACTAAAAAGTTGTAAATAAAAAAAGTTAATTTAAAAATCAAAAACCCGACTGCGAACTAAAAAGATGTAAAGAAGTAGAAAATCGTGCTGTGCAGTCGGAGGATCAGGTGGTCAGCCAGCTCGCGAATATGTACGGGTTTTTATTTTTAAATTAACTTTTTTTTACAAAACTGGGTCAATTACTTGGCAAAACTTCACAGTGGTGAGGGGTATCTATATCTATAGTTAAAAATGTGGTATACTAACCTAGGATAGCCCCGACGATGACCTCAGCGATCTCCACGTTCTTGGAGTCCTTGGCGCCCGCGTCGGCGGGCGTGGGGCTCTTGGACAGCGGCAGCAGCGAGGCCGAGGGGAAGCCGGCCACGCCGCCCACGCCTCCCACGCCGCCCACGCCGGCCGACAGCGAGATGGGCGCCACGGCTGGGGGGCGAAGCGCCTCGAATGCAACCTCCGCGAAACGCTCTAAGGAGCCGCCGCGCGCGCCGCCTGCGAGCGTCATACGTCAGCACCGCGTCATCGCGTGTCCGCGTCACCGCGTCATCGCGTCATCGTCACCTCCGGCCCGGCGCGAGCCAGCGACCTTACATTAGAACGTTTCGCGCTGTTGCGGACAGAGTCATGTGTTAGCGTCAGCAGCTAGCGCCCGCCGCACATCCACCGCACGCGCACAAGTGCTAGCCTAACTACGGCTTAATACGCGAAAACTATGGCTTCTCTTCGACAAACGTGTTTCTATAGTGTTGCTCTACCGACTATGATATACTTTAACTCGAAATAAGGGAGAGTGAATATTTCAGCGTGCTTCGTCAATTAAAGTAGAATACAAAACAATTTTTTTTTTTTTTTTTTCATTAAATAACCAAATTGGCTCTTACGATTTTGGAGATCTTTTAACATTTTCTTTTTGAATTGAGAAATAAAAAATTTGTATTTCATTAAAAACGACAAGATGGCTCGATCTTAGCTAAAGATTAAAATATACAAAATCCAATAGTGCATACTGCAAAAATGTAAAAAGATGCACGGGGACTTTTTAAGGGGCTACATACCCTTTAGTGCCGTAAAACGGTAACTTTCTAAAGCATACTCCTTAGTAACGACTGGGTTAAAAACTTTGAAAAAAATATATATTAATTATTGATTCATGTACATAATTTTGAACACAAGGTTTTTTCGTGTAACTAATAGTTTTGCTTTAAAAAAATAATAAACAACACAATATTTTTTCGCAACTTTTGGAAACTCCTACAAAACGACTTGGATGTTTAAAAATATTTTTACACAGAAAAATTGATGGCTGGAATTTCTACATACCTAACATAGCATATGTAAATCAAATAATATTTTGCAAACAAAACTGTTAAAAAGGAGGTTCAATATTGGTATTTTGGCAGCGGGCCAGTACTGCGTTTACATTGGGACGTATATAGCGCCTTAAAGGAGAAAGACAACTTTTGTACCTTTCAAATTCGTACACGCTGAAATATTACCGGTTCTAATAATTGTGACTAAGTGTTTCTAAGTATACTGTACTGTCATGCAACGGGGTGTGTAGTGACAGAGGTAGCGCGGTGCGGCGCGAGCGGTGTTGCACTGTCGCGGAGAAGATACATGATCCAACACAAAAGAACAACTTTAAGCGACAACCGTATTTTCTGGTGTTTCATAGAAAAAACTTAACTTTACTTACATATCTTTTTTTTTTTTTACTTACAATTTCGCTAGATCTAGACAAAACTATTCAAATTAAAAAAAGTTATATAAAGTTGGATTATTGTTTTTTTTTTTTTTTTTTACAGAAAGTAATTTAAATAAAATACATTTCAGTTTACAGAACGTTGTTCTAATTTAGAACATTTTAATTCTAAAGTTGTTCTTTCTATTATTTGTGTCATGGAACGGACTTGGTATGGCAAGTGCTACTAATAGACTGCTAAAAGTGTACCAGTGAAGGATGCAGTCTGAATTTATATCCAATATCCACTGTTACTGAATATTCACAATATGAAAATTCATTTATATAATGGAGCAAATAATTATATTTCTATTTCTGCTATCTAAATGTGCAATGATATTGAATACTATAAAAAAATAGTTTCAACATGGTATCCATTTTTTAGTTTAAATTAGACATGGATTTTAGGTCAACAATTTGAATATAACGTCCGTCCATAACACAAGTTCATGTTATGTATTGCCGATAGAATGGTATGGAAAAGCGATGGTCAAGAGAATTTGGAAAAACTTCAGATAGTATAATATTAAATAAACAAAAAAACTAAAACTGTAAGCCAATTGTGTTATTTGGATCAGCAATACAACACTTGAAACACCATAAACAATTATCTAAGCATGCAATTAACGATATAGTATACATAGTCTTTGTCTTAGTAATAAACCGTGTTTCGTTTCAAAAGTCATTATATCACGCCCCACTGGATTTTACAAGATGCCTGATAGGTTCTAGTCTTTTTGGTAACACTTAAAGGCCCACATCATTTGCTGTGTGTAATCTGAAATCACATCCACACCTGAAAAACGTCTCTGTATTAGACTCCTACGCTCCGGGTCTTGTTGCGCATGCGCAAGCGTCAGGACACTTTAAAAATTTGGTTCACATGCAGTAGTATTGCGCTCTATCAAAAGGTTGAGTCTAAATAACCCTTTTTTGATTTCGTTTTGCAACAATAATAACAAAAAAATAAAACTTCTCATTTGAAATAAAACACGGCAGAGTGAGAACATAAGCGTAATTGAAAGTTATTGTAGACACGATAGCCAATCAGATACCAGGACAGAATGACAAGCGTAGTGAAATTTAGAATTTGGAAGCAATGTGTGAGGTATATGGTACCACAGGCGGTGACGTCACACGACACGCGTCACCATGGTCCACCCCGCGCTAGCCGGGCTTGCGCCGGCCCGGGCACAAACAATTTTGGAAAAGGTTTGGTTCAACTATACTGTTCAAAATGTTCAAAGAGGAATTTCGGGTAGAAATATAATGAAATTGTGGTCATTTCGGGAGAAAATGAAAATGATCAGATTTCAGTATATTTCTATCATTATTATGTTCAAAATCAAATGTCATATATTTTACAAGTTTTCTGTTGAGAATATTTATTTAGAAACCATCGATAGTTCAGGTTGTAACGGAGCCGGAGGTGTTGATCATATTTGAAAAACTGCTGCCGCCTATGTATATGAACAATTTTCTTCAAGGAATTCAAAGTCAAATATCAAAAATAATTTTGCTCATCTAACGACAACTTTATATAGACTACCAATAATATTTTTTTGGGAATTGCCTATGATGTCCCCGGAGTAAGTTGTTCATTTGCATGGGCAGAAGCAGTTTTTAAAATATGATCACAACTTTCCGTTTAACCCTGTATTTAGTACTTAGGTTCGATTTCACAAATGATATTAATCGCGATTAGTTCAACCTCAGTTTATGCAAATACAGCGTTATAATTGGTTGACACCGCTGATAAACTACCAATCAGAATCAGAATGCTGTATTTGCATAACTGAGTTTAGTTGAACTAATCGCGATTAGTTCAACTTAACTCGGTTTACGCCCAATACACTGATTGATGGTTGAGACCGCTGATAAACTACCAATCAGAATCAGAATGCTGTATTTGCATAACTCAGTTTAGTTGAACTAATCGCGATTAGTTCAACTTAACTCAGTTTATGCCCAATACACTGATTGATGGTTTAGACCGCTGATAAACTACCAATCAGAATCAGAATACTGTATTTGCATAACTGAGTTTAGTTGAACTAATCGCGATTAGTTCAACTTAACTCAGTTTATGCCCAATACACTAATTGATGGTTGAGACCGCTGATGAACTACCAATCAGAATCAGAATGCTGTATTTGCATAACTGAGTTTAGTTGAACTAATCGGGATTAGTTCAACTTAACTCAGTTTATGCCCAATACACTGATTGATGGTTGAGACCGCTGATAAACTACCAATCAGAATCAGAATGCTGTATTTGCATAACTGAGTTTAGTTGAACTAATCGGGATTAGTTCAACTTAACTCAGTTTATGCCCAATACACTGATTGATGGTTGAGACCGCTGATAAACTACCAATCAGAATCAGAATGCTGTATTTGCATAACTGAGTTTAGTTGAACTAATCGGGATTAGTTCAACTTAACTCAGTTTATGCCCAATACACTGATTGATGGTTGAGACCGCTGATAAACTACCAATCAGAATCAGAATGCTGTATTTGGGTAAACTGAGCTTAGTTGTAACTAATCGCGATTAGTTTCAGTGCTAAAATCGACCCTTAGGATGTTGCTCAATTTGATATATTTAAAAAACTTAAAAAAATATTCTCCACAGAACATAATTCATTGATAAAACCGGTAACAAAGCACAGTTCAAACTGATTGTTTTCCGTAAACACGCGGTTAAATTCAAGGTCTAGTTAGACTGAGCCAATTAGCTAGTATTATAATTGTAATTACGTTCACATAATTACCGGTCTTATCAAGATACATCATAAATTGTAATAATACTTTGTAGAGCATATTGTTCGGGTGCCAGCTGTATGCCAGATTTTATAGTTTTATAATATTTGCTCTAATTAGGAACTGTATTGTATTTACATTAGAATAATACAAGACACAAAGGATTTTTACTTTTAGTAGTTATAATATTATTTTTTTGGGAGGAAGTTTTAGTATATTTGGTTCAGACAAGGGTTATAAAAAAGATTTTAGATTCATTCTGGAAATATTTTATTATTTATTTTGTTAACAAGTTTTTTAGATTCAAGTAGTCGTGCAGCACGACATAACAGCGTTTTTTTATTTGAAGTGTACGCCGTTGGCATGTTAGCTCGAGGTACCGCGAACGAGGTCTGAGGCTTGTTTCAGAGCAAGGCTTATATGGAAAAATGTACTAGCTTTTATTTAGTTTTTCTATTTACTTGATTTTACGTGTCCTGATGAAAGAATTAGTCAGTTAGACTCTGCGTTAAGAAGCGCCATCTGTCGAATGAGGCGAACGACAGCGTGGGCCGAGTCGCCACGTACTGTTTGAACGAAATATACAAACAAATTAAGTTAACTTCGCAGATGTGATAGACGACGATATTTTATGACGATGAGACTAACAAAAAAAATTACTCATAATTTCTAGCAAGTACAGTCGGCTAACGGATGCTGGCTTAGTTCAACTTGACATTATAAGTTTAGTTTTTTGGTTTCTCGTCTTTAGGAGCGTCTTCATTGAGAGCATTCACGTGTAACGAGCATTCGACGTCGAATATTCGAGTGTGTACGTTGAGCCGAGCGTTACAAAGCTTACACGCAAGCGCGAACTTCGGCCGGTGTGGACGTCGCAACGATTTTCGCGGAAACGGCTCGCATTCGAATGTTCACACAAATAAAACGCTCGAAAGCGAGCACTCAGATAATAAAATGTATGAGTATATATGTAGGAATATTACTGGCCCCTTGTAAGCAAGGAACAGTTCCTTGATCTTAAGTGTTTGTGACCTTCTTGGTCAATCTTATTATCGAATGAAAGACATTTAAGATCGTATTCGAATGCTACAAGCTCGAAAGGGAATGTTCGACTCGAACGTTCATAGTTTTGCTCGAAAGTGAAAGCTGAGCTCGCTGGGAAGCATTTGTTGCTCGCCTACGATTGCTTGTTTACGAATGCTCACGAAAGAATGCTCCCAATGTGGACGTTCCTTTTAGATATCGATATCCATCAAATCTGCGGCGTTCCACTAGCTAATTTAATTTGAACCTATTTATGTCATAGACACAAAAAGACAAAGAATAAATTCACTTAGAGATCTACACTTCGGGCCATCAGCTTCATCTTTCGGACTGGCCGAATCCACAGAAAACGTGCTAAGCGGTGCCTGAAACAAGCCTCACCCCTAAACTTAAATAGAATTAGTCTACATAGATACTAAGAGTGTCCGAACCTGAGTACATACCGAGCGGGACCTGCCCGATAGGCCCGAACACGGCGGGGGACTCCTGCGCCGGCAGCGGGAAGTAGGCAGCCGACAGCTGCGGCGCGGGCAGCGCTGCGGGTAGCGCAAGCCCCAGCACGCCGTGCTTCACCAGCAGCGCCAGCGCCGCGCCGATCTCGCTGATGCCGGCTTCGCTGTAGCCAGCTTGGCGGAGTGCCACCTGGGGGGAGAAGGGTTCACTTATATTCAGTCTGTGCTAGCTTCTGCCAGCGGCTTCGCTGGCGTTAACAATTGTTTTTTCATCCCAAGGGAACATTATACCGGGTTATAGCCAGACTATAAACTATCTTTGTGCCAAATTTCATCTAGATCCGTTCTGGCGTGATTGAGTAACAAACATACATACAATCTTTCGCATTTTTAATATTAAGTAAGATTTCCCGATAGTTACAAACTGGGAGTCTTTAAGTCAAGAGCTACTAATTCAATAAGTTACTAAGGTGATTGCAAATGTATTTATTAATAACAGCCGCACTGGTCGATTTTTAAGGTGAAGCAACGCTTGCCGAGGTCGGTACGTGGATGGGTTACCATCTTTACACACCGAGATTTCTCGGGTGTCTCTTGAGTTGTGGAGGTCGGACGGACAGTCACTTCATGTAAAATACTAGTACTTAAATCAGGCCGGGTTTCTCATCGCTAAATTATTGCAGAATTAGATATAGAATTCTCTCGAGATAGGCGCCAACGCTATGGAATTTGCTCTACTCAAAGCTGTAGAACGACACTGGCCCGGAGACATTTTTTATGGTATCGGAAGTCATCTTTATAATAAAACCAACAAACATTGCTCTATGTATTCTACTGCTTTTCAGGAATGTAAGAGACGGGTATATGACTGGTTACAGGTACAGAGCTACGACGAAACAGAAAATCTCATAAAGTTGCCCATTCCTATAATACACAACCTATACACGAATAATTCTCCCCTAAACACAAACTCGCAAAATCACAACACCACATTCAACACACTTACACACATGAAAAGGCTATGGCTTTATTTTGTCTTATCACTTCTCCAACTTCTGACCCTCTGATGTAATTTTTGATAAACAACACAAGTGTGAGGATCCTGGTACCCATAACACAAGTTAAATCTTTCTTTGGGTGCCAGAATTCATTACAAATTCTACTGACATACATTGTTACTCGTTAATGTGAATTTGTTATTTTTGCATAATGTTGTTCATAAGTGATTGATTCTACAAATTTATAAACAATTTATTTAATTAATGTGACAAATTGTCAAGCACGCGTTATCTACTGTGATTAGTTGAATGAAATTTCAACAGCCAATCACAGCAGATAATCGGCGATTATTCGTCGATTACGTTAACAGCCCGATAATCGAGTGTTGAGAAATCGGGGGTTAATCGGTTAGACTGAGAGCCGACCCCCGACTATTCCGTTGTTGTTGAATTAGGTAATTTACCTATGTTTTCAATATACATAGGAACATGGTTCTCACATACTTACAAGTATGTGAGAACCATGTTCCTATGTATCAAGTGAACGAATATACCTGTTAGTGCTTGTAATACTTTATACCTATACGTAGTATAGTAGTGCTGGGTGCATCGTCTTCACTTATATAAATTTATGTATGTAGATAAATGTTGTAAAATACTTTTTAAATTTTTTTAAAGAGTAAGTGTGGAGTTTCTTGTCCGTTCTTCTCCATAACAAACTGCTTTTCCGAATGGACGGTAGAATCAATTATTATTACTTTTTAATTTTTGATGTTCTCAAGTGCCGCTTAATGGCCTAGTTGAAATAAAGAATTTTTGTCTTTGTCTTTGATCCACTTCCCAGTATCCGATTGAGCTGAAATTTTGCACACACGTTTGTTTCTCGTGGCAATTACTTTTTTAAATATAAAAGCTTGTTTAAAAGATAAAATACTTGTTTTGCTGTACCTTAATATGGTCCAGCGTGTGCTGGGTGATTGGGGCGGGCGGCTGGCTGCCGGGCGGCGCCAGGCTGAGGCTCAGACTCAGAGAGCCCAGGCCGGCGCCGCCCCCGTTGACCAGCACGCCGCCCACGCCGCCGCCCAGGCCGTGGTTCTGTAACATGTCCATGCCCTGTAGGGGGAGGCGTGCGTTGGATGAATACACAACAATGAAATGTACAACAACACATGAAATTTGTTAATAGGATTACATACAAATATCGAGACGCTAATAGTCTAATCTCTAATTAAATAAACAAAGAGTAATGTCAAACCTAAAAAAGAATTTTAAGAATCGGTCCACAACTGACAGAGAAATCATTGAACATACATTTAAAAAAAAAAAACCGGCCAAGAGTGAGTCGGACTCGCGCACCAAGGGTTCCGTACAAACCTCAGCTTAAAGGCATTATAGACCTGTACGCGTTCATGAGGAAAAGGGGTAGTAAGTTTAAAATTATTAAAAATAATTTTATTATATGATGTAACTAAAAATGTACGGTTTTCGCAATTTTTCCTGTATCTGTGCTATAAGACGTTGCTTCGTACCAAATTTCAAGATTCTGAGTTCACGGGAAGTACCCTGTAGGTTTTGATTCCCTTGCGAGTGTCGAAAATTTGCGACATAAACGGCTGTATCTTTTCACAGCTTCAAGGGACAGTAGACCTGAGTACTTGATATAAATTTCAGCTTGATGCCATAACGCGTTCCTGAGAAAAAGGGTCTTGACAGACAGACAGACGGACGGACGGACAACAAAGTGATCGGGTTCCGTTTTTTTCCTTTTGAGGTACGGAACCCTAAAAAATACATACCGTCGAAAACAAAACCTCCTCCTGTTTGGAAGAAAACTCAAGACTACAAAAATATAAAGCAAATCTGAAGATATCTGGTTTTTAACTTTACTCCGCGTTTATTGATAAAGGGGAAACGGTGCAAGTAGACTGCAGACAATATACATCATTTCAGCCCATTAGTGAACATAGGCCAAGGCGCGTCCAATTAATATTGAAAGTCTCATAATAGCTTTTACGTATGATTCCAGCCAAATAGTCCCACTGCATCACAAAAGCCCCTTCTCATAAAGAGAAGGCAGATCAGCTAATGCCAAATTAAATTAGTAGGTAAAACTTCACAGAGTTTAAAAAAAAAACTTCCTTTCTTTTGTAATTGTCCGCAATCTAGTTGCACTTAGTAACTAGTACTAGGCGAGGCAGCAAAGACAATTTTTTTTTAAATTATCATTGAAGTACTTTCTTTGCTACCTCACATAGCGTTGGTAAGATAGAGGCAGTCTTATGCACAGTGCTCACAGGCAAGTTTTTTTTTATTATTAAAAAGATTTTTGTCATTCGAAAAACAAAAAATATCTTTACAGATGCCAATTTGCTAGTAAGGCATCGTGCACAACACTGGTTTCTCGAATTAATACAATCTACAATATCAGACATTTATGTTTTCGTGTATCAAGTTTAAACAAATTAAAAAGGTACTAAATACCTTGTGAAGATAATTAATAAAATCTTAATATTTTTATTTTAGTTTCAAATAGATTTAGATTTAAAAAAATATATACTTTTAACCCAAAACAGTGTATATTGTTTAAACAAATTAAAAAGGTACTAAATACCTTGTAAAGATAATTAATAAAATCTTAATATTTTTATTTTAGTTTCAAATAGATTTAGATTTAAAAAAATATATACTTTTACCCCAAAACAGTGTATATTGTTTAAACAAATTAAAAAGGTACTAAATACCTTGTGAAGATAATTAATAAAATCTTAATATTTTTATTTTAGTTTCAAACAGATTTAGATTTAAAAAAAATATATACTTTTAAACCAAAACATTGTATATTGTTTAAACAAATTAAAAAGGTACTAAATACCTTGTAAAGATAATTAATAAAATCTTAATATTTTTATTTTAGTTTCAAATAGATTTAGATTTAAAAAAATATATACTTTTAACCCAAAACAGTGTATTAAGAGTTAGTATAGTTTACAAGTACTAAGTGTACACATAGTGTAAGCAGTTAGTGTCAGTGTCACTGGCTATTCCATACACCGGCCCAGCACGCTTAATTATCTGCCCATTTTCTCCAACACTAAGGGACACCAAAATGTCTAACAGTGCAAAAATATGCTACTATTGAGGCATCGCAGTGTTATTTACAAGTAAAATTTAAAAATCCCCCGTCACATTTTTATTTCATGCTACAGAATGTATCTAGCACATAGTAGATACGCTTCGTTCGGCAATCTATTGAACTCGTAATTATGACACGATATCTTGCGAAAACACCCCGATTCAAACAGTAAAACGCCCATAACTTTTGAACGGCTGAACCGATTTTATTCAAATATAGCTAAGAACAATCTCGACAAAATCAACCATTAAACAAAAAAAAAAATCTAAATCCAAATCGGTTCATCCGTTTAGGCGCTATGATGCCACAGACAGATACACACGTCAAACTTATAACACCTCTTTTTTTCCGGCGGTGGTTAAAAATGGGCATAAGTCATGATATTTTTTTTTTTTTCTTTAAAAAGTGGTACAGTCATCATCACAGTGGTGGATCATGATATTATTCTAGGCAGCTGTAATCGTTGCTTACTGCTGTTTCTAATGACACAGAACATGGTAGCCAGTGATGTATCAAGTAGATAGGCTAGTGGGCCAGTGCGGCGTGTGGAGCGAGTTGGCGCAACCACGCGCACACGCTCACGTGCCTAAAACACAGGGGCGGCACTCCATTACTTATTCCAAACTTGATTTTAGATCTTTTTTTTTTATTTATTTCATGGTGTTAGTGGTGGTCGTGTGGCAAGTGGGTTCAGGTGCAGTGCAGACAGGTATACTAAAACTATTCTTATTGTAACAGACGAAGCAAAGTAGGCTACAGTATTTTTTTCTGACTTGAAAACGAGAAGGTTCTCAAGACGAACCGTTTTGTTAAAAAAACCGGCCAAGTGCGAGTCGGACTCGCGCACGAAGGGTTCCGTAAAAAAAATCACGTTTGTTTTGTAGGAGCCCCACTTAAATAATTAATTTATTCTGTATTTAGTATTTGCTGTTACAGCGGCAACAGAAATACGTCATCGGTGAAAATTTTAACTGTCTTGCTAATTAATACGGTTCATGAGATACAGCCTGGTGACAGACAGACGGACAGTAGAGTCTTAGTAATAGGGTCCGGGTTTAGCCTTCGGATACGGAACCCTAAAAATCGGTTCAGTCAAAACCATTATTTTATTAATTACAGTCACGATCACATTAAATAATAGTGAACACTCATTGACCTGATAAATTTTAGTGTATTTTTAATTTCTTCGATACACCACGTCTATACAGAACTGCATTTTAGAGGATGTAATGAACGCCACTAACACTGCAATCAATCTACATTAGTAGTTGGCTACCCAACTACTGGGTCTAAAATATTTATGCATCGACCCAAAAAGAAGAAGACTTTAAAACTTATTAAAACCTCCATTTAACGACACTTGGCTATAATCTTGCCTCTGAAACCACCACACCAGAGCCAGTACCACCAGCTCCTGGCTAGCATGGAGCGCCCCCGCAAGCTCCGCACAGGTCACGGTCACAGGTCACAAAGGAGCGTGTACGAGAGGTCACCTCTTTCACCTCAGCGGTGGGCACGGCGTACGGCGAGCCGGTCGGGTTGTAGTTGGCCACCGGGCCGGCCACGTCGGCGTACGACACGTTCGGACAGGAGCCGGACTGAGGGTCGTCCACGACCTTCTGTAGGATCATCAGGCAGGCCTTCTTGTTGTTCTCTTTTTCGCCTGTAAAGAAGAAAATATCAATGAGTAAGTTTGTACTTGAACGCCGTAGTGTAAATGCATGGAAGATTTTTCTGCAAAGAATTATTTATAAAACCGGCCAAGTGCGAGTCGGACTCGCGCACGAAGGGTTCCGTACCATTATAGCAAAAAACGGCATAAAAATCACGTTTTTTAGCCCCCCTTAAATATTTATTTTATTCTGTTTTTAGTATTTGTTGTTATAGCGGCAACAGAAATACATCATCTGTGAAAATTTAAACTCTCTAGCTTTCACGGTTCTTGAGATACAGCCTGGTGACAGACAGACAGACGGACCGCGGAATCTTAGTAATAGGGTCCCGTTTTTACCCTTTGGGTACGGAACCCTAAAAAACTGTTTTAAACATACTTTGGTTAGTAAACAGTATTTAAAATTAATAAATAAGGTTATTTTTTGTACTTCGTACTTATTGGATTAGCTATCAAGCTGCTGCTATGTTAGAAACATGCAATAATACCACATCAGTTTTAACTTTGTAATGTTTAGAGAAACCACAATGTTAAAGGAATAGTAAACTCTTTTGTCATCGCACTACATAATCTATATATATAAAAGAAAGTCGTGTTAGTTACACTATTTATAACTCAAGAACGGCTTTACCGATATGGCTGAAAATTGGTGAGGAGGTAGCTTAGAGCCAGGAGACGGACATAGGGTAGGGTAGGTTAGGTAGGGTAGGGTAGGGTAGGGTAGGTTAGTTAGGGTAGGTTAGGGTAGGGTAGGGTAGGTTAGGTAGGGTAGGGTAGGGTAGGTTAGGTAGGGTAGGGTAGGTGAATGTTTGGTGTTTTTATGGCAAAACAAAGTTTGCCGGGTCAGCTAGTATTTGTATAATAGTACATTATTGCAAAGGTCGGGAAATAGGCAATTGCAGGTCGAGTACACTAATACGAGACAGGCAATTGCCATTTCCGCCAAGTCATATATAGTGCTTTTCTCATAAGAATGCAGGGAATTAAAACATACTTTTTATATTATGCATTTAATTTAATTAATATTAAAAGTTACAACAACATTGCTGAAGCGTTGTAATGTTCCAAATTCAAAAAACGCTCCTGCAATGTATTTGATCAACATTGCTGGAGCGTCGTAATGTTCCAAATTCAAAAAACGCTCCTGCAATTTATTTGATCAACATTGCTGGAGCGTCGTAATGTTCCAAATTCAAAAAACGCTCCTGTAATGGATTTGATCAACATTGCTGGTGCGTTGTAATGTTCCAAATTCGAAAAACGCTCCTGCAATGGATTTGATCAACATTGCTGGTGCGTTGTAATGTTCCAAATTCAAAAACCGCTCCTGCAATGGATTTGATTTTCTTTGTCCGTAAATTCTGTACTTCGCGTGTTCGTTTTTCTAAAATAATGACAATATTTCCATGCATGGTGGAGAAAAATATTTTCATAAAAGATACTGACAGACTGCCTTTCTTCAGGACTTCAATTATATATCTGCATGTTGCACTGTAAGTGCCAAGGGTTTTCCTTTTAAAACTTCTCAACAAAGATAAAGCTGCTTCCAATTTTTTAGTATTTTAGGCAGTATTTACCTGTCTATAACAGTATCCCCATTTTTAACAGTAAATGTACGCTCAAGAGCACAAAGAATACTGCGAAATCTTGATTCTCCTTATATTCATTTCTATTCCGTTTTAAACTAAATATATTATGCAAATCATCGCGACGTATATAAAGACGCGTAAATACAAATTACTATTACACGTGCCGTATATAAACAAATATAAATTAGCCATTCGTAACTATAGTGTGGGGCAACCGGGCAGCCCGCCAGCCAAGTTCTGCACTATTTCATGCATTATTTCTACTAATGTCTCTGTTCACATCATCCGGGCGTAGCTAGCTACTGAATAGCTACGACATAACGACATTCTTAAATCATTGAACTACTGGCTAACTGGCAACTTTTTTTTTTGCTATCAACGCCGAATCTCTGACAGACTAAATACGCAGGGGCGTATTGGCAGAGAAAATTAACCTGCTTTTTTAATTTTTTAATTTGTAATAGGTTTGCTCTTGAGTCTAGTCTAGGTCATAGGTGACAGAGACAGAGTCGACGATGGAGTGAGCTTACCCAGAAGAAGCCTGTTCACTCTAACTTTGAAGTGATTCGGGTTGAATGCGTTCGGAAACACAGACGCAGGTAGTGCGTTCCATTCATTCGCTGTGCGCATCATGAAGGATGGTTGGAAGCGCTTGGTGCGAATTGGTGGAATGGCAATTTAGTTCCTTCGGTATCTTGAATGTCCTTATATAAAAAATCCTTATTACTGATAATTTAGTTAAGTTTCTCTATAAGTGAAAAGTAATTTGTTCTTTGAGAAAACAAATATCTTTAAACCGAACACAGGAGTTATGTACCTGGGGATCTACAAGAATTTGAATATCTACGTCGAAAAACAAAACTTGCCAAGTGCGAGTCGGACTCGCGCACGACGGGTTCCCTACCATTATCGCAAAAAACGGCAAAAATATCACGATTGTTGTATGGTAGCCCCACTTAAATATTTATTTTATTCTGTTTTTAGTATTTGTTGTTATAGCGGCAACAGAAATACATCATCTGTGGAAATTTCAAGTGTCTAGCTATCACGGTTCATGACGCAAAGAAATTGGTACCTACGAAAGACACCGAATTCAAAAAATAAAGTTATTTTTCACTTTGTAGTTTTGTATTTGGAAGTCGGTAGTGATTTTTTTACAAAGAAGTTTTTTTTTATTTTTCACTTTTTACAAGTAAAAATTCCTCCAATCTCGAATCCCAAAACCCCAATCTAGGCCTACTTCTAACCTATTCAAATTTATTTCAAATTTAAAGGTTTTTTTACAAATCTCAAAAAAAAAAATCCAGCCTGCAAAAATCTTGTGTGAGCCTGCAATCTTACTCGATAAAACAGCAGAACATATTTTTCTTATCCCCAGCTAGCGTTTCATGTTATCGGTAACAAATTCAGTGCCCGCGGCGGTAACGGCTAACCGCGTGGTTACCTATCCGGCACAATTTCCGTCGCATCCGAACCGCCGCGATATGGATGCCGCAAATCCAATATCAGATAATCTGCCTTCCAGCAACTCAGCCGTTTATTAAAATTTTAAAATATCGGCAAATATCGAGGAGTTTTATCGTCGAGTTGTTGGCTGATTGAAAAATGCTTGTTATTTAAAATAAAATATTGTATTTCATTTTCTATAATACATATAAAAAAACTTTTTTGCAAAAAAATACTACCGACTTCCAAATACAAACACTACAAAGTGAAAAATAACTTTATTTTTTGTAGTCGGTGTCCATAACGCAAAAAAATAGTTACCTACGAAAGACACCGAATCGGTAGTATTTTTTTGCAATAAAGTTTTTTTATTTTTCCCTTTTTAGTTGTACCTACCTAATAGGCATGTTAGTAAGGTAACTATAACGCCAAAATAGATTTCATGAAACTTGAACATAACCGGTGAAATGAGAGACGCGTACCCCTTAAGAGCTTACTGGCGTGATGTTATGTTATAAAATGGTATAAACAATAAACAGACATGCGATTGCATCAATCCCGAGAGATATGCCGTTATTTATTGGAGAGTTCTGTTGTATATCTCCGAAGTTCTTCATCAGATCATTCGTATTTGTAAATTGTGCATACAGTTGTGTTACCTGATAGCTATAATCTGGCCGTCTGTAAGTCTTGATTAAATAGGTTTTTTCTAGACACGATGGATTACATCTTTGCTTACCATTCAGGTGAGTGTACGAACGCAAGCCTACTAATATTATGAAGAGGTAAAGTTTGTGAGTTTGTGACGTTGTAAGGGGTAATCTCTGGATCTACTGAACCGATTTTGAAAATTCTTTCACCAGTCGAAAGCTACATTATTCCTGAGTGTCATAGACTAATGAAAATGAAAATGTTGCCTATAAAATTCATTCTTTGGCGTGCGCTGAGAAAACTTTTGATAAAAAATAGTAGGTAGGTAGGATAGGGTAGGGTAGGTAGGTAGGATAGGGTAGGGTAGGTAGGTAGGATAGGGTAGGGTAGGTAGTTGACGGAAGCGAATCCCTGGGGGTCAGGTCAGCTAGTCACCAATAAACTAAAATATAAGTCAACTATCCGTAGGTACTCTAGCAAGAAACATTCCATAGTTTTCCTTTACGACGTCACTTTTTACACTCTCAATACACAATATCATCAAAAATCGAGAGTCATCCACGCCATCAAGGTTCGCAGCATACAATATGTAAATAATTATGTCGGTAACAAAAACGATACTGTATTATAATCAGGGCCTCAATTCTCAGTGTGACCTCGCGCTCACGAAGGGCACTAACTACTCAATAGCCGAAAAGTTATTAGATTTATATGAGTTCGCCCTTTTCATTGAAATTGTTAAACAAAAAGGAAATACGTTTTTACCCGACTGCCGAAGGAGGGTAATGTGTTTATCAGTCTATGTATGTATGTATGTTTGTTCCTATGTGGCGTTCTAGAGTCCAAACGCGTTGGCCGATTTTGATGATTCTTACGTCAATCGATTCGTCTCAACCCTACGAGTGTCACTGGCTAAATTAAAATTGGAAAAGAAAAAACTGCCGGGTTTTGGGCGCCATTTTGTGGGGGAAATTTTCTTCCAAACCCATCGTGTGGGGTATCAAAATAAAGGGGTTTAAGAGGTGATTTCAAAAATATACAAAACATATATGTTGAAATGAACCTAATTTAAAAAAACTAAAAAGTTGTAAATAAAAAAAGTTAATTAAAGAAATTTAAAAACCCGACTGCTTAAAAAGCGAACTAAAAAGATGTAAACAAGAAGAAAATCATGCTGAGCAGTCGGAGGATACATATTCGCGAGCTGGCTGACCAAAACCAGATGTATCCTCCGACTGCACAGCATGATTTTCTTATTGTTTACATATTTTTAGTTCGCTTTTTAAGCAGTCGGGTATTTTTTATTTTTTTAATTAACTTTTTTTTCGTGATGTCATTAACGGATGAAGATTAAAAAGTATGAGTAAGGATGTAAGGTTTTTATTATGAAACTCTAAATGACCTTACTGATAGCCTTTGACCTTTAATAGGGGATATCGCACAAGCAATTTCAAGTGCAAATCGGTTGAACTGCGTCACATTGCGTCCATGTGCACGTAGTTTTTGCAATTTCCATCAGTATAAATATCTTATCAGTGAGATATAAATTGAATCGCGTCGAGCCCATAGGAAGGTCGCTTATCTAATAACTTTAAACAAGCAGTACTTGTATATATATATATATAATCTGTATCTCGGAAACGGCTCCATCGATTTTCATGAAATTTAGTATGCAGGGGGTTTCGGGGGCGATAAATCGATCTAACTAGGTAAAATTTTTAGAAAACGTCGTTTTCTCTATTTTCACCCGCAGAACAGAGTTCGGTCGCCCAGGTACTTTAGCTAATAAAGCGTTCAAAGGTTGACCAATTAATTTTGACTTACTAATTATACAATCATAGCTTATCGGCTTAAAGTATTATAGTTCCAGCTGTATATTATTACTACGATCCACAAAACGATGTTATAAAGAATCTGTATCCTCTATTTTACAAGTTTTTATTTAAATTCTCTTTGTGGATATAATGTAATGTATGAGTCAAATCTTGCAACTGAAATTACAAGTAAAATTTCAAAATTCAAAAACTCCCGACACATTTTTATTTCATGCTACATAATTTACCTAGTACATAGTAGATACGCTTCGATCGGTAATCTATTGAACACGTAATTATGACACGATATCTTGCGAAAACACCCCGATTCAAACAGTAAAACGTCCATAACTTTTAAACGGCTGAACCGATTTTATTCAAACATAGCTAAGAACACTCTCGACAAAATCACCTTTCAAACAAAAAGAACTAAATCAAAACCGGTTCATCCGTTTAGGAGCTATGGTGCCACAGACAGACACACAGATACACACGTCAAACTTATAACACCCCTCTTATTCCGTCGGGGGTTAAAAACAGTTATACCCAACCGAGCTTTAAGTTTGTATAAACGTTTGGTTTGGTTGACTATGCACTATAAGCTAAACAGCTTGTTAAATAAGTGGCTTTATTTATTTTTAACCGACTTCCCAAAAAGGAGGAGGTTCTATGTTCGACTTCATGTTTGTTTTTGTTCTGAAATTGGTCCCATTTTAATTTGGTGAAGATCTGATGAAGAACTTCGGAGATATACAACAGAACTCTTCAATAAATAACGGCAAATCTCTCGGGATTGCTGCAATCGCATGTCTGTTTGTTGTTTATAACATTTCATAACATAACATCACGCCAGTTCGCTCTTAAGGGGTAAGCAGATCTCTCATTTCACCGGTTATGTTCAAGTTTCATGAAATCTATTCTGGCGAAATAGTTCCCTTACTAACTTGCTTATTAGGTAGGTACAAATAAAAAGTGAAAAATAAAAAAACTTTTTTGCAAAAAAATACTACCGACTTCCAAATACAAAACTACAAAGTGAAAAATAACTTTATTTTTTGAAGTCGGTGTCAAAATTGGCACCTACGAAAGACACCGACTTCAAAAATTAAAGTTATTTTTCACTTTGTAGTTTTGTATTTGGAAGTCGGTAGTATTTTTTTGCAAAAAGTTTTTTTTGGCCTATGCTGTCCCTCTGCTGGGCAAAAAACCCCCTAATTTTTTAGCCAACCTTATCACCTGCCTTCTCTGACCAATCTGGCAGGAACTAGTACAGATCGGTTTCGGAACAAATTCGCGTCACCATTGTAAATCTAATGACTTTCACCAAATTGACATCCTAAATCTCAAAAGTGTCACAAAAAGCGTTAGGTTACAGCCATCAAAGCTTTTAAAAAAAAGCAAAGTCACTGATCCATTAACCGTGGACTAGACGCGATTGTGTAAGCCGATACATCCTCTCACTCGCGGACACATTTGGCAGACAGTTGCAACACCATCCGTGGTTTAACATAACAGTGGGTAATAAAACTACGAATATTGAATAGCACTTTCTCTTTTGTTTAGCCAACGATGGGATAAGTAGGTTAAGTGTTAATTAAAAATAATGTGATCACTAAAATGTCCTCTAAATCCAGCTAAACTTATTGACAAAAAGAAACTTTTTTACAAAAAAAATCTACCGACTTCCAACTAAAAACACTACAGAGTGAAAATAACTTTCTTTTTCAAAGTCGGTGTCTTTGGTCGGTACCAATTTTTTTCGTTATGGACACCGACTTTGAAAAAGAAAGTTATTTTTCACTTGGTAGTGTTTTTAGTTGGAAGTCGATAGTTTTTTTTTGTAAAAAAGTTTTTTTATTTTACACTTTTTAGTTGTACCTATTAAGCAACTTGCCTTTAGTAAGGTAGGTACTTATAATGCCAGAATAGATTACCCGAATACCATGAACATAGCCGGCGAAATGAGAGTGTACCAAGGTGAACTGTACACATCTGCGTACCTCTTATAGTGTACTACCGTGATGTTATGTTATGAAATGGTGTAAACAATAAACAGACATGCGATTGCAGCAATTCTGATAGATTTGCCGTTATTTATTGAAGAGTTCTGTTTTATATCTCCGAAGTTCTTCATCAGATCTTCACCAAATTAAAATGGGACCAATTTCGGCACATACTCTATCAAACATAAAAATAATTTTCAAAATCGGTTCACAATTGACGGAGATATCGGTGAAAATAAGCAAAAAAAAAAAAAAACATACATGAAGTCGAACATAGAACCTCCTCCTTTTTTGAAAGTCGGTTAAAAATAGTTTTTCATCATCATTATCATTTTAGCCGAAGAACAGCCAATCGCATCACTTGACTTACTTTTAATTTGTGACGCGTTGATGACTTCTTTCAAGTATCGAGGGTAAAACAGTGGAACATTAGCCGAGTTCTACCAAGATCTTTCTCTATATCGGTCTAACAGGAGTCCTATATGTCGGACAATGCAGATTTGCGTTCCTAATAAGCCAATATAAAAGCAGCCTTAACATTCAAGATAAGGATCAAGTCTAAGGATCACAATAAAGCTCCAGCACTAAACTTTTATTTATAGGTTAATAATTTGTGACGCGTTGATGACTTCTTTCAAGTATCAAGGGTAAAACAGTGGAACATTAGCCGAGTTCTACCAAGATCTTTCTCTATATCGGTCTAACAGGAGTCCTATATGTCGGACAATGCAGATTTGCGTTCCTAATAAGCCAATATAAAAGCAGCCTTAACATTCAAGATAAGGATCAAGTCTAAGGATCACAATAAAGCTCCAGCACTAAACTTTTATTTATAGGTTAATAATTTGTGACGCGTTGATGACTTCTTTCAAGTATCAAGGGTAAAACAGTGGAACATTAGCCGAGTTCTACCAAGATCTTTCTCTATATCGGTCTAACAGGAGTCCTATATGTCGGACAATGCAGATTTGCGTTCCTAATAAGCCAATATAAAATCAGCCTTAACATTCAAGATAAGGATCAGTCTAAGGGTCACAATAAAGCTCCAGCATTAAAATTTTATTTATAGTTATTATACGTCAGTATTATCTCCGGTCTGGGCCTACTATTTCATTGCCTGTTTTTTCATAGCCTAGGCAAATAGGACATTTAGACGCAATATAGAGGAATTTACTGTGAGTGAGACAGAAGTGATGAATTTTAGATAGGATAAGATAAGGCTAGGTAAAGCTTATGCGTGTTTTATATTTAATTTTGAAATGGAGGTACGACAAAGTGTGTTAAAGCAGGTTGATATGAAAGATACAAAATTCAATGACGAGATTTATCGAAATACTTTCATGTATAGTGCCCATAATAAAGCCAGATTCACAGAAAGTGACGGTTTCAGTTCCCTAAGCAAAGGCAACAAGCCATCCGAATTTGCGCAACCAAATTACAAGCGGATACCGCTTTTCCAAAGTGCGAACCGTAGTTAAACTTCCCGGCTTATATAACCGTCTGTAACGACTGCCATTGCCAGAGCTATCCGTGTCATAACCGGGAACCTCTGTTCAACGTGCTCTCGAGACACTTATAACAGTTCCAAACACTATAAATAGGATTGCTAGTGGCAAGACGGAAAGGTCTTAACTAATCCCTTACAACTAAGGTCCTATATAATGGGGGCAAGGTACAAATACTTATCAGTGAATAATAAAGGTAGGATAATTCGGTGAATTGCAAATGAACGCTTTAACGGCTGCTTATCTAATGAGGCTCGCCGTGATGCCAGATATACACCCGCAGTCCTTTATTATTTTCATCACACTTGCACGTAAAAAGTATCTAAACATACAGGTTAACTTTGCCGTAATGCCCCATATAAAACCCTCGGGCTTTTTTGTTTGTCATGAAACGCAAGGGCGGTAAGTAATATTTTTTTAATTTATGGCACAGCACACAGGTCATGCAAGTTCAAGCAAGGAGTTTACACGCAATTGAAAAATTGTCTTAAAATGTTATCTAAACAGGAATTTCTTTGCAATCTCGCTACATGCTACTTAAATACTCAACTAATGTTCTTAATAATCGATTTTAATAGTTATAGTATGAAAACGTCAAAATTATTAAATATTTTTACACTCCGTCATGGCTGTATACCTACGTTAGTATTTGCCCTTAAAGTTTCTGAACGAAACACTGTATAATCTGTGGTGTGGGAAAAAAATCGCCAACCGCTTAAAAAAAAGTTCACATATTTCGTAATAACAGCTGTGCTGACTTGTGTATTAAAGCTATAATTCATAATTATTACTCGCAAATGTGATGAAAAACATTGTATGTACCACGGGCGGTACGGGAATTACGAACCTCGACTCAGAAAGCCCTCAGTCTTCGACTTCGGGCTTCTACTAGAGTCTCGATCGTAATTCCTTACTTACCGCCCTTAATACACAATGTACTATTAATTAATTGAGCACCTATTCTCAACTGGGCAGAGCATCCACTTCATTAAAGGCACCCTTCGTCGTCAATGTTAGTCCTTGTATAGGCAGAAGTGTCCTCCAGTCAGCTAATAACAAAAGACAGTCACCAATCCTTTACCAAAGTGAGTATGACGATGTGGTATTCGTATAAGCCCGAGCATTGATCTGATAATATGATGATGGTGTTACTGGTACCTCGATACTCACCGACCACAGTGATGCACCTCTCCTGCAGCGACAGCTCCTTGGCCTTCTGCGAGATCTGGACGTAGCTGCCGCTCTGTTCCTTGATCTGCTTGATGTAGTTGCCTCCCTTGCCGATGATCATGCCGGCCGTCGAGTTGGGCACCAGGATCTTCACCTGGAAAGAAGACGTGGCCGTGGTAATGGAAATGTTAAGAGGCGAATGGGAAGACGTGAACTTGCTGTGTTATAATGTTGGTTGACCGTGAGTGGAACCGGCGAATTGACCCAACGATACAAGCGATTGCGTGACTTAATGCGTAGATAGAAATAAACCTATAAAATTGAGGGTTACTGGATGGCGTACAAACTTAACGTTAAGGTTACACTAGTCGAAAATTCTTCCATACAAACGTAGCCTGGCGATTACTCCACTGTTTGACGATGTACGTTCAAAATAAAAAATGATATCAATTTGTCTCATCTAGCCCTGTATGGAAACAAAAAAGTAAAAAAAGAAAATATATTTGAAAGTTATGAGCGTCGACAGTTCCATATTTCAACACTAATTTTAACTCATCTTTGGGCGGATATAAATACCATAAGAAGGAGGAAAATTGCAAAACGGCCTCCGTACAGGGATAGATTAGTAATTCAACAATGCAAATAATATAAATTTAGTCGTTTTTTCTTGATATCTAGACTCCCAAAGGTCTGTTTATAAAAATTTGCGCGCTCGTTATCGTCCTAAATCATCATCGATACAAATTTGTTAAAGTGCTAATTCGTACGAGAACTAGCTTCTTACAGCTCACCACAGCATCAATCTCTTTCGCACGTGTTGTCAGATGAGACAGCATGCATTTTAACCCCGCCCACAAAATAGTTCGTGCCGTTGACTAGGGGAACCTTAAGGCAAAAAGTTAAAGTAGTCAGTGTGCTATCGCATTTAAGAATCTCCGCTGGCTAATCTCAGCTTTTTCTAAAAGGAACCATTAATTACGTTAGTTCCCTACGACGGTCCAAACGAGCTAGAATAAAACAAACGCCACAGCCTGGCGTTCAAACTCAATTTTATGTTAGGCCTTAAAGCTGAACAGCTTCACTTTTATAGTCTCTAATGGAAGGTACGGTAGAACAAAGGGTGAATAAAAGCCAAATACACAGTAAACTTGATTTTATGTTAAATGGTATTTACCCAAACAGGCAATATTGCTGAGAATTCATAATTTTGAAGGATCCGCCGCCGTTGCCACGGCCGTGGCTATTAGCATTGTTGAATTTCATATGGCATTCTTAATTGTTGTTTATGAATTATTTAGCAGTTCTGAATGTCATTTGATGGTCTCGAAATATTGGATACCGATTATTTTACTGGCTTTATTACCACCACAGTCTTTGTTGTCTACAATGTTTTATACTCCAGCGATTTCATAATATTCAATTCCATTACAAAAAAAATTGGTAGTCAAAACAAAGGGAATACGAAAATTAAGGGCAAGCACAAATTGAAATATTCGCCCTACGCAATTACTAGAACTGGCAGACGTACAAGTGCTAACTTAATAATTGGTTCTTTGTCTAGATTTTTCAGAAAATAATAATTTGTTTGACATTTACGAATCAAAGAAATTTTCAGTAGGAAACATTACGAAGAAGATGTCTTGACTATGATACGATCTATAATAGGAATATAACCTAAACCATAGTTCTTAGCAAGTATTACAGTAATAATACACTGATATAATCCCTTACCGTAGTTACGGTGGCTGATATTCGTTAATTAATAGTGCTGAGACACACGATCTGCTATATAATGGGTAAGACGTACGCCAGTAAAGTGATGCTGTGTACATACTATGTGTGTTTGTTGTAATAGATTTTAATTGGGTCTAGGCCAGGCCATCTTTAGCAGATGTACTCTCCTTGATCTTGTGCTCAGCTGTGGCTGCGAAATGATTTAGCGTGGCTCGTATGACACAGCTTTTTCAATGCGTATCCAGTCTAGTCCAAATGTTTGACAACTATTCTTTTCTTCACTAGATGTCACCCGCGATTTTGTTCGCGTTAAAAGAACAGTAATTATGTGCTATTCCAGACTATAATCTATCTGAGCCAATTTCAGATCCATTCAGCCATTCTGGCGTGATTGAGTAACAAAAACCCATCCGTCCAAACTTTCGCCTTTATATTATAAGTGTGCTATCTATAAGTAGGATAGAATATTTATTTTTCTAATATCCACAATCTTTGTCGAGATTGAGGTCGCAATTACTCTTAAAGTTAACATCCGCAGTGCCCACAGTAGGTCCCCTCCCACAGATGATGTAACGACCGCAGAGTCCGCATCGCATCGCCAAAAAACTAGTAGATCTAACTATACATACAGACGATACAGGCAAGCTTGTATGCAGTACGAGTAGCACTCAACTGCGGTTACATTACCGAGTTCTCTAAATTCTAAGGGTTAGGTTCTCTCTCTCTCTTTTAAGATGATGTAACGACCGCAGAGTCCGCATCGCATCGCCAAAAAACTAGTAGCTCTAACTATACATACAGACGATACAGGCAAGCTTGTATGCAGTACGATTAGCACTCAACTGCGGTTACATTACCGAGTTCTCTAAATTCTAAGGGTTAGGTTCTCTCTCTCTCTTTTAATATAAATTTTATTGCTCAAAGTTACATAAAATTATTGTGTAATGGTAACTTTTAATGATCTGTGCAGAGATTTTACACGATTTAAGGGTGTTAATTGGGAAGGATAAAAACACAGATGGTAAGAATGTCCCACGACCAGCACAGAATTTGGAAGACATCTTTCGGTTGATTTGGTAATAAGCCGACTACCAGAACTAACAAAAGTTTATCAGTAAACAGATCTTGTCTTCTGCATCTTAAATGAAGTATATTATACTTTGGACATCTATAATATAGCACAGAACCAAACGCCTTTTGAGTAACACTTCAAGTGCGGTTGCATTTGTGAGTTCTTGGTGCTGTTGTCTTCGTTTTTCTTTGTGCAGGCACTCGTACCTTTTCCCACACGATATTGATCTATGACCCTGCACATCCGTCACTGCACCGCACGTGGTCGGGCACAATGGCGATATCGAGCACTGTTCCGCTAACGCTAATCAGCCGAGAAGATAAACGTTTTAATAATAAACTTTATTGCTTAAGTTATAGTGTAATGGGAATGGGTACTTTTAATGGTCCGGACTTTTAATTTTATGCGTATTGAGGGTCATAATTTATTGGGCAGTGGAATAATGTATTGGGCGTACCGAAAATTGACCACGGTACGAATATAACCAGCGCAGAATTTTGTACGCATCTTTCTACTTGTATGCTGATCTGATTACAAGAACCAACATTGTATTTATCTATCAGTAGACAGATTGTCTTAATGGTTCTGCATATTAATTGTCGTATCTTGGACTTTGAACATCGATTGCGCAGGCCGTATGTCACAAGATACACAGAACAAGCAACTGAATGAAGGTCTATTCGTACAGAAGCATACGTTTGCCTGTCCCTTCAAGGATTACTAGGAGTTATGAGCCGCAAGTAAATATGCGACGGAACACACAACGTACTTAGGGATAGGGACCGCATTTCTTCGGATCTTTCAAAGACCCCGGGCCTTTGATCTTTGTTTAATATCTTAAGACCCTGGGCACAGCTGCAGAAATTGTTCAGGACAGTTCTGTAGACTTCTAAAGGGTGACCAAGTTTTGTTTAAATCTGTACATGGTTTGGTATATTATAATATGTTGTTTCTAGACCGACATAGAGGTGTTTATCGCGTCGCTCTAATGAATTACGTACGCCGATAGTGCCGGAACGTGATTCGCCAACGTCTGACCTTGCGACGACCACTTAGCTTGTACTACTTGC
The DNA here is from genome assembly GCA_964057195.1 of Orthosia cruda. NCBI lineage: Eukaryota > Metazoa > Arthropoda > Insecta > Lepidoptera > Noctuidae > Orthosia > Orthosia cruda. Next base: position 21,380,155 of record OZ059848.1, on the reverse strand, counting down.
TCTAGTGTACTTTGGTGCAGTAACAATGTACTGCAGTTTAGGTGCAATGGTCCGGGAGTTTTATGATCATTTTTACCAAGTTTTGGGCTAGATATTTGAGAGATTTCTAGAGGCTAAGACTTGACGAGTATCTTTTTCGGAAACGAATGCTTTGTTGCTACTTGGTATTGGTGATTATTGCTCCTTCAGTGGCATTATTTAAGTCCTCTTAAGTGCAGGTGTAAGACCATTTAGGGAACTCCTACGTATGTTTCATGTTTTGGACAGGGGTACCGCACTGAAATTGCCTCAAAGTTTCTAAAGAGTAATAATATGCGAGACGCACAAGACAGATCAGTGTGGCGACGCTTGGAGGAGGCCTATGTCCAGTAGTGGACGTTTTTAGGGTTCCGTACCTCGAAAGGAAAAAAACGGTACCCTTTTAGGATCACTTTGTTGTCCGTCCGTCTGTCTGTCTGTCAAGACCCTTTTAAAATTCGAGCCTTAGAGCTAAAATTTATATCAAATACTCATGTATAATGTCCCTTAATCATCACCCTTAATCAAACGATACAGCCGTTTATGTCGCAAATTTTCGAGACTCAAGGGAATCAAAACCTACAGAGTACTACCCGTGAACTCAGAATCTTGAAATTTGGTACGAAGCAACGTCTTGTAGCACAGATAAACGAATAATTGCGAAAACCGTAAATTTTTGGTCACATCATATAATAAAAATACTTTTAATAATTTCAAACTTACTACCCCTTTCCTCATGAACGCGTAGAGGTATTAAATTAAAATTCATATCAAATACTCAGGTCTATAATACCTTTAAGCTGAGGTTTGTACGGAACCCTCGGTGTGCGAGTCCGACTCGCACTTGGCCGGTTTTTTTGACTGGAATGATGATGACGATGACCTATATTCTTTTCTTTTTCGATTGTCTCGTGTTTGGCCACTATCTCGCCTGATGGTAAGCGATGACGTGGTCGACGGTGTAGCACGCTTGCCTAGAAGTAACCTATTCACTCTTGACTTAAAGACCCCTTAAAGAATAAGTGGTGATTATGTAATAATGACATAAGTTGAATGTAGCATCATAATTTCACCGAACATTTCCATTTAAAACCGCATATAAAACCGGTACAAGCAATTATCAATACAATAAATCATCGTTCGATGGGATCCGTCCCACGTTAGCCAGAGGAGCTCGTGGCTAAATAATAACAGCCGTACGGGTCGATCTTAAGGTTAAGCAACGCTTGACGAGGTCGGGCCGTGGATGGGTGACCATTTCAACATACCGACCGGGTTTCCTCCGTGCCTCGGAAAGCACGTTAAGCTGTTGGTCCCGGCTGTCATTTGAAGATCTTTGACAGTCGTTACGAGTAGTCAGAAGCTTGAGATCTGACACCAGTCTAGTCAAGGGTTACCATGTTACCCAGTTACTGGGTTGTGGAGGTCAGATAGGCAGTCGCTCCATGCAAAACACTGGTACTCAGCTGAATCCGGTTAGACTGGAAGCCGACCCCAACATAGTTGGGAAAAGGCTAGGCAGATGATGATATGAACAAAGGTATAGAGACACAGACCTTTGGGTGTGTCCCTTAGTAGAATAGTCACAACGGATATTTGTGTCTCTGAAGTTGGCTCTGCGATCCATTGCGCAAGAAACAATTTGTCATTGAGTATACTGCATAGAGTAAGCGAGATAGGACGATGCGACATACGTAAGCGAGTGAAAGAGACAGTTATACCATGCTATCATCACCTCCAACAATAACACAAAAAAAAACAAAAGTTCAAAAAACCCGACTGCTTGAAAGCGAACTAAAAAAGACGTAAACAAGAAAAAAATCATGCTGTGCAGTATACATATTCGCGAGCTGACTGACCAAAACCAGATGTATCCTCCGACTGCACAGCATGATTTTTCTTGTTTACGTCTTTTTAGTTCGCTTTTAAGCAGTCGGGTTTTTTGATATATTTTATTTAACATTATTTAGTTAACATTTTTATCGAATTAAGTACATTTAAACGTACAAGTGTTATATACTTTTGAAATCGCCTCTTAAACCCCTTTATTTTGATACCCCACACGATGGGATTGGAAGAAAAAAAAATTGGGCCTCCACAATATGGCGCCCAAAAGCCGCCATTCTTGTATTTTACAATTTTAATGTAGCCAGTGACACTCGCAGGGTTAAGACAAATCGATTGACGAAAGAATCATCAAAATCGGCCAACGCGTTTGGTCTGTAGAACGCCACTTAGGAACATACATACATAGACTGATAAACACATTACCCTCCTTCGGCAGTCGGGTAAAATAGCTACTGCAGAGATACAAAGAGCCGTTGTGAGTATTATTACGTGATTTATGTTTTTTTTTCCCCCGCAAGCTGAACGGGATACTCATGCATATCATAAATATGCAGCCAGTGGTTCCACCAGCGCACATAGCTAACTTCATAATTCAGAATTAATTCTGTGACGTAGGACTGCGGTTTTGTAATAGCATTAAAATTTTGTGAGTACTTTTAATTTTAATGGTGTGGTTTTTTGATGAGTTTTATGTTGATATTTTTGATAGCTTAATTATGACCGAATTTTTAATAGTTAGACAATAAAAAAAAAAAATCTTTTTGAAAAAAAATTTTTATTCTACACTTTTTAGTTACCATTTTATTCGAATAAGGTACATTTAAACATATAATGTGCTTTATATTTTTGAAATTGCCTCTTAAAACCCTTTAATTTGATACCCCACACGATGGGGTTCGATGGAAAAAAAAAAGGGCCTCCACAATATGGCTCCCAAAAGCCGCCATTTTTAAATTTTAATGTAGCCAGTGACACTCGCAGGGTTAAAACGTATCGATTGACGTACGAATCATCAAAATCGGCCTACGCGTTTGGTCTCTGGAACGCCACATAGGAAGAAACATACATATATACATACATAGACGGATAAACACATTACCCTTCTTCGGCAGTCGGGTAAAAATGTTATCTATACTTCCTTACATACTATAAAACAAAGTCGCTTCCCGCTGTCTGTCCCTATGTATGCTTAGATCTTTAAAACTACGCAACGGATTTTGATTCGGCTTTTTTTAATAGATAGAGTGATTCAAGAGGAAGGTTTATTATTTATAATACACGCAGGCGAAGCCGCTGGCAGAAGCTAGTATATTATAAAGAGGAAAGATTTGTATTTTTGTATGTAACGTATAAACTTAAAAACCACTGGACCGATTTGAAAAATTCTTTCACCGTTGGGAAGCTACACTATCCCCGGGTGACATATGCTACTTTTTATCCCTGTATTCCCACGGGAATGGGCACTACGCGGGTGAAACCGCGAGGCGTCCGCTAGTCAGAAATAAAATGTTGCATTGACAGTTTTCTAACTTAATAATATAGCCTATATAAAGGAAACATATATTTATATGTTTGTAAAGGGCAATCTCTAGAAGTACTGATCGGAATCATTCACTGTTAGAAAACTACACACACTATCACTAGCTGTATTTTTTTAACCCGAAAAAAAAACACGGTCTACGCAAAGGGCCACCAAAGGAGCGAAACCAGGGGAAAAAGCTAGTAGAAAATATCGCTATAATTATACTTCAGATTTCTACGGCTGATTTACGAGTGTCATCGGCGCCTGAACCAGGTCGGTATGCACAATAAAGTAACCATTCAATGGATCAAGAGACACAGCGACTCCCGAGGGAACGACGCTGCGGATGAGCTCGCCCGTAGAGGCTCAAATATGGCACCGGTGGGCCCGGAGCCCATAGTGCCCTTACCTTTCGGGTACCTACGCGGTCTGGTAAGAAAACGCACCAGGGATCAACACAGCAAGCTATGGATGGATCATAGCGAATGTAGGCAGGCCAAGGAGGCACTACCCCTCATTGATGGCCGTTTCACGAAAAAGGTCCTACGACTAACTAAGCCACAGTTGCGAGCTGTCACAGCCGTAACCACTGGACATGGGACCTTTAATAAGCACCTCTTTGTCTTAGGTATCACGGACAGCCCACTCTGCAGAGCTTGCATGGTGGAGGAAGAGACGGCAGCACACCTACTCCTAAGCTGCCCTGTAATCGCTGGCTACAGGGCCAAATACTTCGGCAACCCAGGTACCCTGCAGGAGATCGTCGGCAGCACCAGGGCGCTGCTGGCCTTCCTCGAGGAGCTGGGGTGGATCGAATGATGTGACTGAATCCCACCCGTACGCAAAATACGCGCTTGGTCGTGGAGTTGCGGAAACAGCCCGTCGAAACTAAACTAAACTACTTCAGATTTATAATTCTCTATTGAAGCTATAGGAATTTGGGTCACGTTAATGACACTTATTCAACCACTAGCTATGCACGCGGCTTCGCTCCCGTCAAGTGCCTACCCTACCCTACTTACCTAGACCTACCTACCTAACCTACTTACAAAAATCACAACATTCTAACTCTCCGACAAGTTTCAACTAATAATAATATTAAAATCGGTATTTTTACCGAATCACCTTGACCGATCATTCAAATGAGGATAAAAAAAAAACTAAAATGTTGTCAGCTCGTGCGACTGTAGTATAGTTGTCATTCGAAATAATAGAATACTAGTTGTGCCCGCGGCTTCGCTCCTGTCAACTGCATACCCTACCCTACTTAACTTGCTACCTACCTACCAATTTTTTAACCGACTTCCCAAAAAGGAGGAGGTTCTATGTTCGACATTATGTATTTTTTGTGTATGTTCACCGATATCTCCGTCAATTGTGGACCGATTTTGAAAATTCTTTTTTTGCTTGAAAAAGTATGTTCCGAAATTGGTCCCATTTTAATTTGGTGAAGATCTGATGAAGAACTTCGGAGATATACAGCAGAACTCTTCTATAAATGACGGAAAATCTCTTGGGATTGCTGCAATCGCATGCCTGTTTATACCATTTCATAACATAACATCAAGCCAGTACGCTCTTAAGGGGTACGCAGATCTCTTATTTCACCGGTTATGTTCAAGTTTCATGAAATATATTCTGGCGTTATAGATACCTTATTAACTTGCCTATTAGGTAGGTACAACTAAAAAATAAAAAAACTTTTTGCAAAAAAATACTACCGACTAGTTTTGTATTTGGAAGTCGGTAGTATTTTTTTGCAAAAAGTGTTTTTATTTCTAGTGTAATTCTTCCGCGGAGAATCTTACACCGCCATTCGGAAAATGTCGTCAAATGCACAACGCCATCTATCGGAGACGGAGAGTCCGAGTATCTGAATTGCGTGTGTTGTGATATTTTACTTCTTGAACACTTTGCGATTACGATGAAACAAAAACTAAGTTATACTTCAAGTTACGCACAATTTTATGTATAAATGTTTATTTTATTTGGGAAATAAACAGATGCAATAACAAACATAAGCATACAATTAGTTCAACACAATCCAGAAACAGTTTCTACAGATTAATATACAAGTAAATTAACCTAAGTGCCAGAAGTTCAGCAGTTTAAAGAAGTCACAATTTATATGCCAAAATATTTCTCATGCAAAACCTAAATTTGGGTAGAGAAAGGTATCTATATTGATTTCGTACATTTTACTTGATGCGTGCACAACTAAACAGACGAACAGACAAATATTCAAAAAATTCTGTAAATGGGTTCTGTTGGTCCTATGCTTTAAGACTCAGGCAATTATGTTTTAGGAAATATTTTCGATGTACAAAAACGACTTTTCTACAGATATATATTATAGAATAAATCTCTAGAAATTTATTTTGATTAATAGTGGTGATATATAATAATACCAATCGAATACCAATTACAAAATGTTACAACTCTAACCTTTGACACATCTCCGTCCTTCTCTAATTTCCAACACGCTCATAACACTGGAGTGGGTCGTATTGATTAGCAGTCACATATTATATGTTCCGTTATGTAAAGAGCACGGCTATGTACACCAGTGATAAGGTAACAGATAACACGTCACGTTCTATGTACATTATCATTAGGAGCTCCACTGAATGTAGGGAGAGATTGAGAATTAATTGTGGCGGATTATTTTGATATGTTCCCTTTAAAATTATAGGTTTATTTTAATGTATACTCCTTTTAGTTAAAATAGAAAATTGTTAACGTGTTTCACAACACAGACAAGTAGAAAAAATAAAATAAAAAAAAATCCCTTCGCCCTACTGGGGCAGGCTAAGGTCTTGGATCATACCGCCTCGTCTTCAGTGCATAATATCCTTCTTAATTAAAAGTAAGGCCAGAGCCACGTCTTCAGTATTCATTATATAGTCAAAATAGCTATTTATGCAACTGTTACGTTATGGACGGTCTTTTAACACGAGTGCCATTTTTCGGTACAAGCGTAGCGCGTACCGAAATAGGTAGGCACGAGTTATTAAAAGACCAATAACGTACAGTTGCATACAAGATTTTATCTACGAAGGTAGGGATAAAACACAGATATAGACAAATGAGTATTTCAGGAAGTGTGTTTAAGTATTTCATTTCTCTTAAACATGTCTTAATTTTTCTGGTAGTAAACTATTTATAGCCGCAACTGCTCTATTTGTTATATCTGGTGGATTATTTTCGATATCACTTGATGTTGAAGACATTTTTAATAAAATTTGGAATAAAATTTCACTCAGAAAAATTTGCCCGCGTCCATTTTATTTTTATTTTTTTATTTAGTCTTGATTAGGTATAAGGCAAAGTTCTTGTAGCCGCAACAGCCAAATAGTATATGATAGTTTTGTTCTAAACTTGTTCCATTTTTAAAAACATCATTTACATTGTCTCGATTTCGAAGTAATATTATAGGTACCTGGCTGTATGTTCAGAATGTCTTTGCTTGTGTTATAGAATATATGACGATTCGCATAATGCAACCCGGTGTCGTTATGGGTATCATAATGAAACCGCTGTCAATTTTATAATTCGAATATAACGAAACCGAAGTAGATAAACATAATAATATGTCTCATATCTGTGTTTTCGTCATAATCATGTTGTAAAGTAAGGTCATATCCGGATCATATCCTTCTAATAATGTTTGCTCCCAATGACAAATAACTTCTTTTTATACTGTAATGTAACGATTGAAACAAAGTCTTTTGACACAGTAATGTTTTATACATCCCAGACTAGTAGAAGGAAACAAAGATGGCTTCCTATTTCCTTTTTTTGGTTACATATTTTTAGGGTTCCGTACCTCGTAAGGAAAAAACAGAATCCTTATAAGATCACTTTGTTGTCCGTCCGTCCGTCCGTCTGTCTGTCTAACAAGACCCTTTTTTCTCAGGAACGCATGGAGGTATCAAGCTGAAATATCTATGAAATACTCATGTCTACTGTCCCTTAAAGCTGTGATTTCTAAGCCAACGCAATCAAAAGATACAGCCGTTTATGCCGCAAATTTCCGCAAATTTTCGACACTCGCAAGGGAATCAAAACCTACACAGAGTACTTCCCGTGAAATCAGAATCTTGAAATTTTCGACACTCGCAAGGGAATCAAAACCTACACAGAGTACTTCCCGTGAACTCAGAATCTTGAAATTTGGTACGAAGTAACGTCTTATAGCACAGATAAAGGAAAAATTGCGAAAACCGTAAATTTTTTGTTACATGATTTATGATAAAAATATTTTTAATAATTTTATAAAAACTATACGGAGAGGAGAGGAAAGTGGTGGTAGCCCTTTCCTCATGAACGCGTAGAGGTATTAAATTGAAATTCATATCAAATACTCAGGTCTATAATACCTTTAACCTGAGATTTGTACGGAACCCTCGGTGCGCGAGTCCGACTCGCTCTTGGCCGGTTTTTTTACTATGTCTTCTACCCTGTCATTGATGCTGTATATAAAAACAATACATGTTTTAATTTCTTTTTCTTTATTCCTACGGACAACCGATAATGATCGCGTATTTCATAGAAATGGGCAACGCCCAAGTTTCGGCACAACACCTTCAGCATTGAAAAGCGTAATTTTCCCATAACGATCACAACACTCGCACAATGTTACCCCGGGTTTGATAATAACGACAGTATACCTACCAGCAGTAATAATAAATCACTCGTGATGGATGCGATTCCGTCTGCGAAGGCTTTCACGCGATGCTTTGCTTCCAAATTGTTATATTGAGGCTCTGACCTCTATACACCCCCCGAGTGCTCAAACTTTCGACGGTATTTCACAGATTAGACTGAATAATAGAAATTTGTGTTAAAAGTTCTGCACTGAAAGTTCAGGAGTGAAGAAAATTGTTATTTAGACGGCTTGATCTTTAACCATTGAAAATTGTTTGGCTTGTTTTTTATTTAAATGGTAAGAACTGTGATAATGTTCAAAGCTGGGACACAGACCTCGTCTATGTGAGAGGGAATGGGCTGTCACATTTTGATTAATCATTGATGAATGTTGAAGCTGTGCGATATATTTATCATCCACCTGCCCTTTATGCCAATTTATTTGGGGTTGGCGTAGCAAGTCTCCTTCTTCCGTACATCCCATTTATGGTGGCCATACACCATCCTTCCTATCGTCCAATCGGCATGACGCTGCAGGCTTGATCCAATCTGCAGTGCCTCCATATACACCACACACGATCAGTTTAAATTGTCAAATCGGCAGCGACGTTCAGTTGAAGCCATGGCGTCACCCGTGACAGGCGACAATGACAATGTTTTAGCCGTTACCAAAAGGTAACAAAAAAACAGAAAATATGGAGCAGAGTGGTGCAAACAGTGGTTAATTAAAAGAAAACAGTTTACAAATTTATTAAAATAATTGAGGATTACACCAAAAGATTATTGTAATTATTTACGAGTGAATGAAGAAACTTACTTGAAACTTCTAACGTTAGTTACTCCTCTAATTGAGAAGCAAGACACTGTTATGAGAAATGCGATCTCGTCTATCACCGACAAAAATCTTGACCTGACGAAACTGACGATAGGCGACTGCCATACACGGTCCAATCGGCATGATCAAGCCAAAAGAATCAAAATTCGATTGTGCCGTCAAGTATAACTGTCATGCCAATCCACTGCCACACACGGTCAGTTCCAACTGATCCAATCGGTAGCGTCGTGCCGATTGGACGATAGGAAGGATGGTGTATGGCCACCATTTCGGCAAAAGCAAATGAACATTCTATGGGTATTTGGTTATGTAGGCCTTAATACAGAAATGATGGGCTGACGATGTTTACCTGTACCAAACGGTCGATGGAACAAGGTTGGAAGCAAATGTGCGGTACTAACAACATACTGCAATACAGCGAAACATGTTTGCCAAGCGAAGTACACAAACAATCATAAACTCAACGCCTTTTACGGTAATTAGAAAATACAGAACGCTGCTAGCTATGATTCTTACAATACTTCTTTTGCTTTGTTTCCTAGCGAAATATTATGGCGAAATAGCCAGACTAAACTGGAGATCTAATTCTAAAAGCCCTAATTCTGACTACCGGGTTCTAGTTCCGGCTTAAACCGAAAATTTCCAGAAAGCTTATCGTAAAGCCACAGTAGACCCGTACACGTGCCACTGAAAATTCGTTACCACGGAACTTCCTAAAGGTCACCCGATAGGCATTCGTTTCACAGCAAAGTCTTTGTAACCCAACTTTTCCCTTTTCCGTGTCTGTCTGGAAAATATCGGGCATTGAGGAAAGAAAAATATTTTTTTTGGTGAACAGCGGACGCCGCATCGAATTCTTCCGAAACCGTCCAGCACACAAAGTGGCCTACCTCAAATAAATACCCGTCTCTATGAATACAAAGTTGGCCCTTAACTGCGGGCGTCCATTTGCATGCAAATGGTCTGATATGGAGGCCTAAGGGTTCTGCTTACAATCACAATTTGATTTTCATTTGGCTAACCTGCTGCGAACACAGGTTAATGTTCTCACATCAAATTACTGCGCTAAATGGAACAGAAACATTAATGGTTGTGCGTTCACCGATTAGAACTGAATCAGTTATTTTAAGAGAGAGTGGAGCGGTTTTCGAAGATGACAAGTATTATTCTTACTTATTGTAAAGTGTTGATACAGCTCTCCAGCCCCGGATCTAAGGGGGGGGGGGGGGCAAACCGGGGCACTTGCCCCGGGCGGCAGTTTCATGGGGGCGCCAAATCCTTGAGACAAGAATTCGAAATATCGAACAAATGAAGCCTCTTTTCCTGCAATCTCATAGGTTTTTATCAAGTAATCGAATCTTAATATATTATGTTTGAAAAACAAAATTTTCTAGCATAAAACTAACATTTTTAGCCATTGAAAACAAAACTGCCTATGCGACGGACTACTAGGAGCTAATAGATTTTTTCGCAGAAAAGAAAGCACGCCGTGTAAATAGTCTTTCCTGATATTTTTTCTGTGTTTCTGTTTTATGTCCCAAAAGAAAGTTATTAGATAATAAAAAGTTTAAATTTATTAAAGGATTATTATTTTAACAAATGGTCACAAAAATGCTACTCATTGGCAGATTTAACAGTTTTCTCAAAAACTGAAGGGAGGGGGCGCCACTATCAAGGTTTTGCCCCGGTTCGTGAAAATCGTAGATCCGGGGCTGCAGCTCTCAAGCTAACCTCGTTCAAATAAAATTTCCCTCGTCGTTACCGATTCAACGAAATTCATATATTGGAGCCGCGCGCGTATCCGAAGGCTTTTCCCTTTCGTTAGGATATCGTCACAGCTTCCTCCGTAGCGAAAAATGATAGCTTCCTTTTAAGGCGAGATACAAATTACCAGTTATGTACAAATTGAAATGTCACCGACATTTTGTGGATTATAGGGCTGCTCAACAACTTTTTTTCCAGATCAATGTGTTCGAGCGTACGTAGATTGCAAGAGAGATACAGGCTTGAGTTTGGCTTTAGGAGCTTGGTCTAAATTTCAGTGACAACTATCAATGGCCAACTTAATTTTTTGAATTATTCTTCTGTTTGTTAAGTTGTGTCAGTGTCGAATAAATCGTTTGGATGCTTATCCTAGAGCGTGACTGGTGACGTGCTTAATGTTGCCAGCATAACTAATCTATTTTAACCGACTTCCCAAAAAGGAGGAGGTTCTATGTTCGACATTGTTTTTTTTTTTGTTTATGTTCACCGATATCTCCGTCAATTGTGGACTGATTTTTAAAATTCTTTTTTTATTTGATAAAATATGTTTCGAAATTGGTCCCATTTTAATTTGGTGAAGATCTGATGAAGAACTTCGGAGATATACAAACGAACTCTTCAATAAATAACGGCAAATCTCTCGGGATTGCTGTAATCTCATGTCTGTTTAATGTTTATACCATTTCATAACATAACATCACGCCAGTACGCTCTTAAGGGGTAAGCAGATCTCTCATTTCACCGGTTATGTTCAAGTTTCATGAAATCTATTCTGGCGTTATAGTTACCTTACTAACTTGCCTATTATGTAGGTACAACTAAAAAGCGAAAAATAAAAAAAAACTTTTTTGCAAAAAAATACTACCGACTTCCAAATACAAAACTACAAAGTGAAAAATAACTATATTTTTAGAAGTCGGTGTCTTTCGTAGGTATCAATTTTTTTGCGTTATGGACACCGACTTCTAAAAATATAGTTATTTTTCACTTTGTAGTTTTGTATTTGGAAGTCGGTAGTATTTTTTTGCAAAAAAGTTTTTTTATTCTTCATTTAATCAATAGTCATATTTCATTACTCGAAACTAATAATTTAAGTTAAGCATAATTAATGTACTAGGTCTTACTACTTGCATAGAATATGAAAAAAACACATAAAATTTCAGGGTTTTATTCCATTTTAATTTCAATTCATTGTTAATTTCTTCTTCAACAATTTGTTTGAATGAAGCTGCTGCCACATCACTCTTGGGTTATTTGGGAGAGGGTGCGTTCAGAAACACCAAAAGAAAAATAATAAAAATGGATTATATTACATGGTGCCGGTCCTATCCCGCTGGTATATTTATATACCACCCAATAACCAATACTGTCAGGCACTGGTAGGACGAAAATGTAGGGAAATATTTGTATAATGGCATCCCTAAAAATTACCGCCCATGCCACGTACGCGTCCAACGCCATTTCTATGTGGCCTGCGCCTTAGATTGACAGAAGAGACAACACATAGACAAGTGTTATTTTTTTTTACCTTTTGAGGGATTGATCTTTACTCTTTACCCCATCAGATCAGCAATAAGTTATCAACGCAAAGAGTCTGGTAGACCAACATTCGTAAAGACGAGGAAAGCCAAGAAAGAACCTGGTGAAAAAAAAACCAATTTGGTAAAGAACTATACCCAGCTGTTTATATATTGCAACAGTTCGAGTTAATGAAGTCCCATTGTCCGTAAACAAATTAATGAAGCACACAATATGTAGTAAACAGGCGACTGTTAATTTTATCTAATGCAACAGTGCCGTTGTAGATAAGCTGCACTAACATAAACTCATTTCACGTTCGCCATATGACATAAATACTGTTTCTTACTACTAACATTAAAACATCGTTTATTTCATTAGCTCCGGCATATTAAAACTTGGGAGTTATTCGCTCTAAAAGGATGCCTTATGAATACCAAATTGGAATATTCCATTTCTACTGTATTTCGGTTTCGTCATCACCAACAGTTGAGTCATCACCCACTGCCTTCCCCTTTTTACCCGACTGCAAGGAAAGGGTTGTTTCGCGCTTATTTACAAGCTTTTCTTTAGTTTCACCTGTCCCGTCCCCTGTGTGTATGTTATCATAACTTGCAAGTTAAATTTGTATCTCTTCCTGGTGCTTGATTGAGCTGTAAACTTCCACAATGTTTGTCTCATGAAAATGCAATTTTTAAATAAAAGGTTGGTTCTGACATACTGCCCGGTTCTGTGCATCCCACCACATCCCAGTTGCCCGCAATTTTGACGATATCGTCCACCAAACGTTTTGAACTGTCGTTATCGAAAAGGTCGGTCACGATATTACAGAAATTCGGTGTCAGTTTCGAACAGCCTTTGTTCCGGCCGAGCGTTAATTGAAAGGGACCAGCAGTGGTAGCAATCATATAACCCTATCCAAGTGTTCGGTGTAGCTGCTAATCGACCTAGATCACAGAACCTTCCCATATTTGTTTATCTACCTAGTATCTCATACATCCATAAACTCACGCCTTTTTCCTATGAGGTTAGGCAGAGAAACAACAGAACGCCACCTGCTACGATCCTTACATACTTCTTTTGCTTCACATTCATACATCTAGTCATACACACACGCCGGTTATGAGTACTGCGCACCTGGCCTTTCTGAAGAACATCACCTATAAGGTCTATGTTGTATGTCTTTCTAGGGCGTCCCCTCCCGGCGTTTCCATTCACGTCTGCCTTGTAAATACCTTTCGTTAGTCGCCTTTCATTCATCCTCTCAACACGGCCAAACCATCTTAACATACTCTTTTCAATTTTAGTCACTACATCTTCTTTTAGACCACAACGCTGTCTCATTTCCTCCTTCCTCAATCTATCATTTAAATTTACACCACGCATACTTCCCAAGGAGCGCATCTAGTATCTCATATTCTACCAATATTTAATCAGATTCTAATTTAATATTTTACGTGACAAACATATCCTTAACAGTTTGGTTATTATAATCCTTTATTAATGGCATGCACGTTCGCACGAGATGTTTCTATATCTAGAGCAAAAACAATGTCTATAAAAAGTGGCTAGAAAACAATGTTTCCTCAGTCCAATTATGATTTATTGATCATTGTGATCAGTAAGCCGGGCACGTGTTGCGAGCACGTGGCCCGCCCTCGCCTCGGTCTGCACTAATTTAATATGCCAGCGTTGATACCGTTTAAAATCGTTCACGCCATCGTTGGAACAACGTGAAGAAAATTTGTTTAATGTTTCATAGGCGTCTATTATGAGTTAATCGATAGCGTGTTCATGGAATGTAGACCACAGTGTTCTTTGTCGATAGCCGAAATTTCGTTAGTGGTCATAAAATTTTCATGTTACGAAATTTGGAGCGTGAAAAGAGCTCTTTTTTCCTCAATGCCCAAATGTACTTGATTAATATTTTTTTTCCTTTACTTTAGGGGATTTAGTTTCCGGTCCGCACTTACTTTGTCTTGATTTAATTTGAGATAACCTTTATTTTTAACCGACTTTCAAAAAAGGAGGAGGTTCTAAGTTCGACTTCTTGTGTGGTTTTTTTTTTGTTTATGTTCACCGATATCTCTATCAATTGTGGACCGATTTTGTTTTTTTTTTGTTTGATATAGTATGTGCCGAAATTGGTCCTATTTTAATTTGGTGAAGATCTGATGAAGAACTTCGGAGATATACAACAGAACTCTTCAATAAATAACGGCAAATCTCTCAGGATTGCTGCAATCGCATGTCTGATAATTGTTTACACCATTTCATAACATAACATTACGGCAGTACACTATAAGAGGTACGCAGATGTGTACAGTTCACCTTGGTACACTCTCATTTCGCCGGCTATGTTCATGGTATTCGGGTAATCTATTCTGGCATTATAAGTACCTACCTTACTAAAGGCAAGTTGCTTAATAGAAACAACTAAAAAGTGTAAAATAAAAAAACTTTTTTACAAAAAAATAACTTTCGTTTTCGAAGTCGGTGTCCATAACGAAATAAATTGGTACCTACCAAAGACAACGACTTCGAAAAAGAAAGTAATTTTTCACTTTGTAGTGTTTTTAGTTGGAAGTCGGTAGATTTTTTTTGTAAAAAAGTTTTTGTATTACTGTATTTTTATTGTTATGATCTAATTTGACATCGTCTATATTTAGTGCTAGTTTGACACCTTAATCTAAACATTAATTGAATCTAATTTGATTTCAGTGTTATTTTGTTTTTAATTTTATTAATTAAATATATGTAACAATAATGTGTAAGCTATGGTTACCTATATAGAGTGTGCATAGCATGATAATGTTTTTCAATTTATATATTTTCTGTAAGTTTTTGTTACGTTACTAAATGGTGATCCTAAATAAATAAATTAGTACTACTAGATACTTAGATCAAGGTTAATTTTACATTTAATATTTTACTACTGATCCATTATTTTAATATAAAGGTTAAGTTTCGAAAGTATAGCCTCTAATTAAGAAGTCTCAACGCCGCAGTTGCTTTCAAAAGATACTTAAAATAATAGTATATATTAAAAGTGCACAAGAAGCACCCTCTGAACTAATAGTGGCCTTAATGACTTAAAATTTCAAGAGTGAAAAGCCGCGTTTGCCGCACGGACAAGCCGGGCTGCCCTGTCACTGAGCATACTTGGCTTAAACGGCTCTGTGGAAGTTTCCCTGCGATAAATTAACTGTTTCACAACTAATTGTTTTATAGTGGCTGTTTGCTGCTGAATAGCGAAGAATAATGTGTTTACTGAAAGGAGCCTCCTCACTGAGACCATTCACGTGTAACGAGCATTCGACGTCGAATATTCGAGTGGTGTGGACGTTGAGCCGAGCGTTACAAAGCTTGCACGCAAGCGCGAACTTCGGCCGGTGTGGACGTCGCAACGATCTTCGCGGAAACGGCTCGCATTCGAATTTTCACGCATATAAAACCCTCGAAAGCGAGTACTCAGATAATTAAATCAATTAGTATGTATGTAGGAATATTACTAATACTGGCCACTTGTAAAGCGAGGAACAGTTTCTTGATCTTAAGTGTTTGTGACCTTCTTGTTCAATAGTATAATCGAATGACATTTAACGAGGTCGTGTACAAATGCTCCAAGCTCGCAAGGGAATGTTCGACTCGAACGTTCATAGTTTTGCTCGAAAGTGAATGCTGGGCTCGCTGGGAAGATTTTTAGCTCGCCTACGATTGCTTGTGAAAGTGTTAAATCAATTAGTATGTAGGTAGGAATATTACTGGCCACTTGTAAAGCAAGGAACAGTGCCTTGATCATAAGTGTTTGTGACCTTCTTGGTCAATCGTATTATTGAATGAATGACTTTTAACGAGATCGTATTCGAATGCTTCAAGCTCGCAAGGGAATGTTCGACTCGAACGTTCATAGTTTTGCTCGAAAGTGAATGCTTGGCTCGCTGGGAAGATTTTTTGCTCGCCTACGATTGCTTGTTTACTTATTATCGAATGAATGACTTTTAACGAGATCGTATTCGAATGCTTCAAGCTCGTAAGGGAATGTTCGACTCGAACGTTCATAGTTTTGTTCGAAAGTGAATGCTGGGCTCGCTGGGAAGATTTTTTGCTCGCCTACGATTGCTTGTTTACATATTATCGAATTAATGACTTTTAACGAGATCGTATTCGAATGCTTCAAGCTCGCAAGGGAATGTTCGATTCGAACGTTCATGGTTTTGCTCTAAAGTGAATGCTGGGCTCGCTGAGAAGCATTTGTTGCTCGCCTACGATTGCTTGTTTAGAAATGCTCACGAAAGAATGCTCGCAGTGAGGACGCTCCTTATGATATTCACGTTACTGTGCGGACGATAATTAACGGCAATGAAAAGATCATTGAGACGATTGCTGAAGTCCATGTAAGACTTCACGTGATCAAATGTAGTAGAAATTGTCATGAGCAAAATACGTTGTGAATTTCAGTATTTCTCCCAAAGCATAAACACGCCGTTAGCCGTATTCGCCAGGATACAGCGAAGAACATCACTACACGCAATCGCTTCGTCGAAACCGAATTTCTGGCTCGTATCTACCGCCCTGACATACATAGTACGCTGCGCATAGTACACACAACAATGTAACGAAGAGGCTGAACAAATATGTAAATATAACAGTTTTGGCACAGCGCGGCAGCATTCAAGGCGCGGTACTCGGGAACGGGCATAAGTACATAATTGTTACATTTAGGTACAATTGTTCCGCTGTTTTTTTTATGTTTCGGTGTATTACAAGATGTTTATAACCCTTTATACATTGTATGAGAAATTTTATGCAGTACTAAACATGCAAAATTAGGAGCCGTTAAATTATGGTGGGGTTAATAGAGTAGGTATTTGAAGAAACTGTACTGGTAACAGTCAGATTTTATAAAGACCTAATAGAAGCAAGAGCAGTATAAAGGAAATTTTTACAGCTGAAGAGTTTGTTTGTTTGTTTGAACGCGCTAATCTCAGGAACTACTGGTTGGAATTGACAAATTATTTTTGTGTCGGATAGTCCATTTCTCGAGGAAGGTTATAGGCTATATAACATCACGCTACGACCAATAGGAGCGGAGCATAAATGAAAAATGTTGCAAAAGGGGCAAAATGATTCCTTTTTGAGAGCTTCCGTTGCGTGCGCTGCGTAAACGGTTTAAGTTACGCATATATCATGTAATATAGAATTGTTCCTCTTTAAATATTCTAAAAAAAAGTCCGCCACAGCATTTGTCTATCTTTGAAGATTGACTCACTATAACCTTTTTTTATCGTAATCGAATTTGTTCATTTGCGAAGGAGTTTAGTCAACATATATCTTATATATAAAATTCTCGTGTCACAATGTTCGTTCCCGTACTCCTCCGAAACGGCTTGACCGATTCTCATGAAATTTTGTGAGCATATTGAGTAGGTCTGAGAATCGGCCAACATCTATTTTTAGTTAGGGTAGGTAGGATAGGATAGGGTAGGGTAGGTAGGGTAGGGTAGGGTAGGTAAGGTAGGGTAGGGTAGGTAGCGTAGCGTAGCGTAGGGTTGGGTAGGTAGGGTAGGGTAGGTAGGGTAGATAAATGTTTGGTGTTTTTATGGCAAAAAAAAGTTTGCCGGGTCAGCTGACCCGGTTATTATTATTATAAAGAGGAAAGATTTTTTTGTTTGTTTGTTTGTACCGAATAGGCTCCAAAACTACTGGACCGATTTTAAAAATTCTTTCACCGTTGGGAAGCTACTCTATCCCCGGGTGACATAGGCTACTTTTTATCCCTGTATTCCTACGGGAACGGGAACTACGCGGGTGAAACCGCGAGGCGTCCTCTAGTATATTATAAAGCTGAAGAGTTTTTTTTTGTTAGTTTGTAGGGTAGGTAGCGAATAAAATCGGAGCCATCCACATATTCCACACTTCCTGAATCCGAAATCCGTATAAAATAATGGACAATACGCGCGTCGAACATTACACTTATTTAAGGGTTCCGTGTAAACGCTGGCCATTTGTCTCGGTTCCGTACCGTGCCCTTGCTCACAATGTATACGCCACTCCCGTTCCGTATGCGGACGCCATGACAGGCGTAATTCGATGATTGAAGACCCAAGATACCCCAGTTTTTGCTTACGCTGCTACATTATCAAATATGGTTCGGAGGGGGTTATCTAAGTCGAAAAACAGGACGGAAACTGTCGTAATTTATGCACGGCAAAAAGTTTACATCCGTACATTAAAATACCCAAAGTGACCCTTAATGTTTTGTTGCAAGAATATCTGCCTTTATATTCGGTGTCATTATGTAAAACGCTGCCGGTTCCAAAGAGTCTAAAACAGTTTTTGATATCTCTTTCTTATCCTAGTAAAATTTTGGCCGGGACGCCCGCACACCAGCAAACATACACTGCAAAACTTCGCCCGAATTTGAAGTCTCCACGATCATAAAAAGATGCTCAATGTCGCACGTTAGCTTTACTTCTTTGGTCGTATTCCTCGCAGAAGGAAACTGTCTTACACATAGAAATATTAAATACAGGAGAAGTGGCAAGGGGGCGTGTCGGTGTCCGCGCGACGTGGTCACAGTGCCCATGTTAATCATCAATCATGTTTCAAAATATCACAGCGACTGTTCTATTTATGCAATAAATACATTGCTCCTTAACCACTAGCTAAGTTTGTCGCTAAGTAACTGTACAAGCAATGTAAAAATTACAAAACGAAAATTTATTAAGCGGATGCATCGCGTAGTACGGCCGCTGCTTCTTGCGACGAGTTAGTGATGTGCTTGTGCAGATGTTTTTGTGTGGGTAAGTTGTACGGAGCATGGTAAATACGCGCTGTGTTTGATGAGATACTCGTAAGGTTTATATTTGATTCTGTAGTACGTTCTGATTTAAGAGTTGCGGGTGTGTGCGCGACTGCGTGTCTATTTCTTTTTCTGAACTGCATGTGTAGTAGTTGCCGTGTGGTAGGGGCAAACTGGAGACACAGGTTGCCGATATATTTCGTCTCCTTTTTTATTATATCTATGGTCTTACAATTTTATATCGATTTCATACAAAGCCTCTTGTATTCGCCTTACCTCTATATAATATGTTCAGTCATACCTGCTTATCCCTGTCCTGAGGCATCTTGGTGTCGACGCCTTCCGGGAAGGGTTTGACGAGCTCCGGTTTCTCCTTGATCTTGTCCATGATGAAGTCCAAAACCACCATGATGCCATCGACGGAGCCGGTAATGAGGCATGCTCTTTCTGTGGTGCCTGTTGACAAGAGACGGTTACAGAAAAGTTCATTAAGAAATGTAGAAATTGCTTCACCGACAAGACCAAGTTCAAATGCTTTGTTTACTGCAGATTCAAGCATCAGATTTGTATTGTTCGCTATCTTAAGACTTCTTGTAAATGTTCCTGCGGACAGGGATAAAACAACCGGTTTATTTTCTGGTCCTTCTGTTCGCAAAGGGCCGGATGGTGAGATAAGCGTTAATAATTACGCTGCTTTATCCGTCTAAAGCAAATTTTGCTTCATTTAAGGGGGTAAGTAAGAGTTTTCCTTCAACAAAATCAGAGGCATTCTTGTGAAAGCAGAATATCATCGATATCGCATAACTCTAAATATTAAATTCAAGGATAACTAAAACACGTCTTTATTTACCCGACTGCCGAAGGAGGGTAATGTGTTTATCAGTCTATGTATGTATGTTTGTTCCTATGTGGCGTTCTAGAGACCAAACGCGTTGGCCGATTTCGATAATTCTTACGTCAATCGATCGTCTTAACCCTGCGAGTGTCACTGGCTACATTAAAATCGGAAAATAGAAAAATGGCGGCTTTTGGGCGCCATATTGAGGGGGACCAAATTTTTTTTTCCTAACATGTGGGGTATGTATCAAAATAAAGGGTTTTATGAGGTGATTTCAAAAATATATAACACTTATATGTTTAAATGTACCTTATTTTATAAAAAAAATAACTAGAAAGTTATAAATAAAAAAATCATAAGACCCGACTGCTTAAAAAGCGAACTAAAAAGACGTAAACAAGAAGAAAATCATGCTGTGCAGTCGGAGGATACATCTGGTTTTGGTCAGCCAGCTCGCGAACATGTATCCTCCGTCTGCACAGCATGATTTTCTTTTTGTTTACGTCTTTTTAGTTCGCTTTTTAATCAGTCGGGTTTTTTGTTTTTTATTTATTTAAGTAGCTTATTTTCGCACCAAAACGAATATTTCAGTGTTCAACTAGCGGAAAAAGTGAAGCACTTTTGTAGATACATAACGAAATGTTGATTGCGATGGAAATATATGATTTATTTGTATTCAAGCGAAAGCTTCAAATTAATCCAACATCAGTTTTAAATAATAACTCTATGAAATGGAATTAACGAATACGATAATAAATATTTTTAATATATTTCGCTTGATGTAACTTTTAATCAAATTAAGTTTCAATCTAGGATTAAAAGTAGTTTAAAGTCAACTGAGAAGCTTTCAGAGTTACAAGTAAAACTTCAAATTAAAAAAAAACCCCGACACATTTATCTTGCGAAAACATCCAGATTCAAACAGTAAAACGCCGATAACTTTTGAACGGCTGAACCGATTTTATTCAAACATGAAGAACACTCTCGACACAATCACCTTTCGAACAAAAAAAAACTAAATCAAAATCGATTCATCCGTTGAGGCGCTATGATGCCACAGACAGACACACAGATACACAGCATCATACCTCAAACTTATAACACCCCTCTTTTTCTGTCGGGGGTTTAAAAATGTCTCAGCCTGCATGAAGCTTCGATTCAGAAAGTTCCCTGTATTCTGGACTGCATTCAGCAAGTTGGGAATACATTTGGGGTAATTGAATCGCATTGGTAGCACCAAGAGCTCGTGGCTAATTAATAACAGCCGCACTGGACGATCATCAAGGTTAAGCAACGCTTGACGAGGTCGATCCATAGATGGGTGACCATTTCAGTTACAGTTTCCTCCGTGCCTCGGAAAGCAAGTTAAGCCGTTGGTCCCGGGTGTCATTTGAAAGATCTCTGACAGTCGTTACGAGTAGTCAGAAGCTTGAGATCTGACACCAGTCTTGCCAAGGAGTACCGTGTTACCCAGTTACTGGGTTGTGGAGGTCAGATAGGCAGTCGCTCCATGTTAAACACAGGTAGTCAATTAAATCCGGTTAGACTGGAAGCCGACTACAACATAGTTGGAAAAAAGGCTAGGCGGATTGATTTTTGGTAGCACCAAGACCGGTAAAATTCTAGTCCTAAAACTTATGTTTCTTTATACAATCACTCCATGGACGTTTACGAAACTGCGCTTTCCAGAAATAGAACACTTACCTCCAATTTATAAATAGTCCCAAAAATGACGGATAGCGATCAAACGCTCGCCAGAATCTGGCAGACGATCGAGAGATGAGCGTGCAGCGCTGACTTATATGCGCTCATTAGAACTTGTACTCTTCATTTGCAAAGAGGATATTTTGACATTAATTGAAAGGAATGTTGATGTGAATGTAATTTATTTTTCAACACACTTGCTCATAAAGTGGCTCTAATTTCACCGCAATTAGGCACATAATGACACCTGTTATCAAACTGTGACTTTTTCATTACTATTATTCACAAGTGAGATAAAGAGTTTCTTTTTTTTATTTATTGGTTGAGTTACTTTGTTCTTAAAAAAGTTTCGATACAAAAAAGATCGTGCTCAATAGTAAAAATGCAACACATTTCATGCAACTTCGTATTTAAATAGATAATTTCAACTTGTATGTGTTTAATAAATAAAACTTTCACTTGTATTTTTTGTTTTTCTCTGTAATCTTGAAATTCCCCATTTTGTACGTGGCTAAAACGCTATCCACGAAAAGCAAAAAAAAAAGAAAGTAACCTCATTATTTTAGTCTATGGCCGATCGCCATTGTTAGATGCGCGCGCATAGGAAAACTGATTAATTTTGCCCGCCATTGCGAAAAAAATTTCACAACTCGTTTTCACTGTTGGAAATGAATTGTTTTTATTATTTTCTTCACAAGTGTATTGAAAAACGTCGTATGATACACGTGAGTATTGATGTTCACCGTCCTCGGCTCTCTTAAAATCCTCACCTAACGGCTCGGGTCTCAATGGCGCCTCAGCGGTAATCACCAATATTACACACTTGTACCATAGTGTACTATTATCTACACTCAAAACGTAATGTTCCAAATATGAATTCAAAAAATATTGCATAAACACGTACTTTATATTCGTAGATAGGTAAAATAAAAACATTTACAATGCAACATTTTCCTTCGATTTTCAAACAACTGCATCAAAAATAACTTTTTAATTTATATAGCACACTTTTACTTTTTAATTTTTTGGCGCCTAAGTCAATGAGCCCGCATTGACTTAATGTAGAAAAATAATGTCATTGTCTATGAATGCGCGCGCTGCGCAGTCATGTGCAATGAGAATCTAAATTGCCCACACTACCACGTATTTTTTCCGTTTCCACTTTTGTTTTATTTCAACTGTATAAGTGAAGATAAAATAGTGTATGCAACGGCATATAATTAGGTATTAAAACACTCGCGTGTTAATATTATAACATTCGGCTTAGCCTCATGTGATAAACCCGCGCTCGTGTTTTAATAACCCCTATTATATGACCATTGCATAAACTACTATTATTAAGCATTTGTAATTGCATCTATCTATGCCACGCTAAACACCCAATCGAGCCTTTTTATACTTAGACTATTTTCCCTTATCTCAAGATTTATTCTCGAATTATACTAACGAGTTAACAGTTAAATTAAGCAAACAAAATTTATTATTGACGGCTGCAAGCTATCACCGCCTTTTCTTTGTTCCGAATTACAATCGCGACACGCCTCAGACGAAAACAATCGTATTTCCATTCGGAATTTTACTGAAAAAGGGAAAATGTGACTTAAATAAAAATACATATTATCAATTGCCTCGGGGTGCTCCAAATCGTACAATTACAGTTCAGATTCCGATTCCCTTTTGTGGGGGTTCGAGCTAATCAAGGTTTAAGGGTCGCCTATCAGCGCTGGAGGGTTATGGGGAACGGCACCCGGTGTTTCGGCATTATTGATCGGCGGCCGGGCCGGGCCGGGCCGCGCGGGCCAGCGCACAGCCCAAATGAATAGGCCACCGACACGCGTTATTTGTGCCAAAGTTATATTGTGATTTTATCAAGACTTCATTTTGCTAAGTTCGATGGAAGATTAATGGTGTTTGTAACTAATGTTTCCCTGTGAATTTATGATAGAGATAAATGCTTTTGAGTTTAATACTTATTCTTTGTCTGGCGGCCTTCGCAGCCGTCCTGAATGGTTGTAGAAGTCAAGCGAACGTTTCATTTCCTTTGCGCTATTTTGGTATTTTCCTAACAAAAGAATTATCAACAGTTGCTGATCAACGAATCGTATACTTACTAGTAACATTACGGGCGTGTTTCTCAATATTTCTAGGTGATGAGCTAATTTGTTCCTCTTGATGATGCAACGCTTACGTTCTACACCTGCGAGTGCCGTGTAAACGTGTGTTTCTGTTACTACAACTTGCTTAGAATATCAATGACGGTGCTTGTTGCAACTTAATTTGACCAATTTGCTGCAATTTTCTGTTGTTTGATTGAATCATTATATTAATTGGACTTTTTGTTTGTGGATAAAAACAAATCGTTGTATAATAGTTCAGTGTGTTCTTGATCCCCGGGCTTACACATGACCAAATTCTGTGCGACAATACGTCTTCCAAAGACATTTAGTCTTACTAGCGAACAGCCCCGGCTTTGCACGGGACAAATTATATACAAAAACCTTCCACGTTTATCGCTCTTTCTATGAGTAAAAACCGCATCAAAATCCGTTGCGTGGTTTAGGAGAAGTTAGCGGAGAAACAGACAGAAGCAGACGACTACTTTGTTTTATACAATTTGAGAAGAGATGACATTCAGAGAACAATAATAATCTCGAATGCGATCATAACTGTGGTATTATTAGCTTAGATATTATTATATAATAAGCAAATGTTGTTAGAATTAGTTAATTACCTTGATAGCGTCTATGAATGCCGATATATTATTATGGCCGAATTAACATTTGTATTTTCCTGTTTCCAGCGCCTTGATGGAGCCGTAATGTTCTCGACTTTGGAATAATATACATATACACTAATCGTCCCGCCATGAGTTTGTTTCCTTGTATATATGGCCCTTATTACGTAACCTCTATTAAGGTTAGGATTTCCTCTATTATTTATTAACGTAAGTCTTAAACTTGAACTAATGGGATGTGTCTACGGTGTCTACTCTCTGTTTGCAGTCTTGGGGAACGTTGTTGTAAATCACAACAATGGGCACGTGTGGCAGTAACTTGTAATTTTACGATTTGTTGAAAAAGATCAAAAAAGGGAATATGTATCCTCCGACTGCACAGCATGATTTTCTTCTTGTTTACGTCTTTTTAGTTCGCTTTGCAAGCAGTCCGGTTTTTTGTTTTTTTTATTTACAACATTTTAGTTTTTTTTTTTTAATTAGCTACATTTAAACATATGAGTGTTATATATTTTTGAAATCACCTCTTAAAATCCTTTATTTTGATACCCCACACGATGGGTTTGGAAGATTTTTTTCCCCCCACAAAAAGGCGCCCAAAATCCGCTTTTTTTTTCTTATACAATTTTTATGTAGCCAGTGACACTCGCAGGATTAAGACGAATCGATTGACGTAAGAATCATCAAAATCGGCCAACGCGTTTGGTCTCTAGTACGCCACATAGGAACAAACATACATACCGTAATCTGGTCCTACTTTGCTCCTAAGGTGGTAAAAATGCTCCACTTCCGAAAAAATATTAAATCTGATTTTGCGCACTGATACTTTACTATTTAGTAGAATCCAATATTTTTATCTGAAAATATTGTTATTAATCTAGCAACACCATAGTTGACAGATGTCAAAGTCAGCCATTATTTTTTTCTGTGTGTGGTCGAAACGCATCGCTCTTCGAGGTCAAAATTTTAAAAGTGAGTAAAATCTATTTGCATCTGCATCATAAATAAAGGTGATTTGCATCATAAATAAAGGTGATTTTATAACACATCTAATTTTTTATTACCCTGTACTATCGGAGCAAAGTAAAAATGACTAAACAAAACTATGCTCCATTGAAAAATAAATGACAAACCTGTGAAGAGAAATTACGGTGCAAAGTTACCCCCTGCATAAGAACTACTTTGCTCCAAAAGAAATAAAAAAAATAAAATACTTGGTCACTAAATACAATAGTGTATTTAATGTCAGGTTAAACTTTAATAGTACTATTATAATACACAATATATCACATTACTGATTTAGGCAAGATTTAAAAAGATGTGGATTAAAAAAAAAAGTTGGAGCAAATTTTGGTGCAAAGTAGGACCAGGTTACGGTACATAGACTGATAAACAAATTAACCTCCTTCGGCAGTCGGGTAAAAATGGACTAAGGATGGTTCCTGGGATAGTTAGGGCTTAAGTACGTAATCGTTTTGCATTAAGTCTCCTAAGACCCAAAAGTGGGAAAAAGGACCACTGCTAGAAAGATTTAGTTTTGGCATCATGAGGAGAAGTTAAAGAGGACGGAGAACATTTTCCAAAGAACCAAACACTTGCCAGAGTCTCAAGAATAAGGAAAAGAGTGTGCCGTCCTTTCTTCACTTCTAGCGGAAATGAAGAAAATTTCCTGTGCCTGAACGCTTATTGTTACCGAACAATACCGTGCAGATTTCCAATCGATAAAACAAAGTGCAATATTGTTATCGACTGACGACTTACAAGTAATAACTGTTGTACCAAGGCCGTCGCTATGAGGCATCGCCATCAGCTACTGTGTTACATTAGAACAAATACTTTTTTACTGCCTTTTTATACTTGCCAAACAGTTACACAAATGTATTCAGTATTCACCCGCAAAAAAAACCTGGACCTCAGCATATACCGCTTGCGTCACATCCGCCATATTCAAATAGGAAAAACTAAAAGCAGTCGCACATAAAAAAAAGGTTTTATAGATTCGTAAAATGTAATAAATACAGAAATATGTCGAGACATCTTTGGCGTCGGCGAACAGAAACCGCGGGAAATTATGCAACGAACTGACAGTGTCATACACAACCGGTGCAGTGTTGCCAGTGGCAGATAGTCAAATGTTACATGAGACATACCAAAAAGTTACATTTTCATGAGAAAAGTTACGTTACCTTACTTCATGTGGAAAACGGCACATAAAATACAACAAATTGACAAAAAAAAAACTAATATGTAGGTACTTAGCGGAATGCGCCAACTATTCGAATTTTCTTGCGGGCGGGCCCTCCCCCGCGACTAACACGGGTAAATCCGTTGCGTTTAGTTTAGAACATTCAAATTACAACGAGAAACAACTATGTAGCTAGGTAGGTACCTAACCTACTTGGTCGCATTAAAGAAAAGATCGATACGAAACCAAAGTTACTTAACAATGAGTAATAAATTGCTAAATGAACTTCTTGCAGCTATGTGCAGTGCATGGCACACATAGGATATTACGTTATTTGACTCAATCTTGATATTTAGTTAACGATTGATACAAAAATAAACTTATTTCAGTTGCAAATACGACTTTGTTGTTGATTTACTGATTCCCTAAATAATTTCTTATTTAATTAAACTATGATAAATATAACATTTACTAACCAAGTATTGTTAGCACAAACAAGTCGAAAACAAACCAATCACTATACTATTGACGAAATAAATTTAATAAATAAAATTACATCCATAGTTATTAATTTCGTATTTATTTACTCTTCTTTGGAGATCATATAACTTTGGCAAACAAAACACGACGCACGCCGGAGTAAGCGGGATAGAAAGATTTAGAAATACACGTGAGTGAGTGAGTGAATAAAATCAGTATGCTTAGTGCGAGTTTTATAAACGGGATGGTCGCGTAAACGTTTACGCAAATTTGTATGGCGCTGGATAAGCGCCACCTAGTGGCGTACGTGAGAACTATAAGTTCTGAGTGCAAGTTTATAAAATATTACGTCACTAGTGACAATCGACTACATCTCACAAGTAAGCGCGTCATTAAGCACTTATATCAGCGTAAACATGCTTTTCGCGAGTGTGAGTTGTACTTTTTGACAGTTTTGACATCTCGTATCGTAAACAATATCACTTGTGAGCGACTAAGCTTGTCACTGATATGTTTGCGGTGAGAGCGCTGTGAGAATGATAAACTTACCGAGTTATTACATTTAATTATGTTATAACATATACCTTTATGGTATATTATGGGTTCTTTTTCATTTCTATCACTTCTAATAGTTATGGAAATGGGATTGGTAATTTAAAAATCGTCAGTCAAATTAATTATAACAGATTACCAAGATTAAAAAATGAAAATTCAATTTTAACTAATTACATAATAACAATCTTGACATAAATAAAGGTAAATAAAAAAAAATAAACCAAAAACAGTGTCTGAACTGGGGATCGAACCCAGGACCTCACTAGAAACTATAGATAGACCATCCCTGCGATCATCAATGAAACCACCTGGCTTGCAGCATATCGATCCTGGGTTCGATTCCTAGGTCAGACACTGTTTTTGTTTTATTTTATATAACACATAAAATAACTCTGTATAAAAATTATGTCAAGATTGTTTTACGTAATTAGTAAAAAAAATATTTTTTTATCTTGTTTATTTAAATATTAAATTATGATGTTATTAGTTTAAAATTTTGTAATTACATTTTACTCTTTTTATTTCATTGTCCAATGTTCATGTAGCCGAATATGTTTATATGGAGCAACTGCCTATCTGACACTACACAATACAATAATTAAGCAATAGATGCTTGTGTTTATAATTTGAAAGGTTATATGCCTAGCGAATCCACAGAGCACCGAGAGAGTGCGTGACGTCAGCGGTCGGGCGCCGAGGCTCGCTCGCACATGTTTTCATTTGATATTTTTTATAATACGATGAATACTTGAATAGGCATTTTAGACTGTGCCCATTGTGGTTTGAATGTATGATAAGTAGTTCGTTTCGATAGTAGTTCGACGTCGCTCATTTTTCACAATTAATGATAAAATCACAGAATATTATTAGAACAAATATTCTATGTCTACAATATTTGTTCTAATAATATTCTGTGATTTGTCTGCTGAGACACGCACAAGCAAGAATTATGCCACAAACAGCCAAAAATATAGAATGTCAAGTGTCGACAAGTGGTCATGTAGTACCCGATAACATTTTAAATAGTAAGAGCAGTCCAAAATTCCAAATCCCCAAAACACCACTTCAAAGGCAAAACATAAACAAACTTCTAATTTCTAACTAAAAAACACGTTATAACCACTACTATTTTAATAGTGTGTCAATTCCAATAGGAATAGCAAATAAAAATGTCAACCTATTTTGTCGGTTTATTAAATGATGAACGCGTCTCACAGTGACTACACGCTTGCGAGTCGTTGACTGCTGTAGCAACACACACTCGCATGTTTACGATAGTCGATACCGTCGACGTATACTTGCCTTTCACGGTGATGACGTTCAACGAATAATTTTATTAAACTCGCACTAAGCATACTGGTCACAGGTGCGACAACACGACGAACAAAAGCTTTCTTAGATGCCTTCCGTTTCACGATTATTTTTTATTTGCGGGCAAATATTTTAATATTTTAGTAAGTCCTAAAAGTTATGTAAAAGTTACATTTTGAGTCGTGTTACATGGAGGTTACATGAGACGGTCACAAGTTACGTAAAATGTAACAAAAGTTACGTTCTGGCAACGCTGAACCGGTGTTATTGAGTAACTACCTTGACCTTGGAAACGTTGCAAGCTAACACAAACAATTCTAAAGCCTAACGTTACAACTTTAGCGACTAATATCGTTTAGAACATGACATTATCGCTTGGTATTAGTCCAATGCTAATAATTGAGAACAGTGGGCCAAAATACTGTAGGTACCTCGTTTGATTTCGTAGGTTGGTACTGCGTTGGCCCAAATGAATCTGTCGCCGCATTTGGCGCGAACATTTGTTTGGTGCAGTGCTGCTAAATTGCGATGGTCTGCAGTTGCATCGTGTTTTGTGTGCGAGTGGTGTTATCACAATCGGTCGGGTAGCACCGCGCACGGTCAGCGCAAGGCCACCGCCATAAAGAAAGATTATCACTATTATCCAATTATATATGCTATTGAGTTATTGTAGTACTTCGCGCGAAGATATTCCGCGTGTTTACACACTCCGTTATGAAACACTCGAATATCAAGTGCTTTGCTTTGCTATAAATCATTTGTTACGCTCACACTATTGAGGTCAGCTATTCAGTACGCTTTTTATTTTCATAGTTACCGTGAGCAATGTCAAACGGTATTCCACCGAAGAATTTTTCGTTTCTTTTATATTTATTACATTTTATTGTTTTACAGGTTATGTTAATATTTCCTGCTTCGTGCAAGAAACTTGTTAGTTCTATTATTTCTAAGTCAATCAATAGATGGCAGCACATGCCACGCTGATAGTTATAAATTCCTCGATTTCGTACGCAATAAAGAACACAGCAAATAACCCCATATTCATTACAGCACAAAAAGAGATCAAGGCAACCAATCCTAATTCATTGGTGATCTGAATATCAAGTGTAAATATTGTCTTTGAATTTGCATAGACACATCCACCCATAGAGTAGGCACAAAAATGTCATGAAATGTGACGCAGTGGTCCGCGTCACGCGCTGACGTTGTTTCATAACGCCTCTGCTGCATGCTCGCCTGGTACCTAAAACTGAAAGTGATCTCCGCAGCAGAACAATAGCACTCATACATAGCGAACAAAAAGTATTCTAGACTTCGATGTCACGGTGTCAAGACAAGAGTTTTGTTATTTTTAGGTCAAGGTCTTCAAAAGTAAGTCAGCAGCCAACTTGCAGTTCTATATTCTAATATTTCTTCGACGCCCGAATGACAAGTCCGTTGACGAATGACGACTTTACTACAGTCGCACGAGCTGACAACATTTTTAGTTTTTTTTATGCTCATTTGAATGTTCGGTCAAGGTGATTCGGTAAATACCAATTTAAATATTATTATTAGTTGAAACTTGTCGGAGAGTTAGAATGTTGTAATTTTTGTGACATTTAAAATAATAATAAAGAAAGCGACGCTGGAAGTCTAGCTCAAGGATATTGTGAATCTATGACCAAGGAAGCTAGGAAGATTTATAGTGTGACCAGAGATTATAAAAATGTTCTCGTCAACGTCATCATCGTCATTTGTCAGCACCGGACAACGCTATTAAAATAAATATTATTTATAATAGATAGATACAGTTTATGTGTAATAGAGTGCATAATTTATTATTAACATTGGCGTGAGCCTCGACAGTGAAATAAAAATAAATGTTTATAAAACGCTTGTCATATAGGTATTTTTACTGTTTATTTATTTCAAACAGTTGATATCTTTTTAGTATTACTTTACTGGCATCGTTTACTTAGAAAAAGTGGATAGTTTTATATTAAGCTGTTATCGCGCCCAAACTTGAGGAAAACTTAGCGAAAAACTACTCATAACAATTTATACTTTACGGGCCTTATGTTTTACCCACAGAACAGAAAAAAACACCTTACCAAACACAAGAAGGAGCAATATAAAAGAAAAGATGGCAACATATTTTCGAGGTTATACGATTTTACCTTTTCTGTTAAACAATACTTTACAAATACCACAATGCAAAATATTTATAGAATATTTGCGTCTAAAATATAATTTCAGTTTTCATTTTCATAACTTCCTATGAAAACAGAAACATCAGAATACAATGAACAACAAGTAAAATTTCAAAATAAAACCTCCGGACACATTTTTATTTCATGCTACATAATGTATCTAGTAAATAGTAGATACGCTTCGATCGGCAATATATTGAACACGTAATTATGACACGATATCTTGCGAAAACACCCCGATTAAAACAGTAAAACGACTATAACTTTTGAACGGCTGAACCGATTTTATTCAAACATAGCTAAGGACAGTCGACAAAATCACCTTACAAACATAAAAACTAAATCAAAATCGGATCATCCGTTTAGGAGCCACAGACAGACATACAAATACACAACAACACACGACAAACTTCTAACACCCCTCCTTTTCCGTCGGGGGTTAAAAAGACATGAAACTCTATATTGTTAATACAGAAAGTCTACAATTCCTATAAGCCTAGATTTTTGCCTATAAACACTAGAATTGTCTTCCTCTAATCCCGAGTTAGTGATGATAGGACTACGATGTCCTTCGGGAAGGATAAGCCTCGTCACAATTTATTCCGCCTGTGGCCACAACTCACAACCCTTTTACCTCCCATTTAAGGCCAGCATTGTCCAGCACCGGCCAATAGGGCCACGGATAATCCCTTATTGTCATGCATGATTACATTTTCATTCCGACCAACCATGACAAAAGATATCAGATCCAATGTCGCTTTTATGTAACACTCTGATGGCTCAGTAGCCAGTAGTGTACGATCTAACATTCGGCTTCGGCTTTCAATACAACCTTCGGCTAAAATGGGCCAAAGCCGAACGTTTCTAGCGAGTTCAAAACGTTTTGAGAATACTTTCATTGTGCTTACAGGGGGGTGACCACAAGCTCTTAGAGTAAGGTTATTTTGAGTTCGAGTAAGGGACAGATGTATATGACGTGTATACATCTGTCACTCAAAATAACCTTACTCTAAGAGCTTGTGGTCACCCCCTTCTTCTTTTTGTGTGAGGTGTGGCCACCTCTGGTGTCAGAGTTGATTAAGCCGCCTCTGGAAATCCCCACAGGCCTCTGACTTGGCTATTTCAGACTTACATTATAACTATATAAGTCCAGGTTTCTTCGCGATGTTTTCCTTCACCGTTGCCTATGATGTCCAAGAAAATTAACATTGGTACTTGCCCGGATTCGAACCTACGACCTCAAGCACGACAGGCAAGGTCTTAGCCACTGGGCCACCACGACACCCCCAAGCTAAGGTGTCGAATTCCCTGCCGGAGTCTTTGTTACCTGATACCTACAACCTAGGGGTATTTAAGCCTGGAGTGAATAGGTTACTTCTAGGCAAGCCTGCTTCACCGTCGACCACATCATCGCTTAGCATTAGATGAGATAGTGGTCAAACGCGAGCCCAACGCAAATAAAAAGTGTCGAAATTGAACGAACTTTTAACGAATGCGTGAGAACCCGATCTATGAGGCAACGGGCGGGGATCATACCCCGTAGGCCCGGCCAGATGACATAGCCACATCACAGATAAAATAAAAAATTGCTGGCAATCTTATACTGAATTAGATAAGACAATTTTCGGCCAGAGCTGAAGGTTCCATAAGACCTTCAGCTCTGGCCGAAAATTGTGGCGATAGTCGATTAATCGGCTTCGGTTTCGGCCAGAAATCAGCCTTCGGTTAGACACTAGTAGCCAGCTGTAGCCTACATAACACAAAAGAACCTGTATAAAAATGCTTCGACGTAAACCATCTAGTTTTTCACGACAACTAAACAATGGAACAAACATATCGTCGAGTTCACGATGCAACATTAATTTGTAATTAACATTTATTGTTCGAACGAGTTCTAATGTCATTACAGGCAACACTGATGGAAAAAACTTGCTTGTAGTTATGTGGCTAATGATGATTGTGGAAGTGAGATGTGCATCAATCATTGTGAAGGTACAATGAAGTGGAATTATTGCTACTGCTATGATTACAACACTTGACAATTTGATGAAGGTTGTATTTGCAATGTTTATTAATTAAAACTTCATGCAACACAGAGATACGTAGGTGGATTGAATGCCTTTCGCATATCTACCAGTCAACCAAACGCGGTGGAGATCCTACAGGGCAGATGCATAGTTTTGTAAAAATATACTAAAAAAAATATTTAAAAAAAACAAAAACCCGACTGCTTAAAAAGCGAAATAAAAAGACGTAAAATAGAAGAAAATGCAACCATTCCCGTCCCGAGCGAATATGTATCCTCGTATGTATGCTCGCCGACTGCACAGCATGCATTTCTTATTTTTTACGTCTTTTTAGTTCGTTTTTTAAGCAGTCGGGTTTTTTGATTTTATTTATCGACAACTTTTTACTATTTTTTTTTAGAAAAGTGTTATATATTTTTGAAATCACCTCATAAAACCCTTTATTTTGTTACCCCACAAAATGGCGTCCTAAATCCGACATATTTTTCTTTTCCAATTTTAATGTAGCCAGTGACACTCGCAGGGTTAAGACGAAACGATTGACGTAAGAATCATCAAAATCGGCCAACGCGTTTGGTCTCTGGTGGTGGTCTTCGACAGTCGGATAAAAACTTTTTTGCAAAAAAATACTACCGACTTCCAAATACAAAACTACAAAGTGAAAAATAACTTTAATTTTTGAAGTCGGTGTCTTTAGTAGGTGCCAATTTTTTGCGTTATGGACACAGACTTCAAAAATTAAAGTTATTTTTCACTTTGTAGTTTTGTATTTGGAAGTCGGTAGTATTTTTTTGCAAAAAAGTTTTTTTATTTTTCACTTTTTAGTTGTACCTACCTAATAGGCAAGTTAGTAAGGTAACTATAACGCCGAAATAGATTTCATAAAACTTGAACTTAACCGCTGAAATGAGAGATCTGCGTCCCCCTTAAGAGCGTACTGGCGTGATGTTATGTTATGAAATGGTATAAACAATAAACAGACATGCGATTGCAGCAATCCCTAGAGATTTGCCGTTATTTATTGAAGAGTTCTGTTGTATATCTCTAAAGTTCTTCATCAGATCTCCACCAAATTAAAATGGGACCAATTTCGGAACATACGTTTTCAAACAAAAAAAGAATATTCAAAATCGGTCCACAATTGCCGGAGATATCGGTGAACATACACAAAAAAAAAAAAAAAAACAAACTTGTAGTCGAACATAGAACCTCCTCCTTTTTGGGAAGTCGGTTAAAAAATAAGTCTGATATGTCTAGATGATTATGAGGTATTGTAAAAGAGCATCCTAATATGCCTAAATTCCTGGCTTGGTCCTCTATCCTCTTCTTCCCTTCTATTTAGATGTCTTGGCCCTTTTCCCCTTGTACCTTTCTCTACCTTAAAGTTTATTCATATTTTATATAAGACGTAGTAAAGTTAGGTAATATAAACGTCCAACTAACAGACGTTTAAAAACATGATTAAATATCTATCGAGTCAAAGCCACTTTAGCAGCCGAATTAAAAGTCAAATCTATTTCGCCATTTGCTAATGACGAAACTCAACACAAACCACTCTCGGCCAAGTCTTGGACATTTTTTAAAGTTTCTCTATTACAGTTAGCATTAGCAGGTATGCTGGTATGTATTCACTTTTATTTTAGCAACGGTGACATCAGTGTCATGTATCACTCCTCGCCTTGAATCTTCATTGGATGATTGCAGTATTTAGAATGGCCATCGCATATTAGATTTCTGCATTATTCTGTTTTGTAATGTGTCTTCGTTAGCGCCGTGTGGGTTAGAGCTGATCTTCATTATTCGTGGTGTCGTAAGAGGGAGGTTCAAAGGGATTATACAAATTGGATAAGCGCTTGACTGACGGTTTTGTAGTGAAGTTTCACGTTTGGGAAGCTTGTCATGGTTAACGTAAAGGCAATAACTGAAAGGTCTTATCAGACGTTAAGAGGAAATACACACGACTGAAATCAACCGAGTATATTTCCGGCATATTCTAGATATTCCATTGTGTTTATTGGAAGAATAGTCAACCAATATTATCTCTATATAGGTTTCATTTTCAACATTATTATCTGGAAATGAAGTAACAGATGAGTAACCGTTATATAGAATTCACGGTAAGAATGCATGGTCTGACTGCCTGTCCTGGTCTGAACGCAAATATTTGCAACCTTTTCCTCAATCACTCTTTCGATTTGCACGCGAGATAAACCAAGGTAAACTATGAGAATTATAAATTATCATCTCATTATAATTTTGCCTCTGTACAGCCCATAATCCAACTCAAAAAAAGCAAATTCCCGGACTGCTAAACTATGTCATTTAAAAAGGCCTACTTCAAAACAATTGCCGACATTGCCGTTAGAATTTGAAACATTTCGTTGGAACCCAAAACCACAAGTGCCATAAATGTCTGAAAGCCTCGGTAATTTAAACGCTCCTAGGGTAACATTCGACACATTACTTTCTTCTAAAAACCACGGAGCTGGATAAAGATGTCTCAGCTCCCGTAATCCTCATGGGAGCCCGTAATGACTTAAGTCCGCCGTCATCTCTTTAATGGCTCACTTACTTTGAAACACAGTTAGTTCGGCGGGAACACTTGTACGAATAGGACTAATAAAGCGTTGATCTCTGGAGATAACTCTCGCACTTATACGCATTGGATCGATCCGATCAAATCCGAATTTTAACGAGCACTTACGAACGCCAAATATTACTTTTTAAGGGACTACGGACGTGTCAACCTGAAAGACTGTCTTCCAAGTTATTTTCACTGGTTGAAATTGATACTGTTGAGTAGAATGTCGGAGTGTTTAAATCAACTTGCAATGATCCAGAAAATTGGATCATATTAATTGGAATCGGAACGGTTTCATATATCGGCGATTAAAAAAGTTTTTTGATGCGTTGAGTTGTGTTCAATTAATGCACAAAATAAGTAAACGTTTTTCTGTTATAATGTTGGTGGAAGCCTCAATAATTCTCACGCAGTGTTGGTTTATTTGAATGATGACGCAACTATACATGTGTCTGTATCGGAATCAAATGTTTCGTGTACTTGGATGATTGCTTTAGCGTCTCTAATATAAGTTACGTAACATCAAATGAAGTAAAGTTAAATTAAGCATTCCGTATTCTTTTGTGTTCCTAATTAGGTTAATGTTACGTCAAAATTCAAAGTGCCTTTTCAAGTTACACGACTCGAAACGGAAAATGTTAATAATGTTTTACTTATTCGTCTGTTAGCATTACATTTACTCTGGCTGTGTTCTTTTTATAATTATCAAATACCGGGCAAAATGTTGAGGAGCAAAAGTACAATTTAGTCATTTTCTTGTCTGCAATTATATTGACATAATCTCCTTTACAGAGGGAAATGAAGACGAAAAGAAAATGAACAATAATTGAAAAGAAGGAAAAGTGTACAACAAAAAGATACGGTAATAAAGCAGAGTTATCTTCAATAGTGAAGTTAGAGGGAACAATATAACAATGTTCAAGGACCGAGCGAGCAATGCTCATGACAACTGTGACGCAACTCAATCGATATGCGAATACATTTCGATTAAATTACACAAAAACCTACCACTTATACAATCTGTGCGTTGTTGAAAACACGAGCGATTACCATCTCTATGTAGAAGACGATAAGGCAGAGAAATGTGAAGTGGTGATGAGTGTGGTAATTTATTGGGTTTGAATAAAGAATATTTTAAATGTCAAAACTTGTGCTAACATTTACATGTATGATCGATGGGCAGATTTAAACTTTTACACAACGTTCTAAGAAATTTTGTGTCTTTGGTAAATAGTGAAGAAATACCTATTATATTCGTATTATTAGAAGTGCCAATTAGATACTGAGATAGCCTGAGTCCACAAAGAAACGATAAAATAAAACATGCGATAAATGTTGACGATATCATCGGGTCAGTCAAAGGTGAAAAGGCC
Organism: Orthosia cruda; assembly: GCA_964057195.1. Taxonomy (NCBI): domain Eukaryota; kingdom Metazoa; phylum Arthropoda; class Insecta; order Lepidoptera; family Noctuidae; genus Orthosia; species Orthosia cruda. Next base: position 21,343,218 of record OZ059848.1, on the reverse strand, counting down.
GATGGTGAAGTAAATCGTCAAAATGACAAAAACGCATATCATGATAAGAATTTTGTATATGGACGACATGCTAATTTTGAGAATGTAGATATTCTAGAGGCCAATACATAAAAAAAAGATGAAGAAACTATTACTCCTATAAACAGAATCTTCAGTAAAGGAACGAAGACCGGTTCAAACAGAACACGTTTTATCTATTACCGCACTCGACCAACGCCTTTTTCAATCAATGTTGATTTCCCTTTCAGCGTTATACCGTGCGCCTGCGCGCCATTAGTTACATAGTCGCCGGTTATAACGGCAGTTGCTGTAACGTCACTGCTAACTAGTTGCAAGGCCATCTGGGGATTATTTGCGACAAAATGGTTAAGTCGGACAAGCCAACTATGTATTTGTTGAATTGGATTTGCACTTGCAGTGTTTTGAATATAAATAGCTGTTCAAAGCTGAGGTAATTCTCGTGGGAGACGTTGTCTATATTCAACTGCTTGAAGTTATCGCCCAGCTATTAAGTTGCTTTGTGTATTAAGTGGAACCAACATGGAATGGAAATTTTATGTTATGTTAGGTAGAGATAGCGACAGATTTCAGACAAGCCTTTGATATAGTCGGTTTTGTAGCTGTCTTGTAGGGCTAAAAGAGGCAAGAATAATTTATCACAGTGATTGACAATAAACTGACTGTCTGTACTTACACTCCCTTTGCCGTAAAAATACGTTATTCAAGTTATTTTGCTAAACAAAAACACAGTCGGACACAGTTGGAAGTGAGAAGGGTAGCAAACAAAATGTCAGCAACAATATAACTAGTCAGGATTGTTTCAAACATTTCTGCTTTGCCACGAGCGCAGACGAATTATGTTTTAACCTTTGCTAAACATACGAATGCTGTAGAAATATTTCTCTTTGTACCCTCAAATGGTCTGAAAGGTCAACAAACATCCCGCAACTAAAGGACTGGAATTTTATGAAAAAACGGGGCACTTTATAACAGAGACAAGTATGTGAGCGTTTTCGGAATAATTATGAAGCTCAACTGGTGCGGAATCTACTCCCGACACTTTCGAACTCTGACCATGAATTCGCACGCTAAAACCACGGTCAACGCGTAAAAGTGAATAGTTGCAATTGACATACCTACATTTAGTTCTGCCTAAATTAAGATACAACTTGAATATGGACTTACTATCGTGAATAAGCAATCGTCTCCTGGACGTAAGGCCTTTTTATGATTACGGTAACATTCCTTTGGCGAATATACTCTGGTGTATGTATAGTCTGTTTAGCATTGAAACTATAAAAACCTCCAATGTGTCATAAAGACAAAGTATTAACACGATCTTTAACTTAAGCATCGCTAATGAGGAGTCTGTAGCGAAGCTCTCAGGCACACAAGGTGACGCACTGATGACATCGCAGTAGTAAAGGTTAGACAACCTTCAATACCGGAGGTTTAACACAATAATATACCTACGTCTGTTCGATAATAATTTTTGTTTCAATGTTTTCCTCCTGCATGTTGTTTATCACATTTTTTGCTGCTAATGCACAGCGACTTTCCGGGTTCTTTCTGACCAGTCTCGAATTTTACAAAACTGGTAAATCTAGTAGATTAATCTTTAGACTCATGAATATTTACATAGAACAACTTCGTTCTTCAGCATCTATAGAAAAAGACATGTCCCATTTCAAAGCTACTTCTTCAAGTTTCGTCCTCAGGTTTCCATGCTTACATCATCGATCGCTGGTCATCCATACATCACTCACATGAGCCCTAGTGTATAAATAAAGCCGATGTACAACGAGTGCTAGTCACGCCAACTCCGCCGATATGCACCAGGTCTAACTGCAGTCGTGCTTGTTTTTTCCAAGCCCAGCAGATTACACACGCTTAGCGTCGGTCAAGGCCAGGCCGAGGTAATTATATATTCATTTAACAGTTAATATCGTGTGTTCAGCAAGGAAAAGGTGTATCAAGTTTTGAAGGTCTGAGTTTTTGCACTGTTTAGAAATAGTATTTTGCTGATATTGCAATCTAACGTACTTGTTACGGGTGTTAGAATGAAATACATACTACGTTTTTCAATAGACCTGTTGAAATAATTGTTAGTGGAAGGAGATGTTTCATTTTTGTATGGGACTCCGGCAATAACTTGTACCTTTTAGGTAAGCTGGGAATAGTTTCCCCCTGAATAGAATAAAATATTTTTTTTTCCATATTATCAAATGTTTTTTTACGTACATTATGATAAATTAAAAATGTTTGACGTTTATCGTGACAGCCAAGAGAGGTTTTAGTTTTGACGTTTACTTAGTCTAGAAAGTGACTTGACACTCAGTAGTCAAACAAAATGCCATTTTGAATTATTCGTTCAGAAATACACTTCAGAAGAGTAAAATAAATATTTTTTAAAGATGAAATCGTCACACTTGCTTTTATATTAGTCGTTAAAGACGTTTATGAGAATAATAGTATTTTTTACTAGTACAAGAACACTTTCCTTTCATATTTAACATCTACGTTATTTACGCTTTGATGTGACATGATTTCAGAACGAAATCGAAATGACAACTATGAGAGACGCCATATTGAATAGATTATGGCAATTATCAAAAAACTATTACATTTCGTATGCAAGAAATCAGGCTTAAATTCATGAAACAATATTTTTTCTCAATTCATAGGATTTTTTCCACTTTTTTAATAAATGTACATCTCATGGCCGAAAATGATACATCTCGTTTGTCAAAAGTTTCATACTATTCTATTTTTAAACATTACTGTTTCAGTAATCATCATAGTGTCGCTAAATCAACCGGCGTCTCTGCGTTCTTTAATGTAATTCATTGTCTCTTCTTCTAACAAATCTTACGTCACGAATAACTATTTGTCAATTGCTCGAGATACGTCCTAAGGGTTCAGTAACAGTGGCACCACTATCAACATAAACACTTCACACAGCCCACAGCGGGTTTATCCCGTGGCTCGTGTGTGTCGTTACGAGCACAAATCACGTACACAAACATGCACGGAATGTACATCTGTACTCTGTAGGATCATAAAAAAATCTGATGCGGGAATAAAATTCACGACATGGAGCAGACGTACACCATTGCGCCATTTAGGTCGAAATTAATGCGACGGAGAAGAAGCATATTTACCGGATATACTGCGAAAAAAAAAGACAAGTAGGTCGGCAAAGACAACACATCGGGCACAGTGTGGGACAAGGCTATGGGGGATACCTTTGCCCAGCAGTGGGACTACATAGAAAAACAATCAACGAAAGTTGCGAGGCACTACTTCATATTTTATGATGAAACTAGCTGACCCCCGGGCTTCGCTCCCGTCAACTGGCTACCTACCTACCTGCCGTGCCTACCTACCTACAATTTTTTATCTATCATCAATAGTTTTCTCAGCGCACGCCATAGAATGAATTTTATAGGCAACATTTTGCTACCTTGGGTTACGTTATTGCAATATTCATAAGGATCTCTAATTTTTTTGAAAATATTTTATAGCCTATGACACTCAGGAATAATGTAGCTTTCTACTGGTGAAAGAATTTTCAAAATCGGTTCAGTAGATTCAGAGATTACCCCTTACAACGTCACAAACTTTACCTCTTTATAATATTAGTATAGATAAAGAAAGAAAGAAAGAAAGAAAACTAGATAATGAGTAACGGCACTTAAGTCCGTCTGGCAAATGTGGGTAGAGCAGTAACCCGCAATTACAAAACTGCTTACTGAGCAAACCCAAGAAAAGGAAAACCCCATACAGAAAAATCCGTAACAGACTATAAAAACAAGATCCTACTCAATAAATCTTCTTAATGTTCTACCAATAAATTATATGACACAATATCTGTGTCCCCGCTTCTGTAGCACTAATATCACTAAACAGACTGGTGGTTTGTTTAGTCTATATTCTATCGGCGCCTACTCGAGCGAGCACTATTAAAAAACGTAGAGCACATCACTTCGACATTGACATCACTCACAACATCAAAGCAAACAGGGGGATATCAATCCTTACACTTTATGTGCACTTGTAGACTTTTGTTCGGTCAGTAAATGGGTGGTGTCAATAAAGAGTCAATATTGGATATTTGATGGCCGAAACATCTTATAGCGGTCTATAAGTCTTAGCTAACAATGTCAGGTTGTTCGATAAAAAAACTTTTTTGCAAAAAAATACTACCGACTTCTCGACCGAATACAAAACTACAAAGTGAAAAATAACTTTATATTTTGAAGTCGGTGTCTTTCGTAGGTACCAATTTTGCGTTATGGACACCGACTTCAAAAAATAAATTTATTTTTCACTTTGTAGTTTTGTATTTGGAAGTCAGTAGGTAGTATTTTTTTGCAAAAAAGTTTTTTTTTTTTTCACTTTTTAGTTGTACCTACCTAATAGGCAAGTTAGTAAGGTAACTATTACGCCAGAATAGATCTCATGAAACTTGAACATAACCGGTGAAATGAGAGATCTGCGTACCCCTTAAGAGCGTACTGGCGTGATGTTATGTTATGAAATGGTATAAACAATAAACAGACATGCGATCGCAGCAATCCCGAGAGGTTTGCCGTTATTTATTGAAGAGTTCTGTTGTATATCTCCGAAATTCTTCATCAGATCTTCACCAAATTAAAGTGGGACCAATTTCGGAACATACTTTTTCAAACAAAAAAAGAATTTTTCAAAATCGGTCTACAATTGACGGAGATATCGGTGAACAAAAACAAAAAAAAAAAACGTAAACATAATGTCGAACATAGAACCTCCTCCTTTTTGTCGGGAAGTCCGTTAATAAAATATGAAGCAAGGTGAGGACGTTGAGCATTAAAGTCGTTAAATTCTTGAAGATTCGATCATTATGGTGTACTTGCATGAAATAACAACAATACTAGGAACTACTAGGCAATATTATACGACGGTTTACAACCAGCTGTAGTAGGTGTTGTGGTTACCGGCAAAGAAGAACATCTTTGTGCTCCAAATAATACAGATAGTTTTTTTGGCAAAACCACGACACATCTGCCGTTAAAAGCACCGCAGCCAGGGCCGTCTTAAACTATGCCGGGGCCCTCGGGCACACAAGAATTTCGGGCCCTTTTGAAAAGAAAAGAAAGCAAACTATACTATCATTTTTCTACTATGATCTTCTATATAATATAATATGTCATTAATGATATTAGTATGCTGCTGGTTTTTTGGTTACGATTACGATAGTTGTTTCTTTCGGGCTTTCTGTTGAGCAAAATCTTCTATTATATCCTCATAGCAGAGTCAAGTTTTTGAAGGATGTCACTTTCTATGCACATAAAATTATCGGTCCTTCGGGGCCCCCTGAGGATGGAGGCCCTGGGCACGGGCCCAGTGTGCCCATAGGGTAAAGACGGCACTGACCGCAGCATCCGCTAATAAGTGTATTAGTGTATTTCCAGCCGAGCCAATCAGCAAATGAGAAGAGTTAACCAGTTAACCTACATTTTTGACAAAACTACATCAACCAATTTGGCACAGGACACGGTCAGGATAATTAATGTCATTGCGCGTGCGCTGGTCACTGCTATTTTTTACTCGACTATTTTGTTGATAATGCCGTTAGTATAAATAGGATGCCCCCGCGACTTATTTCGTCATAATTATGGCATTTGTGATATGTGTACAAACATAGTTGGGTTTAAAAAAAGGAATGAATGTTGAGAGAATGCCAGCATGTCATCCACATATGTTTTGCTATCACTAAAAGAATCTTTCTACTTAGCAGTCTCATCAGAGTAATCTAGATTCTCATTTTGTGTTTTTGATTTTACAATATGAACATGTATACCACAAAATTGATACTACACTGGTATAACCGAATTCCGAATCAACGACCAACCAACTGCGCTATACAGTCCAAGATGCAAATCAATGTTCAAGGACTACAATACCGTGAAGAAAGCTAAATACTTAGAGAGACAAAAATAGAAATATAGGTAAACAAAACAATAGGTGCTTTATTGACTGTGTGCTTATAAGCATGAGTCAAAACTTCAGAAGTATATTCACTGTGGTTTCTATCCGGGTTCGTGGCACATTATTATCAAACACAATCGGTAAATTTGGCATTTGTCATTAATGCAGAAATCTCTGCATTTTAACAATAGCACAGCTGCCTGTGCACCCTTCGGGAAACAAAATGCGTGATAATAAAGTAAAATTGTACGTTTTTAAGTTTGTAATGGGTAACCTCTAGATGTACTTATATATATATATATATATAATTACGAAAATATTTTCACTGCTAGCTACACTATTGTTAAGTGTCATATGCTACTCTTTATCCGGGGAAAAACCACGGATTTTGTGGACTATATGTCACGGGAACGATAAAAAGCTAGTCATTGATGTAGTTATTTCGTTAATTGAAACAAGTTACTTCCTCCCAATCAATACTAAAGCTAAAAACAACAAACAAGTAAAAGAAACTACAGCGTTTATTAAACATAATTAAATCAGTGACACAATGCCACGGAAATAAGTGGCGAGTGACGTAACACACGTAAATGTACTAGTGCGATATATTGATGCACGCATGGGCGTTATGCTTTATGCAATAAATACTATAATGGTGGGCTGCCCACACGGAATCTACTTTATTGTTTGTGGTTATATATAGTCTGTGCAAATCTTGACCGTCCTGGCAGAATAGGCTAGTAACATTTATAATGTGTTAAAATTGTACGTAGGTAATATATTTGTTGATATTTTGACAGGAAAGAGGTACATTATAAATAATCACTGGATAGATTTTCTGAACAAGAAGAAGGATAGTTTTTCTTGAATATAAATAACTTTGGTAGCGGTGGAAGTGTAGCAACCAATAAGAGCATTTGCAGCTGAAAAAATTACTCAAGGTTTAAATTGTTTCAGTTTGATAAATAGTCTGATCCCAGCGTTGAATATGGTTTCAAGTTTCAACACTAATTACATTCGGATGGTGCAGAATTTTGTCGTGAATCAACCAATCAGACTTTCTTTCTATTCCTCACTAGAATCCATTTTCATCGCTACAATAGATGAATTCACATGAATGACAATATTAGCACGGAGCAAGGCGACATGTCCAATCAGAGCCGCTTGACTATGCGCGTCGCTGCGAGGCACCGGCTCGGAAATCGAACCTGACACTGTGACCTACATTGTAATGACGCGTACTGGTGTGTCGTATTGCGCATTATTATTCCTATGTTACGTTTTGTAGTAAATCTGTGCTGTGTTTTGTTGGAAATCGTGGGTGCAGATGCAAAGGATTCGTTCTATTGTTTGAAATCTGTCGTTGTTTTCCAGATTGGTTCCAGGTTGTGTTTGTATAATGAGGATAAACATGTACGACCGTTTTTATACTTATTTTATGGATTAGAATTTGTAGAATCATTGCTTGTAAGATCTCCTTCAACAAACACACTTTCATTTCGAACTTAGGGGTCTTTTAGTCAAGAGTGGATAGGTGACTACTAGGCAAGCGTGCTAGGTACACCGTCGACCACATCATCGCTTACCATCAGGTGAGATAGTGGTCAAGCGCGAATCAATCCTTACTAATATTATAAATGCGAATGTGAGTTTGTTTTGTTTGATATGCTTTCACTCTTAACCCGTAGTACCGATTTAGATGACATTTTGTAGGAAGGTATTCTATAGTATTTTACACACGTGGGCGAAGCTGCGGGAAGAAGCTAGTAAAAAATGTTCTTCAGAGTCCATAAAACTTTTTAACAAAATATCAAACCGACTTCCAAAATAAAACACTTCAAAGTGAAAAATAACTTTCTTTTCCGAAGTCGGTGTCTTTTGTACCCATTGTTTTCCGTTATTCGACACCGACTTCGGAAAAGAAAGTTATTTTTCACTTTGAAGTATTTTATTTTGGAAGTCGGTTTGATTTTTTGTTAAAAAGTTTTTTATTTTTCTCATTTTAGTTTTGGTAGGTACCTCCAATTAATATGAAAATCATTTATAGCCAAAGTACATCTTATGACAATTACAATAAGCCCAAACACGACTAGGATACATTGTTTTATTTCGGGTTTCCAGTGGCCATTGTGGTCTTCTTCATCAGTTCCACTTCACCAAATGATACTTTCCGAGTGCAAATGATTGCATTATTGATAAAAATACCAAAATCGGTACATGTATGCCTATAATATTTGAGGAGTCCCTCGATTTATCTAGGATTCCATCATCAGATCCTGGTTTCCTTATCATGGTACCACCCTTGGGTTATCTCCTTTCCAACAAAAAAAGAATCTTCAAAATCGGTTCATAAATGACGAAGTTATCCGCGAACACACATAAAAAAAAAAAAAAATATACGGTCGAATTGAGAAACCTCCTCCTTTTTGGGAAGTCGGTTAAAAATCGTCATTTCCCAATACTCAATTACCCAAAGCATTAAAATTTGCATTAACTCTTTGTATATTTACACGTACTAGACACATTTCTAATTATTTCAATTCTTTGTTGTATAAATCTGATCACACGTCTCAGACCTTGACACACCTAAGCAATTTGAAGCCAAAATCTCGCGTGATGTAAGTCGAATGGACCTCACGTTGTTATCAGCTCTTGTTAGCCTGATTGCCGACGTTTGAAAACTGTTGTGGCCATAATTGCGTACGACTACTGATTGTAGATAAGGGTTAAGGGATCGCCGTAAATGGAAATTTATGAGAAAGTCGGCGGATTTTAAGTTTGGGTGAGTAATGGTGTGGCAGGAGTTTGAAATCCAGTTGATTTAATTTTTAAAAGCTATCAAGGTCTTGTCGGTTTAGCAATTTCGACACAGTAGATGTAAGTTGAGAATTCCGCAAAAAATAAGACAAAGAATATATTTCCACTTACCAGGATAGAAGTCGTGGGACTTGGACATCTTGACCCTGGCGCCAGTGTCCTTCTGCAGCTGGGCGATGGTCTCGCCACCCTTGCCGATGATGGCGCCGGCCACCATGGACGGCACCAGCACCTTGAAGTGGTATGTCGGCTCCACGGCTGCAGATATAAGCAGCATAATTAGATAAGCCCACTTAACATCACAACCTGAGCACTGTGTTTCGTTACAAAAAATAAATAAGCAAAGAAAATCTAATTTCGAAGCTAACTATTGGTACAACCCAAAAACGTTTGCTGAAATTGTTTATGTAGAAGAATTAATTAGTGAAAAATTTTCATTAACAATAAACAAGAAATTGGAAGAGCAAATGTTTGCGTAGGACGCTATATATTCTGAGAAACCTACACAATGTCGAAATTCGGACCGAAAGCTTATAACTACGGCTTTCAAATTACATATAAACTTAGATACAATTGGGATTTGGTAATAAATCAATACGAAACCCCTTTGAAGATTAGGGGTAACATCGGATTATACTAATTGCTTTCAACAATATTCCGTATATAGCTCCCGGCTCCCGATATAAATTAACCAGAGATTTACATAGGTAATCAAAGAAAATACAGCCGCGGTTAAATGTGAAAAGGGTTGAATAAATTGACTAGGTTTGTTGAAAAGGCATCCAATAAATGAATCAATGATAAAATCTAAACAACAAAACACAGTGCTCAGATTCATTTGGTTACATTTAAATGAGGTTTCATGGCATTGTGGATACTGCAGCTTGATATCGACCATGAAATCCCAATTTATATGTAAAATATTACAGCGCAAGAGCTGGTGATCAAAAGCGTGAGTACGAACTTTGGAGCACCAGGTTCTTGTACAGCTATCGCATGTTACTGTGATGTGCATTATTATGTATGTATTGTAAACCACACCTGCGGGACCTGTGCTATGTCAGTCGATGACGGTGTATGAAGATTCAATAGCCAACATCAAAAATATATTATTATTAATATATTAATTAGCACCAACAGTAGCGTGTTTGGTGACGAATTAATTTCGTAAGTTTGTTTTGGCACGATATGTGAGTTCCAACGTGCCAGTGTTAGATGTGTTTGCTTTAATGCTTTTTATTTTAATTTGAAGGCAAATGGTACAGCTTTTAATTGTGTAGTTATTAACATGCAATTTATTTCGCTGATTGATGCTAGATCTAACACAGATGGAGAATACAACGGAGAAGAAGCCTAAATGATTGATGAGAGCGTTGAAATGATCTACTTCGAAGACTCAGCCAAGAATGGAACTGTGGTGTAATCGAGACCCGTACATGAAACATTTTGAAGAAATATATCAAGTGTAGACCAGAAAGTTTGAAAGCTTTGATTTTTCCCGGAGGGATAAACAAGTTGAATTTGACAAAGAGAATGGACAAAAGTTGGCAGAACGACAAACTAAGTACAGGATAAGTTTCACTTGTTTGTTTTCATGGTTCATATCAAATTACGCACCAAACCGCTGGACACGTTCCACTTAGAAAGTTAGTTAACTAAAATGTAAAACAATGAAACACTCTAATCTCTAAAAAGAAATTACTGTAATTGAATTTTTTTAACGCAATAATTCAAACAAAAAGTAATTTTAGAGCAGACCTTGAGGGACGCCTCGTGGCTTTTGTTAACAGTCATTAATCAGGTGTAGGTATTACGAAGCCCCGTTATGCATGACAATGTGAAGAAACTAGAGTGCCACCTACATTCAATATGTTTCAATTGAGTGGCATCCCACCGTCTGCCGGCACGACTCATTTGACCTCATTTCAAATGGAGCATGGCAGTTCACCTGCCACATCTCGCCCCGCAAGATATGAACGACAATACTCCTACTACTATTTTCCTACAATCTATTAACTATTCCACCATGTTTCAAGTTTTACGTCAGCAAAACGACAGGCTATTTTTTACCCAGAGAAATTTCACAACTTCACCAGGAGCGTGGTCGGTCTGCGGTAGTCTATGCATTCAATATTATTGTAACCGAGCTTTATCTAAATTGTACCTGTACATACATACATACATCTTTTTTTAAACTGCAATTAAAAATATTTATGGCTTTAAAAGTTAGGAGGTAGACTACACAAGCCGCTACATAAAACAGAACTGGAGAACTGCTTGCTTTTCTAAACATCAAAAATTTACCCCAAAGTAAAGCGAGGAAATTCTAACAAAAACGGTTCCAGTAAAAATAACGTTACGGAGGATCGTAAGAGTCTGAGATGGAAAGATAATACAGTGTCTGCGATCCAATATTCTCCTAAAGGAGAAAATACCAAGGAAAATACGTTTCAACGACAAGAACAATGAAAATGTTTTTCTAGAGAAACATTTTCTAAAACGATTTAGATCGCAAGCAGCGAGTGCTGCAAATCATATTCTTTTCAAACATCGTGCGCAAAAAAAGGGTTTTCATTAATTTATTGTTCTTCATGACGTAGCCAAACGCCGCACTGATGAATTTATTATTATGCTTTCTCTGCGTCATCGTTATCGTATGTATCATGGACAATAATTGGCTATTATAACGTAATGAGATGTGGTGCTGGAGGAGAATGTTGCGCATATCATGGACAGCAAAACGCACAATTAAGTCCATTCTCGACCAGAAACATCCCTCCACGCTCTGCTACCAAAGAGTCCTAAATTACTTTGGTCACATAGCCCGGCGACAGCCAGATAGCCAGATAACTTAGAAAAACTGGTTGGAAGGTGGATGGGAAAAGGCCACGCGGACGCTCACCCACTCAGACCAGATCAGGGCGATTACGGGCCTCACGGTGATCACTGCACTGAGAAAAGCCGAAGACAGAGTGGCTTGGAAGCAGCTCGTCAATGACTCCGTGAAAGCTTTCCAAGGCGGGCACGACCTTCAGTAATGAAGACAACGTAATGGCTACCAATGAATCTTAGTGACATACAAAACCGATAGGTACGAACTTCATCTAACCAAAATATCAAATTAACTTTAGGCAACTTGACTCTAAAACAAATTGCTTTATATAATTTCTGCACAACAGGAAAAGCTTCATTAATTAACTCGGGAAAAAATGCGATACCAGAGATGTACGGCCACGGGAGCGTAGCCCATTATAATTTGTCATACTTAATTTAAATTAGAACAATACTCGGAATATTTTTCATCTACGAGCTGTACCCATTCACGCCAAAATAAAGAGACATGGACAATGGCAAAGAATTTTTCCGAGAGAAAGATTTCTATGTACAATCTCGTCATTATCTGGATAACGGAGGAGGGAGGGCGGCGAAAAGGCCTATTCTTCCTGCCCCACATTAACAATGGAGATCTGAGGCTTATTCGACCCGCTCGGAAGCTGATAATCTAGACCGGCCTGACCACAGCGACAACTGACGAACTATTTCGACAGGGTTACGCCAAGATTAATTTCGCACTCAATTTGGCATTCCCTTCATTCCAATAACGTCAACTTATCAAAGATTACACGCCTTTGTAGCTTTCGGGACGTTTCTGACAAAAGATTTTTTCGGTTTAGAAATAATAATAGGCTCGAATTCGGGAGTCAGCTCGCTCTTTGACAAAGGGGCTTATTTAATGGCTCGTGTTCGTTCGTGTCCTCATTTTTTCGCATCCATTATTTTTTAATAGCTGTCTTCCTTAGAAAGTTGTTCGTGTCGCTCATCATGGAAATCTGAGGATTATAAATAGGTGAGTTTGCCGCACCGCTGCCGCACCTCTGCCGTGTTCTAGGTCGCGACCTTACGGACACGCCGCACACGTTGCCAAGCGCCGCATTTGGCAACGCTAAGCCTTTAAAAGTTTGGCGATGCAAGCTTTTCGACACGAATATATCGCTTTCGCTATACAATCATGTAACCGATGTTACGTCTAACGAAATCCGACGGGTGAAGATGTTCTTAATTGGGTTAGTAGTACTAGAACTGACAGTATTTGTTTTTATCTCTTTCGTCATTTTTAAATCTCGGGATTAATATATCGCTACTGTTATCCCGGGATTTCAGAGGAGGTAATATCCTCGTATGTTACTTACGAATAACGATGTTGAATTTTAAGTGTTCCCTGCTCATCACATGGGATCATGAAAACCCAATTTGCGTAAAACCCGTAGTATTCAAAATAATAGTACATTATGGTACAAGTGTCTAATGTTGGTGATTACCGCTGAGGCGCCATTGAGACCCGAGCCGTTAGGTGAGGGTCTTAAGAGAGCCGAGGACGGTAATCATCAATACACACGTGTATCATACGACGTTTTTCAACACACTTGTGAAGAAAATAATACAAAAAAAACATTTCCAACAGTGAAAACGAGTTGTGAATTTTTTCGCAATGGCGGGCAAAATTAATCAGTTTTCCTATGCGCGCGCATCTAACAATGGCGAACGGCCATAGACTAAAAATAATGAGATATATTTACTTTTGGCTTTTCGCGGATAGCGTTTTAGCCACGTACAAAATAGGGAATTTCAAGTTTTCTTTATTACAGACAAAAACAAAAGTTATAATTAAGTGAAAGTTTTATTTATTAAACACGTACAAGTTGAAATTATCTATTTAAATACGAAGTTGCATGAAATGTGTTGCATTTGTACTATTGAGCACGATCTTTTTTGTATCGAAACTTTTTTAAGAACAAAGCAACTCAACCAATAAATTAAAAAAAGAACTCTTTATCTCACTTGTGAATAATAGTAATGAAAAAGTCACAGGTAACAGTAACAGGTGTCATTATGTGCCTAAGTGCGGTGAAATAAGAGCCACTTTATGAGCAAGTGTGTTGAAAAGATAATTTCAACGCTAAAACTAGCAATTCTCTCATTATTTCGACGCATAGTATTATGAGCTTTGTGTCCTTGTTAGTCTGAGCAATGTGCATTCATTTGTACAACAGAAATACAACGTAATGAGAATTACTTGCGAGCCACTGACCACAATAGATAACACTACAACATGGTTGTACTTGTAAGATATCTCTAAGCTCTGACGGGTCACATTATCTGCTTTGTGTTCAAATTACTCATTATTTTAACGTCAAGGTTCTAAACGCACTGAATTTGCAAATTAGTTGGTACTTTCGTTAAAGGTTGTGAATTAATTATACGTGTTTCGTTTTCTAAAATTGCCAAGATCCGTGTGACTATAAGAACTGCTCATTAAGTAGCAAGAGCTGATGAAAATACTGCAGAATCATCATTACAAATAGACCACGAAGTATGGAGCAAACCACATATAAACTGTGGTAACCCAGAAGAGAAACCACGTTACAAAGCAGCATGTAAACCCGTTAATTTACTGCATAGAAAGCTAGCAATCACATCTGTTCAATCAATTAGCTTCGACTCGCAACAATCGCTACGGACGACCATTGAGTATTGCTGACAGGCAACTGATTGTTCTAACCGAGCACCCGACGACACTGAAGACCAATCGATACTGGCAACTAACAATCCGCTTTGACGTCAAACTGCCTTTCAACGTCTGCAAACTGCCCCTTTAATATTCTAAACTCAAATCTGTGTCAGTGGCGTCCCGGTTTTCTTTTTTTTTTTGTTCTTTTTAAAGACCGGACACAACGTCTAAAAGAGGGCGGAAGGCACGAGAGGCTTTTACCTAACAGTGGGTAAATGTAGGCAGAATAGATAGGAATCTTTTGTCAGATCGCTAGCAACGATCGAATTTGCTGTGTATTCAAAATTGTGTTCCTCCTACACACAATTTTAAAGCGGTACGCATTACGAATTTTTAAGGTTTCGAGAGAGTCTCTAATCTTTTTAAACCCAGAACGAAAAACAGGGGCGTTATAAGTTTGAAGTGTGACATAGCTCCTAAACGGATGAGCCGATTTTGATTCAGAATTGATTTTATAGGTGATATTATCGGGAGTGTTCTTAGCTATGTTTAATGAAAATCGGTTCAGCCGTTCAATAGTTATGGGCGTTTTACTGTTCGAATCGGTTTACATTCGCAAGATTTCGTGTCATAATTACGTGTGATCTAGATTGTTGATCGAAGCGTGTCTACTACTAGATAAATTATGCAAGTTTAAAAAGTATGAAATAAAAAAAACGGGGATTTAGGACATTTTTAATGTTTTTTAATTGTTAGTTTTGAATTTATTTTGTTTTGGAGAAAATGATGAGTATTCTTTTGACAGATTTTTATTTGTTTGTTATGTATAAAAATGTTTACCAAGAATATCCTGGTAAAGCAGCAACGTAGCTTAGTTTTCTCAAATAATGTAAATAAATGTGGCAGCACTTTGAATCTATTAATTATTAGATCGCACCAGAGGTGTTCGGACGTCCGATTCAGTGCTGTCCACTTACTGATAATTCTGGTCGTTTTATTATAAAACCAAAACCCTAATTAGTGTTACTAGTGAACACCACATTCTATATTTGCACATTGATAAATCCAACGAAGATATTGTTATAACTGGTTCAAGATTAAAGCAGCATCGAGTACCTACATAATATGGGTTTCGACGTGTTCCCATTCCAGAAGGTACTCCTACACTGAGCACAAAGCTGCTGGCGTTTCATCTTTGTGCTTTGATCTGAGCTGCAGCGAGATTAATGACGACTTTGTCTCTCGCCTTATACCACCTTACAGCATATAGCTGGAAACTTTTTCCTCAAAAATAATTAGTGAATTACTCCTAAAGAGAATGTTTCCGACAACATTTTTAAAGCTCTTAAGACGTTGCGGCGTAATAATCAGCAACAAAGAAATAAGCTTTATAAATTCCCGGATCAAGTTGGCAGCGCAACTGCCTCTCTAAAGTTTGTCTAAAGCGGGTACGTACGGTTATTTTTACCGCATTTTAGCAAAATGGCCGCCCATGGCTGTAATAAATCACGCGTGATCCGATCACTCGGCGTGTCCGTCCGTCCCGCGGGGCTGAGGTTATCTCCGGTTATCTAAAAAAGGCCCATGACGACACAACGATAGCCCGCTTGCGCATCAAGCATGCATTATGCATGAAATTTATCCAACCTACTTACCACAACAAACAAAATATGGACATATTGAGGTTACAGAATAATCTATTGAAAATATTTGGAATATTTGGCGCATATTTCTCATCTAAGCTTACTTTCCTTGACGTATCCTCATAGCAAGCTCTTATGGGTCCCCTAGTCAACGGCACGAACTATTTTGTGCGCGGGGTTAAAATGCATGCTGTCTCATCCGACAACACGTGCGAAAGAGATTGATGCTGTGATGAGCAGTAAGAAGCTAGTTCTCGTACGAATTAGCACTTTTGCAAATTTGTAGCGAAATGGATGATGATTTAGGACGACGAGCGCGCGAAATTTTATAAACAGACCTTTGGGAGTCTAGATATCATGAAAAAACGACAAATATATTTCCAAAATTAAATTATTTGCATTGTTGAATTACTAATCTATCCCTGTATGGAGGCCGTTTTGCAATTTTGCTTCTTCTTATGGTATTTATTTCCGCCCAAAGATGCCTTAAAATAAGTGTTGAAATATGGAATTTTCGACGCTCATAACTTTCAAATATATATTTTTTTTTTACTTTTTTGTTTCCATTCAGGGCTAGATAATGATGTTACAAATTGATATTTCATTTTTTATTTTGAACGTACATCGTCAAACAGTGGAGTAATCGCCAGACTACATTTGTATGGAAGAATTTTCGACTAGTGCAACCTTAAACACTCAAGAATACGAACAATCTGAAACGCTAAATTACACAATATAAACAGGACAACATCTATTTCAGAACTCGGTGAAACTATGCGAAGTTTCGGGATGTCTAAACAAACCCTTTGCGTTAGAACAGCTATTTGGCACAATGCTGGAACGGCCGGCCAAATTCAGGACACCAACCGAAGTAATGCAAATTTCGAAGGTAGAATACGAACGGAAATGACGCAAGCGGGGCGGGAAGGGGGTCCCCGCTCGGATACAGCTGTCAATAACTCCGACTTGTGTATAAAGGCAGCTTTGAAAAACAGACGCGTCCCTTCCTGAAAGTCCCTCTAACTGGAAAATGTAAAATTGGAAAACCATTATACCCTCATTTATAAAACTTATCGGCGTCTGCCGCAAATTCGCAGGACTGGAGGACTTTTTACGCTCGTTAACTTTCAATTATGTGGAAGAAGCCATATTTATAGACTGAAATTGGCAACAAATGTCGTAATTTCAAGGCCAATTTTCTAATCAAATTTACATCTACCTTCTCAGCAAACTGAAACGTTTTTTTTATTTATGACAGGCTCGCGCTTGACCACTATCGCCTTGCGCCTGATGGTAAGCGATGATGTGGTCGACGGTGAAGCACGCTTGCCTAGAAGAAACCCATTCACTGTTGACATGAAGACTCCCAGGTTGTAGCTATCAGGAAATATAGACTCCGGCAGGGAATTTCACTCCTTTGCTGTACGCATAATAAAAGTATTCCCAAAACGTTTTGGTGCGTATGGGTGGAATGTCCTGATGCCCCATGTACTGACGACGCATCGCCGTACGTCTTGTAGTCCGATGATGGAACGGGCTATGAGGAATTAGTTCATGCAATTCCAACGCACACTCCCCGAAATGTAACCGATAAAAAACCGACAGGCTGGCAACTCAGCGCCGATGTTCGAGGCTCTGGAGCCTAGATTCGACCAGTACTTCATTGCCGTTTTGCCTCTTGGCCCGACTTTCGATCGACTCAAGTGCATCCAGCTGGTACTTGGCAGATCCGTCAGAGATGAGACCAGTACTCCATGCATGATCGAACTCCCGCTTGATACAAATTGAGCAACTGTTCTGGCGTGAAGTACCGTCTCACCTTCGCGAGGATCCCCAATTTTTTGTCGAAAGTCTATATCTGAATGTATGATCATGAATTACACGTAGTTCGTGAAATTCATGATCACCGTTAAGCCGCGTACGCACGAACGAACAAATTTGTTGCGTTACATGATACGCAACAACTTGGTTCGCACGTGCGTATAAATGATTAAATGAAATGAAATGAAATGAAATGCGTACCACTATCGAACATCGAACACTCTGTTCGTCAAACATGTTCGCGGCGATCCTTGTAGTGTGTTCTGTATGGACGGTGTTCGAAGAGCTTTAAAAAATTCTCCGCTACTTCACAATCGACCACTTCCAACGGCGCCGTCATGGCTACTAAGATAGAGTTCACGACTGTTGTTCGCGAACTCGACTCGAACTATGTTTGCGTTCGTGTTCGAATATGCCGTCCATACGTACGAACCAAATGTTCGGGTCTGGTGTTTGTGTTCGCTATGTTCGTGTTCGTACGTGCGTACGCGCCTTTACGTGCCGTAACGCCGTCTCAGCACTTCTTTTTTAATTATGGCCTGATATTTTATTCTCCTAATTTTTCCTAAAGACTGATGCTGAGCATGCTCAAAAGCGAATCACGTCTGAATTTCCCTGTGTCTGTCGTTTTGCTGTCAGATATTCCAACCTTACAAGGTTATCTATTATTTTTTCTTTTTCGAGATTTTGCGAGCGCCAAAAATAATTCATTCACCCCGAATTGTCTCGTAACCTAGCAACTAAATGGAAAAAAAAAAACAAATGAGATGTCCCAAATATTTTATCGATCGAGCCGAAGTTGTTGGAGGGCGGGGACTTATAATTAATTGTCTATAAAATAAACTAAGGATTCCTTTCTTTACATTCCGTGTTTTTTGCGCAAGATCTTTGAATTTTCACTGTATTTTTTCTTTTCGTTTATCGAAGAAGCTGTGAAGTCGACTTTAAAGAGCATCTAGGAGGCTCCAGACATGACCTTTCTTTAACGAAAAAGCGTTGTAGGAATTATATTATTATTAACATCAATTTTATGTTCCTTTATTTAAATTCTCTTTAGACAAAACAACGTTAAATGGAGAAATGGGCTGACCTGAGCTTTAAGGAATGCTACGGTATAATTTTCCCAGACAATTTTAATAAAGAATTTGAAGACATACTCAAACAACCAGTTGGGGGTTTGGCTCGAGACTTATAATGGCACGTCTCACAAAACAGAGGCCAAGAAGAACATCTTTGTATAGAGCCATTTAGTGAAATGCAAACAAACAGTTAAGGTTACACTAGTCAATAATTCTTCCATACAAACGAAGTCTGGCGATTACTCCACTGTTTGACGGTGTACGTTCAAAATAAAAAATGATATCAATTTGTCTCATCATTATCTAGCCCTGTATGGAGACCGAAAAATAAAAAAATACAATATTAGAAAGTTATGAGCGTCGATAGTTCCATATTTCAACACTAATTTTAACGCATCTTTGGGCGGAAATAAATACCATAAGAAGGAAAATTGCAAAACGGCCTCCATACAGGGATAGATTAGTAATTCAACAATGAAAATAATTTTATTTTGAAAAAATACATTTATTAGTTTTTTCATGATATCTAGACTCCCAAAGGTCTGTTCATAAAATTTCGCGCGCTCATTTTCGTCCTAAATCATCATCCATTTCTCAAAAAAATTGCATAAGTGCTAATTCGTACGCGAACTAGCTTCTTACTGCTCATCACAGCATCTATCTCTTTCGCACGTGTTGTCGGATGAGACGGCATGCATTTTAACCCCGCGCACAAAATAGTTCGTGCCGTTGACTAGGCGAACCTTAATAGCAACCACATAAAAGAAGATTGCACATCCGATGCACACACGAATGAGATACCCAGTTGTCACGACGTCGTAAAGACGAAACAATTCAAAATAACCTGTTCTACTCACATGTTCATATGAATTGACATCGAAATTTACGATTCGAGCAGTCTTAATAAGAAACTGAATTTAATAGAGCTATGTTGTATGTTGGCAGACTTTAATGAACGCTACTACATGATTAATGAACATAGTTTAACGTTATTAGAGGAATTCACTATTAGTTCTTAATCTGCGGACATCCGAAGGCGTTTAGATTATCGAAAAACATAGTTTGGAAATGTCTGTCTCTCAGATGCGTATCTTTTCTACACTAATATTAAAAAAAACTTTTTACAAATAAATTCTACCGACTTCCAACTAAAAACACTACAAAGTGAAAAATAACTTTCTTTTTCGAAGTCGGTGTCTTTGGTAGGTACCATTTTTTTTCGTTATGGACACCGACTTCGAAAAACAAAGTTATTTTTCACTTTGTAGTGTTTTTAGTTGGAAATCGGTATTTTTTTTTGTAAAAAGTTTTTTTATTTTACACTTTTTAGTTGTACCTATTAAGCAACTTGCCTTTAGTAAGGTAGGTACTTATAATGCCAGAATAGATTACCCGAATACCCTGAACATAGCCGGCGAAATGAGAGTGTACCAAGGTGAACTGTACACATCTGCGTACCTCTTATAGTATACTGCCGTGATGTTATGTTATGAAATGTTATAAACAATAAACAGACATGCGATTGCAGCAATCCCGAGAGAAATGCCTTTATTTATTGAAGAGTTCTGTTGTATATCTCCGAAGTTCTTCATCAGATCTTCACCAAATTAAAATGGGACCAATTTCGGAACATACTCTATCAAACAAAAAAAGAATTTCCAATATCGGTCCACAATTGACGGAGATATCGGTGAACATACACAAAAAAAACACAAGAAGTCGAACATAGAACCTCCTCCTTTTTTGAAAGTCGGTTAAAAAAGGAAAGATTTTTATGTTTTTGTTTGTATCAAAAATACTTAAAAACTACTGGACCGATTTCAAAAATTCTTTCACCGTTGGGTAGCTACACTATCCCCGGGTGACATAGGCTACTTTTTATCCCTGTATTCCCACGGGAACGGGAACTACGCGGGTGAAACCGCGAGGCTTCTGCTAGTAATTAATAAAGTGACATAGATAATAAAGAAAACTCGGATAGCAACAAGCAGATAAGACATTAGATATTTTAGAAGTCAGGATTTATAAATCAGAATTGACATAACGAGAATTGCGAATAATGTATGCCGAAGAAAAGACCCGACGTGGAAGTGAAACCCGTTTAAAACGCCCTAATCTCTTTGAGAATCGAAGAACCCGAACCACCAAATGACGTGGAACCTCGTTAAGGTCTACGCCCATATCGGTGAATATTGTGTACAAATAGCCAATCTCTCTTCTGATTAGGATAGCACTCAACCAAATTGGAGTATGATAGGACTGGCGCCGCACACGGAAGCTCCGCGCGATATCCCACATTGAGCCAATCAACCTACAATTTATCAACGACCCAAATAAACACTAACAATAAATTGTTGAATTGAGATTACGAACACCTAAGATACAACTTTTGTTTCCCGCAAGGAATCGTATTTTAAAGACGTTCATTGCGGTCTGACTCCAAAGAGTTCTCCATCAAACTTTACGCTGTTAAAATAATAAAATGAAGATTATTCATTTCGTGTATCTCATTTCTCTTTTATGTCTGTCATTACTTATTCAATTACATTTTACTGTCGGTGAGATGCAGGAGATATTTTTATAGAGAAATGCTCGTACATTTATTCGTTGGCGAGGGCGTACTTCCTTTGGGCGCTTGTGCCAGATAAAAAGTCTCTCAGGAGAAGCTCTTGACGAGCTCTTTAGCTTCATCAACGCTTTTCACTGATGCTCGCTCATCGGCATTCAAATATGGCGGTTAAGCTAGCGATTATCCCGCATTGATGTATTTGCTCTGCGCTTTGCGCTAATCTTAACTTCTGTTGAAGCAATTTTTCTTCTCAGTTTTGAAATCTATAACTTTCAAAGGAAAGGTAACAAGCATTTGATTCCGCCTAGCCCTTTCCATCATCGGACTACAAGACGTACGGCCATGCGCCATCGGTACATGGTGGACATCCCACCCATACGCACAAAGCGTTTTGCTAATACTTTCGTTGTATGCAGTAGGAGTGGAATTCCCTTCCGGAGTCTTTGTTCCCTGATAGCTACAACCTCGGGGTCTTTAAGTCAAGAGTGAATAGGTTACTTCTAGGCAAGCGTGCTTCACCGTAGGCCAAATCATTGCTTACCATCAGGCCAGGTAGTGGTCAAACGTGGGCCTATCGATAATAAAAAAAGCACTGTTGGAGACATTCATTTGGTTGTTTCTTGTTAATAATTACTTTATCTTGGCTATCAGCGTCCCATTTTGTGCGATAAGTAGCGATTACCTAGTTTTATATCAAACATTAGAGCGAGTGTTTCACCTACTGTGACTACTCTACCACTGGCAGTATCTCGCCTAACTACGAATTCACACCGTGACGAGTTATGTAAAACAATTTTAACGCTTCGTTTCTATTTAAATCACGTGTTGGGCCTTAAACCTTGAATCTTGTTCACGTATGAAGTACAGCGACCGTAAAACCAGTTGTCTCTAAGGACCGAAGACACACATACTTGTAGAAAATATTGTATTCTAACTGAATTTCTTCGGAATAAACCGGTCACAAAATAGCGGTGTGCCTCTAGTGGGTGCTTCAATCCACTCGCTGTGACCTACTTCAGTGCTTGTCAAAGGCTTACAGTTTGATTCCGTGGCCGTGGTGAAGTGCACATCGGACACCACTTTTGAAATAACGGAGGATGCCCCGTGTCATGTTGTGTCAACGATTTTTTGAAACGTGTTTTATTTGTGAGATTTGATCTAGCACGCTTTAAAAGTTGCACAACGAAAACGGCTCTTTTGAGCTATCGCTGCGGATGACAGGAATCTAAACTTTCAGATCCATCACAAATTCCGTCGGTACAAACAATATTTTCAGCAACATTTATCTCAAAACTGTACAAGTTGAACAGAGTGAGCTCGAACTCGGCACAAGCGTACCGTCAGCACAATAGCGTCAACAGCCCTGGACGTGCCTTTTGTTACATCACTTTAAAACCACTAACTTGTTTACTAACTCTTTATTCAGGCGTATTTCACGTCATTTCGACATGGCCATTAGGCGCAAAATCTTAAATATTCTTTGTACCGTCTGTAGTAAAGATATATTCTAATACAATTGTAATAAATTGCAATTCACGTCCTAATTCACATTCTAATTGTAGCGAAAACGTATTTATGTTACTGTCCACAAAAAAATAAGTTTAGTATTGAGGTCGCGCATGATTATGTAAAAATAGATAAACTCGTATCTCATGCGTGAATGAGTGTTTTTATTATATCTGAAGAGTTGTTTGAACTTAAAATATAGGATGGACGATATCTACAGCTACAAATAAATATGTGCCAAATGAGCTTCGATCTTTTGCAAACTACATAGCATGTGCCCAATGGGACGAAACTTTCCTGGATAGATTTCGTCGGAAGCTGAACTAGGCTGTCAAAACTGCGAAAAACATGGATAGGTGCCAGTACCGGGCAGTGGAGGCATCTTCATCGATTTCCGTGACGTAACTTTGTCTTGAGTCGTCCGCATTGAGTTGTACATGTCCTAAATCTTTGTCCCGAATCTTAGTCACATAGCTGATCGGAATCAGCGGAGTTTCGTGACACGGCTGACTTAATGCACTTTCCGTGATATGGTAGGTTTTCACAACATAAGCGTGCCGTGGGAGGCCCACACGCGACTACTCAATGTGTACTGCACTATCCGTTCAATTATTGATACGCAAGGCCATTGTGTGACCGTGGAGGGAGTTTTCAGGCTGGCAACATAAGTGGACTGCGCTATATTGATTGAAATAGCGCAATAGACACATTACCGCCTATGATGAATGTTATTCGAATAGTTCTATCAGCGAGATCAAAGCAAACGCAAGGAATGTACTTACATGTTTGCGAGAATATATCTCACGGATTCAAACGGTCTATGATCCTCAAATAAACCCAAGCGTGAAAAACTACTTTCTGTAAGTACGAAATGTGTGTCCTATATATCTTCAAGGGGCGGATTCTGGCCAAATCTGAGGCAAACATCTGTCAGAAGTAAGATTTATTTACAAAATAATCTAACAATGAAAATGGCAAAGCTGGAGTGCCCGAGGAGTTCTGGCAACTTGCTAAAATATCTGAATAAACTTGAAACGAAAACAACAGAGCATCCGATTTCAGTACGCCCTTAAAACAAAAGCCTCTGTTTCAACTCTTCAATTAGAAACTTTACACCTTCTGTCAGTGAAAGTCTCCAAAAAAAGAATGTAGGCCTCTAAGCCATAGTGTAATAGTTGCGTAAGTGTACACTTGGATAAAAACGAAAGTGCCTAGCGCGCTTGCGCATCCAAACGGCTCTAATACACACTTATTGTGTTCGATAAATTATATCTCGGTGTAGTAGTGATTGTGTTCTTGTTTCTGATACTTGTTTCAAGTGGCGAACGGGGTTTTATTACTGTACATTTTACATCATGTAAAGATTACATTCTCTGCATCAAAGAGTAAAAGTATTTTGGAGTCTATGATTTTCGCGGCATCTGTGGTCCTAGATGTTAACCAAGGAAATTTATGAACACAACTAGATAATATTCAATACCTAGCAAGCAAGATGAAACAAGATATAACATTTCAGCCATGTTTTTTATTCAATTTAAACATTCCTACTTTATTATGAATACAATAATAAGGTTTCTAAGTCCCACGAGGTAAATTAAAAAGCTTTTCCTCAGTCCCGAAATGTCCCAAATACTTTCCTCCGACTTAGTTACTGGTCCTTTCCTTATATGGCGATAAAAATAATTAAGTGCCCATGTTTATTCATTGTTAATTAATAGGAAGGAAACGAGGATATCGCAAAGCAAATATTACAAGTATTTTTGGCCAGTGAGCGCAAATAAAGTGGCAAAATCACTTGATAAGATAGAGCATATCAAGTAGGTTACTCGCTCTGGGGTCAACGCGGCACGTTTTGCGACACTGCCTTGTCTATTTTTACTTTATGTTGTTAAGGAAATAACGTGGGTGTGATGCAAATATGTACAAGTGTCATTGGGCGATCGGCAAGATGATTAGCGATCTGAGAAGTGTTTTGAATTAAGACACGTGTACCTGGTCGGGAACCATAGCGTTTTGAAGAAGGTGTGGCGTTTTTATCAAGATTAAGAGCCGCTTTTAAAATATAATTTTGTGGGGTATTATTGATATGGATCGGTAGACCTTAAAAAGATTGCAGGGACCAAGTACTAACTTAATGTTTACTTATGCAAAATTGGTCATAATTTAAGAAAGAAAGACTCGTCAGTAAAGACGCAGAAGCGTCATCTCATTTGTTATAAGGAACAGCGTTTTCCAAGAACGTTATGCTCCTGTAATATCGAAACAAAACTTTTTACTTTTTTTTCCTGGCACTAGTCCGCAAGTTACGGACGATTACAACTGCCATGCAATTTTTATAGCGACACGACATTTACGGCCTGATATATCAACCCGATAATCAGAACTACTGTTTATCGGTACTGGGAACGTGAGCGGGGTTCATAAACGAAGCTATTTGGAATATAATTTTGTATACGGTACACAAATACCACGCTCTGCTACCAAAGGATTTTCAGGCACTTTGGTCACATTGCCCGTCGGGAACCAGACAATCTAGAGAAGTTGGTGGTAATGGGCAAGCTGGATGGCAAAAGACCTCGCGGCCGGTCACCTAACAGCTGGTCAGACCAGGTAACCGCCCTCGCTGGACTCTCTGTTACAACCGCCCTGAGAGAAGCTGAGAACCGATTGAAATGAAAGAACATCGTGCATAAAGCCTCGAGGGCCTTTCAGGGACACGACCTTCAGTAATGAAGAACGCGACCAAGAAGAGACACAAATATCTCTTATATTTGTATCGTATGGATTTATTAGAAACCTGGAGATCATTTATCAACGCCGATGAGGCAAACTAAGCATAGCGGTTCCTCTCACTTTCGATCTCAAAGATACATTAAGGTTTTTGTTTATTGCACGTTCTTTTCCATAGAGAACTACGCTTTCATTACGAATCAACTAGCTTAATTTTTTTTGGACTGACCACCGACTCCTTTACAATTCAAAAGTGCCTTTAAATGGTTTAATTTAAACATGATTCGAGTTTGTTCGATGTGTTACCAGTACAGCTAGATCTTGCGGATAAATACGAGTACCTGATATAGCCCTCCAGACCCGCACACGATGCCCACCGGAAAGGACCGAGTATAAATTCTTCGCCGGGGACCATATCGTCACGAAATATCGTCACGGTAAATGTTTATGAGTCCCGTATCCTTATTTACAAGCACCGCGACTAGTGCCGAGTCCTATCGCCGACCGATTGAGAAGAACCCGGTGGGATTAGGTTGAAAAATATTTCCTAAATTTCAAATCTTTTCAAGAGTTCTACACGTGGGAGCCGCAGATTAAAGCTGAGAAACTGGTTACAATGTCACGCCGATGCCGGTAGAATATTACCGCATAGGTTGTGTGGCAACACGAACACCTTTGGATCGGTGACATTGAATGAGTAACCGCTGCGCAGCTGAGCGTGTAACTCCATACCAGTAGTTAAGATCTGCAACTGCATTAGTTGGGTAGACTTAAATGGCTGCATTTGGTGGAGTGACAAACACTTTCACGCCCTACAAACTTTTCGCCTAGCCCGTTTCAACATCGGACTAAAATACGTACGGCGATGCGCCATCGGTACATGATGGGCATCCCACCCATACGCACCAAACTTTTTGGAAATACTTGCATTGTCCGTGCAGCTAAGGAGTGGAATTTCCTGCCTGAGTCTGTATTTCCTGATACCTACAACCGTGGAGACTTTAAGTCAAGAGTGAATAGGTTATAATATACCCGTCAAAGGGGGCCATACACGGGGTCGTCTGTCACCCATGTGCTGGTTTGGTCCCTGGGGCGGTCACGGCGTACAATGTGTTCTGGTGCGCCGGTGATGGGGAGTACACCTTAGAGGAGGGTCCGATGACGGACAGCCGCGGCGGGTTCGCGATGAGTGCTAAGGCGTGTTCCCGCCATAAGCGGCACAGGAGGACACCGTGGCGTTTCAGTGGGTTCGAGAATAAAACATGCGTACCACCACATAACTGCGCTATCTCCCCATGGTATCGCAGTATGCATGAGCATTTCTACACGGTAAAAAAAAGGCAAGTGTGCTTTACCGACGACCACAACATTGCCTATCAGCAATAAAAAAGCCACCTTGCTAGAAACGCCATGGTGACGACCTGGGACCTTTCAATGTCGTAGTTCTCGAAGACCTGTCACCAGCTACACGTAACACTGCCAGCTGTCGTGTGCTATTTCTGCGCCGAGTATTAATAGGTCAATGAGAGTCACAATCGAGTTCAGAACGCGTGGGGGTGATTTGTTAGTTTTTGTTTCCGAATTCCCGCCCCGTCGCGACTATTTCAACGGTGTGACTAGCTTGATGAGTCGACAAGGTTTTGACATTCGTTTTTCTTTTCGCATTTTCAGCTATTGTTTTTTTTTTTCAATTAAGCTCCCGTGGTATTCTGTGAAATTTGCTTAAATTAGCTTACATGAAAAGTTAGTTAATTTTATGCCCTAATTGATAGCCTAACTCACTAAGCTTCTTGTAATTTGATAGAGTTTACACGATTAAGTGGAAATCGCAGGAACTTGCCGTTTTTCTAAGAACGTCTAACGATTGGCGTGCCATAAGTTCTTTATGATAGCAAAATTGCAATATAAACACAATCAGACTCAATTCATATCACGAAACATACATGGCTGTTTCAATTGCAATAAATCAGCACTCACAACTAATGGGAACAAATCAAAATGGTCGCTTATTGTCATTCAGCTAGCGATTGCGTCTGCGCATGGCTATTGTGACAATTCCATTTGTAATGCGCATCGATTACAACTGATAAACGCTGCCGATAAAATAAAAACTTCAGATTATTATTCTTACGTCGAAAAGTGAGTTCTAAAAACATTAACACTCGGCTGAAATTCGATTGATTGTGTGGGTAGAGATAAAACGTTGCTATGATAAACAAAGTGAATGTTACGATTATTGCTTTATTAGATGTGTATTTGTACTACGGAATGTAATTGTTGAATGTATTTTTACTAGTATAAATACAACTACATTTATTACGGCGACTGAGAAACTCTCTCTCGAGTGATTGAGCTCAAAGTTGAGATATTTTCAGTCTCAACCACTCAAATATTTGATTATTTCCAGTTTAGCTAAATCTTATCTTATCAATGTACAGCCTCACAAACTGCGGAGCTTCAGAACAACAATAATTTTTGTACAAATTCGAAGTTTCTGGCTACAAAACACAAATCCGTCGAGGTGTACCTCTCTCAGCTCTAATAGCATGAATACTAACAACAAGCGATGTTCAGAATGCTAAACAGCCAGCCGAGATCGATTTGAAACCTTTTGCGTTAAAAGGACCATTCTAAAATATAATAAGTATTCAGATTCAGACTGTTTTAAGGGTTCCGTAGCCAAATGGCAAAAAACGGAGCCCTTGTCCGTTCGTAAGTCAAAGCCACTTTTTTCCGAAACTATAAGAACTATGCATGTATTATGTGAACCGCATTAAGATTTCAACACAAAAATAGAAAAAAAACCCGTAGTGTTACCCATAGATACCCCATCTATACATGGGTCTTCAAAAATGATTTTGAGGGTTCTAATATATTTTTTTTCTAAACTGAATAGTTTGCGCGAGAGACACTACCAAAGTGATAAAATGTGTCTCCCCCCTGAAACTTCTAAAATAAGAGAATGATAAATAAAACAAAAAATAATAATATGATGTAAACTTCCACCGAAAATTGGTTTGAACGAGATCTAGTAAGTAGTTTTTTTTTAATACGTCATAAATCGTAAACCGCAATTTACCAAGTACGGAACCCTTCGTGCGCGAGTCCGACTCGCACCTGGCCGGTTTTTTTTAGAAAGAAATTGTCGTTAACTCAATATCCATTGAGCCGGATAGGTGAGGATGTGCTAATCTTATACCGACAAGTTTATGGAGTGACACTATCCAAATAGGTTTGGGGGTAGTGGAACAGGGTGTAAAGTCCCACAAACCTCCATAAGGTTGAAGGCTTCAACCATCTATCAATATATATAAAAATAAATGCCTATTTCTCTTGGTCACGGCATCAGGCGTGAATGGCTGGACCAAAATCACTAATTCTTTTTTTGTTGTGTTTGTTATTGTTAGGAGAATATTCTTGTGAAAAAAAAATAAGAAAAAAAGGTAGGGTGGTAAGGTAGGTAAGGCAGGTAAGGTAGGTAAGCTAGGTAAGCTAGGTAAGCTAGGTAAGGTAGGTAAGCTAGGTAAGCTAGGTAAGCTAGGTAAGGTAGGTAAGGTAGGTAAGGTAGGTAAGGTAGGTAAGGTAGGTAAGGTAGGTAAGGTAGGTAAGGTAGGTAAGGTAGGTAAGGTAGGTAAGGTAGGTAAGGTAGGTAAGGTAGGTAAGGTAGGTAAGGTAGGTAAGGTAGGTAAGGTAGGTAAGGTAGGTAAGGTAGGTAAGGTAGGTAAGTTAGGTAAGTTAGGTAAGGTAGGTAAGGTAGGTAAGGTAGGTAAGGTAGGTAAGGTAGGTAAGGTAGGTAAGGTAGGTAAGGTAGGTAAGGTAGGTAAGGTAGGTAAGGTAGGTAAGGTAGGTAAGGTAGGTAAGGTAGGTAAGGTAGGTAAGGTAGGTAAGGTAGGTAAGGTAGGTAAGGTAGGTAAGGTAGGTAAGGTAGGTAAGGTAGGTAAGGTAGGTAAGGTAGGTAAGGTAGGTAAGGTAGGTAAGGTAGGTAAGGTAGGTAAGGTAGGTAAGGTAGGTAAGGTAGGTAAGGTAGGTAAGGTAGGTAAGGTAGGTAAGGTAGGTAAGGTAGGTAAGGTAGGTAAGGTAGGTAAGGTAGGTAAGGTAGGTAAGGTAGGTAAGGTAGGTAAGGTAGGTAAGGTAGGTAAGGTAGGTAAGGTAGGTAAGGTAGGTAAGGTAGGTAAGGTAGGTAAGGTAGGGTAGGGTAGTGTAGGTAAGGTAGGCTAGATGAATGTTTGGTGTTTTATGGCAAAACAAAGTTTGCCGGGTCAGCCTATAAAAAATCTTATACGAATGTCCTATTCCCATAAGATTTTGCGCAACTTGAGCGGCAGGACCAATATAAAATTAAATTATCGTTTAAAAATGCATTTTAAACGAAGCGATAGTAATTACCAATCAATTTACAGGCCCCTGATAAGATAGTGTTATCAGCGAGTCTATCGGTAAATTGTAGAATAATATGAGAGCTCGTTATCAGCTTGGATCTTATTGATAAATAATGTAACTGTTATCTGCAGGAAGCGTCTATGTGGCTTTGTGTAATTTAGGTTCTAGATATCAACTGTTGTTAGGCAAAACTATTTTTCAACACACTTGCTCATAAAGTGGCTCTAATTTCACCGCAATTAGGCACATAATGACACCTGTTATCAAACTGTGACTTTTTCATTGCTATTATTCACAAGTGAGTTATAGAGTTTTTTTTTAAATTTATTGGTTGAGTTGCTTTGTTCTTAAAAAAAGTTTCGATACAAAAAAGATCGTTCTCAATAGTACAAATGCAACACATTTCATGCAACTTCGTATTTAAATAGATAATTTCAACTTGTACGTGTTTAATAAATAAAACTTTCACTCAAATATAACTTTTATTTTTGTCTGTAATAAAGAAAACTAGAAATTCGCAATTTTGTACGTGGCTAAAACGCTATCCGCGAAAAGCCAAAAAAAGAAAACTCATTCTTTTTAGTCTGTGGCCGATCGCTAGAGTAAAAATGTTCTGTGGTGGCCGATCGCCTTTGTTAGATGCGCGCGCATAGGAAAACTGATTAATTTTGCCCGCCATTGCGAAAAAAAATCACAACTCGTTTTGACTGTTGGAAATGATTATTTAGTATTTTTTTCTTCTCAAGTGTGTTGAAAAACGTCGTATGATACACGTGTGTATTGATGATTACCGTCCTCGGCTCTCTTAAGACCCTCGCCTAACGGCTCGGGTCTCAATGGCGCCTCAGCGGTAATCACCAACGTTACACACTTGTACCATAATGTACTATTACTTGATGCCTAGAGTAAATCAAATAGTTTCAAAATTATTTGAAATTTTCTACTATGAACTTTCGTTAGTTTATTTTGTAAATTTAATTAAATAACTACGCTTTATATACGCTCATAGACCGAAGCAAGCTTTTACAAAGTTATTTTTAATAAAACAAGACAAAGGACGCTTTTGTTTTCAACATATATCCCCGTCGCGGTCTTTTTGTGATCCCCGGGCGCAATCCTTTGAGCATACATGCTGTATTTGTTTAGCGAAACTATTCCTTTATCCAGCTGAGAGCAAGACATTTAGTACGTGAATAAATTATTATTTATATTCACTCCCAAATTGAAATTCAGTGGCAGTTTTTGTACATGGGCAAATTCTGGCAAATACATCGTAAAAAGATTCGGATTTATAGAATTTGTTGGATAAAGGAGATACCTTGAAAATGGGTATTGTTAAACAACGAAAGAAAATAGCCATACTTTCTGTTACATATTTCGGCAAATACTCTTGTCTTAATTCCTCCGAAAGCATGGTGTGTATACCGAGACATTGTCAGTAAAATAATTGGACAAGAAACGACAACTCAGTACATGCGAATAGTAAGAAAATACGAAGAAACATAAACAAGAGAATAACAAGATGATGTATTCCTTAATTTAAATATTTATGATTGGATCAGCAAGAATTCTGTGGGACTGGATGGAGACAAGCTTGGAGCCTCTGGCTTCAAAACTTTTGCGTGAAACATTCTCAATGAGGTAAACCATACAACTTATACATAGGCCACAAATGTATATGCTGCGGTATTTCTTCGGCTTTTGGAAATATACCATTGGATCGGAAAGATGCGAATATTGATTCAGTTGAGTTCGAGGATAAACCTGTGCAAACACAAATATTATTGTAACTATTTAAATAGGGTGGCTTAAGAAGTGTGTAGTTACAAGTTAGTGTGTCGCTGCTGATATCGGAAAACCTTTTTCTCAAGGAGTTATCAGATTTGGGTATTCTGCTTCAAATAAACGATCATCACGAAGCTATGGTTTTCAAATTTTTCATCTTTTGTGGTCTACTAAAGAAAAAAGAAGCTTTGAAAGACCAAAAACTAAGTAACAATTCAGCACCAGGCTACATTGCAAACAATGGACCTTTCTTTTCTAAGGGTCTCCTGCCTCCCCCGAGATTCCAGCTGAAAGACCCACGGACAAATTACGAGCAAAACAAATATTTATTCCGACACAATACCTCCACAGCGCAGCGGTCTGTTTCCACGTAGTTAAGAACTTATGATACGGGCTCTTGTGTTTATCATACGTCGTTAATTGTTTAATTTTAATTGGCAGTTAGGTTGTGTTGACGCTGCTTTGTTACCAACTAAATCTCTCCATTTAAAGATAGAGGAAGGTTGAAGCATTTGAGATCTTCAAGCTGGATAGATACTACCTACAGCTAGGAAATGGGACCGGTTTTCGGTTTCCGCAGCTTGACTTTAACCGCATCAGTTCGTAATGTCGGAAACGTGCGGTTTACCCTGCCGTAAACCATCCGGATGTCGATGTTCATAATCCGGAAATACGGATGGTCTGTTCATTTGGATTTAAACAATTTTTCGGACTACATAATAGATGGTTTGCTGGATGGAGGGATCCGCCATTGACGTCCTATATAAAGTTTGCGTGGGTATCATAAAAAACACGATAAATGTATAATAAAAACTTGAAAGTATACTTTAGTCAGAGTTGGAAGTTTAGGCACATCACGACATCGTTAATTTTTGCGAAGGGATAAATAACACGCATGCCACATTGCGGTTAGAGATAAAACACTTTTGGCGTTTCTGTATATGCGAATTGAACGAGGTTTCGTCACCAAGCAAAAGAAAACTCAAGAGTATTTAGAGGACCGAGGGAAAACCGCCAACACAAAACTTTAATTAATTAACATTTTCATTTAAAATACTTTTACTTTTGTCCCAATGGAAACAGAAAATGTTTATTAAGGACCGGTATGATCTGGGTCAAAAGTTAGGGTGTCCCAAGGGGAGTACGGAATCTGATTTTAACTCCTCACGCTGCCTCTAATGGTTCGTGGTCCTTGTAGGCGGAGAATTGACGTATATAAGCGAGTAAGGACTTTAATATTCTTTGTAAAGAGTTTTCATTTGACCCATTCACCACTAAAACCTATTCGGCACGCTGGTGAATCGGCTGAATGCTGATTTTTTTAACCCCGACGGAAAAAGAAGGGTGTTATAAGTTTGACGTGTGTTTCTGTGTGTCTATCTGTGGCATCATAGCGCCTCAACGGATGAATCGATTTTGATTTAGTTTTTTTTTGTTTGAAAGGTGATTGTGTCGAGTGTTCTTAGCTATCTATAACAATATTATAAAGAGGAAAGATTTTTTAGTTTGTTTTTATTTTGATTGTTTGTTTGTTTGTACCGAATAGGCTCCAAAACTACTGGACCGATTTCAAAAATTCTTTCACCGTTGGGAAGCTACTCTATCCCCGGGTGACATAAGCTCCTTTTTATCCCTGTATTCCCACGGGAACGGGAACTACGCGGGTGAAACCGCGAGGCGTCCTCTAGTGTTTGAATAAAATCGGTTCAGCCGTTCAAAAGTTATGGGCGTTTTACTGTTTGAATCGGGATGTTTTCGCAAGATAAATGTGACGGGGGGTTTTGAAATTTTGATATTTTACTTGTTAAATGTTTAGTTCTTATTGTTATTTATTTAAAGTCGTGCTTGTTAGTGATCCTAAGTTTTCTACTACTTTTTCTGTTTCTATCCGTGAGAACCTGTTATTGGATCTATGTCTCATATACAATTGTAATCCATCTGTTATAGCTGTTGATTCTCCTAATATTAAATAAATAAATAATTACAGAAATGTAGAGAAAAATATACCGAATAATTAAATTACGAATGTTTCGATAAATCAGACCAACGGTTTCGTCATGATTGAGAAAATATGTAAACAATTTCTGACAACATTCGGACAGTTATTAAATATGCCTGTCAAATCGTTATTTATTCTGGTCGGGTCGAATGTTATTTTATTTATTTAACGCACGCCTAATAAATAATTAAATTTTCATGTTCAAATCATTACGTGTGCGTCTATCTAACCGTGCAGTGATTAATTGTGCAACCAAAAAGGTTACAATTCCCTTGACATTTAGTATGACGTGTGGTTACCTCGGCCGCTGTCGACGAACCTCCGCGGGAAGTGCGGTAATTGTGTGCGTTGTGGTGAGCGCATTAGTTTCATAAAATTAATTAATGGAGTATCATTACCGCACATTAAAAGCGTGCTAATTAAAGGTGCTTGTGGACAGCACACTCAATTTTAGTTCATTGTTTAAATAAAACGAATTTATGAGGCAAATTGCAGTTTGAACTGCACATTTGACTATTGAAAGAAGACAAAGAATATTGTTAAAAAGACTTGATCCAAACCTTCTCTATCACTCTCTGAACGAATTAAATGAAGTGTATGAGACCACAACATCGTCCTATCCAAGCATTTAGTTCAAGTTACCCGTCTACACGATCTAAACCAACACGTTACACTGCGTAAACATTTGACACGCAACCCAGAGACAACACTTGACAAATTGCTGCCAACCTTCAGGCTAATCAAAGGCCCCACGATAGACAATAAACTCTAACGCGAAGCCATTCAACTGAGAATCAAACGGCGACGCAGAATATGCATTCAGTACCGGTAATGACCTTGCTTGTCATCAATCTGGGTGTCAGCAAGACCTTCACATAGTTACTAAACTTATTGTTTTTAATACACGATTGAAGCAATAAGGTTCTACTAAGATTCATATTACGTACTTCTTTGAATTCTTTTGTAAAATCTAGTGTGGAAACGAAGGCCGAATATTGGCTATCGAAAGTTACCGATGCTGCTGCCAGAACTAATTTGGCAAAAAATTGGGGAAAGTTTTGGCATATTATTTTTTTTTTTTTGGCCGCTTATGAAGCCAAAATTAATGCTCGTTTTGTAGTAGAACGTAATATCCTAGAAAGACACGACAGATATTTTATCAGCAAAGTGCATGCTAACGTAATTTTCCCATATCGCAATAGTCGCATTTCCGCGTCCGTTTTAAGTGCGGAAGATTTTCTATATATTCCGTCCATTATTCAAGGGTTAAACTGCTCTTGAAAACTCGCCGGGTGGCACAATGGCCGGGTTTGCTGACCGGGGCAATACCGTGGCCCGTAATTAAGGAACAAGGCCACATATATGTCACCCCTTCGTACAAACTCTAACAACTAATGCTGCGGAATGCTTTTGCGTCCCTCAGTGTCCGTGGAATGTTCTGCAAATCTCCCTAAAAGGCGGAATACCTCGCGATAACGAGAGGAGTATTTTTTGGCAGGCTTGCATGGCTGTTATGGATCGCTTTGCTTATAATAGTGAACATGACGCCATTCTACCATCTAATAGATTACAGATGCTCAAGGTAGCAGTAGATCACATTTACTGCAGTGATCAAGTCTGTGATAAACAATTTACAGCCTTGGTTTTCCAGATAGCAAGCGTAGGTAATCATAAACTTAAGCTAATTAGTTTTTTTTAATGATGGTGATACAGTGCCAATCTATATTACTTGTGTATATCAATTTTAATATGATCTGATAATGCAAAATAAATAATGTTAATTCCAATTGTTAGTTTTCGTTTAAGCCAATAAAAATCAAAGCGAAAAAATAAACACTTTTGTCAAAGAAGAAGAAGAATGAGAAGAATACACCAAAATAATAATATGGTAGAAATTCTGTACATTTGAAGTGGATGTTCACACCAACGATGCAACGACTAAGCCATGGGTGGATCGCTGTGAGGCTAAGTACGACATGGCTCACGACAACGAGGCAATGTATACTGTGCACGATGGACGATTTAACGATAAACGCTAACACCTACGCTGCCCGCTCACACTCTGCTGATGTATTGTACTAATTAGCACACATTAATACTTAATAACACACATTTTTTGCAATATATGTAAGCCAATATCTTAAATAAGCTCAAAATTAATTGTAAAACATTTAAATTTAATAAATAAAATATAACCTTTTTCTTAATCTTAATAATTAATGATGTTGCACAATATTACAAGCATGATTTATTAATATTAATTATCTTTCACATCTATCTATGCAAATAATATTAAAACTTTATTAGTTGATTGGGCAACAACCTGCATTGCTCAACATTGTAACTACAGTTGTTAATGTGGCCTCTAGGGTCTAATTTAACGTTCGAGGTCTAATCAAATTGGTGTGGCCTTTATAACTATCTATTAAAAATCTAGTGAGAGTAGCTACAGAATAGGTCAATCGGTTTATTGGTGACTAATAAGATTCTTGTATGAATGGTTAGGAAGTCTATTGCAGGTGATGTGAGTGAGTACATGAAGGCGGTGAACATCAGCAGAGGTGATGAGCGCGAGGAGTGCGCGCGTGAGGCATGCGCGCCGCAACAACCACAAAGCCGATGAGAGAACATATGCGAAGACTGTCGACTCACCGAAATGAGACGTTATATTGCCATGGCCGTTGGCCAGAGGCAACGCGGTCACCAAGTCTTGCACTAAAAAACAACGACTATCTTTTAACATTGCATAAATTCAAACTATACACGAGGCGGCCGGCCCGGCCGTCCCCCTGTCTTATCAAACGTACGGCGAAATTACTCTGATAATTTGTGCCTATAATTTTTCAACTTATCAACGGAATTATACTCGTTATATTACAGCAATAAAAAGGCATTAACTACTCAGTACATTTTATCTAACAACACTTTTTTAAAGTTTAATAATTCGATACATTATGACCTCACAATCACAGAAAAATAGGTCAAAATGATAACAACAGTGTATACTGATAAGAATCTAGTTGGAGTCCAGCTGCGTGCGGCTGAATCGACCACAAGTTCGCTGTGTCAATGTTATGCCCGCCTTGCCAAGTACATACGCAATGAAGTAAAGACAAAACTACATAACTATGTATAGTGTGCAGGTAAATAGTGTGCTACTCACCCGAGCTAAAGTGTGATCTCTTTACGTCTCCATTCTCCGAGTCGCCGTCGAGCGGCCGTTTCCTCGAGTCCGTGATTTCCGGACTGGGGCAAGTATCCATCCCTGTGTCAGCGGCCATGTTGAATTTCAGGGCAAAACTTTAAACTTGTCTAGCATAATTCCCATTACGTAATTGCTTCAAAATATGTACGATTATGCGGCACTATGCATTATTTAAACATAATAATGGTAACACTTAACACTTATACAACTAGAAACGAAGGAAAATTGAAGTTTTGAATGGTGTAGTTAATGAAATAAGAAGAGAAGTGACACTATGGTTGTTACGTCTAAACGTTTTGTGAACGTTTGTCGATACTGCGGCTGTTTGTGGCGCACAGCGAACGTGAAGCTAGCTGCAGGTGTCACGCCGTTATGTTGGCCAAACTGTATTATGACAGTAACCAGCTGATTGTGTTAGTGATGTACGCAGACATTTCTTCAAAACTATCGATAGGATATGGTGTCCTATCAATAATTTTTAAATAACCTAAGCAAACATTTAATACATATCTATCCTGGTGTATCAAAGAATATTTTGTTAAAGTAGGGTTTATTTCAATAATCATTTTTATGTTTATTCATTTATTTATTCATTTTCTTTTATTTTTTGATTTCACCATCATTTCAGCCGAAAAAAGTACACTGCAAAACATATCAAGGGTCGCCACATCGACTAGACCTGTGCTCATGTTAACATCTATGTTATTTAATTTTCTGCGAATAGAACATACGGTGTGTAATATTAATTATCGATTAAGTTTTTTTAAATAAGCTGCACAACACTATAAATACATATTGCGCCAAGGTCGTTCAGGGACCAATCAACATTCGTTGCAAACTTCATTACTGTTAGAAGCCGTAAAGAGGTGCGCGACTTTCAAAAAATAAATACATAAATCTTGAAAATATCGATTCCTTTTTGAAAAGGCCATGATGTTTTTATTGTAAAACCATTTACTATTTTATCTTCAACATAGTGTTCTCATTTAGTTTTCATTCATTCAGTTCGGTTCTTCATTTAGTTTTGTTTTTCAGTCGTTGTTTATTATTTTAATACAATTTGTTTCATTGTTTTCCACTAAATTATGCCAAATAGTCCTACATATTAATAGTACAAGATCATTTTATTCAAGTTTACTGTGTTTTTGTAGCATCTTTTTGTTTTACACCTTTTGCTTCATGTAACATTTCAAATTTGCCGCCTTTTATGGACCTAGGAAAATAGCTCAAAACTAGGTCAAGGACCAAGGTAAGTATTTCTGTCTCATTTCTGCAACTAGATCAAGAGAATTTTAGGTCATTTAGGAATGGGGAACTTTCAGATGCTGGACCAACCTACAAGTGAAACCTTTTTCGAAAGTTCGTCCATAAACGTTAGGTACTAGGAAATAACGTCATATTTATTGTTGTATTTTTATTATAGATATTTATTTTGTAAAACATAGGTATGGTTACAGATTATTTGGCTAAAATATGTGCACTATGTTTTGCCAATCTAGGGCGTACAAAATCAACATATACTGCTAAACAAGCAATTAGAATTAGGGTGGCATGTCAAAAGATTAAATTAAAAAAAATACATTGTTATTTATACTTTTTATCTTAGCGAGTGTTTTAAATAGGTAAATATAGGTATTTACCGTGATGATATTTTATTTTGAGTTCGAAACTCCCTAGTCTTATATCATTTTTTGCCGCAGAGCTCCTAGGGTAGCGCATTGCGGGTAAACCTAGCGCCATCTTTTATCTAAAATTGGGAACAAATGATAATTGTAATGTTTTATCTGTTTATTCCATTTGGTTTGTACTGTAGAAAAAAACTAATGCATACCTACAGATGGGCAGTATGGCACCTACAGTGTCTACCCTGAAATATGTATTATTATGCTCACGCTTGTTTATCTACAGACTAGGCAGACCTTCAAGCGATATTTTGTTTTATCAATACGGAAGCATCATACTACTAATTAATTGTTTAGACACGACTCAGTAATAATCGGAAGATAATTCTTCTGTAATACAGTACAAGACCGCCCATTGTACACTTATCTTTATAAATGTTTTGTTCTGTAATTATTTAAGTGGTGTACAATACAGAATACAACCGAGTTTCCTAAATTGTTTATTTTGTAACCTACTTACTAGACACATCAGCATCACGAGTACGACAGCATTCCCTGAAGGGGTAAGCACAGGTGTAAGGCACCCATATTTGCCTAGTCTAGTTATTTTTAAGTCAGAGAGAGCAAGTCTATTGCATCTTATTGCTTAAGTATATAAATGTTTTTGTGTTCCAAAAAAGTTAATTATAAAAAATAAACAAAAAACCCGTCTGCTTAAGCGAACTAAAAAGAAAATCATGCTTTGCAGTCGGAGGATACATGTTCGTGACCTGGCTGACCAAAACCATATAAAAAAAATTTGATGACCCACAATATGGTGCCCAAAATCCGCCATTTTTTTAATTTTCCTATTTTAATGTAGCCAGTGACACTCGCAGGGTTAAGACGAATCGATTGACGAAAATCGGCCAACCCGTACGGTCTTTAGAACGTCACATAGGAACAAACATACATACATAGACTGATAAACACATTACCCTCCTTCGGCAATCGGGTAAAAAGAGAAAGCAAATTAACGAGCTCGAAAACAAAGTTATCTTACATTTGCAAATGACTGCAATTAATACCTACCAATTAGTATTTAGAGCGGCCCCCACTTAGCACTTAGCAACGCGATCGAAGTTATTTTACAAATGTACTAACAATACCTCGAATTACCTCAGTGATAAGTTCGCTTCAAGATAACGACTTTTAAAGTAAATAAAATACTTTCTGTCGGTCTGTTTCTGACTTGAAGACATTTACTATTTATATTAGAAGTGGGCGAAGTATGTCATTGCAGTTTGCAGTTAACGTCATGAAGTCATGAATGCAATTACTAACACTCACACGTATTAAACGACGTTTTTCAACACACTTGCGCTGAAATGAAACAATATCAGCGTTCATTTAGTATTTTTCAGCACTTCTATTTATTCGCGTTTTTGGGCAGTACCTAGCCTTTCAGGCACGAGGCACCGCACGATACGATTTGCGGTCACATTTTTTAACACACTGCATACGGTCTGTCGTCCGTTCGTTTGTTCACTAGACACGATACTGCAACGACACTGCAGTGCATTGTTTTTAAGCGCGTGAGTGACGAACCGCGCGTGAGCCGTGCGGTGACGTGTGTCGTGTCGTCAACAAGCTCATAAGTCATACCGGGTTTTGTTCAGCCGCTAAATAGTCACTGCAAAAAAACCGCGGCGACATAGCGGCATTGACGACTCAGCCCAAAAACCGTATGAAAATCGTGTCGCGCGTGTTGCGGTGTCGTGCAATGAAAAAACGGTCCATACAAATATATGGAGCTCTGAATCGTGACCACATTTTGCGGTGTCGTGTGTCGCGTCGTGAACAAACGGCCTAAACCATCTATCTTTGCATTACCTGCTTATCCTTCCCTAACCCCTCCTCGCCACGGAAGGAGGAAATAAATAGGTACTGCTAAACTATGTTAGGTTCGAATTCAACGCCTCTCAAAATAAAGGTGCCACCCAAAAATCTAAGTTGCCGCAATAAAATTCCAAACTTCAATTATACTCTATGGTGCGAGCATTCCATAAGCCATTAGACAGCAAGGCAGCAACGTGGTGATTGCCGGCGTGCCACGCCTCTTCGTGTGGAGTGCCACGCCGCACGCAGGCACGCAGTCACGCAGGCGGCGCGCGGTGCGTGGCAGCCCAGTCGAACGAGTCACGGAACACGCCGTGGGCTGACTTGCCAAATTATCGCAATCAAACCAATTTCGGCTAATGGCTGTGTTCTGGGGCTGGGGATTGTTTCGTTAAATCTAGATGACACGATAAGTGTGTTGATTTACAAAAGATTTGATGATACTAGTTGAACTAATGATTATAGTGTAGGTAGGTAGGTTTATCTACTTAATAAAAGAAATATGTTAGTATCTAGGGCATTCCGAACGATCTCATACCTTTTTACCTGACTTTACGAATTTATCAGTCTATGTATGTATGTATGTTTGTTCCTAAGTGGCGTTCTAGAGACCAAATGCGTTGGCCGATTTTGATGATTCTTACGTCAATCGATTCGTCTTAACACTGCGAGTGTCACTAGCTACATTAAAATTGGAAAAGAAAAAAAAGGCGGATTTTGGGCGCCATTATGTGGGGATTTTTTTTTTCCTTCCAAACCCATCGTTTGGGGTATCAAAATAAAGGGTTTTAAGAGGTGATTTCAAAAATATGTAAGACTTATATGTTTAAATGTACCTAATTCTAAAAAAAAAATAACTGAATATTGTCAATAAAAAAAATCAAAAACCCCGACTGCTTAAAAAGCGAACTAAAAAGATGTAAACAAGAACTATACATGTTCGCGAGCTGGCTGACCAAAACCAGATGTCTCAGATCAAATAAAAAGTCAAGATGTAATGTTGCAAACAACAAAGTGAAGCCGGTTCAAAGTAAGCCTTGCCGTATAAATACACAATTATACGCGCACACGTATAACGAAACTACCCCTTAGCTTGTCAGTTGAGCTTTATTATTTGATCTGTAATCCCGAAGGACAAGCTAAGGCGTAATTTTGTTGTTAGTGACTGCGTGTAATTGTGTATTTGTACGGCAAGGCTTAGTTTGAACCGGCTTCACTTTGTTGTTTGCTACGTTCCATCTTGACTTTTTATTTGATCTGAGCCAGATGTATCCTCCGACTGCACAGCATGAATTTCTTCTTGTTTACGTCTTTTTAGTTCGCTTTTTAAGCAGTCGGGTTATTTGATTTTTTTTTTAACTACTTAAATAAGCCTCGCCATGTCCGTCCATCGTACACGCCATGTGACCATTTTTGGGCTTCATTCGGACCAGAAAAGCCACTAAACAATGTAGGTAGGCACAAGAATCCAAATAAGCATAGAACTTGATTATACATCTGCACCCTAATTGCGTAATTTTATTGAACGCACACACGCTTTTTTTGACAATTTAACAGAATTGTTCAAATCGTGTTTTACGCTGGGCTAATTTGACACCGCAATCAGTTACATCTTTGCAAAGACCTTATACTTCTTACTACTAGACTGTGCACTATGGCGCACACAAACCGGTCCGAGCGAGAGGACTCACTTTGGTAGTGTGTCTCTTTCTAATGAGGTGACCATGACCAAACAGAACACGGGACAAATTGATTGTTAGTTTACGGACGGATAGATAGTTAGAAATATTTTATAGTTTAAGTATTCCGATATGTTAATGCTACCTAACTGCGCTACCTAAACCTACCTAATTTTTAGTCAATAAAAAAAAAGTGTTTATATTTTTTGGTATCTACATCACTAACCGTATGATGTCGGGCGTAAAGAATTTCACCATCACATATTTGCCCGTGGGTGTCGTAAGAGGCGACTAAAGGAAAAGCCAGAGAATGGCCAGCAGCGTTCTCTGTGCATTTGTAACAACCATACTGTGATCGCCAACTCGCCTGCAAAGCACTCCCCATGAATAGCACAAATAAAACATAGCCCCATTGCCCGGCAGCCTGTACTCTCGACTACGGTAGTGGTCGAGGTTACGGTATGGCAAGGGGTGCTAAGAATCCCGGATTAGATTCGGCTACCCCAACAAATACCGACGACTGGACCTGGCAACGTACAACACGCGCACACTCCGGACCGATGAAAATACGGAGGAATTGAGTAGCTTACGATGGAGTATTAATGGGTTATCTGAAGTTCGAAGAGAGGGGAAGGACTCAATAATCCTCAAATCCCAAGTCTCTTCAAGTTTTATTCTCCAAGACCATCATATAGATTGGAACAAAAAGCTCCCTGATCCTACTCTCAAGCTCATGAAGGAGAGGCGTTGGATGACCCTGCAGTCTTCTGACGGTGCTTTGAAATACCGGCAGCTAAATATACCTCAAAGGATCTCTATGATTTCACATAATGCCCAGTTGCTTAGACAGTCGAGAAATATATAAACTACACCAATTGTATTCCACTAGGAATCAATTTGCAAATAATATTAACAGCCGTTGAATTTCAATCGAACAAAGTCCGCCAAAAAATCCGCAAACCACCATCCTACATTTAGTATTATCAGGCCCAAACATTTAAAAGTACTACTCTTACTCAGTATTAATGAATATTTTTTTAAATACAACGAATTGATTAAATATAGGAACTGTAGAAATATTTATATACTTTTCTAGAAATATTTAAATACGTGTCTAAGTCTATGAATTGTTCGTTTTGGTATAACATAAAAAGAAAAATATAAAACTTTCTACCATTTCTACCAAATCCAATGATTAGTTGAGCTAGCAAGAGGTCAGACAAGGACACACTACCAGCGGAAAACCTCTCACCAGGACCGCTTTTGGTTAGCTACCGTTTATAAGGAAATAGCTAACCTAGGTATGTGATTATAGATTTCATATTAGCTAAACAAAAAATTTTGGTACACAGTCTAGTAGTAAGAAATACGTATAAGGTCTTTGCATATTTGTCGACTATAGAATCCTCACCAAGTGGCAAGGCATCAAAGTATCCTTAACCATACCACAGATAATATATATACTACAGACCATAAATGCGAAAGTATAAATGAATATGTATGGGGATAGTTTGAGAAAATCGAGATAGTTTTTATCCCCGAAATATCCGTCGCAAGGGGGGTGGAAGTTTGTACGGTGAACCAATAATAATATATCAAGTATTCGAAGTATTAAGTAGCAGACGATGTCGCGGACAAAAGCTAATCTTCTCTACAATATGAATGCCTGAATTTTCAAAA
Organism: Orthosia cruda; assembly: GCA_964057195.1. NCBI lineage: Eukaryota > Metazoa > Arthropoda > Insecta > Lepidoptera > Noctuidae > Orthosia > Orthosia cruda. The sequence continues at coordinate 21,299,346 of OZ059848.1, read as the reverse complement.
CTTATCAATACGTTTTGTCGTGTCATCGCAAGTGTACACCTAGCGCAGTGTAGGTACAGCGGTTAATGAACGCACACTGTTTCACAAGAACGCGTGCGATGCGCGACCTCATTGTGCTCATCCACTAACGATGTAACGAGCGCGTTATGTATGCATGTTACTATCATAAACACCTACTTTGATAACATTTTCTCTTTACGTAAGCGATGTAAAGGGGTTTATTTAGCGAGAACGATTAAAAAATTCAATCCCAACGAGAACCTCTTGCTTGAAATATTTTATGAAACTACAAATTGATTGTTTTCTCATAAAACTTGTAACTACTTGCTAATTAGGTGTTACCAACCACTTTAATGAGTGTGCGATGGGCAAATAGAATTAGTTAATGTCGTTTCTACGTTCGAACGACGTGTATTCATGCATTTAGGTACAATCGCTTTAGGTAGTGTCCATGGTCCATACATAACGTGACCATGCGTCCCGTTTTGGGCGGGACAGTCCCGCTTTCAGGTTGTCGGACCCGCTGTCCCTAGCGAGGGCAAAAATGACCCGCTAGCGCGAACATACTTTGGTCTATAATTACGAATAAACATATACAAAACGATTGCTTAGTTAGATCTTAGAAGTCCTGTGATTAACCCTCAGTTTCCCACCTTAAAATTATCGGAGAATTAATGTGACAAATTGTCAAGCACGCGTTATCTGCTGTGATTGGTTGAATGAATTTTCGACAGCCAATCATAGAAGATAACGCGTGCTTGACAATTTGTCACATTAATTCTGCGATAATTTTAAAATGGGAAACTGAAGGTCGGAGTTAGTTGCTAACACGCGGTTAAATTGAAAGGTTGTCAACTGTCATACAATATTGTCAATTAAAGCTTGTGTTAGCAAGTAACTCTGAGTCTCTGAGTTAAGTTTTTTGAGGCAGAGGACCTAAAACTTACTTATTATTAAGTGTTCCACATTGTCTAATAAACGCTAAATACCAAAACAATTTTTTTTTTATTCTGCGGGTGTCCCGCTCTGATGCGAAAAATAAATGGTCACGGTATGACCATACACCCATAAAAGGTGGATGAGTATTTTGAGAACGAACGTCTCAACGCACCTGCTTTAAGTGCCTGTTAACTTTGCCAAATACATCCATCTGGGACGTGCAGGTAATAACGTGTCTTTGCATTATAATCACTTACTCATAAGTAGTTGAACTCCAATATAGCTGTATGTGTTTATGCTATTTTATGCGGTATATGGTAGGTAGGTAACTCAATGGAGAAACAATTTCTGAAGAGCAACCTACATTTTCAGTCATAAAAGGGCCGGCGCACATCCTGGAGCAGTTCAACGCAAACCGTTTGTCACTGGCAATCTAATATTAACCTTGCAGAAATGTAAATAAAATTAAGAATACAGATAGTAATGTTTGTATTTGTTTGGGATATCTCCCAGTCTGCTGGCCCTAAATTATAGAATATTGCAATAACTAGTACTAGCGGACGCCTCGCGGTTTCACCCGCTTTGTTCTCGTTTCCGTGGGAATACAGGGATAAAAAGTAGCCTATGTCACCCGGGGATAGTGTAGCTTCCCAACGGTGACAGAATTTTTGAAATTGTTCCAGTAGTTTTTATGTTTATTCTTTCCTTACAAATCTTTCCTCTTTATATTATTAGTAGGTATAGATATACTTGGTTTTTATGGTCATTGCTGTCCCACTGCTGGGCAAAATCCCTCCATTAGTTACTCATATAAATAATGATTATGAAGGGATCTCAGATCAAATAAAAAGTCAAGATGGAACGTTGCAACTACCCCTTAGCTTGTCAGTTGAGCTTTATTATTCCATCTGTGAACTCGAATGACAAGCTAAGGCGTAATTTCGTTGTACGTGAGTGCGTGTAATTGTGTATTTGTACGGCAAGGCATAGTTTGAACCGGCGTCACTTTGTTGTTTGCAACGTTCCATCTTGACTTTTTATTTGATCTGAGGAAGGGATAAAGAACCATAATAAAACACATTTAATATAAAACTAGCCTTTAATATTGCATTGAATTAGTACAAAATACACGCTCATTGCACGCATACAGCTCAGCTGTAAGACAAGGAAAAGCCTCGGCCGCAGCCGCAGAGGACGTTCATATAAATTATAACTTTCATAATTATAAGCACTTTTAAAATATATTTTAGGAGATTTGCCGGTACTTGGGGGTATTTTAGTAGTAGCTTGCTGCTTACCTACGTGACAATAGCTTAAATATATTATTATTTTATGCATAAAAATGTTAGAATTGACTGTGTTTATCTTTAAGATCTTAAGTTTGTACGAAATTGTGTGGACAAGCAAGGATATCAACTCAATTCTTTCAAATAATGTATTAAAAGGTCTGCTCCATCGTATTATCTTTCAATCTTGTCAATAAAAGGGCTGTCAACCGTGGGCGTACTTAACATTTGTTTAGGGGAGCGGCAAAACTTAGCAAAACTAGATAAGTAGGAATTTCAGTGGCAAAGTCAAATGAAAGAGTGAGCCCAGCAAACTCGAAATTCTGGGCTCTGCATACAATTCTACCCATCTCTGATAAGTTTTTCCTTATGCCAACATAAAAGAGTGAGGCCGAGTTTTTCACCTCTAAATTATCGCAGAATTAATGTGTCGAAACGTGAATGTGTGAGAAACTCGGCCTAAGCGAAGCCAACTCGAAATTCTGAGCCCCGCATACAATTGTACCCATCTCTGATAGGTATTTCCTTATGCTAACATAAAAGAGTGAGGCCGAGATTATCACCTCTAAATTATCGCAGAATTAATGTGACAAATTGTCAAGCACGCGTTATCTGTTGTGATTGGTTGAATGAATTTTCAACAGCCAATCACAGCAGATAACGCGTGTTTTTCAATTTGTCATATTAATTCTGCGATAATTTTAGGGTGAGAAACTCGGGCCTAAGTGGAGCGACTTAGACTGCTTTAAACTTAATTCTATGGGTACAATAGTTAGAAAGTTTTGCGACCGAACTTTCAAACAGATTTAGGAGATACTGTGTTGATTCATGCAGAAAACTTTGAGAAACATGAGAATACAAGAGCGAGCGAAGCGATTTTAAATACTCCAAAATAAGTTTTAGTAATCCATATTTTGGCAAACAAAAAAAATGCTTGCAGTCAAGGTGGGGCAAGCATCCCAGTCTGTCCCACCACGGGTGCGCCGATATCTAAGTACACCTATTTCAAAATCGGTAAAAAATACACATTGCATTTTAAAACTATGTTACAAAGACCCATACATACTGCAGCTAGGCTATCATATCAAAAAATGTAATATTGGCACTACGATACAAATATCTTGTTCCCTTATTTGTGTCACTAGGTAAGCAGGCAGCTATATAAGTCTCTTTTATTAAAAAAAATATCCCGGTAGACAGTAAACGGAAGATATGACACGTCGAGCTTTAGAAGGAGACGTCACACAAGTATGAGTGAGACAGACAACGCTAAACAAAGCCGAGCGTTTTCTAATACGAGATGTGCCATATTTACGATCATGTATAAGTGTATTCAAAGGTGAACGGCAGATTTTGTACCGCATACTTTTTTTGTTGTTCGGTTATAGAATTTGTACCACTTAATAAAGGCAATTAATCCATTTATTTTCATGTTAGTGTACTATTTTTAGAACTTCGGATTAATTAATAATATCAATAAAAATAATTTAATTAATAAAAGTAATAAAATCGTACACTAAACGCTTTTATGTTTTTAGAAGTTGCCTTATGTAAAATAACACAAATATTGAACTGATAATTAATTATTTAGATATAGAAATGACATTAAATATAATCAAACTCATTATTATCAAACTGTTGCAGTCCGCTGCTGGACATAGATAATATCTCCTAATGCCCTGAGTAGGTACGATCCTCATCTCGATCTACCTACTTAATGGTAAGTAAAACACTATAGAAATAGCAACAAACAATTTACACATTATGTAACATTTACCTATAATGTAACAATTTACATTGGTACACTAGTACATAACCTTAAAAATAAAACCAGTTATAACTTTTACGTCCTAGATTCTAAAAAAAAAAAATATAAAGGAATTATCTATCACATGAACTACCAATTAAAACAAAACAATCCCAAAACACGAAATTTTATTAGCGGTACGAAATTCCCATACAAGCCTGCCGTTCACCTTTATGGCGGCTGTGAAGTGCACTACTTGCTTGTCGCATACATTTGCTACTTATTGAGTTTTACGACCGCCATTACTGTGTTTGATATTATTGTTATATTGTAGCACAGATTACCTCCCAATAGATACCGCATGCCTACTGTTTTGTTTGATTCCGAGTTCACCAAATTTGGCGGAACGCACGGGTTGCGCGGGGAGTGACAAGTGCGCCGTGATTGGCTATTCAAGGTCACGGTACCGGTCGTAGTGACGGGACATGCGCATTAAATGTCGATAAAAATATCGATATTTTTCAAACACAATGGTATTTTATGTAAAATTTCTTAGCCGGTGATTTTATAATTACTTTAATAATGACAAAGAAAAACATCGATCGAGATGAGATTTTGATTTTGGCCAAAAGTGATTTAATTTAATTGTAATCCTATGTAAACAGTGCCACTCTGAGCTTTTGTTATGAATAGAGCACAATCAGTTCAAAGTAAAAATAAACTAACTTGGTAATTTTTAAATAATCAATTTTAACAAAATTATTTTATTCTCCTTTAAACCTAATTAAACATCGATCATCGATACTTTTCGATAAGCAAAAAACGTATTTTTCTCAACATTTTTACTTCTGTGGGAAAAAGATAGCAATATAATAATTCCTTATGAGTGAAAGGGACTACTGTAAAGTGTACAATTTTGATTTGCTAACCATTATAACTTGACCTTTTTTATATTGGTCAATATTTATTACTTTGCCTACTGGTGGAATGTTATCCCATCTTTTTTTGAACTTGAAGGTCTGGTTGATTTTCCACACCATTTTAATGCACAATTATTCATTTTTTTTAAGGCAAACCGTTGATAACTATTTTTTAAACAGAATTAAAACTAGAAATCGCTTGCGTCCCTATAGGTGTAATGTCTGGTCGACACTAAAGAGATCATACCGTGCACTGAGTTATATCAGCCTAAATAGGCTGATGTGTGGTGCGCGTAAGTTGTCTTCTATGCGGAATCTATTGGGAGGTAATCTGTGTATTGTAGTACTTGCCAGGACAGGCGGAAGGTATGTTACGGATTGACCAGTATAACTTGAGATATGGTGGAACTGGGAATTTGATATTTTCATTTACAATAACGCCACCATTAAAGATTAAGTTATTCTGGACGTTTAGTTTGTATTGAGTGCCGTCATATCGCAAATTGTTAAATGTAACATTTTCTATCCCTCGTAAACATCTGGAGATTCTTAAAATGATTATTGTCGTATGACCTATAGGAATTATTTTTATTTAAGCTAATTTGTAATTTTAAACTTTATCTTTACTCAGATTAGGTTCAATTTTGAGTATCTTTGCATGTTTACTTTGATACGTAACTAAACGTTTTTCTTTGTATCTACAAAATATACAATTTTTTACATCTTCTGACCATTTTCTTTTCGTTGAGAGGTAGAAAACGTTACAAACCCAACTCGGCAAGTGAAGCAGTTACAAAATCAATATAATATTAGTATTTACATAACTCTCACAATTTGTTTCAGACTGGATGCTGACGCATAGGGTCACAGGTTCATCCCCGGGTCGATGCGTTACGAATATAACTCAATGTGTCAGCATTACTTGTACAGCAGCGGGTTCCAACTATTCCGTAAATAATTTCATTTTTTTTTGTTAGCTTGAATTTGCCCACGCCTGGGCAAAGGCCAGCTCCACTCCTTCAATCACAAACCTTAGTTAATAATATAAAAAATTCAACTCTCACATTTTTTGCTAAATAAAGTAGACATCATGATTTTTTTGTGAAATTAAGAATAAGTTGGTAACACTGGGAATTTAATGTTGCCATTGCCTAATACGAAAATTACCGAATCTAAAAAACCGCTCACTTGACCCGAATAAAAAATGCACTAAACATGACCATTTTTAGCAGTAGATTTGTTTCGAGGAATCATTAACCCCTTTGAGTGCCCGAAACGTGGGTCCTCGCGAGACACAATGGCTTTTTAATTGCTTCGGTAATGATTAAAGTATTTACAAAGACTAGTAAGAACCCGCACCGTCGGCTAAGTATCTAAGTGTCCGCTGGTGGTGCCTGCTACGCGGGCGCAGGAACCGCGTCAGACGGCACCAGGTGGTAGGTGAGCCACCAGGACAGTAAGGGCTGCGTGATGGCCACGAACAGCAGGAAGTACACTCTCCGCTTGGTGCCGCCCGCTGTGGGCTTGTTCCAGTTGTCGGCGTAAGGGTTGGGGGAGTAGCCCGGGGTGTAGCCGTACGCTGCTTGTTGCTGCTGTTCTGGTGCGTGCGGCCCTGATAGCAGTTGTAGGCGGAGGGTTTTTACCTGGAATTGAATGGAAAAGAGATAAGATTGTTCTGAAAGTAGAGAAATGAACTGTTTGATTAAAAGTCGAAGTCAAATGTATTTATTTCAACTGGGCCATTAATCGGCACTTTTGAACGTTAACAATTATCAAGTAATAAAAATTGATTCTACCGTGCATTCGGAAAAGTAGCTTGTTATGGAGAAGAACGCACAAGAAACTCCATACTTACTCATTTAAAAAAATAAGTTTTTACAATATTTACATAAGTACAAGCATTAATAAATTCATATACGTGAGAACGATGCACCCAGAACTACTATACTTACTGCATATAGGTATAAAGTATTACAAGCACTAAATGGTAAATTCATTCACTTGATAAATAGGAACATGGTTCTCACATACTTACAAATATTACCTAATTCAACAACAATGGAACAGTGTGCGAGTCAAATTTTTTTAAACAAAAAGAGAAAAACAATTTTTTTTTTGTTGATTTCAGACTAGAAATCTCTTTTAAATATAAATAAAACACAATGTGATAACTGTCTCACTTGACTAGTGTTCGCAATGTGTTAGGCAATTCTCAATAGCAATCCAGAGTCTACGAGGGTCATTCAATAAATACTTAGCCTACAAAACGTAAACGAAAATTTTGGAAAAGTGGCAATTTATTTTTCAACATAGTCTCCTTTTAGTTCGATACACTTAGCCCAGCGATGCTCCAACTTTTTTAACCCGTCGGAAAAATAATTTTTGTCAAACTCTGCAAAATAGGCCTCCGTGGCGGCGATGACCTCCTCATTCGATCCATATCTATTCCCGGCGAGTAATTTTTTCAGATTAGGAAACAGAAAGAAGTCACAAGGGGCCAAATCTGGAGAATATATAGTATAGTGGATGGGGCAGCAATTCGTAGCGTAATTCGACCAATTTGGCCATGGCAGCGGCAGACGTGTGAACCGGTGCGTTGTGGTGAAACAGCACTTTTTTCTTCGCCAGATGGGGTCGTTTTTTCTTTAATTCGGCGTCGAATCGGCCCAATAAATCGGCATAGTAAAGCCCTGTAATTGTTTTACCCTTCTCGAGGTAATCGATGTAGATCACACCTTGTGAATCCCAGAAAACGGTGGCCATAACTTTTCCGGCCGATTTTACAGTTTTCGCCTTCTTTGGAGCACGTTCCCCGGTCTGGATCCATTGTTTTGATTGCTCCTTGGTCTCTGGTGTGTACCAGTGGATCCAGGTTTCATTGACGGTCACAAAACGACGCAAAAACTCCGCTGGATTCCGCTTAAACAGCGCCAAACACGTCTCCGATGTGGTCTCACGGTTGCGCTTGTTTTCTGGTGTGAGTAAACGCGGCACCCATCGCGCCGACAGCTTTCTCATGCTGAGTTCCTTGTGAAGAATATGATGCACTGTTCCTTCTGAAATGCCTACAGTCTCAGCTAGCTCCCGAACCTTCAATCGGCGATCTGCCAATACGAAATCATGGATTTTTTTAATGTTTTTCTCCGTAGCAGCTGTTTTCGGTGCACCTGGACGTGGTTCATCAAAAACCGACGTACGGCCACGTGCAAACTCGTTGAACCAATTCTTGACGGTGGCCATCGATGGAGAAGAGTCACCGTACACAGCATCCAAGCGCTCTTTGATTTCGATGCGCGTTTTCCCTTCCAAAAATAGGAATCAAATCACCGAACGATATTGCTCTTTTTCCATTATTGTAAAACCGATCGACACGTTCGCTTCCAAAAGTAGTCAAATTAAAACAAATGAATGGTATTGGAATGAAAATTTGAAAAAAGAATTAAAAAAGAATGTGCTACACTGTGGTAAAACCCTTTTGAAACTACAGCGCCCTCTGGCGATGAGGCTAGGTACTTATTGAATGCACCTCGTAGGTCTCTCAATAGCTACGAGATTTTGAGTGTCTCTTCCCATACCAGTGCACTGACCATGCTGGGCGGAGATGCAAAATCTTTCGCTAGCGCTAAACCTCACCCAGCTAGTGCAGGAAGCAACGAGGGTGCTGGATGTTGATTCAGATACAGTCAATTGCTTGGACCTTCTACTGACATCAGATCCAGACCGATACTTCGCGGCCCACTTGCTTCTCTTCGGACGATCCATCGTCATGCGCTGATGACTGATGTGTTGCGCCAGGGGATGGAGTACTACATTCCATACTCTGACTTAGCTCTGTTCAGCGTCTACCGACCATGGTTTGGTGCCGTGAAAATGCGGTTAAACACAAGGCCTACCAGGCATGGGTCGACGCTCGAGTGCGCTAGGCAAATGACGTGACTCAAAAGAAGAGAGCCGAAGAAGAAGAGCTGCCAAGTCCTGCAAAAAGGCGATGCGAAGGGCACAGTTTGACCATATTAGCAGAGTCGGGAACAAACTTGCTTCATAACCTGCAGGTAGCAAAGCTTTTTGTTCCCTGGCTAAGTCGGTTGAATCAAACTTCTGTTGCTACTCGACCCGACGGGTCACTGGCCCACTCCACCGTGGACAAGGCAAACTTGTTTGCCTCCCTTTTTGCGGAATCTTAGCGTCTGAACTCTGATGACGCGCGCCCCCCTCCCTCTCCTGTTAGATGTGAGACGAGTATGTCGGACATTCGCGTCCATTAGAAGGAGATCTGTAGGGTGCTGCGTAACCTTGACGTGAACAAAGCTAGTGGCCCCGACGGGATACCGGCAATTGTACATAAAACTTGTGCGCCAGAATTGTCTCCGATCCTGACACGCCTATATCGCCTTTCGATAGTGACTGGAAAAGTGCCGAAGGCTTAGAAGCAAGCTAACGTTCAGCCCGTGCCCAAGAAGGGTAGTCGAGCCGACCCAGCCAACTACAGACCCATCTCGGTAACGTCCATCCTCTGTAAGAGTATGGAGCGTGTACTAAACAATAAGCTCTTAGTGGTATACTTAGAAGAGAACGACATCCTCAGTGACCGCCAATACGGCTTCCGCCGAAACCGGTCCACTGGGGATCTTCTAACGTATGTAATTTACGGCTGGAGTGAGGCCATCGAGAGGCACGGGGAAGCACTTGCTGTCTCCTTTGACATCTCGAAGGCTTTCGACAGGGTCTGGCATGAGAACCTTATTGGAACCTTACTTCCTTCGGTCTTCCTAGTGGTTTGTGTGACTGGATTGCTGACTCTTGAGGGTATCGGTCCATCCGAGTAGTTATCGATGGCTGCCCGTCCGGTCAGTTAGGTATTAACGCCGGAGTCCCTCAGGGGTCAGTGCTCTCGGCTACACTGTTTTTACTGCACATTAATAACCTGCTAAAACCTGGAACCTTTGGGTACGCAGACAACAGCACGGTTGCTGAGAGATACGTGTCCGACGCACGTGCTAAATGGCCTCAGATTCAGTCTCTTGAACCTGTCTTTGGAGGCAGTTTTCGAATGGGGCGATACCAATCTTGTCAGTTTCAATGCTACTAAGACCCAGGAGTGTCTTTTTACTCAAAAAAGAGTCTATTTCACCCGGCACCATTTTTCCCTGGTGTGACCGTGCCAATTACGGGCCATCTCGACCTTCTTGGTGTTACGTTGACATTGACCCTCAATTTTGGTCCATTCATTGAGGCAAAGGCTCAGTAGTCTGCAAAAAAATTGGGGATCCTTGCAAAGGTGAGACGGTACTTCACGCCTGAACAGCTGCTCATCTTGTATAAAGCGCAAGTTTGGACATGCATGGAATACTGCTCTCACCTCTTGGACGTATCTGCCAAATACCATCTTGATGCAATTGAGTCGATTGACAAACGGGCCAAGAGGCTTACCGGCAACGATGCACTGGTCGCCTCAAAGCTTCAGAACCTTGAACATCGACGCTGAGTTGTCAGCCTGTCGGTTTTTTATCGGTTACATAAAAATATTTTTATGTGCGATGGAACTGCACAATTTGATCCCGCCCATCTTCGGACAACAACACATACGGCAATGCGCCATGGGTACATCCCACCCATACGCACAAAGCGGTTTCCGAAAACTGTCATTGTGCGCACAGCTAAGGAGTGGAATTCCCTGCCGGAGTCTTTGTTTCCTGATAGCTACAACCTTGGGGTCTTTAAGTCAAGAGTGAATAGGTTACTTTTAGGCAAGCCTGCTTATCATCAGGGGAGATAGGTGGTCAAACACGAGCCTAAATTAAATAAAAAAAACCGCCCAAGGTCGAGTCGCACTCGCGCACGAAGGGTTCCGTACCATTATCGCAAAAAACGGCAAAAAAATACGTTTGTTGTATGGGAGCCCCACTTAAATATTTATTTTATTCTGTTTTTAGCATTTGTTGTTATAGCGGCAACAGAAATACATCATCTGTGGAAATTTCAACTGCCTAGCTATCACGGTTCATGAGATACAGCCTGGTGACAGACGGACGGACAGACAGACAGACGGACCGCGGAGTCTTAGGGTCCCGTTTTTACCCTTTGGGTACGGAACCTTACAAAAAGATATGGCGGTCGTTTATGTATGTGTGTTCATCACTGTGTACCGCTTCGTAAAATACGAACGCAATGTTACTGCTAAAATTAATTATGTAATTAAAAATCACTCACCAAAAAGTAAGACAGCGCAAAGCTAGTATAGACAAGACTGCAGTAATATCCAGTCTTGCCTAACATGAGCCCGGCCAAAAGGCTGCCTATCATCACGGTGTACTTGTAGCCCGAGAAGGCCAGCAGGTCCAGCGTCTTGAGGTGCGTGCTGGTGTTGGTCACGTACAGCGTCACCAGGTACATGATCATCTCGAAGATAATGTAGGCGAGTGCGGAGGACGCCTGCATGCCTATCTGTTCGGGGGAGAAGCGGTGTTGGATACCTGGGAAGAAGGATATCGAGTTATTGTATTGTTACAAGATAGAGCAATGCCATCTAGTGACGAGTAGAAGAACAAAGTAGTAACTAGTCGCGCCATCTAGTATCGAATAGCGGAACTAATCTTCTCGAAAGTTCGTGTCGAATAGAATCTGCCAAAATGTTCGAGCCGAACATTCTGGAAGTTTCTAGTCGCTTCGGGAACAATGATTCAATTGAATGATTGAATTTCGAACTAGAATCATCTAGAATCTAGATGATTCTCGAAATATAAGTTTTTAAACTGTCATAGTCACTAACACTAATATACCCCGAAAAAGTGCCGTAAAAAGTTCGCGAGCGGACACAGTGAGTTTCGTGTGTCGGGAACAGAATCGAGTTGTGAGTGACAATGGTAGCGGTACCGAGTGCAAAAAACGAACAAGAAAGAGGGTAGACCGATATGTCTCCTCATAAACACCCACCCGCAATGACTTCAGTTTATCCGTGATCATGGTGCTTGCAACAGCACCGAAATATAGGAAACTCGCTACAAACAGTAAACATGGTAAATAACCCCCTTATAATGTTAATATTAGGATTCTCGAAATATCTAGAACAGTATGCAACGTTCTAGAAACTTCTTCCGTGCTATATAAAGAGCGGTCGGTTTCGTCGTGAGTCAGTTTCGATTTGAAAGCGACACAGAGCGATCGGCAAAGGAAAATAGTGCAAAGTAATAGAATTGTTTAAGAAGTGTTTTTGTATTAAAGTGTGATTCATTGAAGTCTGCTGTTTAAATAATTTATCCTTGAACTCCAGCTCGTAACAGTATCATCATCAATTCAAACGGAATACGTCCACTGAAGAACATAGGCCTTCCCCCAAGTGTCACCATGGACTGGTCCTGTGCGTCTCTCATCCAGCGGACTCCTTAACCAGCACCCTAATTGTTTAAGTTCAAAGAGTAGGGTACGGATTGTTTCCCTTGCATTAATTGCTTCATATGTCCAAAAATCTATCTGCTCGACAGCGTAAAACACGCAATGATATTGTTGAGTTACCAAAATTAGAGGAAAGAAGTGTGCTCCGTGTTGTTAAAACGGATACGGAGTTAGGGTGCTGGTTATCGGTCTATTTATAACTTACTTAAACACCTACACTGTACCAATACTTATTGCAAATAAATGATTGATTGATTGAGGGAGGCTTCCCAAAGCAGTGTCTTCCGGTACGCAGAGCAAGACATGTTACAAGACTAAAGCGAGTCTTGAACACCCGCGACCACAGATCATCTGTGCCTCTAAACACTGAGCTACCGTGTCCCATTCTCATAAATTACTACACTTTGATAATATAGTAGATTATTGCATCGAGCACAAAGAAATTTATCATTGCACCGAGTGCCTGATTTAGAGCCCGAGCGTTAGCGAGGGCTCTAATCTAACAGGCACGAGGGCAATATAAATTACTTAAGGCGAGGTGCATAATCTGCTTTTCTTTCAACTATTACCTATAGGAATAGTAGATAAAAGAAACTCATATCAAACAGTTAAAATAGAAGTTTAATTATTGAAATTAAAAGATTTTCTATAACACTGTCGGCTTCGTTTAGAATGTTTTCCGGAGTTAATGTGTCGCTAGATGATTCCATTTTAATTCGATGCCGAAGCACTCGAAATCAAGCAAAATTAACAAAGTTCCCGCCAAATCACTTTTTTAAATTTCTTTCATTTTTAAATCAGAGTTAGCAGCAATCATTTTTAAATTTGGAATAAGTAGGATAGAAACGAATAATACGTACGTAAAAAAAAATCCATTGAGATTGGCACCTTTTGGTGCGATTAAAAAATAAACTGTGCAATAATGAAATTTCATACATTTTTATTGCTCTAGAGCATTAAAGACTCGCTTTGTACTGAGTTTTTAGTGTTATTGTGATGAAATTAAAGCATAGTTGGAAGAAAAAGTATTTTATGTAGTATTGTGAACTTTGACTTTATCTATCTAATACTGAGGCATGTTATTTCCTGTCGTGATAACAATTGAATAGTTACAATAATTAATATGCAGCATAATTAATATGTAATAATTATTTTTTCTTTAATTACAGTGACGATTTGTTTCATAGTATTTTACTGCACATTTTCACAGGTTAATTGTACCAAAATGTGTACAAATACGAATGTAAAAAATCGAGTGGCATGCATCCGAAATTTAAAACTGCGCCATCTATTGGAATCAATTTTAAATTTTCCGTTCAAATAATCTTTGAAAAGTACATTAAGAGCCCAATTTTCCGTAATTTTGTACTTAGGACAATTGATTAGAAAAGAACACAATTTTTATGATCAATTATAGAAAATGTTAATTTTACATACAATTCAATAACAAGTCGATGCATATCGCGCCATCTAGTGACATTTATTGAAACCAAATTTTCTTTCTTAGCGCTAAGATCCCGTGCCAGTGCATCATCATTGCCCAACTATTTTTTACCCGACTGCCGAAGGAGAGTAATGTGTTTATCAGTCTATGTATGTATGTTTGTTGCTATGTGGCGTTCCAGAGACCAAAAGCGTTGGCCGATTTTGATGATTCGTACGTCAATCGATTCGTCTTAACCCTGCGTGTTTTACTGGCTACATTAACATTGTAAAATAAAAAAATTGCGGCTTTTGGGCGCCATATTGTGGGGCATCAATTTTTTTTTTCGTGTGGTATCAAAATAAAGGGTTTCAAGAGGTGATTTCAAAAATATACAATACTTAAATGTACCTAATTAAAAAAAAAGACTAAAAAGTTATAAATAAAAAAAGTTAATTAGGAAAATCAAAAAACCCGACTGCTTAAGGATACATCTGATTTTGGTCAGCCAGCTCGCGAATATGTATCCTCCGACTGCAGCATGATATTCTTATTGTTTACGTCTTTTTAGTTCGCTTTTTAAGCAGTCGGGTTTTTTGATATTCCTAATTATCTTTTTTTGAGGTTGGCTTCCAATCTCATCAGATACAGCTGAATACCAGCAATTTACATAGAGCATTACAATTACCCACAATTCCACAACCCAACCCAGTTATTGGGTACCTTGGTAAGATTGCACTATCATTAATGGTGGTTAATATAACGTTAAGCAACTTAAAGCAGCGTGCTATTATAAATAGCATAAAGCAAACGCTATCGAGGAACTCACTTGGCGCTATGCGCTATTTGCTTAATACGTTATAACGCAGTATCGCAACGTGCTAACGTAAATAAAGAAATAAACTTGGGGCGCCGGGCGCAGCGTTGCCAGAACGTAACTTTTGTTACATTTTACGGAACTTTTGACCGTCTCATGTAACCTCCATGTAACATGATTCAAAATGTAACTTTTAACTAACTTTTAGGACTTACTAAAAACATTAAAATATTTGCCCACAAACAAAAAATAATCGAGAAACAGAACGCATCTAAGAAAACTTTTGTTCGTCGTGTCCGTGGTCGTGTTGCCGCACCTGTGACCTCACTTTATTCACTCACTCACGTGTATTTTTAAATCTTTCATCTCCAAAGAAGAGTAAATAAATAAGAACGATAATATCTGTGGATTTCATTTTATTTATTAAATTTATTTATTTATTAGATGGAAAACCAACAGCTATACATAAAATGAAGACACAAGTTGAGTATGTTACATGAAGCCAATTACAGGTTCTCACCGCTAGAGATATATTAATTTTAAAGAGATCTTAGGGATCACTAGCAGCAGGCACAACAATCCGAAAAATTAAATCACTAACGCTAAAGGACAATATTGCACACTATCCACCTTTGACAAAGTCAAGGTTAAGCTGCTTACGCACTGACAAGCTTTTAGTGGTAAACACATCAAACGAGAACTCCTTACACAATAAGTTAAGATCCTTACTCGCTCGCACTAAGTATGAATTACGCCTGTAGTTAGATGAAGAGGAGGGAATGGAGATAGGTGGATTAAATCTTACTGATCTTTGCAGAACATTGAAATACAGTTTATGGAGGAGATCGGGGCAGTCGATTTCATTTGACAATATTTTTAAAAGATATGTGCAATCCGCTATCCTGCGACGATTCCTAAGTGGTTGCAGATGGAATTTCTTGCAAAGGTCTAAGTAATTTTCAGAACGATATTGAATACGGAGGCGAAAACACATAAAGCGAAGGAATCTTTTTTGGATACTTTCAATACGGTCTATGTATTTATTGTAACAGTCCAACGCTAGGGTAGGAGCTGCGAGTTAACAGTCACCGCGCTTGCTTTATTCGTGTCCGCCCCGCGCCCGTGCGTTATAACACAGCGCGTTATAATAAAGCGTGTAAAATAACGCGCTTAAAATATAAAGCATTAGGTAAGCAAGTTATTGTCATAAAGCTACTTTGAACACTACTAACTGTCATTATCACATACCTAACATGAAGCCAGCGAGCAGGACATATGTCACATAACCCATGGAGGGTATGTATAGGTCTGGGGCGTTTATGTCGTACCGAGGCTGCACTGGCGTGTCCTGGTCGTATTTCACCATCCACTCCTGGAAAATAGTAGCTTATGTTAGTAACTATTTGCATAATAAATCGCACAAACAGCCAGCACGGCAGAAAATGAGAGATACCAAAAAAAACAAAGGAGAATGCTCATGGATGTATGGAATCCCGTACCATGATGCATCAAAATTAAACTTTGTTTTTTATAGACTACACTGATCATGTTAACTCTTACAAAAGTTCTTTTTGAAAACAAAACCCGGATTTCGTAGTTATTTTAAAAAATCGAAAATAACCTAACATTTGGTCTATTTTGTACGACGCTACCACCGACGTAATTTATATAGACACGATATACATGGTTGTTATAGTTATTTATTACACAAAAGAAACGATTACTGGTTCGTCTTTAAATCAAAAAACGATTCTATTAGATACATTCTGTCTACATCTTTATGACCGGCTGTGAACGGCCAATTAACCATAGATAAAATAATGATAATCTTTTAAATATAGATTCTATTATATTCTAGTTTATTTTTAATTAATGTAGAATCGACTAAGTATATTTTTTTAAAGTGATCATGACTCTTTCAAAAATCAAGGGTAAGTTAATCATATCATGTGAAGCGGAACGTCGTTTAAAGGGAGTAGTAACAATATCCATACTTTTAAACTCAACATTAAATTCCCTATTCAAAAATCAAATCCCCCAAGCGTAATGTCGTAAAAAAATATGAAATAATTACTATATAATTTTGGTCTTTTGGTCATTCTCCTTTAAAAAAAACCCCGACACATTTTTATTTCTTGCTACATAATTTATCTAGTACATAGTAGATTCGCTTCGATCGGCAATCTATTGAACAAGTAATTATGACACGATATCTTGCGAAAACACCCCGATTCAAACAGTAAAACGCCCATAACTTTTGAACGGCTGAACCGATTTTATTCAAACATAGCTAAGAACACTCTCGATACAATCACGGTCTTTGTAACAAAAAAAAACTAAATCAAAATCGGTTCATCCGTTGAGGCGCTAAGATGCCACAGACAGACACACAGATACACAGCAACACACGTCAAACTTATAATACCCCTATTTTTCCGTCGGGGGTTAAAAAAGTAAAGTGTCTTAGTGATTCTATAGGTTTTATGAAGCTTTTTCTTTTAGCATACAAGCCTTGAACTTAATGTAGGCACTAATGTAATAACATTTATGTTATGTCTGTCTTCTAAATAAAGAAAATTTATTGTTGTGTTTCTAGGGCTCCTACGCACTATGCGTAAACCGGAACGCGGTCAACCGTCCGGCAGCAGCCGCAACCAGCTGCAGCCGCATCGCAGTGCGGATAAAACCTAGTTTCTCGTAGATCGCATATTATAAAAAAAGCAAATCTTTTCATATGGAAAACTTCTCTATTGCTGAGTGCCCTACGCTACTTCCTATGGCTCATGTTGAACCCCTACCTTAAGGTTCAACTAGTCGACGGCACGAACTATTTTGTGCGCGAGGTTAAAATGCATGCTATCTCACCCGACAGCACGTGCGAATGAGATAGATGCTGTGATGAGCAGTAAGAAGCTAGTTCGCGTACGAATTAGCACTTTTGCAAATTTGTATCGAAATGGATGATGATTTAGGACGAAAAGGAGCGCGCGGAATTTTATGAACAGACCTTTGGGAGTCTAGATATCATGAAAAAACTACTAAATGTATATTTTAAAAATAAAATTATTTGCATTGTTGAATTACTAATCTATCCCTGTATGGAGGCCGTTTTACAATTTTTTTCTTCTTATGGTATTTATTTCCGCCCAAAGATGCGTTAAAATTAGTGTTGAAATCTGGAACTTTCGACGCTCATAACTTTCAAATATTGTAATTTTTTACTTTTCTGTTTCCATACAGGGCTAGATAATGATGAGACAAATTGATATCATTTTTTATTTTGAACGAACACCGTCAAACAGTGGAGTAATCGCCAGACTACGTTTGTATGGAAGAATTTTCGACTAGTGTAACCTTAACTGATGGTAAGCGATGACCCACGCTTGCTTAGAAGTAACCAAAGCTATACCAACCTTATGTGTATACGGGAGCATGATAAGCAGCAGCTTCCTGAGCACGTATCTCGTGTCGACGGCGAAGTAGTAGCGCAGGCGCGACACCGGCACGTACTTGTTGATCTCGCGCTGCACCACCTCGCGCCCCTGCGCCGCCAGCTGGTTGCCGTACTGCAGCGCCATGTCCTGTGGGAGGGGGAGGCTAACAGACTAGTGGGGCGGGTTGGGGAGCGTTATATTGTGTGTACGAGTACGCAGAAACCACATATTGGACTGCCCCAAGTGTCTGCCCCTGTATGTACAGTCAAGGGTCAATAGTGCAGTCATACTCTCCCAAAACTCAAATGTCTAGTTTGTGTAGGAAAAGTTAAATACACAACTGATTTAATATTTTGTATAGAAATTAAAGTATAGATTATTCCTACTAACCGCGAAAAGTTGAAATTCTACTATAGGAAATAGAAATTCTACTTGAAATTCTATTTTTTTTATCTAATATAGGCTAGCGCTTGACCACTATCTCACATGATAGTAAGCGATGATGTGGTCGACGGTGGACCACGGTTGCCTAGAAGTAACCTATTCACTCTTGACTTAAAGACCCCTAGATTGTAGCTATCGGGAAACACAGACTCCGGCAGGGAATTCCAATCCTTAGCTGTACGCATAATAAAAGTATTCTCAAAACGTTTAGTGCGTATGGGTGGGATGTCCACCATGTACCGATGAAAAACCACCTGCCTATAAAAAAATGCCTTTGCTGTTTTGGTAGAATGTGACTGCACTTTTGACCCTTTTAGTACATACACTTTAAGAGTACTAAATGAATGCCACAACCACTAAGCTGCAATTAATGTGGCCAACTACTAGGCCCAAACTATCTAAAATTCTAAAGAGTTTAACCACCGACATATTTCTCTACCTACCCACATGGGAAGAAGGCGTGAGTGTATGTAGGTATGTTTGTGTGTGATTTGAGGAGTTTGCCAGTAACTTCGTCAGTCCATCCTATATCGCGGGCATTTGGAAAATTCTGTATTTATTTTTGTATTGTTTAACTAACATTGTTTGTAAGTAAATTGTTACTAACACTGTCTTGACGCGTGTAAATAAATCATTTATCACTTAATCATAAAGGGTTTCAATAATTATTTGTCTTTTTCCTTCCAAACCCATTGTGTGGGGTACCAAAATAAAGGGTTTTAAGTGGTGATTTAAAAAAAAGACGTGTGGCACTCGGGGACTGGCGCGGTAAAGCTTTTAATTTTTGAGAATTTAAGTCATTTTCTTTCACTTATTGTTCTTAAAATCTACTTTCTTTTCCCAAATAGTAAATGCAGATCACGGTCCACCCACAATAATAAACCCTTAATGCCACCCTCTAACAACCCCCTTATTATCATATTTTTTACCTTTTCCCCAATTAATAAATTTAAATAGTGACCCCTATTTATACCACAATAAGGTCGCTTTTACAAAGTGACCCTTATTCCCACATACATAAAGTCTACATTGAACGCGGTGGAATTTAAAATAGGATACAATTATAGAACCTCAACTTCAATAGAACATAAAAATATTTCCTACATCCGTCATAATAAAAATTCTTATTTTAACTTGTCATTGCCAAGCGAATTTGAGCCTTTAAATTAAAAACGTTAAAAACTCGAAAACGTAGCGAGCCAAACCCCCATTTATTTCCGATTAATAAAACTCTAAAAAACAAAACAAAAATATAAAGTGACCCTTATTCACATTGAAATAAGGTCGCTTTTCTTTGACAAGCAAAAGTGACTCTTATTCTCATTAGTATAAGGTCCACATTGATCACCATTGACACGTTTCGTTACGGAATTTCTGGATTCGGTCTCCACGCTCAAGGCCCGCGATAGAAGCTATGCAATAGCTTAAAAATATATCACACTTATATTTTGTTTAAATTTACCTTATTATAAAAAAATAATGTTGACTAAGTTAAAGTTATAAATAAAAAACATTGATTCAAAAAATTGTTTTGTTCAATGAAAATCTTTTATATGCCCATAAAAATATAAAATTGTTTAAAAAATACAGTGATATCCATAACATAAATACTAGGAATAAACACAAATTTGTAGTACCTACAACAAGGCTCAAGAAAATAGGTGGCTCGTTTAGATGTCAATGTGTACGCTTTTATAATAAGCTTCCAAGCCACGTACAACATCTAAGTCTTAATAAATTCAAATCTTTTATTAAACGTAAGTTGTGCCAGAAAGCGTTTTATACAACTAAAGATTACCTTGAAGACAAAAAGGCTTGGGATTGAGCTGCTCCAATTAATTTTGTTTTTTTTTATTATATTTTGCACCGTGAATTTTGTTGTTGTTTTTTTGGTTTTCTTGCAATGACAAGAATATTTACTTTTTAAAGTATTATATTATTTTATATTAATTATTGTGAGTGTGAAGACTATGTGGATCATTCTTTTTTATTTTAATTTAAATTTATCTTAGTTTTTAATCATGGTCTGGCAGTTTGAGTAGTTTATGCGGCCTACCCGAATGTCCTTTCTTTGGTATTGTTCGTCGAATCGTTGAGCTCCTTAAAGTCTGAGTTGAGCTGCTCGGTTATTGACAAATGCGTGCACTGACTGGACAGGTCCACTCAATCTGACTGGTTCTTTCCTCAAAAGACCATTTCAGACATCAGTCTACATGGTCTTCACATGATCTAACCAATATTTTGTCTGGACTTTAAAAGAGACTGTGACCTCTGAGTTTGTTTCGGCCTTTCTTCTCAGAGTAGTCAGATAGGAAACGCCGACCTCATCTAGTTTTAAAAAATATGTTCGACATGTAAAAGTGTTTGTATAAACCAACTTACAGAAATAAAATCATTTATCATTTATCAATTTATCATACTATATAGCTATGCATTCATAACACATAATTTTCAAATCAAATATCACAAAATCCACTGTTTTTAGGGCAATTATTCTGGCTATAACTACTATCTAGTTCAAGCAAGTAAAACATGCAAGTTACCTGTACGATAGGTTGATGTAGCATGGAACCTAGTTGTGCTGGGTTGGGCATTGGAGACTGAGGGTATCCACCCATGTAACCAAAATCTGAAACACAATATTATTTTAACATTATTAAAAGTAAGAAAGACAGAATAAATATTTATTTACGCACAGGCGACACGAAAAATAAGCAAAAACAGAAATAAAACAATAATAAACATAAAATCCCATGTGAGACCAAAAAGGATTCTATCTCAGCATGTGCATTGTGCAGCAATATCCAAAATTGAAATAACGCTGCACTGATATTCTGATAAAGCCCATTAAACTACTTTTTACTTAGACTCTCTTTGGACTTCATCTCATCTGGAGTACTAAAGTAGAATAACATTGAGAATAAAAATATACTATATTAAATCTTTCATGTCTTTAAATTTTATTAATTAGAATACATACATAAAAAAATTAAATGTCAAAGTCACAACGACACGTCAAAAAGCGTTGTCTTATAACTAGTCAAATAACCCGCCTCTAACTGTTCCCGGTGCAAAGGTGCCCATAACGCTTGCTGCTTGCCACATTGGATGGCAATGGCTAATGTCTTTAAATTCAAATTCATTTATTTGCCTTTTTTTATTTTGATGTTTACAATATTTGTCGCCCAGTCGCCCAGATCGTACACAGACGTTCTAAGTTAACCAGGAGCACTAATTAGCTTCTGGAGGGAGGTGGGCTGGTTAGAATAACCCACCCAACGGCCGCCATGGCCCACGCACAATCGTTGCGGAAACCAAACCCCATAACATAGAACATAGAATATTTGTTGTTTACCAAAATTATTCTAAGAATGTGTAGATTAAATTACTGAATAATATTGAACATAAAGAAATGCAGGCATAAGGTAACTAAAATAATCTGAAATTTTTCAGTACATCTATGAACATCTATCCTTATTGTACATCTATGAACTAGCATTGGATATAAATAAATATGAAACGTTAAAAACTGCAAGACTTGCCAGAACATTCAGTGCAATAAACCATAGAACAGCTATGTTTGGTAAGAGTGCATTTTGTATGGGCCCTAGAATACATAATAAACTGCCTAAGTAAATAAAAGAATCTAATAATTTAAATTTATTTAAAATAGTATTTAATTCAAAAAGCGTATTATTCTGTTAATGATTATTTAAATGAGAAAATAATGTAGAAATTAACTTAAGTAATTGTCCAATAATAGAATTATGTAATGTCATGGCGTCTCATTGCATAAAAAGAAACTGTCCTGACGTACTGTACTGATTATACTGATTATTTGATTTATCGATTGATTATACATGGTGATCTATCTATTGATGGTCATCTAGGAACCGAATGTCGAACAATCGATTTACAAAAAATAATCGGTATAATCAGATGAAAAACGCTAGTTACGTAGGCATGGTTTCTTTGTATGGGATGTGGAGTCTGTATGCTAGTATTATAATATCTGTGGTAATGTATATATAGATGATGCAATTGTTAATTAATTATGTAATATTTTATTCATTTTATTGTAATGTTTTGCACACCTGCCATGGTAGGATATGGTCTAAAGAACTTATATAAAAATGTCACCCTGAAAACTACCCATATTTTGCAAATAAATGATTTGTTTTGAAGATTTTAATTGGTGGCAATTTAACTCAAAAGCTGTAATACTTGTTGCAAGAATCTGTCAGACAAATAAAAATTTTTTAGAGTTTGGGCTGGTTTATAATAATGTAGTAATACTAAACAAACAAATCTTACTTCCGGCTGGTGGAGCAGCAGCCCCAAAGTCCTGTGCAGGATCTAATTGGATTCCTTCTTGGTACGGAGGTGGGGGTCCTGCAGGTTGGAACCCAGGGGCGTATGCAGGAGGGGCTGCAGGGCTGAAGGCGGGGCTAGGCGACGGCGCCCCCATCGCCGCTACGTCACTCACGCGCTTCGCCTTGCGGATCCCGCCTGCCTGGCCCACTGCAAAAAAAACAGCAATAGCTATCATTTTTACTAGTTTATTTTATGGTTTAGTGGTTAATGGTACACTGTATGTTAGAAGACAACAAATAAACAAAGTCAGTTTGAGCTAATTGGCAACAATAATGATTGCTGTTACTCAGCAACAGTTTATAACAAGGTTTGTGATGCATGGGTAAATTTAGACTATACCCATAAAATTTTGGTTAGTTGAGAAGCTTAATGTGTACAAGGTGTTACGAAAGATAAAGTGCGATCACTACACTTGAATCTAATAAGAACTTTAAGAGAAATTCGTTAGATACAGCCAGAGCATGTCGGTAACAGGTGACTATGTTGTTTACATAGAAAAACAAACTCACCGTTTCTGGAAGCGTTGAAATTCATTATGTTACTTTACTATCAGTCTAATGGGAAGGCAATGACATACTAAAATGTTTAATTAACACGATTTATTTCTGATTCCACTGATTGAAACACATCACCAACGTCCAATCTGTCGCAATTTGACATTTCATTTTGTGACATGACTGGGGTGACCGTGACAGTTTGTGTTTTACGTTCCTTTACATACTGAGACGAGAATAATAGTTCGTGGTTTTCAATATTTATAAGGTTGGATTGAACTATTGAGTCCTAAAGCAACACGGTGCATTGAGTATATCATTTGGTAATTCATCAGATTAATGAAAGCTAAAAAAATATTATTCAAAATAAAGAAGTTGAAACTGCGTGTATTGAAACGAAAAGTAACGTAAAGTAATCAATTTAATATTTTTTACCGAGTTTGCCTACTGAGTACTGGGTATTTTATTGATTCTGAAAAAGCAAATCGCAAAAACGAATTGCAACACTGTTTATATACCGTGTTATGTCATTGTCAATGAAATGTCATTTCAATTTGTGATTTTGTGCGAAGGTCTCGAATGTCAGCTTTGTTTAGTGTCATTTAGTGTTTTCCTCGATTGTTTAGGCTGTTGAATTGAAAATAAGTCGCAATTATCATATTGTGCTAAATCTGTGTCCGTATTAGTGAGCTTACACAATGCCTCTGACGAACGTGCTGCTCCTGAGTCAAATAGCAGGCTATGTGATTGGGCTGATACTGTCACTATGTATCATAGTGCCGATGAGTATGCACCAGGACGAATTCCAGTAAGCTGGACCTTTTTATTTAATCATTTTTTTAAATATTCATCATTATCATGATTTTATCCCAATCTACTAGGGGTTGGCGTAGCTTGTATTTTTCTAGTCATCTCACCTACTTTATCGCCATAGATATCATGTTTCATACACACGATCCATCCATAATTTTTGTTTTACTCAACTCAATCTTCGTCAAAAGTTTTATCCTTTAATAACAAGTATAATAAAAACTGCTATCATATAACAAATAAATCTGTTTTGGTTTGTGACAAATTGTTGAAAGAAAGAATAATTTTGTTTATCTTTATTTGTTTCCATATCATTATCATGTTGGATTTTTCAGATGTGAGAATAGATTTTTAATCACAAAATATTGCCTTAGAATATTAATGCATATGGGCATAAAATTGTATTTATCCTCCTCTGTGGTTTTTTCGTGTAACAGCCAATTAGTATGTTTGATATTTTCCTTTGTATTTCTGCTCCATTTTAAATGACTAGGTGTGTTTCCTACAACATAATTTTGCTATGTGACACATTTTATTTTATTTATTTAAGGAAAAACAAACAGTAGCACAATAAGAAATAGTCATACTATCTAAAATATTACATTTATACAATTATGCTACCCACTACATTTTCCACAGAGTACTATTTAAAACTAGCTAGTTACAGATACCATACACAACGGTTATTGAGAATATATAATATATAAAATTTTGAAGCATATAAACAAGAAGATATATAGTCAAAATCTTACAAAACATCTGTGTTTGTACATTTGGCATAGAATGTACACTTGTACAGTGATAAAGTAAATAAAAGTTTTCATAAAGTATTGTTATTACAGGGGACACTGCCTGCTCTTCTCTCACGGTGAATGGATGCAAGATGGTCAGCTCAATGTCTCGTGGGCTTCCCGAGCCTACTGTGACTATGTCATTGTTGTCGGTGTCCTTATGTTCCTGGCCTGCAGCATTCAGATCTACAGGTAAATAGCATTTTCTAAACATATTCACAAAATACGGTCTCTCTCAGTGTTGTTAAATAGTTTGAAAAGTGGTCTGATGCTTGTCTAAATCAAATAAGTTTAATGTGGTCCCTTCTTAAGGCATTATATACGCCCCAATGTTAACGCAGTACTGGCCGTGCGCCCGCTCAATGCCAACATATCAATATTGAACTCCTTTTGAACAGTTTTGTTTGCAAAATATTATTTGATTTACATATTATGCTATGTTAGTTATGAAGAAATGCCAGCCATAAATTTTTCTGTGTAAAAATATTTTTAAACATCCAAGTCGTTTTTGGGGGAATCTCCAAAAGTTGCGAAAAAATATTGTGTTGTTAATTTTTTTTTTAAAGCAAAACTATTAGTTATATATTCAGAATTATGTACATGAATCAATAATAAATATATATTTGTTTCAAACCTTTTAATCTAGCCGTTTCTAAGAAGTATGCTTTAGAAAGTTACCGTTTTATGGCACTAATGGTTTGTAAGCCCTTAAGACGCCTGATTGAAGCAGAATATTTAGCCAGCGGTCCTGCTCTAGGATGTTCTGAATATACTTACACAGTATTGAGAGTACAGCTGGAGGTTTTTTATGCACCATATTTTTATAAAGACGTCACATTTGGTTTTTATACCCATGGTTTTCAAGGTTTACCATGTATATATTTTATACCCATGTACTGCAATATTTAAAAATGATGAATAAAGATTTGTTATTATCTTATACTAGAGGACGCCTCGCGGTTTCACCCGCGTAGTTCCCGTTCCCGTGGGAATACAGGGATAAAAAGTAGCCTATGTCACCCGGGGATATAGTAGCTTCCCAACGGTGAAAGAATTTTTGAAATCGGTCCAGTAGTTTTGGAGCCTATTCGGTACAAACAAACAAACAAACAAAAAAATCTTTCCTCTTTATAATATTGGTATAGATATAAAATTCTCGTGTCACAATGTCCGTTCCCGTACTCCTCCGAAACGGCTTGATCGATTCTCATGAAATTTTGTGAGCATATTGAGTAGGTCTGAGAATCGGCCAACATCTATTTTTAGTTAGGGTAGGGTATGTGGGGTAGGGTAGGGTTGGGTAGGTAGGGTAGATAAATGTTTGGTGTTTTTATGGCAAAAAAAAGTTTGCCGGGTCAGCTGGTTACTTATAAATAAGACAACATTAGGGTTCATTAGGTCTCTTAAGTTTTAATGAACAGTTTTATTTTGTTGTTAATACATATTATTGAGTCACACTTGTTCAACACAAGGGTTGACATTGTTACTTGTCTGTCTGTGCATAGATAACACTGGTGTGACTCATTTGTTGTTCGCTATTTCTTCATTCATGTTGCGAATATTCATTTCGTAATTTTGTATATTAAAAACTTCCTAAGCTGGAATATGATAGCTTTAAATGGCACAAGTAAAATTACAAAATTTAATAAAACCCCCGACACATTTTTATTTCATGCTACATAATTTATCTAGTAAATAGTAGATACGCTTCGATTGGCAATCTATTGAACACGTAATTACGACACGATATCTTGCGAAAACACCCCAATTCAAACATTAAAGCGCCCATAACTTTTGAACGGCTGAACCGATTTTATTCAAACATAG
Organism: Orthosia cruda; assembly: GCA_964057195.1. Taxonomy (NCBI): domain Eukaryota; kingdom Metazoa; phylum Arthropoda; class Insecta; order Lepidoptera; family Noctuidae; genus Orthosia; species Orthosia cruda. Next base: position 21,272,648 of record OZ059848.1, on the reverse strand, counting down.
CTAAGAACAGTCTCGATTAAGTCATCTTTTAAACAAAAAAATCTAAATCAAAATCGGTTCAACCGTTTGGTCGCTATGATGCCAAAGACAGACACACAGATACACAGCAATACACGTCAAACTTATAACACCCCTCTTTTTCCAGCGGTGGTTAAAAAGTAAGGACAGTTCACGTGACAAAGCATGTTGGAGCTTAAAGGAGGATTTGCTAGTAGAGAACTATATTGAAAATAGAATGCTGTCATAGGTACAGGTAGATTCAAACTTTATGGCGGCTGTGGAGTGCGCTACTCGCTGCTCAGTCGGTGTTCCGAGCTGCCTTTATGTTTGAATCGTACTAATGCGCTGCCATCCGCGCCCTTGACGCGAGAAGGGGTAAATTGTTCCACAGCAATGTATCCATAGAACAATTATTTATCTACTAACTGTCCCACGCGGCTTCGCTCCGGTCAACTGGCTACCTACCCTACATACATGATTGTTGCGTAACTTAAACCGTTTACGCAGCGCACGCAACGGAAGCTCTCAAAAAGGAATATTTTTGCCCGTTTTTGCAACATTTTGGATTGATGCCGTCGTACGCAGCCCAGAGTGGACGTGTGTTTGAACTTTATAAGAATTTCGATCTCTAAATTCTGTGATTGGTTGCGTGTTGTGACTTGTGATTCCTTGTCACTCATTAAGTGTTTTAATCTGTTGGTACCTCCCTCTGGGCGGTCACAGAGCGAGATAGATATCTGTTGTGCCGGTGACTCCTCAAGTGTTGTCCCAAAAGTGACTGTGATTTGGTGGAATTGAACCGGCGACGCCTGCCTCGGCGGTCGGGGTGTGCCTCCGCTACGCCACCGTGCAAGTATCAGCGCGCGTCAAATTCCGATACTAACTGCGAGCTGCTTACAACTTCGCCTGTGCTGCGACGATAAGCGCGGTGCTTGCCAGTGCTACGAGCGAGCGGCTGGCGTCATCGCCTGTGCTACGACGGCGGCGCTTGCCTGTGCTACGAGCTACGCACCTACGATCTTGCTACGAGTCTCCCATCGGCTACGCCGCTACTGCTAACAATACAACGCAATATCGACTGTTGGACTTGTGCTATTGTATTGGCTATAATGTCGGTTACTCCGCGCTCTCCACCCAAAACCCCGACAGTAAGTCTTAGCCACACTCAAACTCAATCAGAGCCTGACATTAACACCGCTGTCTCGATGAGTGGATTTGTGAACACCTCCCGCAGCAAACGCCCGCGCAACGCTAACTCACCGCAAGGTGGTTCTGGATACCATTCCCCCCAATATAATGAACAGGACCTCTGCATATCTAAATCTTTAACGGAACAGGCTGCCTTAATGACCAAGCTTATATCCGACGTTGCAGAAATAAAGTCGCAAAACCTGGCCATTCAGCACGCCTATAGATTCTGTTGGGTTTCCAATGGCAATATTTTCCTGAGAAAGCAGGAAGGGGACAAGCATATTCTGGTCGCTTCTGGTCAGTCTCTTCAAGATCTCGAAGCTAAATGACTATATCGCCGTCTTAACCTTCTTGTTCATAACATATTGGGCAATCTCCGACATTTCCTAAACACAATTCAATTACAATTAAATTTTAGATTACCACTACTTCACCTAACAACAAACACAAACTTCTCCCAATACACACCGCCACACTTTTCCCTCGTTGCATACTTAAAGTTCTTTGTATTTATAAGGCTCCAACTCCGTACTCTTCTTATCATCTTCAAGCCGTTTTTCTTTAATTATCTGTCAGGCTGTTTATATATTATTAAAAATGGCGAACATAAATGACATCATACAGGAAATTGATGCATCTGCGTGTATAGGTACCTCCTTCAACTGCCTACCTGAGGACTGTCCGCGGTACGTTGTCCCATCAGCTCTTGGTAATTTTAACTTACTGCATATAAATATCCGAAGTGTCAGTAAAAACTTTGACCATATCCAGCTTCTAATAAATCAAACAAAAATTAATTATGATGTTGTGATTCTTACCGAATGTTGGCTCAGTAAGGTTACCTGTTTGCCGGTTCTGGACGGGTTTCAGGCTCACTCTACCATCTCTAATTGCAACCAAAATGACGGGATTGTTATATACACCAGATTGGGTTTGCAGTGTTCTGTGCGGGAGCCAAAATTTGAAGGAGGAAATTGCCTGGTGTGTGAAATATGTAACAACGAATTGGCAGTAGTTGCAATGTATCGTTCACCATCACTTAACTCCAAGAGTAACTTTAACTCCTTTTTAAATAATCTGGACAGTCTATATAATAGTATCTCTCGCTACCCTCACATCGCTCTTTTGGGTGACCTGAATTTGGATCTGAGTCCAACCAACAGAAATGACAGAACGCTCGAGTACCTATCACTAAACGCCTCTCACGGCCTTTTGCCCACTCACCTCATCCCCACACGCTTAGAACGATGTTTAGACCACATCTTCCTTAAGTCCAACCTATCATCTACCTCTCTCATCCTAGAATCGCATATCACAGACCATAAACCTACCCTCTTGAATATCGCTAACTACAACCCACCTCACAGATCATCCCACCAAGTCACCCGCTTAAATTATGCAGACATAATTGCTGATCTCGAAAATGTAGACTTTTCCGGAGTGTATAACACTGAAGATGTCAACACATCAACAACCATATTTATCGATACTGTTACCTCTATCGTCTCGAAACACTCAATTAAAGCAAATGTCCCTAGGAAAAAGCATGTTATAAAACCATGGGTCACTCCAGGACTGTTAAAATGTATTCAAAATCGAGATAGAATGCATATTAAAGCCAAAAACTCTCCTGATAACATAATCCTAAAAACTACATACACTCGATACCGCAACTTCTGCAACGATTTACTTAGGAAACTAAAAACAACTTATGAAACAAATGAGCTAAAAGAAGCCAAAAATTGTCCCCGTAAATTGTGGCAAACAATTAACACCATCACAAACAGACATAAACTGCGGACAAGTCCCTCCGAGTTGCTGGAAGTGAAAGGTGATCACATGTCTTCAATTAACGAGGTGTGTAACTTCTTTACTTCCATAGGAAGCAACCTAGCAGATAAAATCACATCACAACATCATGCTACTAGTACTAACACTCCAATTACCCACCTTTCCCACCCCTGCCGTAACAGTCCCCTATCCTCGCAGGTTAATTCCCTTGGTATGTTCGACGTTTGTGAATCTGAGATTGAGTCCCTCATTCTCCAGCTACGCGACAAGAGTGCCGTGGGCTGGGATGGTCTGTCACCTCAGCTGTTGAAATCTTCTCGACATGTTTTGGTTCCACCCATAACTTACCTGTGTAACCTATGCCTCAAAACAGGCGTATTCCCTGATGCCTTTAAAAAGGCTATTGTTCACCCAATATACAAGGGCGGGGACAGAAGCTGCGTCTCTAACTACAGGCCTATTTCGGTACTCCCAGCTCTTTCTAAGATCCTGGAAAGGATTCTAAACAACCATCTAAGGCGCTTCCTTGACAAGTTCAATGTTATCGCCGACAACCAGTTCGGCTTCAGGCCAAAGCTGTCAACAGAGGATGCTGTATTGGAACTTACGAAATCGGTTGCTGCAAACTTGGACAGCAAAACCAAATGCCTTGGAATCTTTCTAGACCTTTCAAAGGCGTTTGATACAGTTTCTGTCCCCTACCTCATCTCAAAACTGGAAGCCATAGGGGTGCGCGGTATTTCTCTAGATATCTTTCGGAGTTACCTTACAAACCGTAAGCAGTGCGTCAGGATAGGTAATTACCAGAGTGATGAGGAAACCATATCTTACGGCGTTCCCCAGGGAAGCATACTGGGCCCTACCCTATTCCAGATTTACGTTAACGATCTGTGTAAGATGAACCTCCCAAATTGTAATATTTACGCCTACGCTGACGATACGGCAATCCTGGTCCGTGGTTCAACCTGGGATATGGTTAAGACAAATGCGGAAGCTGCAATGTCTAAAATAATGATTTGGCTAAACTCTAACCTGCTAACGCTAAACCTAAATAAAACTACATACATTCCGTTTGGGTTAAGACGTGGTAATACTCCGGGATCTGACTTCACCCTAAGAGCCCACTCGTGCCCTAACCCCACGGTACCTTGTGCCTGTCCCACGTTGAGTCGTTCAGACGCTGTTAAGTATTTGGGTGTACACATCGATTCCGGACTCAGGTGGGACAGGCAAATTGATACCCTTTCCTCAAGAACTATGCGTCTAATCCACATTTTTAAGGCCCTCAGAGATTCTGCCGACAGTGCCACGCTGAAGATGATTTACTACTCCCTCTGCCAATCTATACTCGGGTACTGTATAACTGCATGGGGCGGAGCAGCTAAAACCATTTTTCTTAGAATAGAAAGAGCACAAAGAGCAATACTAAAAGTAATGACCAAAAAGCCTTTTAGGTATCCTACATCTGACCTCTACGCCGACTGTAAAGTTCTAACAGTGCGGCAGCTCTTTGTGTTCAAGGCAATACTAAAGACACATAAGTGCCTCCCACCTCAGGACCGGAACAAACGCACTCAAATCTTACCCAGTACGCAGCACAGAACCACTTTCGCTCGGCATCAATTTTACATTCTTGGTACCTACCTGTACGGAAAAATCCATAACAAAATACAAATAATGTATCTAAGCTCCCATAACCTCAAAATCAAACTGACTGAATGGCTATTACTAAAAGACTACTCATTCACGGAGTCTTTACTTACATTCATAGAATAATCCCTAAAACTATTACACTAACCTACTCACACTCAATACACGATCAATCTCTCCTTACTCACCACTCATACACTAACACATACATAGGCTCACTCACTCACACATACCCTTACACTCAAATACATTTTCACACCGGCACACAATTGTATTACCTAACCACCGTTGCAATATACACCCTGGCTGCAGCTATACCTACATGACTAACCGCCCTGTATGGCCTAATCACTGTCTCCTAAGATACAGGACTACCTAGTTTAGGAGACAGGGTTACATGATCAGTGTAGATTTATGTAGATATCTTTTAATATGTTATTTTGTACATTCTGCTCTTGTGTATCATGAATCTTGTGTGTATCATAATAAAGATTATTATTATTATTATTATTTTTCATTTCTGCTCCGCTTCTATTGGTCGTAGCGTGATGTTATATAGCCTATAACCTTCCTCGATAAATGGACTATCCAACACAAAAAGAATTTTTCAATTGCAACCAGTAGTTCCTGAGATTAGCGCGTTCAAACAAACAAACAAACTCTTCAGCTTTATAATATTAGTATAGACTAGCTGTCCCACGCGGCTTCGCTCCCGTCAACTGGCTACCTACCTACCCATCAACCCTACCTACTCTACATACATGATTGTTGTGTAATTAAACCGTTTACGCAGCGCACGCAACGGAAGCTCTCAAAAAGGAATAATTTTGCCCGTTTTTGCAACATTTTTCATTTATGCTCTGCTCCTGTTGGTCGTAGCGTGATGTTATATAGCCTATAACCTTCCTCAATAAATGGACTATCCAACACAAAAAGAATTTTTCAATTCCAACCAGTAGTTTCTGAGATTAGCGCGTTCAAACAAACAAACAAACTCTTCAGCTTTATAATATTAGTATAGATGGTCACGTTGGTGTCGACTAACTGAGTGAGCCGTAAAACCAAATATCCAGGAATTGGTATTGTGGTTTTTACATTTACTAAACGTTTTGTCCATATGTTTTCCTCCACGATTTTGCCTGGCAACTACACCACCATGCATGAAACAATATCACCTATTAACCATGTTATTTTTGTCTGCAGGATGTCGATGTTTATGTACAAGGGTACTGACAGCTCCTTCCTGTCGGCTTTCCTGGAGACCGTGTGCTGCATGATGCTGTGCGGGCTGACCGTGGCTGCTGCCGTCATCGTCACCCTGGGCTTCATGACCTGGTGCGAGAACATCGTCGAGAGGTTCCCCAGGTTCGTAACAAAGTTTTCATCACACTTGCACGTAAAAAGTATCTAAACATACAGGTTAACTTGGCCGTAATGCCCCATATAAAACCCTCGGGCTTTCTTTTTGTCATGAAACCCTAGGGCGGTAAGTATTTTTTTTTTAATTTATGGCACAGCACACAGGTCATGCAAGTTCAAGCAAGGAGTTTACACGCAATTGAAAAATTGTCTTAAAATGTTATCTAAACAAGAATTTCTTTGCAATCTCGCTACATGTTACTTAAATACTCAACTAATGTTCTTAATAATCGATTTTAATTGTTATAGTATGAAAACGTCGAAATTGTTTAATTCTTTTTACACTCCGTCATGGCTGTATACCTACGTAAGTATTTGCCCTTAAAGTTTCTGAACGAAACACTGTATAATCTGTGGTGTGGGCAAAAATTCGCCAACCGCTTAAAAAAAAGTTCAAAGTTCACGTATTTCGTAAATTTTCGTAATAACAGCTGTGCTGACTTGTGTATTAAAGCTATAATTCATAATTATTTCTCGCAAATGTGATGAAAAACATTGTATGTATCACGGGCGGTACGGGAATTACGAACCTCGACTCAGAAAGCCCTCAGTCTTCGACTTCGGGCTTCTACTAGAGCCTTGATCGTAATTTCTTACATACCGCCCTTAATACACAATGTACTAAAATAGTCCGGGCGGTAGTGTTGCAAGTACAAAAGTCATAGTATGCCGGCTGATATTGACAACGATAATTGATCTTATATGACTAATAAGTGAACCGACCGTCAGCTGTTCAAGTAAAGGTCGGTGTGGGTATAAGAGGTTGTGAAAGAGGTAATAAAAAAACCCGGCCAAGTGCGAGTCGGACTCGCGCACGAAGGGTTCCGTACTTGGTAAATTGCGGTTTACGATTTATGACGTATTAAAAAAAGACCTACTTAATAGATCTCGTTCAAACCAATTTTCGGTGGAAGTTTACATGGTAATGTACATCATATATATATTTTTTTAGTTTTATCATTCTCTTATTTTAGAAGTTACATGGTGTCCCCATTACCATTTTGGAAGTGTCTCTCGCGCAAACTCAGTTTAGAACAAAATTATATTAGAAACCTCAATATCATTTTTGAAGACCTATCCATAGATACCCCACAAGTAGGGGTTTGACGAAAAAAAAAAATTGCGTTTCATTTATAAGTATTTACCCCCAAAATTTATTGTTTTTTTGTTCTATTTTTGTGTGAAGATCTTAATGCGGTTCACAGAATATATCTACTTACCAAGTTTTATCAGCATAGTTCTTATAGTTTCGATAAAGTGGCTGTGACATACGGACGGACAGACAGACATGACGAATCCATAAGGGTTCCGTTTTTGCCATTTGGCTACGGAACCCTAAAAATTGTTTTTTTTTTTTTCAAGTTCACCTTCACATGTTCATGCGAGCAGCTGACGCATATTCCCCTCTCCACGATGCGGCTGACGATTTATTTTCAGCTCAGTATGATGTCAACTATTTATGAAAAAAGTGAGCCTTCACAACATTAATTTAAACAAACCGGCCAAGTGCGAGTCGGACTCTCGCACGAAGGGTTCCGTACCATAATTGGAAAAACGGCAAAAAAATCACGTTTTTTGTACTTTAATATTTATTTTATTCTGTTTTTCATCATCTGTGAAAAATTCAACTGTGCTAGACGGTTCATGAGATACAGCCTGGTGACAGACGGGCAGACGGACAGACAGACTTGCGGACAGACTGACAGACGGATCGCGGTGTCTTAGTAATAGGATCCCGTTTCTACCCTTTGGGTACGGAACCCTAAATAAGAACAACTTTTGCAACCGCACTCTCACACCCACCGCGGGTGCTTCAGCTGAGGCTTGGCTCACTTATTAATCATTCGAGAACTATTGAAAAATTTGGCAATTGATCGGCATTAAAACACTACCTAAAATGCAACGGTACCTCCCAGATGAAAACCTATAAGTACTAGAAAGCACAGTTAAATAATAGTACATTATGGTACAAGTGTGTAACGTTGGTGATTACCGCTGAGGCGCCATTGAGACCCGAGCCGTTAGGCGAGGGTCTTAAGAGAGCCGAGGACGGTAATCATCAATACACACGTGTATCATACGACGTTTTTCAACACACTTGTGAAGAAAATAATACTAAAAAATGATTTCCAACAGTGAAAACGAGCTGTGAAATTTTTTTCGCAATGGCGGGCAAAATTAATCAGTTTTCCTATGCATGCGCATCTAACAATGGCGATCGGCCATAGACTAAGAAGAATGAAGTTTCTTTTTTTTTGGCTGTGTGTGTGTTGAAAAGTATTTTTATTTTATTTAATATAAGCTCGCGATTGACCACTATCTCACCTGATGGTATTCGATGATTTGGTCGACGGTGAAGCAAGCTTGCCTAGAAATAACCTTTTCAACACACTTGCTCATAAAGTGGCTCTAATTTCACCGCAATTGGACACATAATGAGACCTGTTATCAAACTGTGACTTTTTCATTACTATTATTCACAAGTGAGATAAAGAGATGTTTTTTTTAAATTTATTGGTTGAGTTGCTTTGTTCTTTAAAAAGTTTCGATACAAAAAAGATCGTGCTCAATAGTACAAATGCAACATATTTCATGCAACTTCGTATTTAAATAGATAATTTCAACTTGTACGTGTTTAATAAATAAAACTTTCACTTTTCCAATTCCCCATTTTGTACGTGGCTAAAACGCTATCCGCGAAAAACAAAAAAAGATAACTCATTATTTTTAGTCTATGGCCGATCGCCATTGTTAGATGCGCGCGCATAGGACAACTGATTAATTTTGCCCGCCATTGCGAAAAAAAATTCACAACTCGTTTTCACTGTTGGAAATGATTTTTTAGTATTATTTTCTTCACAAGTGTGTTGAAAAATGTCGTATCATACACGTGTGTATTGATGATTACCGTCCTCGACTCTCTTAAGACCCTCACCTAACGGCTCGGGTCTCAATGGCGCCTCAGCGGTAATCACCAACTTTACACACTTGTACCATAATGTACTATTTCACTCTTGACTTAAAGACCCCTAGATTGTAACTATCAGGACACACAGACTCCAGCAAGGATTCCAGTCCTCCTCGCTTTTTTATAATAACATATTTTTTGGTTAATCACACTACTCTTAATTTAAATTCATTGATAATTATTTTCTACTTAATAGTTGGTTTTCAAAAGCGTGTTTTTTAGTATTTTAAACTATTATTTATTTAAGTGTCTCTTATTTTCAAAAATACGGTTGAAAACCCATAATAAAAATATATTTTTGCTGCATAGTGGCAAGATAAAGATATATTTATTTGCTCAATGATGTTGAAAGATGTTGTCATTGGAGTATCAAGGTGAAAGAGTAAACTACTGATATCGTTTTATTTTCAGTTGTGAAGACTCAGCCGGTCAGGATATAGACAAGAAAGATAAAATCAACACCACTCACTTCTACATGGAAATCGGATCGTCACAGGTAACAACATATTCTATATTCCTCCAAAGTTTTTGTTAATGAGTTCTTCTCATAGACATGAGATGAGAATGGACTGAGCGTCTGGCCATCTAGGTCATGGAGATTTGATCGTCACAGGTAACAACATATTCTATATTCCTCCAAAGTTTTTGTTAATTAGTTCTTCTCATAGACATGAGATGAGAATGGACTGAGCGTCTGGCCATCTAGGTCATGGAGATTTGATCGTCACAGGTAACAACATATTCTATATTCCTCCAAAGTTTTTGTTAATTAGTTCTTCTCATAGACATGAGATGAGAATGGACTGAGCGTCTGGCCATCTAGGTCATGGAGATTTGATCGTCACAGGTAACAACATATTCTATATTCCTCCAAAGTTTTTGTTAATTAGTTCTTCTCATAGACATGAGATGAGAATGGACTGAGCGTCTGGCCATCTAGGTCATGGAGATTTGATCGTCACAGGTAACAACATATTCTATATTCCTCCAAAGTTTTTGTTAATTAGTTCTTCTCATAGACATGAGATGAGAATGGACTGAGCGTCTGGCCATCTAGGTCATGGAGATTTGATCGTCACAGGTAACAACATATTCTATATTCCTCCAAAGTTTTTGTTAATGAGTTCTTCTCATAGACATGAGATGAGAATGGACTGAGCGTCTGGCCATCTAGGTCATGGAGATTTGATCGTCACAGGTAACAACATATTCTATATTCCTCCAAAGTTTTTGTTAATTAGTTCTTCTCATAGACATGAGATGAGAATGGACTGAGCGTCTGGCCATCTAGGTCATGGAGATTTGATCGTCACAGGTAACAACATATTCTATATTCCTCCAAAGTTTTTGTTAATTAGTTCTTCTCATAGACATGAGATGAGAATGGACTGAGCGTCTGGCTATCTAGGTAATGGAGATATGATCGTCACAGGTAACAACATATTCTATATTCCTCCAAAGTTTTTGTAAATTAGTTCTTCTCATAGACAGGAGATGAGAATGGACTGAGCGTCTGGCTATCTAGGTCATGGAGATTGGATCGTCACAGGTAACAACATATTCTATATTCCTCCAAAGTTTTTGTTAATTAGTTCTTCTCATAGACATGAGATGAGAATGGACTGAGCGTCTGGCCATCTAGGTCATGGAGATTTGATCGTCACAGGTAACAACATATTCTATATTCCTCCAAAGTTTTTGTTAATGAGTTCTTCTCATAGACATGAGATGAGAATGGACTGAGCGTCTGGCCATCTAGGTCATGGAGATTTGATCGTCACAGGTAACAACATATTCTATATTCCTCCAAAGTTTTTGTTAATTAGTTCTTCTCATAGACATGAGATGAGAATGGACTGAGCGTCTGGCCATCTAGGTCATGGAGATTTGATCGTCACAGGTAACAACATATTCTATATTCCTCCAAAGTTTTTGTTAATTAGTTCTTCTCATAGACATGAGATGAGAATGGACTGAGCGTCTGGCCATCTAGGTCATGGAGATTTGATCGTCACAGGTAACAACATATTCTATATTCCTCCAAAGTTTTTGTTAATGAGTTCTTCTCATAGACATGAGATGAGAATGGACTGAGCGTCTGGCCATCTAGGTCATGGAGATTTGATCGTCACAGGTAACAACATATTCTATATTCCTCCAAAGTTTTTGTTAATTAGTTCTTCTCATAGACATGAGATGAGAATGGACTGAGCGTCTGGCCATCTAGGTCATGGAGATTTGATCGTCACAGGTAACAACATATTCTATATTCCTCCAAAGTTTTTGTTAATTAGTTCTTCTCATAGACATGAGATGAGAATGGACTGAGCGTCTGGCTATCTAGGTAATGGAGATATGATCGTCACAGGTAACAACATATTCTATATTCCTCCAAAGTTTTTGTAAATTAGTTCTTCTCATAGACAGGAGATGAGAATGGACTGAGCGTCTGGCTATCTAGGTCATGGAGATTGGATCGTCACAGGTAACAACATATTCTATATTCCTCCAAAGTTTTTGTTAATTAGTTCTTCTCATAGACATGAGATGAGAATGGACTGAGCGTCTGGCCATCTAGGTCATGGAGATTTGATCGTCACAGGTAACAACATATTCTATATTCCTCCAAAGTTTTTGTTAATGAGTTCTTCTCATAGACATGAGATGAGAATGGACTGAGCGTCTGGCCATCTAGGTCATGGAGATTTGATCGTCACAGGTAACAACATATTCTATATTCCTCCAAAGTTTTTGTTAATTAGTTCTTCTCATAGACATGAGATGAGAATGGACTGAGCGTCTGGCCATCTAGGTCATGGAGATTTGATCGTCACAGGTAACAACATATTCTATATTCCTCCAAAGTTTTTGTTAATTAGTTCTTCTCATAGACATGAGATGAGAATGGACTGAGCGTCTGGCTATCTAGGTAATGGAGATATGATCGTCACAGGTAACAACATATTCTATATTCCTCCAAAGTTTTTGTAAATTAGTTCTTCTCATAGACAGGAGATGAGAATGGACTGAGCGTCTGGCTATCTAGGTCATGGAGATTGGATCGTCACAGGTAACAACATATTCTATATTCCTCCAAAGTTTTTGTTAATTAGTTCTTCTCATAGACAGGAGATGAGAATGGACTGAGCGTCTGGCTATCTAGGTCATGGAGATTGGATCGTCACAGGTAACAACATATTCTATATTCCTCCAAAGTTTTTGTTAATTAGTTCTTCTCATAGACATGAGATGAGAATGGACTGAGCGTCTGGATATCTAGAAGTGAATATAGGTAGAAAAGTGTAAGAGAGATAGAGCTATTGTGCGGCCAGTAGTGGTCTTGCCTGCAGGAGCAGATGAGTTCTGCGCATAGACATGAGGAATTTGAAAAGAGGCAGGTATTGGCCGTACAATCGTCACTTTTTATCCGACTGCCGAAGGAGGGTAATGTGTTTATCAGTCTATATGTATGTTTGTTCCTATGTGGCGTTCCAGAGACAAAACGCGTTGGCCGATTTTGATGATTTTTACGTCAGTCGATTTGTCTTAACTCTGCGAGTGTCACTGGCTACATTAAAATGGGAAAATAGAAAAATGGCGGGTTTTAGGCGCCATATTGTGGGATCCCAAATTTTTTTTTCCTTCCGTACCCATCGTGTGGGGTATCAGAATAAAGGGTTTTTAAGAGGTTATTTCAAAAATATATAACACTTATATGTTTAAATGTACCTTGTTAACAAAACATAACTAAAAAGTTGTAAATAGAAAAAGTTAATTAAAAAGATCAAAAAACCCGACTGCTTAAAAGCGAACTAAAAAGACGTCAACAAGAAGAAAATCATGCTGTGCTGTCGGAGGATACATCTGGTTTTGGTCAGCCACCAAATATGTATCCTCCGACTGCACAGCATATTTTTTTTCTTGTTTACGTCTTTTTAGTTCGCTTTTTAAGCAGTCGGGATTTTTGATTTTTTGTATTATTTTTTTATTACAGTTTGGTCAATTTTGTGTGTGCATTGCTCAGTCCATTCTCAATTCTTCTGACTTCTATACCAATATTATAAAGAGGAAAGATTTTTTTGTTTGTTTGTACCGAATAGGCTCCAAAACTACTGGCCCGATTTCAAAAATTCTTTCACCGTTGGGAAGCTACTCTATCCCCGGGTGACATAGGCTACTTTTTATCCCTGTATTCCCACGGGAACGGGAACTACGCGGGTGAAACCGCGAGGCGTCCTCTAGTAATAAATAATTTTTCAGTTTTTCTGTGATACTCGTTCAAAACTGTAGGCTAATTATTAAAAAGAAAACTTTGGCTAAATTGCTAATGTGCCTATATTTGTCAAACAGTTTGGCACCTGGGCAGCATTCGCAACATGGGTGGGCCTGGCAGTGTTCTCCACCATCAAGGTCTGCCGCTACCACCAGCTTGAGAACATTCAGGTGTCAATGTACCGCGAGAGACAGAGGCTGGTGAACGAAAGCGGCTCCCCCACCACATACGACGGACGGTCCACGCCGCCCATCGACATCGCGCATTAGTACACCACCACAAGAGTATATGAGGAATATTGGCTAAGAAAATAATCTAGGAAAGTGTAATCTTAACATTGTATATCGTACAGTAATTGCATGTCAGAACGATCCACAGAGTAAGGTGTCGTCTCGGCAACGGCTGCTGGAGATGGTTTTATTAGGGTTCCTTACCTCGAAAGGAAAAAACGGAACCCCTTAATATTGGCTAAGAAAATAATCTAGGAAAGTGTAATCTTAACATTGTATATCGTACAGTAATTGCACGTCAGAACGATCCACAGAGTTAGGTGTCGTCTCGGCAACGGCTGCTGGAGATGGTTTTATTAGGGTTCTTTACCTCGAAAGGAAAAAACGGAACCCCTTAATATTGGCTAAGAAAATAATCTAGGAAAGTGTAATCTTAACATTGTATATCGTACAGTAATTGCACGTCAGAACGATCCACAGAGTAAGGTGTCGTCTCGGCAACGGCTGCTGGAGATGGTTTTATTAGGGTTCCTTACCTCGAAAGGAAAAAACGGAACCCCTTAATCCCTTATAGGATCACTTTGTTGTCCGTCCATCTGTGCGTCTGTCAAGACATTTTTTCTCAGGGACGCGTAGAGGTATCAAGCTGAAATTTATATCAAATACTCAGGTCTAATGTCCCTTAAAGCTGTGAAAAAAATCAAACTTCTAAGCCAACGCAATCAAAAGATACAGCCGTTTATGCCGCAAATTTTCGACACTCGCAAGGGAATCAAAACCTACAGGGTACTTCCCGTGAGCTCAGAATCTTGAAATTTGGTACGAAGCAACGTCTTATAGCACAGATAAAGGAATAATTGCGAAAACCGTAAATTTTTAGTTACATCATATAATAAAAATATTTTTAATAATTTTAAACTTACTACCCCTTTCCTCATGAACGCGTAGAGGTATTAAATTGAAATTCATATCAAATACTCAGGTCTATAATACCTTTAAGCTGAGGTTTGTACGGAACCCTCGGTGCGCGAGTCCGACTCGCACTTGGCCGGTTTTTTTTTATTGGGACATGCTCTCCACATTATTCACAACCACTGCTACGCTGAAAGAAAATCTATAAATTATTTAAACCACATATTGACGTCTGGGAGGAATTTTTATCCGAATGGCAATGTAGGTGAGATATTTCCTTCAAGGGACCTCCACCAATTCTTTCCATCCGTTCGCGTGCGGCTGGCCAGGACGTGGCTGGAGGTGGATCACTGTGTTGCCCAATTTCTCACAGGGCATGATAACTTTAAAAGTAAATTATTTACCTTCAAGCTCGCCTTTATGTCAGTGTTCTACATCTGCTGCAAATATGTACAATCATATCTTATGGGAGTGTATTCTTTGGCAGAATGAACGCAATACTATGTTGAATAATGTACAGGCTGTATCAGGAATTGTTTACTATACGGACCTTGTGGAAACTAAAACAAATTGCCGTGCGTTCAAGCGTATTTGCCATACCTATTATTGGAATCCAGGGGCGTAGCTACCGCCGTATCTACCGTATCAATTATACGGGGCCTCCGGGCCACGGGGCCCCCCGACGTGCGAAAGCAAAAATTAATAAAAACTTCCCAAATATTTTTTTTCGCCTGACCTGTCACTATTGTCCATAGAGGCAGAAACTTTAGAAAAACTAAAGTCATCATCAGCTATAAATGAAATAATAAATCAGTTTGCCGAAAAAAAGCACGGAGAGTGTATATTTAATTTGAAATGTTTGTAAAAATTTTGGAAAAAGTGACAGATAGATAATTATGATGAATAAATTTTAATTTTATGGAAACATTTTTATTCTTTTGTGAGAAATCTTAACCCTTGATAAGGGCCCTCTATATCATTTTTTTATACGGAGCCCCGCCAAGGCACGCTACGCCACTGTTGGAATCAAATATAACAGCTCACAGTATTAGGACCCATTAATATTAATGATAATTTGTATCCGTGGTGCTAGGCAACTGGGCTTATCCCAGTTGCTTAAGGTTCCCCTAATCAACGGCACGAACTATTTTATGCGCGAGGTTAAAATGCATGCTGTCTCATCCGACAACACGTGCGAAAGAGATAGATGCTGTGATGAGCAGTTCAAAGTTAGTTCTCGTACGAATTAGCACTTTTGCAAATTTGTAGTAAAATGGATGATGATTTAGGACGAAAACGAGCGCGCGAAATTTTATGAACAGACCTTTGGGAGTCATGAAAAATCTACTAAATGTTTATTTTCAAAATAAAGTTATTTGCATTGTTAAATTACTAATCTATCCCTGTATGGAGGCCGTTTTGCCATTTTCCTTCTTCTTATGGTATTTATTTCCGCCCAAAGATGCGTTAAAATTAGTGTTGAAATATGGAACTTTCGACGCTCATAACATTCAAATATTGTATATTTTTACTTTTCTGTTTCCATACAGGGCTAGATAATGATGAGGCAAATTGATATAATTTTTTTATTTTGAACGTACATCCGTCAAACAGTAAAGTAATCGCCAGACTACGTTTGTATGGAAGAATTTTCGACTAGTGTAACCTTAACGACCCTTTGTGCCTATTGGCCTTGTTTGTTCTGTCTCCTGCTTGATATGGAGGGAAGTGGAAATTTGTATTTTTCCTACCCCACCGTTATTCTTTCCTGATTAATTTCGTTGCCGGATCCAAGACAGTTAAATTCATTCTCCGGGACTTCGTCGAACTTCATTGCCTCTCCATTGATTGCCCCTGGCGATTTAAACTATTCTTGTGAAAGCTGAAACTTACTCTGACACGAATATTATTAGTAATGGTGCTTATAGTCGCTGCCGGTGATTCCCTTCTCTGTGTTATTAACGCTTGAACTGAAACCGCCCTTATTACTAGTAGATAAGGGTGCTGTTTACGTCAAATTGTTACCACGAACGTGCAGTTTTCAGTACAAACTAAAATAACTGGTTATTTATTAATACAGATAAGCTATGCGAGATTTTTAATCCATCTT
Organism: Orthosia cruda; assembly: GCA_964057195.1. NCBI lineage: Eukaryota > Metazoa > Arthropoda > Insecta > Lepidoptera > Noctuidae > Orthosia > Orthosia cruda. The sequence goes on along the minus strand of OZ059848.1, from coordinate 21,256,104 downwards.
GTCCTTATCTAGCAAAATCTTGTCAAAAATATCAATTTTATAATGGAACTGTACATAGAAGATGTAACTCCCTATCTGACCAGCTTACATACGACATAGAGAACTGGACGAAGTGTTTTGGGTCTGGAATTCAAGTGTCGGTCAGAAAATGTTAGAAAGTGAGAAAGCTAAAGAGATCGTGCGGCTGTTGTTGTCTTTTTCTATTATTTTGATTGGTCAAAGTCTGGCTGCCAGTCCCACTTTCGTCACCACAGTGTACATTGAAACATATGAGATGTTCGTCACTAAGACCTACAGAAAGCCGTACATTCGCTATGTTTTCAGATTAGTTAATACTGTGATGGTAGTACTCAGTCCAGTTCTTTGTGTCTGCATTTTATGTCATCGGAATATTGCAAAAACCGTTAGTTTATAATACTGGAGGCTAAATAATAACAGCCGCATGGGTCGATCTTCAAGTTTAAGTAACGCTTGACGAGGTCGGTCCGTGGATGGGTGACCATTTCAACATACCGAGCGAGTTTCCTCCGTGCCTCGGAAAGCACGTTAAGCCGTTGGTCCCGGCTGTCATTTGAAGATCTTTGACAGTCGTTACGAGTAGTCAGAAGCTTGAGATCTGACACCAGTCTAGTCAAGGGTTACCGTATTACTCAGTTACTGGGTTGTGGAGGTCAGATAGGCAGTCGCTCCATGTAAAACACTAGTACTCAGCTGAATCCGGTTAGACTGGAAGCCGACCCCAACATAGTTGGGATAAGGATAGGCAGATTGATTGTTACTTTATAATACATCGTGTAAGATTGTAAACTATTTTTTCTCAAAAAGGTATGGATACATTGGAAACTATGGAATTTGGATGGGATTTAATTGTATTTGAAATTATTGGTTCATAGTAGTTGTATAGAGAAATTATCATCTTGCAAGATTTATTACAATCTCACGGTGTTTGCAATAATCCGGTTATACATATGAACCAGAATTAATGTCAGAGGCTGATGATGAAAATGAACTGATTGTTATGTATTAGAAAGAGTTAATTTTGCCTTTAGTTGAGTAAGACTGGTGATAAATTGTTAAGTGGAATAAGGCAGGGACAAAAGGTAACTGTAAAGTTTTCATTTCGGCTGTGGATTTCAGTTTAAAACCTCGTAATATTAAAATTATATAACGGTATTATAGTAGGTAAACAGGAAAAAGGTTAAATAACAAATTTAATAAAGGGGGAAGTTAGTTGTACTTTCCTTCTTTCTACCGTGTTTGTGAAGCACAAAATTAGAATAATATTATTTAAAATTGTCTAAGTTAAAAAATAAATTATTAATTTGGGTGTTTAGTTCATTTTTATTAAATTGAAAATGAGATTTCACAGTCTGCTCAGAACTATAAGTTATTTATATTGTTAATTTTAATACGTTTATGACATTTTATTTATAGGAATGAATTGGTAGGCAAGACACATCATAGTTGAGAACAAGGACAAAGAGAATTAGTCTAAGCACGGGGTCTCATTGCTAACAAAGAAAATTTGGTTCAAATAAATCTCACTAGATGGCGCGATATGCACGTATCTGTTATTGAATGTGTGTAAAATTCACATTTTCTGGAATTGAACATAAAAATTGTATGTTCTTGTTTAATCAACTCTCCTAAGTACAAAATTATGAAATATTGGGCTCTTCATACACATTTCAAAGATTATTTTAACGGATCATTTAGAATTGATGCCAATAAATGGCGCATTTTTAAATTTATGAGGCATTCCACTCGATTGTTAAAAGGGAAATGCCCATTTTCGGCCATAAACCGCCCAACAATTTGCTTTTGTAAAAAAAAAACATCTTGATTTATGTTTATTAATCGCGGTATTTATTTATCCAAACAAGATTGCAACATTTTTGCAAAAAATAAAAAGTACCGGAAAGATAAAATTAAATTAGGTAAATCCGGCATCCATTGGTTTGTGGATTAAATAAAAAGTGTTGCCCAATTATTAATTTCGTTCAAAATATAATCGATTCTCTTTTCTCCAATCGATTTTTTATGATATAATAATTATTATAATGCCAATATTATTCGTTTATTTTCGTTAATAAAAACGTGTTATCGTTAAACGTGTGTTGTGCTATATTATGATAATAAAACAAGCGAATTCCTAGTTGATTTACCATAAATTCTTATCATAACAAAAATGCTACTACACAATTCACAACTGTCATTCTTATTTGTTCTTCAAAATACATTTAAAATTGAATTCGAAAAAATAATCTTTGAGGCGCTTTAATTATTTTTTGTTCGTTAATTACTTCGTATTGAATTATAATTCGAACAAAAACTCGATATAGATTTTTATATCTGATATGTGGCAACATCGAATTTGACATTATAACAGCATGACGGCTGTCTGTCATAAGTTGGTAATTCAAAATTCGCCATCGTTTTCATTTGTATTATTTTGTATTGTTTTCTTGTGGATTTGTTATCTCACCAACAAATAAGCTTTTAAATGGACTCCGACAACTTTGTTATTGTAGGTTTGTATTACAGTAAAATGATAGTTAAAAACTGTATTTGTGAAAAAAAAACATTTTAATATCTTAACAATCCGGACTTTTTTCTGAACCAATTCCTATACCATTTCATTCATTAGATTACATATTATCATTTCCGTATGCTTTTATTTGTGGGCACCCCGGGCCAAAGTGACTATGGCCGGTGGGCATTGCCCTTTGCATTGTAACACATTTTGGTGCAAAAAAAACTGTAAAAACGTGGCAATAAATACTATAAAACGAACCTTCACTGTATTTAAAGAAAAAAATATTCACGAACTTAGTAAACCCTTTTACTTGCAAGTCACTGCTAACACCATCTATCTATCACCGTGAAACAGAACCGAACGCGTTCGATGTACAAAAAATAACAAGATTAATCAGATGAAAAACGCTAGTTACGTCGGCACGGTTTCTTTGTATGGGATGAGGCATCTGTATGCTAGTATTATATTATCTGTGGTCTAAGCATTCATTTTCTGGCTTTGAAGCAAATACTGTTAGAAATGTATGAGAGGGACAAAGCGTTTGTGCAGCCATTTGTTGTCCTTTTCTAGAATTCTGATTGGTCCACGTCAGAGGATGTTAGCTACGACCTGCAGGAACGAGGTATTGGCCGCACCTTCGCTTTGTATCTTTCAAGCAATCAATTTTGTGGCGGTAATGCTCGTTGTCAATTCTCTTTGTCTATGTTTGGGAAGACTGCCTTAAGATGATGTAAAAAAATATATTAATATATTGTTGTTTATTTAACTATGTGATAGTAACTTAGTTTTCATTTATTTTGTACAAACTTTTAGACGTTGATCACAAACTACGAAATAATTCAATATTTATATCTGGGATAAGACTTATCATTCTTGTATTAAACATGCTTTTTTTAAGGATCCGTTTGACTTTGGTTTATTAATCTTCATTTTTAATAAAATGCAATTGTGAAAGTTTTGTTACAATTATTTCTATAACAGGTGGAGCTCGTGGCTAAATAATAACAGCCGCACGGGTCGATCATCAAGGTTAAGCAACGCTTGACGAGGTCGGTCCGTGGATGGGTGACCATTTCAACATACCGAGTTTCCTCCGTGCCTCGGAAAGCACGTTACGCCGTTGGTCCCGGCTGTCATTTGAAGATCTTTGACAGTCGTTACGAGTAGTCAGAAGCTTGAGATCTGACACCAGTCTTGCCAAGGGGTACCGTGTTACCCAGTTACTGGGTTGTGGAGGTCAGATAGGCAGTCGCCCCATGTAAAATACTGGTACTCAGCTGAACCCGGTTAGACTGGAAGTCGACCCCAACATAGTTGGGAAAAAGGCTACGCAGATTGATTGATATTTCTCTTTAACACGTCCTAAACTTGAATGTAGGTATTAATTAATGAAAGAAACGTAAAAACAGAGGGTCTAAGTAATTAGAGAAACTCCGCAGACGTGGTGTGTGTATCAATATCTAAAGACAATAAGAAACTACACAAGATAGCCGACTACATGGTCTTTGGTGTATTTATGTATTGTCACCCCGGGGGGTGACCATAAGCTCTTAGAGTAAGGTTATTTTGAGTGTGTGTAAGGGACAGATGTATATGACTTGTATACATCTGTCACTTACGCGATCTCAAAATAACCTTACTCTAAAAGCTTATGGTCACCCCCCCGTTCTGTTCTTGCAGCAGGGCAAGGCACAGGCCTCTATCTTTCTATTCCTCTTACAGGCCGCTTAACTGAGACCGTTCCTAAGTTAGCAAGAGAGATGTTGACACCCTTCAGCGAACCATCGACTGACAGGTCAACTACACCCGCGGCGACACAAAGTTCATCTGGGTCAGGACCAAATTTTTGACGTAATCGCACAACGGAAAATGTGTCACACTGGCAAATAAATGTAGCACAATATAATTATTAGGGTGTGTGTAAATAGTTGTAAGATTTTAGGTAAGTAAATAGAATATCCACTTATTTTCCAGTGTGACACATTTTCCGTTGTGCGATTACGTCAAAAAATTGGTCCTGACCCACCTATGAACTTTTATGTTGCATAAAGTTTTAATAAATAAATAAATACACGAATGGTCTCTTAAAGTGTAATTACCAGAAAGTTAGAAACTATTGAGTTATGATTTTTTAAATCTTTATTAGACTTGCCAAGAAAGAGCTACCTATAGTGTTACCCAGTTACTGGGTTGTGAAGGTCAGAGGCAGACGCTCCATGGAAAATTTTGGTACACAGCTGAATCCGGTTAGACTGGGGTCGACCCCTAGATGGATTTATCCTCATTAGATATTTAGACCCATCACTTCTGCGGAGTTTTCCTAGCTAATTTAATTTGACTCTCTACATGTATTGTGTCCACATTACTAACGTATTGTCCGTCTCAGTAACTTATTGTTGTTTTTTGCAATGTTATCGTACTAAATAGTTTTATATTTAACAATAAGATAGGTGCGAGTGAAACAAATAAAGGTATCAAGAAATCAGCATTTTTATTATCTTCATAATTCATTTTAATGTTAACTTAAGACTTTAAAAACACTTTCTGAAATGTTGGACAGACCCAGTCATAATTAATCTATTTTGTCTTGTGTGCCTTGGAGGTAGACATGATCATAATACAAGATTTCTTATAATAAAACGTGTCGATCTGAAAATAAAATATTTCTTATCTTCTAAAGATGTAAAAACTGCAAAGAAACATAATGCATATAAACATATAGAAATTATTCATTAATTAATTAAATAAATTGCTAAATAATTGAATAAATCTCTAATTATTAATTAAATGAATCAATAATTGTATGTTATGTTATATTAGACAACGAGGTATAGTTCTCGCCAAACTTCTGGGCCGCCCTGAAGTTGGTTTACCGGATGCGCGAGGCACGAAACGTTGCTGTTTTTGTATGAGATTTCCTACTGCGCAGCTATTGTAGCCAACTTCAGGGCGCCCAATAAGTTTGGCGAGAACAATACACATGATATAAAGTTGTTTATTAGCTAATGACTTAAAAACGGCTATCATTTAATCGGTCAGCTAGATAAAGAGGTTTTGGTCAGCTACAAAATGGACGTAGTCAGCAAACAAGTGAATTGAGCTGCGCCTAGTGGTCAGCAACTAACGTGAATATCACGGTAGCTTTAAATTTGATGTCATAGGATTAATTTGGATTAAATTACGGTCGTATATGGTAAGTTGACGAAGCCTGAGAGACCTAACATGAAGGAGATGACGGTAGCTTGGTTCGCTCGCTTTGCTCGCTCATTTTAGCTCCCGTCATCCCATTCGAACCTAACCTACAAGTTTTGGGGCTAGGGATGAAAATTGCCAAGTGCTTCCGAAACTTACCAGGAAAGTTGCCAGTATTGCAGGCAATAGTCAAATATTCCCGTCATAAGAATTTTCAAAAACGGATCAATAGTTTTTGAGAAAATTGTGAACATACTATATATACATACATTCGGATCGAATAAAGAACCTCCTTATTGAATTCGGATAAAAACGGCAACTTGTTGTTGTTGATCAAATTGTCTTGCAAGGTTCAAACCTTTCATACATACGGATATGTATACATACATATAAATTTTTATACTTTCTTTATTTTTTTAAGAAACTTTGCCCCACACTAGGAATTTCTTCCTGTATCGTGGGTGCGTTTACAAACATATAAAGTCACATACACAAACACCCAGAGCCGGAACAACTATCTGTAGGTCATACAAATATTTGTTCCGTGCGGGAATCGAACCTGCGACACGCAGCGCAGCAGTACAAGTGAAGTTAAATTATAAGAAAAAAATAACGATATCTCAAAAATAGTTATGGTTTCATCACCAATTATCATAGTTAGCATGTTTCTTTTCTTTAGTTTATGATTAACTAGCTGACCCCCGCGGCTTCGCTCCTGGACACTGGCAATCTATCTACCTACCTACCCTACAAACAAACTTCACCTTTATAATATTCTTGTGGAGGGGCCGAATAACAACTCGGACACTTTGACCCATTGGGATCTATTGTGGTCAAACATTATAATATTATTATCTATACTAATATTATAAAGAGGAAAAGTTTGTGAGTTTGTGACGTTGTAAGGGGTAATCTCTGGATCTACTAACCCGATTTGGAAAATTCTTTCACCAGTAGAAAGCTACATTATTCCTGAGTGTCATAGGCTATAATAAATTTTCAAAAAAATTAGAGATCCTTATGAAAATTGCAATAATGTAACCCAAGGTAGGAAAATGTTGCCTATAAAATTCATTCTTTGGCGTGCGCTGAGAAAACCATTGATGATAGATAAAAAATAGTAGGTAAGTAGGGTAGGTAGGGTAGGCAGGATAGGCAGGGAAGGCAGGGTAGGCCGGGCAGGCAGGGTAGGTAGGTAGATAGCCAGTTGACGGGAGCGAAGCCCCGAGGGTCAGCTAGTTTATAATATTAGTATAGATGTTGATAAAACTCCTTCGCAAATGAACAAATTTGATAACCATAATAAAACGTTATAGTGAGTCAATCATAAAAGATAGACATAATTATGCTGCCGCGGACTTTTTTAGAGTATTTAAAGAATAATTCCATCATATATGATATTTGCGCTCAAAAATGCATTTTTTTTGCCCGTTTTTGCAACATTTTCCATTAATTTTTCATGCCCAACCAGTAGTTCCTGAGATTAGCGCGTTCAAACAAACAAACTCTTCAGCTTTATAATATAAGTATAGATAAGGTAGGCTAGATGGCTAGGTAATAAGTTTTTCTATGTTACTAACATTATGGATTTTTGCGTCTGAAATAAAGATATTATATACTATTCTATTAAGAAAATAAATGTGAAAAACAAAAACTTTCTGGTTGTTATCTATGCCAATATTATAAAGAGGAAAGATCTTTTTGTTTGTTCGTTTGTACCGAATAGGCTTCGAAACTACTGGACCGATTTAAAAAATTCTTTCACCTATGGAAAGCTACATTATTCCCGAGTAACAAAAGCTATAATTTTGACGGGAGCGAAGCCGCGGGGGTCAGCTAGTTGTAGATAAGCTTAAAAACTACCAACCTACAGACCGCAATTTTATCCAACTAAGCAAATATATTAGTAAAAGTTGTTTACTATTAATATTCTTGCCCAATGTTGCCGGTAAGGATACATGCCCGATAATTTTGGAAAATTTGGCAGAATCGCTGGCAATTTTAATGGCAAGTGGGGCGCTGGAAACATGCCCGGCAGTTTTGGCAATATTGCCGGCAATTTTAATGGCTAGCGGGGCGCCTTTAGTGCCCGAGCTCGCTTCGCTCGCTCTTCCACGAATTATTTGAAGGTAGAGAAAATATTATACTATCTATACTAATATTATAAAGAGGTCAAGTTTGTGACGTTGTAGGGGGTAATCTCTGGATCTACTGAACCGATTTAAAAAATTCTTTCACCAGTAGAAAGCTACATTATTCCTGAGTGTCATAGGCTATAACATATTTTCAAAAAATTAGAGATCGTTATGAAAATTGCAATAATGTAACTCAATGTAGCAAATTGTTGCCTGTAAAATTACTTTGGCATGCGCTGAGAAAACTATTGATGATAGATAAAAATTAGTAGGTAAGAAGGTAGGGTAGGCAGGGTAGGTAGGTAGGTAGCCAGTTGACGGGAGCGAAGACCCGGGGGTCAGCTAGTAGTAAATAAACGGCACCGCTTACAAACACCGATTGTAAAACCTTGCTGACCAAATAATAATTTTGCATTAGGGAACTATTTATTTAGCAAACAATATACATTATTAAGCTGATCAAATATTTTAGTATTTTCTGATAATCCTTGATTTAGTTGCTAACCAGGTATTGCAGGTTTTTTTTTTTACGCCGACGACTTTTGAGCAGATTTCGCTAGCTGACTATTAAAAAAAGATACCTTTTAGTTACTTTTCCTTAAAAACTAATTTATGTATTGTTTTTGTCATAGTCTTTGTATTGTATTGTTTTTAGGGTTCCGTACCCAAAGGGTAAAAACGGGATTCTATTACTGAGACTTCGCGGTCCGTCTGTCTGTCTGTCACCAGGCTGTATCTCGTGAACCGTGATAGCTAGAAAGCTGAAATTTTCAAAGATGGTGTATTTCTGTTGCCGCTATAACAAAAAATACTAAAAACAAAATAAAATAAATATTTGAGTGGGGCTCTAATACAAAAAACGTGTTTTTTGCCGTTTTTTGTGATACTGGTACGGAACCCTTCGTGCGCGAGTCTGACTCGCACTTGGCCGGTTTTTTTTTGTTTTATCTGTGTATTTTCTTTTTATTTATTTTTATTTGAGCTACTCTCAATGCGCAGTATATGCAAATAAATTACGACAAAAATAAATTAATATAATTATTTTCGACTTTCAGTCTTAATTAAAGTGGCAGAGCACAGTTTTGGCTTATAACTTAAGGACGCTATTACATTTTTCTACAAATAACAGTGCTTTTCAGGTACAATTTTAAGGTATATGCAATCACAGATGTGAAGATATCATGGTCTTAATTTAAAGATAATATATTCAGCTCCAGATTGGCATCAGAAAAATTGCATGACATTATACAAAATTTTCGCACAAATACGTTTTGCCCATCACGATAATCGCAAAAATATTAAAAAAGTAGGGTCCGAATAGGTCCCAGTTTAATTAATTTTACAGCATTTTTTATCTTCAAAATTATAAAAAAATTGCGGTATATATAGTCCTTTACAGGTTCAGATAATTATTTTTACCCAAATCAATATATATTTTAATTATTAGCTACAATAAAAACACTTGCCGACTTCTTCATACATTTTGCACTCGAAGCGTATCATTCCGCGCTCAGAAGCGCTCGTGGAAGGACGAGCGTATCGCTTTTTTGCAAAAAATAAATACGATAAAAGTAATAGAAAATATTGTAGTGTGCATGCGTGAGTCGTATGTCGTGATCGAAAGGAGTTGATATTTTACCGGACCGAAATAAAAGTAAGTATGAGTTTCCTTTTATTATTAGAATGTGATTTAGAAATTATGTTGGGTATGATCGGGATTTGGATAGGTATTGTTAAGCAGTTGTTGATAAGGTTGAGAAATGGATGGGTGGGTTTAAGCAGCTCTTAGTAAGGTTAGGATTTGGATGGGTAAGGTTAAGCTGGCGGCGGTGAAGGTTAGAAGTGGATGGGTGGGAGGAGATTTATGATTTGAACCGGTTTGTATGTATGACGAATACGGGGTCAAACCAAAATACAAGATGGCGGCGACGAAAATTTGACCGCTTTTCGATATGGGTGTCATTTTCATGGTTTTTGGCGTCGCTTATATCTAATATGGGGTCAAAACCAAAATAAAAGATGGCGTCGACGAAAATTTGACATCTTTGCGTCATGGGTGTCATTGTCATGGATTTTGGGGTCGCTCATATCGAATACGGGGTCAAAACCAAAATACAAGATGGCGCCGACGAAAATTTGACATCTTTGCGTCATGGGTGTCATTGTCATGGATTTTGGGGTCGCTCATATCGAATACGGGGTCAAAACCAAAATAAAAGATGGCGCCGACGAAAATTTGACATCTTTTCGTCATGGGTGACATTTTCATGGTTTTTGGGTAGTATGTCATTAGCTGATGCTCATTAAGTAATACTCCAAAAAAATTTGATGGTAATATTTTATATAATATGTAATGCAAAATGTTCAAGTCATTTTTAGGGTTTCCCCTATTAATAAGACTCCGCGGTCCGTCTGTCTGTCTGTCTGTCTGTCTGTCACCAGGCTGTATCTCATGAACCGTGATAGCTAGGCAGTTGAAATTTTCACAGATTATGTATTTCTGTTGCCGCTATAACAACAAATACTAAAACAGAATAAAATAAATATTGGGGCTCCCATACAAAAAACGTGTTTTTTTGCCGTTGTTTGCAATAATGGTACGGAACCCGTCGTGCGCGAGTCCGACTCACACTTGGCCGGTTTTTTAATCCTTGTGACCGGACATTATTTCGTTTTAGGTATCTACTTATTTTACGTTACGTATTTTTAAAAATACCTACTTACTACAACAAAGTGAAGTCTCTTTTCGAAAGTCGGTGTCGGTATCTATTGTTTTTCGTTTTTCGACAAGGAAAATTTATTATTTTTCTCTTTTTAGTTTTTTTGGTACCCCATATTGGGTAGGTATACTAAATAAATCTGTTAACCCCCTAAAAACGTACAAGCGTGATTTTATATTATGGTATGGTGAAAACAAAACATAACTATACGATCACACTAATCGCAGGTCATTTGCTATTTGTTATTGAAGAGTTCCATTGTCTATCTCCGAAGATCTTTATCATATCCTAATATATTATACAATAAAACCTTCCCTGAAAACACATACATTAATCGACGTAAACCCGATAGTATCGGATAAGTAGTTTTAAAGAAAATCGCGGATACATACGGGTCGAATAGATAGAGCACCTCCTTTTTTTGAAGTCGGTTGAAAATAGAACCTACTTTTTACGACGACGGTTTGTAATAGTTACCAAATGCATTTCCAAAGTGCCAACTAACCTTCCTGAATCAACTTCAATAAAATTAAAAAATAATAACAAGGACCAATATTATTTGAGTGATGTATAAAATCGAGCGCTCAGTAGTTTCAATGAGTGCGTGCGCGTAATGTTGTTGTGTTCTACTAGATACCTAAATTTGAGTTCGTCGAAAATGTAACAGCGTCCTTAAGAAATGGCTCTGCCTTATATGCCGACGACACTCTCGTGGGTGGCTGGGATAGTGCAAACACTTTTAATTAGATTTCCTATCATTGATCTTGTGCTGCTTCGTAAGGTGCACTTTCAAGTATCGTAGCTGCGCGAACGTCTGTCCACACCTGTCGCAGGAGAAGCTCCCCGCGGCGTGCGTGCGTGCGTGTCGCAGCAGATCGTATCGCACACTGAAGGCGCGGCCGCACGTTTCGCACACGTGCCCCTTCTCGGCCGCGTGCCTCTTCATGTGCCGCAGCAGGTGCGTCTTCCACCTGAAGGACGTCTGGCACTGGCTGCACGACCACGACTTCGTTCCGCTGTGCGTCTGCTCGTGGATGTACAGGTTCGTCTTAGATTTGAACTGTTTCTGACACTGTTTGCACTGGAAATCGTACTGATCACTGTGCACGACCATGTGTTGTGTCAAGCTTGATCTAGTCCCGAATTTTCTGCCGCACAGCTCACATTCGTGCTCTTTGCTCCCTTTGTGGAAGTATTTCAAGTGGTAGAAGTAGCTGGAAGACGCTTTGTAATCTTTGGGACAGAAGGGACACTTGCGTATCTTGTTCCTGTTTCCTCTTTCGTTTTTCGGGATGATATCACTATTGTCAGAAGTATTTGCTGGAGTTTCATTGGATGGTGGAGCTAGATTGTTATTTTTAATGACTATATTCATATTTTGGGCACTGCTATTTATATTGATAGGTTCTAAAAGTACTGAACAGTTATAGTTATTAGTATTTTCCGTAAACTGTGTCGGATTACTTGAATTTAAAAGTTCGCGTTGGGAATTTTTATTGGCTTCCGCACAGCGATTTATATTGATAGTTTCTAAAACTACTGAACAATTACTTGTAAAGTTATTGTTATTTTCCACACACTGTGCCGAATTGTTATTTTCGGAATGGGATGATTTGTTGGATTCGTCACTGAGTCGGTTACTATCCGGCGTTTGTGTGGAATTATCTTGTAAATGCTGATTATCTTGCGAGTCTTCGATAGCATCGAACACGGATTCAGGCAGGGGTCCAAAGTCGTCCATATCGCTGTGATCTGAGAACTCGTTCTCTTGGACACTCGTTCTGGTTTTAACGACCACCGCGGGCTTTTTGTCTTCGATTTTAACGAGTGTATTTGTTCTTTCTACTTTCGGTGTGCACAAGGCTTTATCAACGGGTGTACTTGTTCTTTCTACTTTCGGTGTATACAAGGTTTTATTAACGGTTGTACTAATTATTCTTTCTAGTTTCGGTGTGGACAAAGTTTTAACTGATAGTGTTCTTTCAAGTTTCGGCGTAGACAAGGTTTTATTAACGGGTGTACTTGTTCTTTCTACTTTCGTTATGGGTGGTGAACTTTCTACTCTCGGCGTTGACAAGGGAACAGGAGCTGGAGTAGGTTGCACTGGTCTGGTGTTCTGGCCGGCAGCTTCTCTTTTCTTCTTCATTTTTTCGATAAGTTCCTCTATGTTGTACATGCTGGTGTGGTGGTAGGACATGTGGCGGATGAATTCTTTGCGGTCGATTAAGAGGTCGCACACCTCGCAGTGGAACAGCAGGTCACCATGGACCTGCACCAGGTGCTGCTTGTAGAAGGCCACCGGGTGCGAGGTGGGACAGTACGTGCACTCGCTGTACTCCGGGAGCCTGCAACAAACGGCTCTATTGCAGTGCGGGTAAGATGAAACTACAATGTACTACGCTAAATGAATAGTTTTAAAATGTACCTTATTGTTGTTGTTCCGAGGGTTTTTTTTCGTTTTGCATCTTATCTGTGGATACCCCAGCTGCCTTCCTTCTCTAGTCTGCCCTATCTATTGTATTTTTCGGTATCGTAATGCCAGATTGCCAATTCAGCTTATCTCAAATCTAAAGTTTTGCTAACCTATGACCATTTTCATTAAAATAACTTTAAAAAAAAACATGTTTTTTTCTACGTTGTCTCCCAGCCAATGAACACGAAATCTATTGAATCTCCTCTTCGCTTAGTTCTAATACATTGCTTAGGTCTCCCGTTTCCTGCTCCGTTGTCTTCTGATGCAGTCTACTGTGCGCTGTGAGCTGAGTGCGCAGCCTGAAGCTCTTGCCGCAGCGACAGGCGTGCGGGCGCTCGCCGGTGTGCACGGACACGTGCGCGCGCAGCTCGGCGCGGCGCTTGAAGCGCTTGCCGCACAGCGCGCACGCCACGCGCAGCGCCGCGTGCGTGCGCGCGTGCATGCGCAGCGCTGCGCTGGACTTGGAGCCCTTCCCGCATATATCACAAACGAACGTTCTACTCTCAGAGTGAGACTTGACATGGTCTTCTAGGTGAGACTTCCGGGAGAACGTTTTCGGGCAGGTGGGGCAAGCGTGTGGGCGTTGTTTCGAGTGTATAGCTCTGGTGTGCCTGGCCAGGTTGCCGCTGTCGTTGAAGGCCAGCCCGCACGTGTGGCAGCTGTGTCGCCGCTCCCCGCGGTGCGCACGCGCATGTCGTGCCCAGCCGCCCACAGACACGCTCTTCTGACACACGCCACACTTCGCGTAACGCTTCCCGTCCTCGCTAATCGTAAACTCTGGTTTCTCGATGGCTTCAACTTTAGTTTTGTCGTCTTCTTGGACGTGTTCTTCTATCGGCTTTACCGTTCTGGAAAGGGAAAGGATGGGGTCGGTGTAATGATACTGTCATGTAAACTCGCAACGTATATTGTGGTACATTAGTAGTGGCTGTAGCCGAGGTCGGGCGGCTGCGGCGGCTCGGCCTCGTGCACGCGCTTGACGTGGTGGCGCAGCGCTCGGCGCTGGCGGAAGGCTCGCGGGCAGGCGGCGCAGGCGTGCGGCGCGGCGCCGCTGTGCGCGGCGGTGTGCGTCGTGAGCTCGTGGCGCTGCCGGAAGCCCTTGCCGCACGTCGCGCACACGTGCGGCCGCTCGCCCGTGTGCTTCAGTTTGTGCCGCACCAGCCCCGAGCGCAGCCTGAACTTAGCCCCACACTCCGCGCACTCGTAAGGAAACTGTTCACTGTGAGTCTTCAGATGCACATGTAACGAACCACTCTGGGTGAACCTCTTCCCGCAGTGGGAGCACACGAAAGGCTTCTCTCCGGTGTGTATCCGCAAGTGCTGCTTGAGGTTCTGCGAGTTGGCGAAGGTCTTGGAGCAGAGCTGGCAGCTGTACCGGCGCACGCGCTCGTGCGTCTCCGTGAGGTGTCGCGTGAGGCCGTGCGGCGCGCGGAACTGCTTGCCGCACACGTGGCACACACACGGCCGCTCCCCCGTGTGGATGCGCTTGTGGAACACGTAGGTGTGCGCCGAGCTGAGCCGCTTGCCGCACAGCGCACACGTGTAGTACGTCTTGTTGTCCAGCTTGTGCTGCACCGCACTCAGCTCCCGCCGCGTCTCCTCGTCCAGCCTGTCTCGCCGCATGTTGCACTGCGTCAGGTCGTCGAACCTGTCCACGACATTCTCTTCTGCATCAGAAGACACACTGGAGTCTGTGAAATCAGGGTAATCGTCATGATGTTGATCATTGACAAAGTGGTCTCTAAAGTTCACAAGAGCTCTGTAGAAGTTGGTATAAAGATTTGCAGGCTTTTTGGTGGCGAACGTGGACAACGGCTCGTCATCTGATAGCTCGGAGAGTTCAGAAGCACTGCGTGTCTCCTCGGGAAAGTCGCAGGGGCTCCTGCAACAAACAATGCCCGCTGTTACTTCATGTGCGTCTTTACATGGTAGTCCAGGTGGCTCTTCTTGCGGAACTTTTTAGAACAGATCTCGCACTCGTATTTGCGTATGTCTGCGTGGATTTCTAGGTGTCGTGTGAGCGTGTTTTTGGCTCGGTACGATTTGCCGCAGTGCTGGCACTTGTAGGGGGTCTCTCCTGAGTGTATACGCGCGTGTATGTCGCGTTCTGATCGACTGGGGAAGGCTTCCCCGCACTCGACACATATGAACTTAAGTATCCCCTGGTGCGCAAGATTCTTGTGATGGGTGAGGTTCCCCTGGTTGCGATACGTGCGGGTGCACTTGTCGCACGGATAGACGGCAGTGCGCGTGTGGCTGCGCATGTGCGCGAACATGTTGTACTTGTTGGAGAACGTCTTGTTGCACTCGGGGCACACCGCCGGGATGTACTTCTGGTTGTTTGGACTCTCTGTTTTCTTCTCTTTCGTACTTTTTGCGTCGTCATGCGCGTCTTTATAATGCTGTTTCAATTCGTCGACTGTCTCAGTCGTGAAACCACAGATAACGCACACTTGTACTTGGTCATCGGCTGTTCTGTCGACGTGCGCCTCTTGCAAGTGTAGCACGAAGTGTTTCTTGTCGCTGTAGACGACGTCACAGCACATGACGCCATCCGCCATGCTCACTTCCACGTGCTTGTTCAGATGGTACACAAGCCGCGTGGCTGAAGAGAACACACTTGAACAAAATGGACAGCGCAAGGACGGCAGAACTATCGGAGATTTCTCTTTTGTATCTGATACCGTTTCTCTGTCAGAATCCTCTGCTAGCACTTGTTCAAATGTTACGTGTTCAGTGATGAATGCTTTAACACTGTTGTCGAGTATTTCAGGAGAGTGGTCATGTCTGATGTGGTGAGCGAGGCTGGACACAGTGGTCAGTGCTGGTTTGGTGTCACACTTTTGGCAAACAATATCCACGTCCGTATCCTCTTCGTCTACATCAATATGAAAGTCAACCAGAGCGTTTCTGACACTGGAGTAAAACAACCTGGAATAGGAACATGACTGGCAAATTCTGCAGAACAACAATACTAAGATAATATCATATACTTACTTATCTGCTTCCTCTTCTATACTTGGAGATGATTTAATGCTAACAATCAGTCTATTTTTCTGAAAAATACAAAAATACCTAAATTATCGGCTGGTTTATTAAATATTTTAGATACCTACTTCAAATACAAGTGATGGAGAATTTAATTCTAGTTATAACAGCAAAGAATGCAGTGCATGCTCTATGAAGTTTGTGTCTATGTCAGAACTTGCACTCTGGCCTAATGGCCAGTCAAAACTGCACAAATAGCAACAATCAATGATATTCAAATAAACAGATATGTTATGAGCGCGCGCATTGTGAAGACTCGAATAGGTCACAATTGTGACCTTTAGTCTTTAGTTTATGTCACGCATGGCGAAGAGCGATAGGCTTTGTTGAAACAAAAACAAAATAAAAATACCCTTATTCACATTGAAATAAGGTCGCTTTTCTTTGACAAGCAAAAGTGACCCTTATTCTCATTAGCATAAGGTCCACATTGATCACCATTGGAGCGTGAGGTTTTTTCGTTACGGAATTTCTGGATTCGGTCCCCGCGCTCAAGGCCTGCGATAGAAGCTATGCAATAGCTTAAAAAGCCATCGTGTGTATTTAGAACTTGTACCAATTATGATACCAAAGTACATAAAACAGAAGGGATCTCATACCATATGTAAGTACGCAACACGCCTCAATTTACAATTTTCTTTTTTCTAATATTCTGATATTTGGAGGTTAGAAAAAGATAACAACATTGGTGGTCAGAATAATGTTTGTTTACATTCACACGCAAGTGACAAACACTAGCTGTCTCTTTTTTTCTTGTTGGTTTTATCAAGCCATCCCTTTCGACTTGTAGTGAAATGTCAGATGAATGAAAAGTGTGTATGTGTGCTGCCGCTGCTGCGCGGAACACTTTTTTCAATTGTTTTGTGAGTGTATAACGTATCTGTTTATTTGAATATCATTGGCAACAATATAATGTTTCATTGCACATCAAAGATTTATTCAATTCTTGAATATTACTTATTCTAAACCTGGGGTCGTGCTATGCAGTGTGAGAAAGGGATAGCGCAATTTGTCTAATGTAGTTCCATTTCTCTATCACAGTGGTACCATGATAGTTTAGACAGTGACACGTCATAATAAGGCCACTGTAGTTAGAATTTAAACTAATAATTTTACTGTATTCATGCGAAGTCAGGAAGTCACCTCAATAACTATGAATCATTTTGTATGGAGACTCACTGTATCGCTGCATTGCTGCTCTGAGTTAGAGAAACAGTGTTTTCTTAGATGTTGTCTGATAGGCAACAAAGACATCATCTAGCTTTAAAATACCTACTATTTATTTACATGTCATTAAGGCGATTCGCACACTGCACCGCAACACGCACGCAGCGTAGCACGGGAATGAGTGTTCTTACGTTGCTTGAAAGTATCTCTCTTTGCATTGAAAAACACGCGTAGTACAATACACGGAAAACGAAAACCAAAGCACATAATGTAGAGTTACAGTCAATTGTCCAATTTCGACATCAGAAGTGGGATTTGAATCAGAAGTTGCCAATTAAACAAAACTGAATGATTAAGTTAAAACGTGATTCGCAGATGTAGGAAAAATACTACTTACTATTGCTTGTGTAAAAATGCAATTTTTAAACAACGTACAACTTGATTTAACTGTGCACCTTGCACCGTGACGTCAGTGCCACTATTGAGCGCACGTCGCGTACGCGGGGTGGGGTGCGGTGAGGGGTCGCATTTC
Organism: Orthosia cruda; assembly: GCA_964057195.1. Classification (NCBI taxonomy): domain Eukaryota; kingdom Metazoa; phylum Arthropoda; class Insecta; order Lepidoptera; family Noctuidae; genus Orthosia; species Orthosia cruda. The sequence goes on along the minus strand of OZ059848.1, from coordinate 21,238,301 downwards.
AGCGAGGTGCATAGTTAAGTAAGACAGGCAATACATATATCGATAAACATACCCGTTGGACAGAGCGAAGCTTGGCGCGTAGGGCGGAGTCGGCCTGCACGCAGCACTTGACCAGCTCGTGCCATGCCAGCAGGGTGCTCGCGCACTGGTAGCACACCACCAGTGGCAGCTCATCACTCGCGGTTACCTGGACACACGGATGAAGAGCATAAGAAACATAAAATACTGTTTTATTGTTTAACAGAGGAATAATTACAAAATATAGCGATTCTTCTTCTTGAGTCGATGGTGAATCCTTCGACAGTGTGGGCCCAGTAGGTGGCCACGTTTATAGCAGTATCAGTGGCATTCATCAAATCTACAAAAGTGCAGGTGTATGGACACTCGGAGCACTCCAACAAGTGGGTCATGCTCTGTACACCGCACTCACATTTGGTAAAAGAACTTAAAAGAAGTATCTGTAAAGCGCCACTTTGATGGTTATCATACATACTCTCACGCCTTTTTCCAAGGGGGAAGGCAGAAAATATAACAAACATATAATAAATGCCACCTATCACAATTCTTACACAGGTACTCCTTTTGCTATTGTTCATACAAGTGTAATGGGGGTGAGTATACAAGTCTGTCAACAGTCACCGTCGCCAAGCCATAATATGTTGTTTACTTTTCATACAAAAGTCGCCAGGCAAATGACATAGCTGGGATGGACCACGAGGATAGAAGGTAAAAAAATATTAATTGATTCTAAGATTTAGCAAGAGTTTTAAATGAATAAGAAACAAGTACTTCATGCAATCTTCTTGTTTCTTTTCATAGACTTGCTCTGTTCTCACCATGTGTTACTATAGGTTCTTGATTCAGACAGAATTAGGGCAAGCAAACATAAAAATCTTTATCCAGACCAGCAGCGTCCATATGGCTTAATAGTTAAGAAAGAAAACTTACAACTATGGTAGTAAACGGGGCTGTCAGATAAAGAAAAGCTATTCTAAATTAATGCATTTGAGTGAATGCTATAATTAATGTGGCCACCTACTGTACTGAACCTATCTAATGACTGTAACCATCAACTAGAAAAGAAGAGAGATTTGTTTTTAAATTATAGTTATCATGATAACCATAATAACTATATTTAAAAACAATACTCTCTTCCACAGGTCCTAATCACTAATTAATTGATAATCACCTGTATTGGTAAGTGTTTAGTTATTTTATCAGCCAAGTTGTTCTGCAGCCCTTCACCAGCGTAAATGGGCATAACAAACTCTGTGATGCTGGCGCATGTCCGACACACATGCGAGAAGTCTTTGACATCTGCAAAAAACAGCACAATCAGTAGTATTCAAGAAATGTATCAGATTGCCTATCTGTTTTAGCAATATCTCTATAAATTTAATGACAAGTTTATTATTAAAGACATTTTTTTAACCCCTGATGAATAAAGAGGAGTGTTATAAGTGTGATTGTGTATTTGTCTGTGGTATCATATCTCCTAAACGGATGTTTAGTTTTTTAGGTGATTTTATCGAGTGTTCTTATCTATGTTTGATGAAAATCGGTTCAGCTGTTCAAAAGTTATTACCGTTATACTTTTTGAATTGGGGTGCTCCCACAAGATATCTTGTCATTTATGTATTCAATAGATTGTCGATTGTAGTGTGTCTACTATATAAATTATGTAGTATGCAATAAAAATATTGTGGGGTTTTTTTTTAAATTTTACTTGTTTTCATAAAGAATAGAATTGTGCAAATAATAATACAAGAATCTTAAAACTACTTATTCTTCATTGATTAAGGACGGGTAATTATATTATTCTTGAAAGGAATTCTGTAACAATTACACATTCATAGACTAAACATTACTTAATATCTGTAATCTGTATCCTAAAATGTTATCACTATGCAGAGGATCCAATTACAGGCCAGAGAATCACCATGCCTTGGCAAGATGAAATTAAAATAATCAAAGTATAAGTAAGTATAGTATTCAGTTGTTTTAAATAAATTTGTGCCTTTTGCCGTAAATCTTTAAAAAGAAAAGAGTACAAACAATACTAGGAGAATAGTAGTTTGATGTTACTCACTATCAAGGTTAACTTGTGAGTAGGGCGACGGTACCAGAGCACCCATTCTCTGCGTAGAGGCTGAAGACGCACTCGGGTCAGGATTTAGTATAAATATACTTTCAGTATTCATTTTCAATTATTTTATCAACACAAAATTTTATAGCTTCCCCATTTACGCTGTAATGTGAATGAATGTGATGTGAATGATATTGAATGGTATGCAACTTATGTCATTTCGTTCGGAATTAAAAACAAACTACGATGAGATACACTCTTTGTAAAAGCTCTGTAATAAGTGTTTAGTCTATGAAGATAAACGTAGTGGTTACATTCTCTTTGTATGGAGATATACTTCGTTTATTTTTTTCTTCGTATTATATGGGCTTGAACTAGGAAAACTGATTTATATTTATTGACACAAGAATCTAAGTTATTATGATATACCTATTGCAATGATATTAATGGTGCGGAATTGCGGATTAAAATAAAATGTAACGTAAAATAAAACTTTATTTCTGAACGAACTGACGCTTTGATTTTTGTTTTTTTACGTTACTCACGTTCGCTCACTCAGTTACTCACTCTTTGCAAAAGCGGGCATTTACAAAAAGCAACTATAGTAAGTTTTTGTTTAATTTAAAATGTTTATTTATTTCGTACAATAAAAGTGATTGTGATAGTAGTTAAATAATCTTCAGATTCTTGAAAAGAAATGCAAATATTTTAGATAACTTTTAATAATAAAAATCAAAGTACAATATTATTTTCGTCAATGATGTCCGTGATGTGTGAAGACTTTGCGTCCGGAAGCCACCATGAGAGGTGCTACCATCATCGCCTTTTGCTTATAGGTCTGGATCACTTGCTGCAAACAATAAACTAGATAATGAATTCTCTCTTTGACATCATTTTTAACCGACTTCCCAAAAAGGAGCAGGTTCTCAAATCGGATACTTGTACTTTTTTTTAATGTATGTTCGGTCATAACTCCGTCGTATATACACGGATTTGCGAAATTCTTTTTTTGTTCGAAAGAATTATACAGAAATAGTCCCATTTAAATTTGGTAAAGATCTGATTAAGAACTTCGGAGATATACAACAGAACTCTTCAATAAATGACGGCAAATGTCTCGGGATTGCTGCAATCGCATGTCTGTTTATTGTTTACTCCATTTCATAACATAACATCACGCCAGTATGCTCTAAACGGGTACGCAGATGTATACAGTTCACCCTGGTACACTCTCGTTCAAGTTACATGTTATTCGTGTAATCTATTCTGGCATCACTGTGGGCATTATAGATGTAGCTTACTATAGAACTTGTCCATTATGTACTACCAAAAAGTGAACAAGTAAAATTTCAAAATTTAAAAAACCCCCCAACAGATTTATCTTGCGAAAACATCCCGATTCAAACAGGCTTGAACGGCCCGATTGAACGGCTGAACCGATTTTATTCAAACATAGCTAAGAACACTCTCGACACAATCACCTTTCAAACAAAAAAAACTAAATCAAAATCGGTTCATCGGTTGAGGCGCTATGATGCCACAGACAGACACACAGATACACAGACACACAGATACACAGCAACACACCTCAAACTTATAACACCCCTCTTTTTCCGTCGGGGGTTAAAAATAATAAACTTAAAAAAATACAACCAACTTGCAAATAAAAACACTAAAAAGTTAAAAATTTCTTCAATTTCGGAAGGTGGTGTCAAAAAACGAAGAAACGAAAACAGGAACACTGACTTCCTAAATTGAAATTATTTTTCACTTTGTAGTTAGTGGTTTTATTTTTTGGAAGTCGGTTGTATTTTTTGATTCTTGATTGCCTGAAAAAACTTCACTTTCGTTACATGAGATATATTCCAAGATTCATGGGATATGATAATTATGCCAATTCCCTGGACAGACTTCTAAAATAAAATAACAACAAAGTTATATTTTTTGTTACCAGGTTCATAATTAATTGGATGAAGTTAATGCTAATGAAGTTGTAAGGTAAGATTTACTGGGCTTGTTGAACATTTCCACATTTATTTATTAAATGTAAGTAGGTATACTTTTTATTCCGTTGGCCGGGAACGTAAAATCTAAAATAAAAAAGTTAACTAAAAAAATCAATAAACCCGACTGCTTAAAAAGCGAACTGAAAAGACGTAAACAAGAAGAAAAATCATGCTGTGCAGTCGGAGGATACATCTGGTAAAGCAGTCGGGTTTTTAGATTTTTTTAATTACCTTTTTTTATTTATAACTCTTTAATTTTTTTTTTGTATTACCTACATTTAAACATTTGAGTGTTATATATTTTTGAAATCACCTCTTAAAATCCTTTATTTTGATATCCCACACGATGGGTTCGGATGAAAAAAAAAATGGTGCCCCACAATATGTCGCCCAAAATCCGCCAATTCATTATTTTCCAATTTTAATGTAGCCAGTGGCACTCGCAGGGTTAAGACGAATCGATTGACGTAAGAATCATCAAAATCGGCTGATGCGTTTGGTCTCTAGAACGCCACATAGAAACAAACATACATACATAGACTGATAAACACATTACCCTCCTTCGGCAGTCGGGTAAAAATAACTATTTAGTACCTACGGCTTAATACAGGCCATGGTTCACCTGCGTTCAAAACTCTAAATCTAGTCAGCAGTTGAGGCGTGATAGATTCAAAAACATCGAAACATACACAATTATAAAATTAATTAAGGACAGGACAGGATGGGCATAAACGACCTGAAGTTTTTATAGCCACACTTACCAACACCAGTTTGATGAGGAAAACAGCGAAGGTAAGGAAGGATATAGTCATGAGCGCGCTTTCTGATGAAGGGAACTGCACATGGCCGCGTGGAGACGCGTGCGCAGATCGCGAGCGACGTCGCGCGCCTGCACTGTCATCATCCGGCCATGTTGCATCTATGCGCTCCTCTGGAATAAAGTTTTGCATTTAAACTTGTTAATTCATAAGTAAAATTTGTAAAACAGTCGTACGTATAATCAGCAGTCAAGAAATCTGGCACCAGTTTTGACAACGGGTATCGCAATCCCCAGTTACCAACTGGGTTGTGGAGGTCAGATAGGCAGTCGTTCCATGTATAATACTGATACTCAGCTGCTTCCTGCTAGACTGGAAGGCAACCCTATCATATTTGGGAAAAAGCTGGCAGTTGATGATTTCATAAGCCAAAAACTAAAATGATTTCTGGTAAAGAATCCACCTCTGTTTGCTATTAATAACAAAAAAAAAAAGGAAAACGAATGACCAAGACACATAATGCTTCCTAGCAGTTATTTGTATTGCTGTCACTGCAATTACACAAGTCCTAAGTATTTATACTGCGCCAATAATGAATCAAAAGAGTATCCAATATATGTCATCTCTGACTCATCAACAAACTACATTTATTTTATATATATATGACCCTACTTTCCACCACAGTCGTTCTTTCTATTTACAAAATTACTGATTTAACTTACCGATATTGGCTAGGATAGACTCTTTTAGCTCGTGTAAGTACTGCATCTTGCCGCCAAAACTCCTTCGTGAGTTCTTCGATATGGTATCAGCGACAACTTTCATGAATTTTATAACATTCTCCATTGTGTTCACTTTATTCTTCTCAGTTTTAGTGCTGGTTGGTGCTTTGTCTTTCTTGTCTTTGATTTCTTTGACATCTTCCTTTTCGTGTTCATGATCTTGCTTTTGTTGGTCTTTATTATCTTTTGGTTTTGTTTTGTGGTCATTTGACAGAGGACTTGGTTGTTTTTCGTCGTTTCTGGAAATATGAACCTTATTTTCGTGTGATTCTGCATTAAAATCATTTACGTTTTTATTAATATTGTTTCTATTGGTTTTTGCTGTTACGGGCTTTGTTCGTTTTGGACTATTTTTTGTTGTCGCTTCTTCTTCTTCGGTATCAATAATTTCTGTAGTGAAAACATTAGTATTGTCAGTCCCTTCGAAATATTTACTGTTGGTGATCTTATAAAATCTATTCCGCTGTGTTTCGTAATTGGTCAAATCTTCCGATTCAGTAATAAAAGTTGGTTTCGTCGAGTAAAAATCCCTTACTGTGGTATGATTCTTGTATACCTGTTTTGTTCTTTCTGTGTTAAAAGTAGATGCTTCTTCAGTAACTGATGGATCGGCTTCATCATCATCTGGCGGGAAAGTAGCTGTCCTTTCAGTGCTATGATGATGTTTTACTTTGTTTACGTAAATTCTTCTATACGGTTCTGAATTCTTTTTGTGTTTGAACTCGTTTACATCAGTATGATGATCGTCCTCATGCGGGCTATTCTCATGTCGATTACTCGAGAAACTCTCTCCGTCTTCTTTAAAATTAATAGTGGGCGATTTTACTGGGCTATTATTCAACTGAACACGTTTAATATTACCAACATTTGGAACTCTTTCAATCATACCTTTTTGTTTCTCATGTAATTCTATAGTTGCTCGCCTTGGTCCAAAATACGGTTTAAGTTCATAGTCTCTGAAATTGAGATGTAGATCAAGATCATCTTCTTCTTTAACTCTTTCAGTAGTTTTTACGGTACTTCCAGCATGTTGCACATGTTTCACATGCCCGATGTTTGGTGGTCTCGCAGGGGTCTTGTTCCAGTTGTACTCAGTCACACTACGGTTGTTGTAGTTCGAGGGTTTTGTGATGTCCTCGACATCTATGATTTTGTCTGGTGTAGTGAAGGGGCTGTGGGTCCTGATGGGTTTCCGGTAATGCTGCTGTGAGATTTCAACCCACTCCGTGGTGGCTTGCGTGATGAAGAGCAGTGTTAGTATGCGTGTCATTGTCGAGATGTTTGTCTGAATGTGAAACCTCGTGTGACGTGTGACGCGCTTCGCTTATTGTGGTACTGTTAGGTCAGGGGTGCTCTACTGGAAACCTTAAAGACAATTGTTTGTTTTTAGTTCAGAACTGCCATCTCGGTAGAAAAAGGTGAAGGCAGTATTAAAGTAATTAACTTTTCAAGATTATGTGCTAGGTACGGCAGTCCTGTTAAAAATTATATTAATAAAAGGTACGGCCTGATTACACAGATACCAACACACGCACACTGCGAAATATATAAGATCCTAGATGCGTAAAACCACGTGGAGGTGCAATGCAGCAAAATGACTATGGGAACCGGTGTCGCCAAACTCACACAATTAAACTGATAATCGTATAATGCACTACAAATAAGCCGATCGTTTGATTTGTCGTTTTAATTTTGGTCAAAACAAGCATAACTCACAGATCTTAAATCTGGAAAGAAATCTTCACGCTCTTTAAATAGGATTTATTTTGCGTTAGTGCAGAAAGTATTTACGACGTTTTGTAATCCCAAGTCAAACTAGGTTCGATTGCCAAGTAAATTCCGCTACCCGACCATAGATGGCGGTATTCTCAGTGTTTCTGTTCTATGGTTAAAACCGCATCGAAATTCCGAGGCTAACATTCAAATGTTTGCACTACAAAATGTTTGTAGTTAATAGTCTCGCTAATCATAACTATTATCCGCTCCACGCGCTTGGTCTGCGAGGCACCCATCAACCGAGCCGTGAAGTTTGTCTACCTCTTTCATACATACACTTGTAAGTTGAGGACATTTGAACTTGCAAGGCGTGCGGCCTCTTGTAATGTCTCGCCTGGCTGATTCTGTGTTACTGGGGTGATGATTGCTTTTGCTCTTATTTAGAGAGGTTGATTTACCGAGTCGAGGAAACACTGCTTATTGATTTATGTATTTTCTTGAAATTGTCATTGAGACCTAACTAAATACCGGGTTATTCGAATTTCTCTTAGACTACTTTTTCTGTTAATTTGTATTGTAGCAAATTATCACAGGTCTACGTTAAAAAGTTTTTTGAGTAGTTTTATATGAAACTGGTAAATGTTGCACTAAATATTGCAAATATGAACTTTATTTTAATTTGTTAGGTACGTCACATTTTTTTATTGGCGTATATTTAAATTAAAGATTCCATAGCCTACCTTTATTTAAATATATATATTATATATCGGAGGACGGTATACGATTAATAATTAGGAACAAATAAATATCGCTTGTAAACTTATTAATTTAGTTTTGTTTAATTGGCAACATTTAGCTTCTGATTCAAACCTCAGTTCGATTTTATTCGATTGACAACACTTTATTCTTCTTATGTCCAAATATTCGATTCTGATTGGATGTTTTAAAAGCGGTAATTTGCCGGATGAGTTCTTTAGCCAATAAAACGCAGGGGTGTCTATTCAGGCGCCCTGAGTGGGTTCTTTCCGCCATGGTTTCGATATTACTCTTTGGTTTCGTGGAGTTAGAAAAGAAACGCGCGGATGCGCGTCTCGGCGTTGAAAAGAGTTGTGAGGAAAAGAGTTGAGAAGTGAAGTAGCCAAAAAGTGGCGTGTATAAACTTGAAAAAGTGTGATTTTGTTGAGAGAAAGCGAAATGCTCGGTGACCGAATCCGCTGCTTTGTTAAAATTGGACCAAGGACTATCTCTTAAAACGGCATTTGTTACCTGCTTTGTGCGAGCATACCCACGTTAAGCCCACAAGATCGAGGGTATATTGAAGATAGCGCTCATGATCGCGCCATATATATATCGGATTTTTTTTATTTTTTAAAAATTCCTTTTAGGAGATTGGGTAACAGTGGATCACTTTTTTTAAAGTAATGCTACTCCGAAGTTTATGGCTAAATGATTCATCTCTGAAATGTAATCATAATATAATTGTATTTAAAGAAAAATGCATTTATTGACGTGTATTATATACAATTATAAGATATAGCCACTTTAAAATAAAATGGGAAATAATCCAGTTTGACCCGGGAATGAGTCACTTTGGATCAATGCATGAGTGACAGTGAATCGACTGGGGCAGACTGGATCTATTTTATTAAAATCAGCAATTTCCATATTATTACTTTATATTTGTACTATAAGACAGTCTTTTACATTAAAATAGTGTTAGAAAAATTAACAATCACGCTATAATGAACATAACTATAGGTTTTTCTTAGACCTAAAAATTTCCATATTATTACTTGTACTATTTAGACAGTCTTTTACATCAAAATAGTCTTATGAACTTAGGTCTCAGTGTAATGAACATAGATTTAATAATATAGGATTTTATCCGCACCTATCTCCTTGTCCCGTTCTCCTATAACTTTGGCAATAGGTATAATATTTTATTTTCCCTTTAACTTGGAGTTCGACCATAATAAATTCACCTTACTTTGGCAAACCTTAAAGTGCATGTAAAATTTTGGGATCCACCGTCTCTTAATCATTATCTCTATCTTAAAATATCGCTTCCTTCCGAACTTCAGCTTCACGGGTCACTATGAATCAACAGTCTATTGTGACCCAATACGAAATGATTCAGTGTGACCCATTGGCCGTTATGGAAAAAGAAAACTAACAAAAAAAATACTATCTTTCTCAAGGACAAAACAACATAGTTTACAACAGATTTAGGATATAACAAGCGTATGACAAAACAAAAACATCTAAATTCCTTATTCACTTAGAAAAAAAACAAATTTTAAAAAATTGTAAAAAAATAGTTTGCATCTTCCTGCTTCGACACCCCGCCGGTGACTAGTTCGTAGGAGAGAGGACGAGCGGCAAGAACACGTTTGTATTTAATACATATTGATTTATAGTGAATTATCCACTGTACCCCGCGATTCACTGTGACCCAGTCTCCCTTATTCCATAGTCTATATTACTATTCTATGTTCTATGTTAGGGGGTTTGGTTTCCGCACTTAGCCCTTCAGGTGGACCATTGTGCGTGCTGATATATGATATCAATCAATCTGCCTAGCCTTTTCCCATCTACATTTGGGTCGGCTTCCAATCTTACCGGATTCAGCTAAGTACCAGTGTTTTACACTGGGTCGACTGCCTATTCTGACCTCTAAAACCCAGTAACTGTGTAACACGGTACCCCTTGGCAAGACTGGTGTCAGATCTCAAGCTTCTGACTACCCGTAACGACTGTCAAAGATCTTCAAATGACAGCCGGGTCTTAACGTGCTTTCCGAGGCACGGAGGAAACTCGGTATGTTGAAATGGTCACCCATCCACGGACTGACCGCGTCAAGCTTTGCTTAACCTTAAAGACAGACCCGTGCGGCTGTTATTATATAGCCACGAGCTCCTCTTACTGCTGGATGACATGTAGAGATTAAATAAAATTTCATAAACGAAAACCAACAAAACGCAGTTTTTTCCAAAGAAAAAGTTGTTATTGATTGTTTCGTTTGTTTGTATTTTATGTTATACTTTTGTATTTTATGTATAATTGATAGTCTCAAAAATTTTTTGAAAAATATGTAAGTGAAAGGTAATTTTAATCTTGTAGTTATTTCTCTCCAAGGAGCTCGTAGCTAAATAATAACAGCCGCACGGGTCGATCTTCAAGGTTAAGCAACGCTTGACAAGGTCGGTCCGTGGATGGGTGACCATTTCAACATACAAAGTTTCCTCCGTGCCTCGGAAAGCACGTTAAGCCGTTGGTCCCGGCTGTCATTTGAAGATCTTTGACAGTCGTTACGACTACTCGCTAGACTGGCTAGACTGGTGTCAGATCTCAAGCTTCTGACTACTCAGAAGCTTGAGATCTGACACCAGTCTAGCCAAAGGGTTACCGGGTTACCCAGTTACTGGGTTGTGGAGTTCAGATAGGCAGTCGCTCCATGTTAAACACTGGTACTCAGCTGAATCCGGTTAGACTGGAAGCCGACCCCAATATAGTTGGGAAAAAGGCTAGGCAGATCATGGAGTTATTTCTCTCCAAGCATTTTACCATCTAATTCTGGTAAGTGTGACTTGATGTATATTACATGATTGCCGTTTTATATTACTTTTAAGACAACCACAACGAATATTAAAACCTTAAGAGAAAAAAACGCAGACCTGATAGGATTGAAAAGAACCATCTTTAGTGTCAATGTGGTGAAACATGAATAAATAAAAACAAAAAACTTATATTCAAAACGGCATTTATTGTTTAAATAATTAATAATAACATAATTTGTAAATCGATCTGTCACAATATTAATCTCTATCTGCTAAAACATCAACATATTGGAGACAGTGAGTTGTACTCGCCTTAAGCTACACTCTGTGGACTCCCTTTTCCGATTTTGATGACACGATCGTGATATTGCTGGCATTGCATGGAATCTTGGCTTGTTATAATGTCATAAGACTTCAGATTAGCGCAGACATCAGCTGATTCTCTTAGGTTTATTTTTAGGGTGTTAGGCCCTTTTACCAGCACAATGCTACCACGATGCAGAATCTCATAATTTTCAGGGCAAACCATGACCTTTTTACGAGCACAACACCACACTCCTCCTAGCATCAAACAAGCACTCACTTAGGTGTTCCATTAACACAACATGCTTGTTGTGGTTTAGGTTTAGCACAAGTACACAATGGTCCATGGTCCACTAACGTTAAAAAACACCATAACTCTAGGCCAATTCAGGATTCCTAGTTCAGGAAAGCTTGAGTTTTGAACTTTTAATTTAGCGCCAGTCACTTAAGGTTCAAATTGGAATATCTCGAGTATCGTATTATAAAGCCATCAAAGACCATTTTGTACTGGAATTCTATTAACCATACATACACCACCATCATTCACTTTGACACTTGTTAAGTACTAAATTACATTTGCCACCGATGGGTCCAAATGTGTTAGGCGAACTGATTAAAACAATATTATTACGGTATCGCAAAGGATTCTTATTGTCAGGTTTATTTAAATTGTTAAGGATTTTAATATCTCTATTATTTTCTGAAGCGCATTGGATTAGAAGAGCGGGTTGAATCCCATTAATCTTATATATAAAATTCTCGTGTCACAATGTTCGTTCCCGTACTCCTCCGAAACGGCTTGACCGATTCTTAAGAAATTTTGTGAGCATATTGAGTAGGTCTGAGAATCGGCCAACATCTATTTTTCATACCCCTAAGACCCGGTAGGGTAGGGTAGGGTAGGTTAGGTAGGGTAGGGTAGGGTAGGGTAAGGTAGGTTAGGTAGGGTAGGGTAGGGTAGGGTAGGTTAGGTAGGGTAGGGTCGAGGTGTGCCCAGCCTGGGCAGAGCTGCGCCGTGTCCTAATAAATGTGATCGGGCAGGACCTCTCACTTTCCGGCGTGGTCAACTCCATGCTGGGGAGTGAGGAGGCCTGGGCGGCAGTTGCCTCCATTTGCGAGCAAGTTATGTCGCAAAAGGAGGCGGCGGAGCGTGCGCGGGAGGACGATCCTCTCGCGCCGCCGCTCCGCAGGCGGAGAAGGGGTGGGAGAAGGCGGTTGTATGATCGTCTCCTCCCATCTCCTGGTAGTGACTAGCGGGCGACAGGCGCGGGGGCGCCTCTCGCTCGCATTGCACGAGTCACCACCCTCGTTGGGCGGGAACGGCCGAGCACTCGCGGTCGTTCCCGGGCCCCTCCACTGAGGGAGGGGCGTGAAGGGCCTGCCCTAAAAGGCGGGCGGTCGTCGGCGGAGGGCTGGACGTAAAGGCTGTGCCGGTTTCCCAGTCCTCCCCCCATTCAGACGATGCAGGAGTGCCGCTGGGTTATTTTAGTGGGTATACCGGGCTTGCCCGGGGAGTTCTACATAGCCCCCCCATTCCCCCAATGGGTGGGTATGCGTAATGCATTTTATCCCAGCGTGATCAAAAAAAAAAAAAAAAAAGGGTAGGTTAGGGTAGGGTAGGGTAGGGTAGGTGAATGTTCGGTGTTTTTATGGCAAAACAAAGTTTGCCGGGTCAGCTAGTACATTATAATAAAATTGGGGTTACAATGGTGTCCCGTTTCATTGAACATAACAATAGAATAGTATATAGACCAGTCATGAAATTACAGTCACAACTTCTAAAGCGCTTGTAGGACCAAGGTGGGAAATATCTAACTATCTAATCTAATACTTTTAAAAGAGCAATTCTTTTATATATGTATATATATAATCTGAATCTCGGAAACAGCTACAACGATTTTCATGAAATTTTGTATGCAGGGGGTTTCGGGGGCGATAAATCGATCTAGATAAAATGTGGTTTAACGTTTGCAGAATTTTAAATTTCTTCTTTGCGAAACCACACTCTTTTTCGGCCTAACACACTTGGACGATTCACATATTTAAATGATATATTAATATGTTACAATTTTACACTATACACTTACAAACTTGGGTTTGGTCCAAAATTCACCATTTTTATTAACAAAAAGATACAGTTGAGTCGAAGATAAAAAAATTATATACATCGGTATTCATTTGGGCTGCCGTAAAATATCGTTACAAATTTAATAAAAAAAAAAGAAATAAACATTTTGTAAAAATTATTGTCTGCTGTGATAGCAATTTAGGTTGAAATGTTCCATGATAACGAACACCCGAATAAATAAAAGACACGACAATAATAATACTAATACAGTAAGCATTTGTTATGCATTCACAACAATAAAACGCTAAAATAAAGCAACCAGCACCTACAAGGATTTAGTCACAGGCCAGAATTGACGATTGAAATGTATAGTTTAGTATACAAACTTGCACATAAAGAGACGTATGTATATCAAAGTATACAATTATGAATACGTCAGAAAATTCGCAAGTTTGCATAATTAAAAGTATTAATATAGAATAACACATTAAACATGACACAGACAACATATACATACACCTAGATATATAATGTATAATTAATTATTAAAAAATAATATATCATGAGCTAGCTGCGAGTAACGTAACGCCGTAAAGAGATCACAGAAAATGGAAGCTTGTATTGCAAAATGTAAAGTGTATAAAAATAAAAATAAATGTATAAAAATCACAGCTTCATTTGTGTGCGACCGGGAACTAGTCTAGGATTTCTCAGGTTTTCCACAAAATATATTTGTGTATATTCAAATATACACGCTAAACTTCAGCTGCAAAAAATGCCCCGAGAATCAAAATGAAAAACCCGTACAAAAAAAAGTCACATGAGTTTATCGATAGTAATTGCACAAAGCACATCACTACAACATAATATGAAATGAAAACTGCCCCAGGGCTTTATATCTACTATCTATTAAATATTTCTACTAGAAGGGGGTTCGTCGGCGGACTAAAGCCAAACCCAGTCAGACCGCCCCGGTTCGCTTCTCTCTTGGAATGACGGCTCGAGACAAGAACAGTACAATAATTGCCACATATAAATACACAAACACATCACGACGTATACTCTTAACTAAGGTCCCTTTCGCGTATCTCTAGCTTCTTCTCTCTCTATCGTATCTAGCACAGTACCGCACCGTAGCGGCAAGACACATGTCATGGATTTTGTCAGATCTCGCGGGTAGCTGGACAAAATTGTGTGACACATCACACATGTCTTGTCACTTTTAGTCTTCAGGACATTTATTAAGACTCAATTTAAATATACTAAGCATAATGCTGATGAGCGCTCCTGTCCGAATTTAATTATAGATTTTTTGATACAATTGAATATTCTTAAAATAGTGATGTGATAAGAGCGTCAAAACTATCGATATCAGATTTGGAGCGATTCATCAGCATTATAATTCTATTATTTTAATGTACTTTGCATTTACTGTACTTATCGATATAGTATATAATCTGTAAATTAAGTAACAAAATGGGGAAGACTGCCATTTGAATATTAAAATGCATTTATTTATAAGTTTTATTAAAATATTTGATTTGATGTAATGCTCCTTACATACATATCTGATACAAAATGGTATATTATTTACAAAATGTTCATGTGCGTGGTAAAAATGTAAAACGTTGGCACTACTGTATTTTTGTCACTCGAGTTGATAAAATAGATTTATGTTAATATCTTTTATTTATTTAATTATTTATTCTCATGTGCGCATCGTATGTGGGACTACCCTCATATGAACAAAATTAAAGTGTCTACAAGATGCCCTTGTGTGATCATTTCATATCGATTTCGACAGAATTTAAACTAATTTAAATTAGAGTATAACATTTAGGCCGCTGCGCCATAGGCTCATTCATATTAGATGGGATTTATTAGACCGTAAGAAACTAAGGCTAACGTTATTGTGATTTTTTGTTAATATTCCAATTATACACCGTGTTTTTATCATCAACTTTATCAATCCAGGACTTGTGTGTAATGAAAAAAACACGATATATAATTAAAAAACGTGGGTTTCTATACGTTTAACTTGTTCATGTTCAGAATAAAACAGTTAAGAATTAGAATCTAGCGTTCAGATAGTGATTTTTTAAGTAAATTCTACAAAAATCAATGTTTGAATAGTAGTTTAGTTCACTTAGAGAATAGAGTTCAAGTTCTTATAGACTAGGAATAGGCTTAAGAATAGAAGTGAGTTAGAAACAGTAAAGTTAAACGCATTGTAGGTAGCTGTGAGTTCAGCCAATTTACATCTAAAAGTAATTAATTATAGCTACTTTAATACAAGAAGAATATCTACTCTATTGTTTCGAATTTCATGATTTATTTAACAGATAGGCTTATCGAAAAATATCGATATATTTTAAATATAATATATCGATACTTTTTTTAACCCTTTTAACATCACTACAGTATGGAAACACGTTGTGCGTAGATTAGATATAACGTTAAAGGTTTGTATTAAAATATAAACGCAATGTTCTATTGACTTACGTTATATGAAAAAGTATTAACATTCTTACTACAGAAACCTAATCGATCCACCACAATAAGAAAAGTTGTCTAGCATATCTATTTGTAACATTAAAATATTAGGCAAAAGCCCTTCCCTCGTAACACTTAAAAATAATTAACTTAGAATATTATTTGTTCACAACATATAAACGCAAAATGTTAATATCATTAATTTAAACTAAATTATTATATAAGAAAACCCTCCGCACTAATAAATTAAAAAAATAGCTAAAAACAATAAAAAACTGATTAAAAATCATTTTACTATAGGAATGCAGTTATTAGACAACCATTGTGGAGTACCATTAAATGGTATATTTTGTGACAGAACTATGTTTGTCCAACATACAGAATTAGCGTTAATATCTCCATGTTCACTTCTCGAATAAAACATCTTTAAAATACATCTTAATTACAACATGCTACATTCCACCTATTATCAGGTATATTTCATTGTCAGGAAAAGCTTCTTTATAAAAACATTTTTTTTTTACTATTCAGTAAACGTTGCTATTTTTGATAAAAAAATACATATTCGTGAATTATTATAGTCCTATTTATTTCCTTAATATTTTCCTCAACCGGCAAGACTAAAATGCTGAAATATCTTGAAACCGACCTCACTCACACAGTGTAAGTAAGATTTGCCAGAAGACTATAGTTTTTATTAATACTTTTTATGGAAGCAGGCATATATTTCACTTGTTAGTATTTTCGAGTTCGATTGTTCGTGTTTAAATTCTCTAAGCTATAATAAGTCTGATGATACCACTAAGCTGCTGAACAGTTACGATGAGATGGCGTCACGGTGTGAGGGTGTAAAGGTCTACCTGACGCGGATGAGTAGCTTCTTCCAGCGCAGCCCCGCACGCGGTGACTCCTCGGGAGGCTTGGGTGGCGATCTGGTACATGGAGAACGAGATTAGTTGATGCTAATAAAGGGGCATATTTTTAGTGTAACTAGAAAATGTTGGGTCGGGTAATTGTGGGATGGATCGTAGCAAAAATTTCTTAAACATCATCCATATTTTCGTATCGTCTTCTCTAAGGGGAATAGATCTGCCAGCAGTCAGATATTCTAATCCCAGATTTTTTATTTCGCAGACTTAACTGACATTTGGGGGGTTGCCACTTTATCTATACTAATATTATAAAGAGGAAAAGTTTGTGACGTTGTAAGGGGTAATCTCTGGATCAACTGATTCGATCTTGAAAATTCTTTCACCAATAAAAAGCCTCTGGGATGCGTGAGGTAGCGCGAGCCCACGCGGGCTAGCACCTAGTTCTGCCTCGCTTAGTGTACAGTGAAGTACTCACAGTCAGCGCTGCTGCCAGCGCGCGTCGTCGCTGGGATGCGTGAGGTAGCGCGAGCCCACGCGGGCTAGCACCTAGTTCTGCCTCGCTTAGTGTACAGTGAAGTACTCACAGTCAGCGCTGCTGCCAGCGCGCGTCGTCGCTGGGATGCGTGAGGTAGCGCGAGCCCACGCGGGCTAGCACCTAGTTCTGCCTCGCTTAGTGTACAGTGAAGTACTCACAGTCAGCGCTGCTGCCAGCGCGCGTCGTCGCTGGGATGCGTGAGGTAGCGCGAGCCCACGCGGGCTAGCACCTAGTTCTGCCTCGCTTAGTGTACAGTGAAGTACTCACAGTCAGCGCTGCTGCCAGCGCGCGTCGTCGCTGGGATGCGTGAGGTAGCGCGAGCCCACGCGGGCTAGCACCTAGTTCTGCCTCGCTTAGTGTACAGTGAAGTACTCACAGTCAGCGCTGCTGCCAGCGCGCGTCGTCGCTGGGATGCGTGAGGTAGCGCGAGCCCACGCGGGCTAGCACCTAGTTCTGCCTCGCTTAGTGTACAGTGAAGTACTCACAGTCAGCGCTGCTGCCAGCGCGCGTCGTCGCTGGGATGCGTGAGGTAGCGCGAGCCCACGCGGGCTAGCACCTAGTTCTGCCTCGCTTAGTGTACAGTGAAGTACTCACAGTCAGCGCTGCTGCCAGCGCGCGTCGTCGCTGGGATGCGTGAGGTAGCGCGAGCCCACGCGGGCTAGCACCTAGTTCTGCCTCGCTTAGTGTACAGTGAAGTACTCACAGTCAGCGCTGCTGCCAGCGCGCGTCGTCGCTGGGATGCGTGAGGTAGCGCGAGCCCACGCGGGCTAGCACCTAGTTCTGCCTCGCTTAGTGTACAGTGAAGTACTCACAGTCAGCGCTGCTGCCAGCGCGCGTCGTCGCTGGGATGCGTGAGGTAGCGCGAGCCCACGCGGGCTAGCACCTAGTTCTGCCTCGCTTAGTGTACAGTGAAGTACTCACAGTCAGCGCTGCTGCCAGCGCGCGTCGTCGCTGGGATGCGTGAGGTAGCGCGAGCCCACGCGGGCTAGCACCTAGTTCTGCCTCGCTTAGTGTACAGTGAAGTACTCACAGTCAGCGCTGCTGCCAGCGCGCGTCGTCGCTGGGATGCGTGAGGTAGCGCGAGCCCACGCGGGCTAGCACCTAGTTCTGCCTCGCTTAGTGTACAGTGAAGTACTCACAGTCAGCGCTGCTGCCAGCGCGCGTCGTCGCTGGGATGCGTGAGGTAGCGCGAGCCCACGCGGGCTAGCACCTAGTTCTGCCTCGCTTAGTGTACAGTGAAGTACTCACAGTCAGCGCTGCTGCCAGCGCGCGTCGTCGCTGGGATGCGTGAGGTAGCGCGAGCCCACGCGGGCTAGCACCTAGTTCTGCCTCGCTTAGTGTACAGTGAAGTACTCACAGTCAGCGCTGCTGCCAGCGCGCGTCGTCGCTGGGATGCGTGAGGTAGCGCGAGCCCACGCGGGCTAGCACCTAGTTCTGCCTCGCTTAGTGTACAGTGAAGTACTCACAGTCAGCGCTGCTGCCAGCGCGCGTCGTCGCTGGGATGCGTGAGGTAGCGCGAGCCCACGCGGGCTAGCACCTAGTTCTGCCTCGCTTAGTGTACAGTGAAGTACTCACAGTCAGCGCTGCTGCCAGCGCGCGTCGTCGCTGGGATGCGTGAGGTAGCGCGAGCCCACGCGGGCTAGCACCTAGTTCTGCCTCGCTTAGTGTACAGTGAAGTACTCACAGTCAGCGCTGCTGCCAGCGCGCGTCGTCGCTGGGATGCGTGAGGTAGCGCGAGCCCACGCGGGCTAGCACCTAGTTCTGCCTCGCTTAGTGTACAGTGAAGTACTCACAGTCAGCGCTGCTGCCAGCGCGCGTCGTCGCTGGGATGCGTGAGGTAGCGCGAGCCCACGCGGGCTAGCACCTAGTTCTGCCTCGCTTAGTGTACAGTGAAGTACTCACAGTCAGCGCTGCTGCCAGCGCGCGTCGTCGCTGGGATGCGTGAGGTAGCGCGAGCCCACGCGGGCTAGCACCTAGTTCTGCCTCGCTTAGTGTACAGTGAAGTACTCACAGTCAGCGCTGCTGCCAGCGCGCGTCGTCGCTGGGATGCGTGAGGTAGCGCGAGCCCACGCGGGCTAGCACCTAGTTCTGCCTCGCTTAGTGTACAGTGAAGTACTCACAGTCAGCGCTGCTGCCAGCGCGCGTCGTCGCTGGGATGCGTGAGGTAGCGCGAGCCCACGCGGGCTAGCACCTAGTTCTGCCTCGCTTAGTGTACAGTGAAGTACTCACAGTCAGCGCTGCTGCCAGCGCGCGTCGTCGCTGGGATGCGTGAGGTAGCGCGAGCCCACGCGGGCTAGCACCTAGTTCTGCCTCGCTTAGTGTACAGTGAAGTACTCACAGTCAGCGCTGCTGCCAGCGCGCGTCGTCGCTGGGATGCGTGAGGTAGCGCGAGCCCACGCGGGCTAGCACCTAGTTCTGCCTCGCTTAGTGTACAGTGAAGTACTCACAGTCAGCGCTGCTGCCAGCGCGCGTCGTCGCTGGGATGCGTGAGGTAGCGCGAGCCCACGCGGGCTAGCACCTAGTTCTGCCTCGCTTAGTGTACAGTGAAGTACTCACAGTCAGCGCTGCTGCCAGCGCGCGTCGTCGCTGGGATGCGTGAGGTAGCGCGAGCCCACGCGGGCTAGCACCTAGTTCTGCCTCGCTTAGTGTACAGTGAAGTACTCACAGTCAGCGCTGCTGCCAGCGCGCGTCGTCGCTGGGATGCGTGAGGTAGCGCGAGCCCACGCGGGCTAGCACCTAGTTCTGCCTCGCTTAGTGTACAGTGAAGTACTCACAGTCAGCGCTGCTGCCAGCGCGCGTCGTCGCTGGGATGCGTGAGGTAGCGCGAGCCCACGCGGGCTAGCACCTAGTTCTGCCTCGCTTAGTGTACAGTGAAGTACTCACAGTCAGCGCTGCTGCCAGCGCGCGTCGTCGCTGGGATGCGTGAGGTAGCGCGAGCCCACGCGGGCTAGCACCTAGTTCTGCCTCGCTTAGTGTACAGTGAAGTACTCACAGTCAGCGCTGCTGCCAGCGCGCGTCGTCGCTGGGATGCGTGAGGTAGCGCGAGCCCACGCGGGCTAGCACCTAGTTCTGCCTCGCTTAGTGTACAGTGAAGTACTCACAGTCAGCGCTGCTGCCAGCGCGCGTCGTCGCTGGGATGCGTGAGGTAGCGCGAGCCCACGCGGGCTAGCACCTAGTTCTGCCTCGCTTAGTGTACAGTGAAGTACTCACAGTCAGCGCTGCTGCCAGCGCGCGTCGTCGCTGGGATGCGTGAGGTAGCGCGAGCCCACGCGGGCTAGCACCTAGTTCTGCCTCGCTTAGTGTACAGTGAAGTACTCACAGTCAGCGCTGCTGCCAGCGCGCGTCGTCGCTGGGATGCGTGAGGTAGCGCGAGCCCACGCGGGCTAGCACCTAGTTCTGCCTCGCTTAGTGTACAGTGAAGTACTCACAGTCAGCGCTGCTGCCAGCGCGCGTCGTCGCTGGGATGCGTGAGGTAGCGCGAGCCCACGCGGGCTAGCACCTAGTTCTGCCTCGCTTAGTGTACAGTGAAGTACTCACAGTCAGCGCTGCTGCCAGCGCGCGTCGTCGCTGGGATGCGTGAGGTAGCGCGAGCCCACGCGGGCTAGCACCTAGTTCTGCCTCGCTTAGTGTACAGTGAAGTACTCACAGTCAGCGCTGCTGCCAGCGCGCGTCGTCGCTGGGATGCGTGAGGTAGCGCGAGCCCACGCGGGCTAGCACCTAGTTCTGCCTCGCTTAGTGTACAGTGAAGTACTCACAGTCAGCGCTGCTGCCAGCGCGCGTCGTCGCTGGGATGCGTGAGGTAGCGCGAGCCCACGCGGGCTAGCACCTAGTTCTGCCTCGCTTAGTGTACAGTGAAGTACTCACAGTCAGCGCTGCTGCCAGCGCGCGTCGTCGCTGGGATGCGTGAGGAAGCGCGAGCCCACGCGGGCTAGCACCTAGTTCTGCCTCGCTTAGTGTACAGTGAAGTACTCACAGTCAGCGCTGCTGCCAGCGCGCGTCGTCGCTGGGATGCGTGAGGTAGCGCGAGCCCACGCGGGCTAGCACCTAGTTCTGCCTCGCTTAGTGTACAGTGAAGTACTCACAGTCAGCGCTGCTGCCAGCGCGCGTCGTCGCTGGGATGCGTGAGGTAGCGCGAGCCCACGCGGGCTAGCACCTAGTTCTGCCTCGCTTAGTGTACAGTGAAGTACTCACAGTCAGCGCTGCTGCCAGCGCGCGTCGTCGCTGGGATGCGTGAGGTAGCGCGAGCCCACGCGGGCTAGCACCTAGTTCTGCCTCGCTTAGTGTACAGTGAAGTACTCACAGTCAGCGCTGCTGCCAGCGCGCGTCGTCGCTGGGATGCGTGAGGTAGCGCGAGCCCACGCGGGCTAGCACCTAGTTCTGCCTCGCTTAGTGTACAGTGAAGTACTCACAGTCAGCGCTGCTGCCAGCGCGCGTCGTCGCTGGGATGCGTGAGGTAGCGCGAGCCCACGCGGGCTAGCACCTAGTTCTGCCTCGCTTAGTGTACAGTGAAGTACTCACAGTCAGCGCTGCTGCCAGCGCGCGTCGTCGCTGGGATGCGTGAGGTAGCGCGAGCCCACGCGGGCTAGCACCTAGTTCTGCCTCGCTTAGTGTACAGTGAAGTACTCACAGTCAGCGCTGCTGCCAGCGCGCGTCGTCGCTGGGATGCGTGAGGTAGCGCGAGCCCACGCGGGCTAGCACCTAGTTCTGCCTCGCTTAGTGTACAGTGAAGTACTCACAGTCAGCGCTGCTGCCAGCGCGCGTCGTCGCTGGGATGCGTGAGGTAGCGCGAGCCCACGCGGGCTAGCACCTAGTTCTGCCTCGCTTAGTGTACAGTGAAGTACTCACAGTCAGCGCTGCTGCCAGCGCGCGTCGTCGCTGGGATGCGTGAGGTAGCGCGAGCCCACGCGGGCTAGCACCTAGTTCTGCCTCGCTTAGTGTACAGTGAAGTACTCACAGTCAGCGCTGCTGCCAGCGCGCGTCGTCGCTGGGATGCGTGAGGTAGCGCGAGCCCACGCGGGCTAGCACCTAGTTCTGCCTCGCTTAGTGTACAGTGAAGTACTCACAGTCAGCGCTGCTGCCAGCGCGCGTCGTCGCTGGGATGCGTGAGGTAGCGCGAGCCCACGCGGGCTAGCACCTAGTTCTGCCTCGCTTAGTGTACAGTGAAGTACTCACAGTCAGCGCTGCTGCCAGCGCGCGTCGTCGCTGGGATGCGTGAGGTAGCGCGAGCCCACGCGGGCTAGCACCTAGTTCTGCCTCGCTTAGTGTACAGTGAAGTACTCACAGTCAGCGCTGCTGCCAGCGCGCGTCGTCGCTGGGATGCGTGAGGTAGCGCGAGCCCACGCGGGCTAGCACCTAGTTCTGCCTCGCTTAGTGTACAGTGAAGTACTCACAGTCAGCGCTGCTGCCAGCGCGCGTCGTCGCTGGGATGCGTGAGGTAGCGCGAGCCCACGCGGGCTAGCACCTAGTTCTGCCTCGCTTAGTGTACAGTGAAGTACTCACAGTCAGCGCTGCTGCCAGCGCGCGTCGTCGCTGGGATGCGTGAGGTAGCGCGAGCCCACGCGGGCTAGCACCTAGTTCTGCCTCGCTTAGTGTACAGTGAAGTACTCACAGTCAGCGCTGCTGCCAGCGCGCGTCGTCGCTGGGATGCGTGAGGTAGCGCGAGCCCACGCGGGCTAGCACCTAGTTCTGCCTCGCTTAGTGTACAGTGAAGTACTCACAGTCAGCGCTGCTGCCAGCGCGCGTCGTCGCTGGGATGCGTGAGGTAGCGCGAGCCCACGCGGGCTAGCACCTAGTTCTGCCTCGCTTAGTGTACAGTGAAGTACTCACAGTCAGCGCTGCTGCCAGCGCGCGTCGTCGCTGGGATGCGTGAGGTAGCGCGAGCCCACGCGGGCTAGCACCTAGTTCTGCCTCGCTTAGTGTACAGTGAAGTACTCACAGTCAGCGCTGCTGCCAGCGCGCGTCGTCGCTGGGATGCGTGAGGTAGCGCGAGCCCACGCGGGCTAGCACCTAGTTCTGCCTCGCTTAGTGTACAGTGAAGTACTCACAGTCAGCGCTGCTGCCAGCGCGCGTCGTCGCTGGGATGCGTGAGGTAGCGCGAGCCCACGCGGGCTAGCACCTAGTTCTGCCTCGCTTAGTGTACAGTGAAGTACTCACAGTCAGCGCTGCTGCCAGCGCGCGTCGTCGCTGGGATGCGTGAGGTAGCGCGAGCCCACGCGGGCTAGCACCTAGTTCTGCCTCGCTTAGTGTACAGTGAAGTACTCACAGTCAGCGCTGCTGCCAGCGCGCGTCGTCGCTGGGATGCGTGAGGTAGCGCGAGCCCACGCGGGCTAGCACCTAGTTCTGCCTCGCTTAGTGTACAGTGAAGTACTCACAGTCAGCGCTGCTGCCAGCGCGCGTCGTCGCTGGGATGCGTGAGGTAGCGCGAGCCCACGCGGGCTAGCACCTAGTTCTGCCTCGCTTAGTGTACAGTGAAGTACTCACAGTCAGCGCTGCTGCCAGCGCGCGTCGTCGCTGGGATGCGTGAGGTAGCGCGAGCCCACGCGGGCTAGCACCTAGTTCTGCCTCGCTTAGTGTACAGTGAAGTACTCACAGTCAGCGCTGCTGCCAGCGCGCGTCGTCGCTGGGATGCGTGAGGTAGCGCGAGCCCACGCGGGCTAGCACCTAGTTCTGCCTCGCTTAGTGTACAGTGAAGTACTCACAGTCAGCGCTGCTGCCAGCGCGCGTCGTCGCTGGGATGCGTGAGGTAGCGCGAGCCCACGCGGGCTAGCACCTAGTTCTGCCTCGCTTAGTGTACAGTGAAGTACTCACAGTCAGCGCTGCTGCCAGCGCGCGTCGTCGCTGGGATGCGTGAGGTAGCGCGAGCCCACGCGGGCTAGCACCTAGTTCTGCCTCGCTTAGTGTACAGTGAAGTACTCACAGTCAGCGCTGCTGCCAGCGCGCGTCGTCGCTGGGATGCGTGAGGTAGCGCGAGCCCACGCGGGCTAGCACCTAGTTCTGCCTCGCTTAGTGTACAGTGAAGTACTCACAGTCAGCGCTGCTGCCAGCGCGCGTCGTCGCTGGGATGCGTGAGGTAGCGCGAGCCCACGCGGGCTAGCACCTAGTTCTGCCTCGCTTAGTGTACAGTGAAGTACTCACAGTCAGCGCTGCTGCCAGCGCGCGTCGTCGCTGGGATGCGTGAGGTAGCGCGAGCCCACGCGGGCTAGCACCTAGTTCTGCCTCGCTTAGTGTACAGTGAAGTACTCACAGTCAGCGCTGCTGCCAGCGCGCGTCGTCGCTGGGATGCGTGAGGTAGCGCGAGCCCACGCGGGCTAGCACCTAGTTCTGCCTCGCTTAGTGTACAGTGAAGTACTCACAGTCAGCGCTGCTGCCAGCGCGCGTCGTCGCTGGGATGCGTGAGGTAGCGCGAGCCCACGCGTGCCTCCAGCGCGCGCAGGTCGAGCCACGCCGCGCGCGTCTGTAGCCACGCGTGCGCCACTGACTTGTCTACTGACAGACGTTTGCGCTGCTTCACTTGTAGCAGGTTGTTGATGAGGTCGATTGCTGCAAAGAAGAAAAAAGGACTGTCTTAGTAACGTGTCAAAATGGAGCTAAACACACGTAGAAACGTGTCAAATGGGACTAATACACATGAATACAGCTACCGAACCGATACACGCACACCAACGGCACGAAGAATCGAGCAAACAGTTGTTTCAATTTCTACCACGCGTCCGGTACGCGTGGTAGAAATTGAAAGAACCCGTTTAGCGGATCTGTCTCGGTAATGCATGCCAGTAGCTACGGCTGCATCGACCACACGTTATTCCTCCGCGCTCAGCATACTCACAGTTGATATTATTTATTTATTTATTTATATAACATGGAAGACTTACAGCTAAAACAAACAGACCAGAAACAGTAGATTTGACAGTCAGCCAATAACAAGTCTTCACTTATAGATATTGAATAATACTTAATTTCTATGGACATTTCAGGACACATAGATAAAAAACAGATCACCAAGTGAAAAATCACTCAATAATGCCTGCACCAATGACATCGACACCCTACCCGCATTACACAACAATACGCTCACTGCAATGAACTAGGTGAAAAAGTTACGGCTTAAGCACTTCCTGGCTGATGGCACACTAGTCAAGAATGGGTCAATATCATGCTGCTTACACAACTCATTAAAGCTCCTGCTTGCACGCACAATGCATGAGTTCTGCCTATAATTAGTGGAGGCTAATGGCACCTGTAAAGGTGGACTAAACCTTTTTGACTTCCAAGGGGTATTAAAATTAAATTTTGATAAAATATCGGAGCAGTTTATACTATTGTTAAAGATTTTCAACAGACAAACGCAATCAGAAATTCGCGGCGATTGACTAGAGGCAATATATGATATTTTTTACAGAGGTTATGGTAGTTTTCAGACTGATATGGTACTTTTTGGTGGTAGCATAAATATTTTATAAATCGTTTTTGGATGCTCTCTATACGATTAATATATTTATGGTAACATGGGTTCCATATTTCTGACGCGTATTCCAAGTGGCTTCTAACAAAAGTACAATATAGAATCTTTAAAGTTTTAGCTTTAGTGAAGCACTTGGATAACCGCATTATGAAACCCAGTGATTTTGATGCCTTAGCGACTATTGCATCGACATGTGCTTCAAAACTGAGCTTGGAATCGTGGTGAACCCCCAGATCACGGATGGAGTTTGATCTAAGAAAGATTTGATTATCTAGGGTATACGATGTGGTAAAGTTTGAGCGCTTCCGAGAATATGTAATAACTGAGCATTTCGCGGGATTGAGATCAAGTTTATTACTATGACAATAATCCTCTAATCGATGCAGATCGTTCTGGAGTGCGATTGCGTCCATTTGAGACGAAATCGAGGCAAACATTTTCATATCATCCGCAAAACACAGTAATTTGGATGAAGTCAAGCAAGATTCTATGTCATTAACATAGACTATGAATAACAAAGGACCGAGCAAAGAACCCTGCGGGACTCCATTAGGGACAGGGACCCAGCTAGATATATAATTATTTAATACTACTGCTTGGGACCTGTTCTCGAGGTAAGAGGAAAACCATCTGAGCAGATCACCGCGTATTCCCATGTCATTTAACTTTGTTATGAGGATGTTATGGTCAATGCGGTCAAAAGCCTTGCTATAATCTGTATAAATGACATCGACCTGCCTGCCCTTGTCCATGGCATCAGTAATAAATTCATTTAGGAGAATCGGGTTAGTGACAGTAGATCTACCTTTCAGAAAACCATGTTGGAGAGTGCTAAACGAATTTTTAAGTGCAGAATAAACCTGATTATATATAACTCTTTCGAAGACCTTTGCTACAATACAAAGTTTAGATATCGGCCTGTAATTCTTTATGTCGATTTTTACACCCTTTTTATGTACAGGCGATATAAACGCTGATTTCCAAATTTGCGGGACAACACAAGTAGTGAGGGATTTTCTGAATAAAGACGAGATAGGTTGCGCTATCGCAGGTGCACACTTAACGAGAAGTTTCGATGGAATTTTATCTGGACCTGCAGCTTTAGAGGTATCCAACTTTCGAAGCAAGCCTGTAACTTCATCAATACTTACATTGATACTACAAATATCAGATGATGTGCTCGATGATTGAGTGGAGGGAAAAAGAGAAGAGATCGGTTGATTGACAGTGGAATTGAGAAAAGTAGAATGGAAGTATTTGGAAAAAGCTTGACATATAGATTCCCCCGTCCGCAGAGTATCACTATTATAGTTCAAGGTACTTGGGATTGCATTTGAATTGTGACGTTTTTTCACAAATGTCCAAAAATATTTTGGATTATCTTTAATAGATAATTCAGTTAGATCTAAATAGTTGCAATAGCATTGAGATTCCAGAGTTTTTACCCTTTCACGAAGAAGCTTGAAAGTTAATTCATCAGATTTGTTACCGTAAGTTTTGAATCTTTTATAGTATTTATATTTTTCTTTAATTGTCATAATAAGTGACGGACTATACCAAGTCGGATACTTTGTATTGCGAAACAGTTTCTGTGGAATATATTTGGTCTGTAGATCAAGAATAAATTGATTAAAAAGTTCACCGAGTCGTCAATTGACCGCGCCGAGAACTCAGTTTCCCAGTCAAACTTACAAATATCTTTGCTTATGGATTCATAGTCGCCTTTATCAAACAGAAACAGAGTACGCGGCGCACACTCCAACAGAGGTGTTACAAACAAATCCAGATTAATTAATAGTGCAGGATGATAGGCATCGATAGGCACCAGTGGGCTTGAGCATTCGGTTACACTAACTGTTTTGTTAGAAAGGACTAAGTCTAAAAATCTACCATACCTATTAGGGACGACGTTATACTGGCCAAAATCAAGAGTGTATAATTCATCGCAGAACAAAATTTCATCATTACTGTTAGGATTTAATGGGATAAGCGGTAAGTTGTCTGTAGGGGCCCAGTTAATCCCGCTCATGTTGAAGTCACCAATAACAAGAAAGGTATCAGAAATATTATTAATAACTGTTTCGTTTAATTTTGCCAAACAATTTGAAAGTTGTGAAGAAAAAGAAAGACCTAAGTTTTGTTGACATAAGTAGGTAACACAAATATGCAAGTTAATATTATGCCGAGTAGAATTTTTGAGGCGTATGGATAACCAAAGATCCTCCGCTGTAGAATGGAACTTAGGTTGGTAAATAACTGATAATTATCTACGTGTAGCAATAAGTACCCCCCCACCCCGCGATTGCCCAGTTAAAACATAGTCCCGATCACGGCGCCATACAATGTACCGTTCATCAAAAAACTCAGAATTTAAAACACCATCCAATAACCATGTCTCAATAAGTACTATAATGTCATACGAGTTCATTAACATCTGACGATAGAAATAATGAGTTTTTGTTCTAAGACCAAAATACTATAACTATTTTAACTAACTATTTTTTTATTAAAACTATTCGGTATGATCCCAGCAAAAATAATACCCTACTTCCCAAGACTTGACGTGTATTGACGGTTTACGGTTTTAGGCGTTTTTTAGGGTTCCGTACCCAAAGGGTAAAAACTGGACCCTATTACTAAGACTCCGCGGTCCGTCTGTCTGTCTGTCACCAGGCTATATCTCATGAACCGTGATAGCTAGGCAGTTGAAATTTTCACAGATGATGTATTTCTGTTGCCGCTATAACAACAAATAATAATAGTATAAAATATTTAAGTGGGGCTCCCATACAATAAACGTGATTTTTTTGCCGTTGTTTTCCATATTGTGGTACGTAACCCTTCGTGCGCGCGTCCGACTCGCACTTGGCCGGTTTTTAATAATTCACTAGCTGACCCAGCAAACGTTGTTTTGCCATATAAATTATTTCAAAGATTCCTAAAAAAATGGCACGCACTGAGTATTATAGTATTTTTAATTGTAGTTTGATAATGGAATGGTTTATACAGGTACAACGCCATCTACTGGCAATACCGGAACCAGCATACAACGCCATGTTGATTTTTGTGTGTGCTTTGTTTCTATCATGTATCAGAGATGGCGCTCATGTCGCTGTGTTCTTAAAATGTGTGGGAAAATGTTTTATTTATCGTTAAAATTTTCAATGTTCTATTACTTATTAACCTATTCCGGACGAAGATAAATCCAAAAACACATAAGTCATAAAAATTGGTCCAGCCGTTCTTGAGATATAAGTGGTAACTAATACGACTTAGTTTTATATATTTATTTATTTTATAATTAATGTAAACACATTGAAAAATCAAAATCAGCTGAATAAGTGTTTGCGCTAAATAAATTTTAGTCTTTAAGGGTAGGAGACTCTGAAGGCACTTCAGCTAATAGAACGAAAAATGCACCTTACGACTCACTTCGTTGACCTGAGCACGCCACGAAAGATTGGAGTCTTAGATTACCCCCAGATCTTTTACGGTTTCTGTATAGTTTATGCGAACACCGCCTAGATATAAAGGCATCAGATAATTAAAATCAGCTGCATTGCAAAAGAATTTGCTGCCCATAACTATGGCCTGCCATTTAGTTGGGTTAATTTGCAAACCAAATGACCTAGCCCATTCGCTGATACATGCCAAGTCTTGGTTCATTGCCGCAATAGCCGAACCAGCGTTGACTAAATTAAAATGTCGATACAGCTGCAAGTCATCAGCGTAAAGATGGAAACTCGATGAGATTGCTCTGGTAACATAGTTAATAAAGATTGAAAAAAGAAGAGGAGAGAGAACGCTACCCTGAGGAACCCCCTCAGTGAGGTTACACCAATCAGAGAAGGACTCGTTAAGGCGAACGCACTGAGAACGCCCCCGAAGATAAGAATTGAACCAAGCTAAAGCGGAAGAAGAGATATTGATAGATTCCAGAACACCGAGTAAAATGTCGAAGTCCACTGAGTTGAAGGCGCTACTAAAGTCAAGTAATACAAGCACAGTAAGTGACTTATTCTCCATAGCCCAGCGGACATCGTCAGTCACTTATACATAAAGATCACATACAAAGATTATTGAAGTGATTTGCCGAAATCTAGAAAAACTGTCGGTGAGTCAGAATATTGATGGACTCCATAACGTTTTTTTGGTCAAGTAGACATTAATAATGTCTTACCTTCAGCAGAGATCTCCCTCCAGGGCGTGGGCGGGTACATGAAGGCGGCGTTCTGGATCTGCTCGTTGATGTCCTCGTCCTCGTTGAAAGGGAACGTGCCCGACAGCGACACGTAGATGATGACGCCCACTGACCACATGTCCAGCGAGCGGTTGTAGCCCTTGTTGCGCAGCACCTCGGGGGCTGGGGGAATGCTCATGTTACTAATAGTGTTGTTTCTTTATGTTCCCATAGGTTCTTATCAAAACATAAAAAAATAAGTTTTATTTTGAATCTGACATGCGAAAAAAAACCCGACGACTTAAAAAGCGAACTAAAAAGACTTAAACAAGAAGAAAATCATGCTGTGCAGTCGGAGGATACATCTGGTTTTAGTCAGCCAGCTTCCGAATATGTATCCTCCGACTGCACAGCATGATTTTCTTCTTGTTTAAGTCTTTTTAGTTCGCTTTTTAAGCAGTCGGGTTTTTTGATTTTTTTAATTAACGTTTTTTTTAATTTATGACCTTTTAGTAATTTTTTTTTAGAATTAGGTACATTTAAACATATACGTGTTATATATTTTTGAAATCACCTCATAAAACCCTTTACTTTAATAACCCACACGATGGGTTTGTAAGAATCATCAAAATCAGCCAACGCGTTTGGACTCTAGAACGCCACATAGAAACAAACATACATACATACACATTACCCTTTTGCGGCAGTCGGGTAAAAATAATTCTCTTCTATGATCCTCATGAAGCCTAATTCGTAGAGCTTGACTTGAGGGAACTTAACCCGTTGTCCTTAACCCTGCCCCATACTGCAGTTCTAGTGCACTCACCGAGATACGCGGGCGTCCCAACAACGGACCGTCTAAACGACTTCTCTCCGATGATCCTGGCGAAGCCGAAGTCACATAGCTTCACTTGAGGGAACTCCTCGTCGGTTGACAGCAGAACGTTTTCCGGCTTCAAGTCGCAGTGCACGATGTTCTTCTCATGCAGGTGTTTTAAAGCAACCAGGATCTGAAGAGGACGAGGCAAAGAAAATGTTGTATTTATTATATGGAGTGACGTGAGATGAGGTTTAGAATGTTATTGTGTATTGTTCCTTCATATTTTTTTTGGAAAATGCTGATCATAATGTTAATCGATTAATTATAGATATTGATTAACTGTGTAATCGTAAATAAAGAACTGACCAAGTGCGAGTCGCATTTGACTGGTGCCTAAGGATTCCGTACCTAAAAACACGTATTATGTAACTATATAAGGTGTTAAAAATTAACTCTAAGAATTTCGTGGGGATGCTCGGTGTCGATATACAAAACGATTACAAACAAAAAAAAAGATTTTAAGACTCTAAAAAATAAGCTAAATAAAAAAAAAAAAATTGGCAAAAATATTTTTACGTGTACCGTACCACCGGGCTACCTCCCCGGGCCTCACTCAACCATCGCCAGTCGTACAAAATCCGTCGCGCGGGAAGTGCCTGTCGCTTCATGGCATTTCGTAACTATTGCGTATTCGTTTTATCAATAATGCAGTTAACCTACACTAATCGCGAGTACTTACACATGGTAGTATGTTACATACAAGATACGTGCGAAAAACATGACCCTTCCCTTGCAGTCGGGTAAAAAGTAACCGTTCCAAAGTCTTATTTTCATATTATAAATGCGAAAGTTTGGATGGATTATGATAAATGATTTTATTTCTGTAAGTTGGTTTGTACATGTCGAACATATTTTTTAAAACTATATGAGGTCGGCGTTTCCTATCTGACGACTCTGAGAAGAAAGGCCGAAACAAACTCATAGGTCACAGTCTCTTTTAAAGTCCAGACAAAATCTTGGTTAGATCATATGAAGACCATGTAGACTGATGTCTGAAATGGTCTTTTGAGGAAAGAACCAGCCAGATTGAGTGGACCTGTCCAGTCAGTGCACGCATTTGTCAATAACCGAGCAGCTCAACTCAGAATTTAAGGAGCTCAACGATTCGACGAACAATACCAAAGAAAGGACATTCGGGTAGGCCGCATAAACTACTCAAACTGCCAGACCATGATTATAAACTAAGATACATTTAAATTAAAACAAAATAAAAACAAAAAAGAATGATCCACATAGTCTTCACATTCACAATAATTAATATAAAATAATATAATACTTTAAAAAATATTCTTGTCATTGCAAGAAAACCAAAAAAAAAAAAATTATTACAACAAAATTCACGGTGCAAAATA
This sequence comes from Orthosia cruda, assembly GCA_964057195.1. NCBI lineage: Eukaryota > Metazoa > Arthropoda > Insecta > Lepidoptera > Noctuidae > Orthosia > Orthosia cruda. The sequence continues at coordinate 21,206,252 of OZ059848.1, read as the reverse complement.
TAATTAAAAAAAAACAAAATTAAGCCTTTTTGTCTTCAAGGTAATCTTTAGTTGTATAAAACGCTTTATCTACTTCGGTTTCGTTATATTCGAATTATAAAATTGACAGCGGTTTCATTCGACATCGGGTTGCATTATACGAATCGTCATAAATTCTAAAACACAAGCAAAGACATTCTGAACATACAGCCAGGTACCTATAATATTACTTCGAAATCGAGACAATGTAAATGATGTTTTTAAAAATGGAACAAGTTTAGAGCAAAAGTATCGTATACTATTTGGCTGTTGCGGCTACTAGATATTTGCCTTATACTTAATAAAGACTACCTAAAAAAAAAGAAGTGGACGCGGGAAAAATTTCTGAGTGAAATTTTATTCCAAATTTTGTTAAAAATGTCTTCAAAATCAAATGATATTGAAAATACTCCACCAGATATAACAAATAGAGCAGTTGCGGCTACAAATAATTTACTACCAGGAAAATCAAGACATGTATATGAGAAATGAAATACTTAAACACACTTCCTGATATACTTATTTGTCTATATCTATGTTTTATTCCTTCCTTCGTAGATAAAATCTTGTATGCAACTATACGTTATTGGTCTTTTAATAACTCGTGCCCACCTATTTCGGTACGCGCTACGCTTGTACCGAAAAATGTCAGTCATATTAAAAGACCGTCCATAACGTAACAGTTGCATAAATAGCTATTTTTCTATTACGATACAGGACAAATCCAAGAAGTTAATCACTAAGGAGTTTCCATCAATATTTTTTTTGTAATGCCATTTTATAGTACCTATTATAAAAAGATTTGATTCCAATTTTAAATTGTCTATGACCATGTCCGCTTTAGACTTAGCACGCACTGCGATTTTTATTCGCACGAATTTTGTTGCCTTCTACCAGTTCATAGAGCTCAAAATATTCGGGCGAATAAAATTCGCGCCGTGGCGCAGTGGATTCTGTGGCAAAACACGGATTTCTTGCGGTATTATTTCTGCACGATTTCTTTACCGCAATGCGAACAACTTCATGCAATTCCATAGGTCGCAGAATGGGCGGGAAAAATAGCGCGAATAAAGATCGCAGTGCGAAAGCCTTAGCGCATGCGTGGTTAATGCGGTGATGTGCTGGGTTTTGGCGCCATTCATACGTTTTGCAAGTTTTGCTGTACTGAATTTCATGAGTTATTTAAATTATTGTTTAAAAATGTCTGATATCAGTGAATGTGAAGAAAATTTGACTCCGCCCGATATTTTAGATGCGGCGAAGGAAATTACTCTTAATTTATTACCAGCAAAGTCGAGAAAGATATATGACAAATGCTATCACGATTTTATGGCATGGAAAATGCAAAAAGAGGTATTTAGTAGGTTCAATCCCAATTTATGAGTGTAGATAAAGTAGTGTATGAAACTGCACATAACTAGGTATTAAAACATTCGTGTGAAAGCTATTAAAAACCTCGCCTACGGCTCGGTTTTTAAACACACACTCATGTTTTAATACCCCTCATTATGCAACAGTTTCATAAACTACTATACTGGCACAACTTACGTTTACCCTCAGTTTCCCACCTTAAAATTATCGCAGAATTAATGTGACAAATTGACAAGCACGCGTTAGCAGCTGTGATTGGCTGTCGAAAATTCATTCATCCAATCACAGCAGCGCGTGTTTGACAATTTGTCACATTAATTCTGCGATAATTTTAAGATGGGAAACTGAGGGTTAATGAAAGATTTGAATTTATTAAGACTTAGATCTTGTACGTGGCTTGGAAGCTTATTATAAAAGCGTACACATTGACATCTAAACGAGCCACCTATTTTCTTGAGCCTTGTTGTAGGTACTACAAATTTGTGTTTATTCCTAGTATTTATGTTATAACTAGCACTCTGCCCGCGACTTCGTTCGCGTGATTTCGTTTATGCTATAAATGATATTCTTATATGCAGTTAGTGAAGGCGACCAAATATTAGCTATTATTAAAACAATAAAAAATTGTTGTCGTAGATATACAGGGTTTATTGGATTAGGACGATACTTTATTTGACTTAAAGAATAATAAATTTTAGGTTACCGCCACAAAGTAAAATCCTCCCCTAGAAACTTATTAACCCCTTTTTGCCCCGTTGGGGGTCGAGTTTTGAAAAACCTAAATATGCTATACACACTTTTCTTCTCTTTTTTTATTTATCGTTTATGTTAGTCAGATAGCGCAGTGAGATTCCTCAAAAAAAACTTTAAAACCCCTAGCCCTATCTGGGAGAGAGTTTTAAAAATGTTTTATGTAAATTTTGAGTATCAACCTTATCCCCAAGGAATTTGATTTTACATACAAACTAATTTTTACCCTTTTCAGCTCCTTAAAGGTTGAATGGCCGCAAAATTTCGCCTTAGTTTTTCTTCAAAAAAACTTTAACACCCCCTAAACCGTATTTTGGGAGTAGATAAGTAAAACTAATAATGAAAACGTTTATTGTTTATTTAGGTTGGTATTTATGCCAAGTTTCATGTTTATTTACCCAAGAAATCAGATTCTTCCATACAAACTTCAACACCCCCTAAATAATCATTTGGGCATAGTTTCGAAAAATTAATAAAGACAACCTTTATTGTTTACTTAGGATGGTATTTATGTCAACTTTCAAATGTATTAACCCAATAAATAAGATTCTTCAAAAACACTGTAATACCCCCCAAATCGTCTTTTGGGGGTAGTTGCAAAAAACTAATAACGAAACCGTTATTGTTTATTGAGGTTGGTGTTTATGTCAAGTTTCAAGTTTATTAACCGAAGATATAAGATTCTGCAAAACAATTAACATCCCCTAAATCATCTTTTGGGGGTAGTTTCGAAAAACTAAAAATGAAAGCCTTTATTTATTATTTATGTCAAGTTTCATGTTTATTAACTGAAGTAATAAGATTCTTCAAAAAAGATTTAACACCCCTTAATCGTCTTTTGGGGGTAGTTTCAAATAATAATAATAACAACCTTTATTAGTCACATAGGTTAGTATTTGTAGCAAGTTTCAAGTTTATTGACCCAAGAAATCAGATGTTTCCATACAAACTTCAACACCCCTAAATCGACTTTGGGGGTTGTTTCCAAAGACTAATAATGATAACCTTTATTGTTTATTGAGGTTAGTATTTATGTCAAGTTTCATGTTTATTAACCCAAGATATAAGATTCTTCAAAAAATATAACATCCCCTAAATCATGATTTGGGGGTAGTTTCGAAAACTAACAATGAAATTCTTTATTGTTCATTTAGTTTGGTATTTATGTCAAGTTTCATGTTTATTGACCCAAGAAATCAGATTTTTTCATACAAATTTCAACACCCCCTAAATCATCATTTGGGGGTAGTTTCGAAATACTAATAATGTAAATCTTTATCATTTACAAATAATACTATTTTTGCTAAGTTTCAAGAATTTTGGCCGAAGGAATTAGATTTTTCATACAAACTTTCAACCCCCTTTTTACCCCCTTAGGGGAGGAATTTTCAAAAATCCTTTCTTAGTGCACACTTACGTCACTTGAGGAACCTTTCTGCCAAATTTCATGCTTCTAGTCTTAGCAGTTTTAGCTGTGCGTTGATTGATCAGTCAGTCAGTCAGTCAGTGAGTCAGTCAGTCACCTTTCGCTTTTATATATATAGAAGAAGATATCACTGTATTTTTTAAACAATTTTTTATTTTTATGGGCATATAAAAGATTTTCATAAATATACTGAGAAGGCACAGTCATTACATTAATCTCCTTAAATTTCTCTCTGATACAGTGTCTCGGGCTTAATTTATAAATTGATCGAACAGCTCTTTTCTGCAAAACAAAGATAGTCTGGATGTCGGCGGCATTTCCCCACAACAGAATACCGTACGACATTACACTATGAAAATAGCTAAAGTATACTAAACGGGCTGTCTCTATGTCAGTTAAATTATGAATTTTTCTAACAGCATATGCTGCGGAGCTTAGCTTCTTTGACAATTTATCTATATGTGGGCCCACTGAAGCTTAGCATCCAAAGTTAAGCCTAAGAATACTGTGCTATTTTCAGGATTCAATTCTTCGCCCTTTATCAACACATCGGTTTTCACCTGCTTAACGTGAGGTAGGGTAAACTTAATGCATTTGGTTTTTTTTTTCATTAAGAAGTAAATTATTAACATTGAACCAGTGAACTACTTTTGAGATCGCGCTATTTACATCGTCAGTAACCAGCTGCTGACGTTTAAGTTTAAACAAAAGTGAAGTATCATCCGCAAACAACACTATATCATGGTTATCCTTTATGAGGTAAGGCAAGTCATTAATATAAATAAGAAACAAGAAAGGACCAAGAATCGAGCCCTGTGGGACTCCCATTGTTACCATAGATCCAGTAGATCCTTTTCCATTAACGTCAACGGTCTGAATCCTATTACTCAAATATGAAGTAAGAAGATCCAGAGCGCTGTTCCGGATCCCGTAGTGGCGGAGTTTCCTGAAAAAACACGATCAAATGCTTTGGACAAATCACAAAAGATTCCCAAGGCATCGCACTTATCTTCCCATGCATTATAAATATGTCCTAAAAGCTCAACATCATCAGTAGTTGAACGACCCCTTGTAAGACCCTTGTATGTATGTTTGTGACGCAATCACGCCAGAACGGCTAAACGGATCTGGATGAAATTTGACACAGGGATAGATTATAGTCTGGAGTAGCACGTAGGCTACTTTTCATCCCGGTATGAGTTTCCCTTGGGATAAAAAACACTTTTCAAGCGGGCGAAGCCGCTGGCAGAGGCTAGTCTGCAATAATTTGCATTACGGGTAAATTATTGAATGTGCAAACCGTGCCTACCACCGACATCCATCCGTGCACAGAACACGAACGTAGATATTAACAATACGTAGGTAGTTTGTAGTTTTTATTTAACTTTTTCGATCCTATTTATATTGATTAATAACACAAGTATTTACAAAAAGTCTTTACCTTATTTACAAACGATGTTATAAAGGTCAACCACCCTATTCAAGGCACAAGTTTCCACGATGTTTCACATTGTTTTCACTCTTATTAATGTGTCCCTAGTCTTTCCACTTTTAATAATGCCATATGACACCTACCCCCAATAGATACCGCTTGCCTACTGTTTTGTTCAGTGTTGCCAGCGGCAGATAGTCAAAAGTTACATTTTCATGAGAAAAGTTACGTTACCATATTTTATATGGAAAACGACACTAAAATAATAAAATACTACAACTTGACACAACCCCGCAACGGATTTACCTGGGGTAGTTGCGAGGGTGGGCCCGCCTACGCGAAAATTCGAATAGTGGACGCGTTCCGCTACCTACATAGTAGGAACAAAAAAAATGTCAATTTGTAGTATTTTATTATTTTAGTGTCGTTTTCCATATAAAATAAATGTAATAAATAAAATTACATCCACAGATATTAACTTTCGTATTTATTTACTCTTCTTTGGAGAAAATAAAACTTTAGCAATCAAAACACGACGCTCACTCGCTCCCCGGAGTAAACGGGATGGAAGATTTAGAAATACACGTGAGTGAGTGAGTGAATTAAGTCAGGTCACAGGTGGGACAACACAACGAACAAAAGCTTTCTTAGATGCGTTCCGTTTCACGATTATTTTTTGTTTGCGAGTAAATATTTTAATATTTTTAGTAAGTCCTAAAAGTCACGCAAAAGTTACAGTTTGAGTCGTGTTACATGGAAGTTACACGAGGCGGTCAAAAGTTACATAAAATGTAACAAAAGTTACATTCTGGCAACGCTGGTTTTGTTTGATTCCGAGTTCACCAAATTTGGCGGAAGGCACGGGTAGCGCGGGGAGTGACAAGTGCGCCGTGATTGGCTATTCAAGGTCACGGTACCTGTCGTAATGATGGGACATGCGCATTATAGGTCGATAAAATATTGATATTTTTCAAACAGAACGGTATTTTATTTAAAAGTTCTTAGGCGGCGATTTTATAATTACTTTAATAATAATAAAGAAAAATATCGATTGAGAAAAGATTTTGGCCAAAAGTTATTATTTTTAATTGTAATCCTATGTAAACAGGGCCACTCTGAGCTCTTGTTATAAGTAGAGCACAATTAGTTCAAAGTAAAAATAAAACCAATTGTTAATTTTTAAATAATCAATTTTAACAAAATTATTTTATTCTCCTATATACTAATTTAATATCGATCATCGATACTTTTCGATAAGCAAAATACGTATTTTTCTGTGGGAAAAAGATAACAATATAATAATTCCTTATGAGTGAAAGGGACTTTCACAAAAGACATCAACGAGCGCTACTGTAAAGTGTGCGATTTTGATTTGCTAACCATTATAACTTGAACTTTTTAGATTGAACAATATTTATTACTTTGCTTTGGGAATGTTATCCCATCTTTTTTTGAACTTGAAGGGCTGGTTGATTTTCCACACCATTCTACTTCACAATTAGTATTTTTTTAAGGCAAACCACTATGTTTAACTAACTATGTTTTAAACAGAATAAAAACTAGAAATCGCTTGCATTCCTACCCAACAGCTCTAATGTCTGGTCGACACTAAAGAGATCATACCGTGCACTGAGTTATATCAGCCTAAATCAACTGATGTGTGGTGCGCGTAAGTTGTCTTCTATGCGGAATCTATTGGGAGGTAATCTGTGCACTCATGTAACACACTATCATGTCTAAGTAGTCGCGATTAGTGTTGGTAAACAGCATTATTGATAATGCGAAAAATGCCACAGAGCGACACATACTTCCCACGCGACTGAATTTGGCGGACTGCCGATTGTCAGGTCACGTCAGTGCTGCCAACCCGTCTAAGCAAAAACGCACTGTCAGCTCTTTAAAAACGCGCTAGAAAGCGCTAAATGGTCGCTGTAAAAAAAAAAACCCTATAATCGGTGCCAAATACAAGCAAAACTCCCAATAATTTGAGACAGGGACTTATTTATATAAACGTACTTTTTACTGAATCAAAATATGTCATAAACAAGAGTTAATACATTATAGTAGGTACTTGTTTAGTGATAATAAATTAAAATAATAAAGTGTTATTATAATTATTTCATAACATAAATTAAATAAATTAATTCACCATCGTCTGATTCTACTACAATTGCTTCTGCCGCCGAATTATATGGTTGGTCAGGTTGGTCTTGATCAGTTTAAGACTTGAATTTATATTTATCTGTGGATGAAATTTGCCTCAACACGTCGTTTAGATATGATAGTTTGCGAAATTACTTTTTTTTTTAAAGAAAGTCCTAAGTTTCAAAAAGCGCTAGATTTAGCGGTAGGCGCCAGAACGCGCTATTGAACAAAAAAAGCGCTAAGTTGGCAGCACAAGGTCACATTGGGTGATGTACACGATATGTTAGGTCCGTATGAACGCCGGCGCAGCGCCAACATGCGTAAATTAAAATTGTTTTACCAAATATTTAATTGAGCTTTTTTTTGTGAATAATCGAAATTGTTTGATTGTGATATTTTAAAACTAAATGCAAGAAAATTTGAAACTTTTGTTAAAAGCACGCTTTGTAAACAAGCATATTACAAATAGATAAGATATGGATATTTAAGATAAGTATGCTTGGAAACATGCTGATCCTGCTCCATAGGGCAATCTTTAGTGTAGACAATATCAAATTTGTTAATAATTTTGACTTTGATAATATTTTTTGCTTTTAACCGTTATGTTTATCGATAACGAGCATCCTCTTAAAATTCTTAGAGTTAATTTTGAAGACAGTGTTGGACGTTTTTCTCTTTGGATAAATCTTAAAAAAAATTACCCAATTTATATTTTGGTCTGTGTCACCTAAAATAAAAACCAAATTAATTTCAAATTCGTTATTCAACTTTTGAGGAGATATATTGATAACATGTTTTCCACTATACCTGTGCCACCAAAAACTTGGTAATCCTCTCAGTCAACCTTCCATTCTCGTGGGACAGGATCATCTCCAACATATCTCCCTTGAGCTTCTCCATTACTACAAAGATCCTCTCGGGCGTCTCGAACATCCGCTCCAGGTTCACCACGCCAGGGTGTGACAGGTTCTGGAGGATGGCCACTTCGTTCTTCAGTTGGGCTTCCTGTTTCGTAGGGAAGCGGAGCTTGTCTATCACCTGGCGAGGGAAAGATAGAAAATTAATTATGATAATATGCAGTCTAAAATAGTAAGGCCTCTTTTCGCTCATTTTTACGGCAATTTTCTAATGAGGACACTCTTTGAGACTTGAGCATCAGTTACCATTTAAAGAAAGCACTTTTTTGGACCTGAATAATTTTCACATTTGAGAAGTAATTGTGATTAATTCGTTTCCTTAAAACGTGTTGCGCCGACCCCAAATAACATGGGATGAGGGCATGATTCATAGGCCTAATATCTTTTCGTACATCATGGCAATTGGTTTTTACGTAATCGCGAAACACCAGGTTTTTCAATTGATTTTTCAGCTTACTGGTGGCGAATAATAATATGCAAAAATTGGTATGGACTGGGCATTTAGTAAGACTAGTAAGCCACCAATTTTGTTTTTCAAAGTTTATTGTATTTGTACTTAAAAAAATATGTTGTTTACGCGGAATAAAGTCAATTTTATCATGTTCGAAAGCGTCGTCTACGCATAAGAATGTGTTGAATATAAAAATAACTGGTAAATAATTTGAATGTTGAGGTGTTTATCAATCGAATCCAATTTATATATTATATTTTTAAGTATTTATTTTATTGTAATAAATTGTCTAAATAATGCCTTATAAACCGTTGCGCTCGCGCGAGGCATTCAGTCTCACTCAAGGGCTTGTAGACGACGGACCTGTGTCGATTTTTATCATATATCTTGTAGTTATCGATAAATTTTCGCTGAAAAAGTAGCTGTTTTCCGTTTTTGGCTCGTGAAACTTGTAGGGGCTCTTAACTGGTCGTGTGCCCGTCATTACCGGAACAATATTAAATTGTGTCACGCGTGTATTCACTCACTCATAAGCCGTCCTCGGATTAAGCAATGTATCAAGACGTCTAGGTCTCAATTATTTTTCTTTTAGCACATTTATGCCTTAATTTATATCGTTGGTAGCAGCAGATCTTTTCCTAAGCAACAATCCGGAAGGGTCTATGAGACACGTACCTTAATAGCCACGGGTCTCTTGGACCTCCTGTGCAGCCCCCCGTACACGATGCCGAACTGCCCCGAGCCCAGCACCTCGTCGGGGTAGATCTGGTACAGCTGCGCCATGTCCGTCACCCTCTCCTCGGTGCTGCCCTCACCCTCCGCCTCCGCCACCGCGCAGCCCCGGGCCTCGGCTAAAATAGGCATGAAAACATGATGTAGACAGAAAAGGGGAAGTTGTAGAAAAAAGAACATTCTCAATTTCTCGTCGGGATGATTATGATAGACCCAGTCGGTTTAAGTCGACTAACGCCCGGTTTCTGGACTGAGAATTTGATGTTAAGAAGGTATCCAACTCGATATCCAAGTTTGACAGGTTTGACATGTATTTTGAAAGATTCAGCAACCGTTCTCCTAAGACCGATTCGTCATTGGACTGTTCGTCGACAGGATGATTCATTTATTTCCTTTTCACCAGCAGAATCTTTCACCTATGCCCATTTCGCCGACAGAACCTTTCATTTATATCACTTTCGACGACAGGCCTTGCCAGCTACTGAATGTTTCACCGACACGACGATAAACCTATAACTCTTTTAACTACAGACCTTTCCAGGCGGAAACACTTAACACGCGGGCGAAGCCGCTGGCAGAAGCTAGAAAACAATAAACCAAACTCCAAAAAAGTATATTTTTCATTTCATATAACCAAAATTCAATCATATTATTGTACCTACTCATTCTTCTTCTCTTAATCCTACTCTTTCTCTTATTTGATTAAATGACAAATATGTGCCCAGCCACTTAAATATAATTTCAAATCCATCCCATTTTTATCTGCTAAATGCCGCTCGATTCTTTCTTTATACTCTGTTTCATTGCGCTGTAGTTAAAATAGTTATAGGTTTATCTTCGTTTCGGTGAAACATTCAGTAGCTGGCAAGGCCTGTCGTCGAAAGTGATATAAATGAAAGGTTCTGTCGGCGAAATGGGCATAGGTGAAAGATTCTGCTGGTGAAAAGGAAATAAATGAATCATCCTGTCGACGAACAGTCCAATGACGAATCGGTCTTAGGAGAACGGTTGCTGAATCATTTAGAAAGGTTAAAAACGGTTTAGCTCTGCTTAGCGTTTGTGGACTACGAGAAAGTCTTCGATTCGATCGAGATTGGGTTGTACTGCAGTTTCTCCAACGGTGCCAAAAAGACTACCAGGACATCGAAGTGTTGAAGTCGCCAAAAACGCCACCATGTCAGTTCGACTTCAGGATTAGACCTCGGAACCTATCCTGCTGCAGCGAGGTGTGAGACAGGGAGACGTCATATATCCGAAACTGTTCACCGCTGCACTGGAGGATGTCTTAAAGGTTCTGGACTAGAGAGGGCTAGGCATCAACGTCAATGGCGAGTACTTCACTCGCCTTCTGTTTGCCAACAATATAGTGGTCATGGCTGAGATCATGGAGGACCTCAGTACAATGCTCGATGACCTCAGTGGAGCTTTCTAAAAAGTGGGTTTTAAGATGAATATGGACAAAACCAAGGTGATGTTGAATGCCCATTTTACACCCACCCCTGTCAAGGTCGGAGACTATACACTCGAAATTGTGGACAACTATGTCTACTTGGGACAAACGATCCAGTTCTATAGGGTCAACTTCGAGCAAGAAGTTCATCGTCGAATCCGACTCAGCTGCGTAGTATTCGGGCATTTACGAGGTATCTTCTCGACCAACTTACCACAGTGTCTCAGACGAAAGTCTATGAACAGTGTGTGTTGCCAGTGATGAAATATGGCTCTGAGACGTGGTCGCACACAATGGGCCTCATCAGAATGCTTACAGTCACCCAAAGGGTAATGGAGAGGGCTGTGCTCGGAGTTTCCTTGCGTGATCGAATCAGAAATGTAGAGATCCGCAAGAGAACCAGGGTTACCGACACCGCCCGAAGAATTGCCAAACTAAGTGGCAGTGGGCAGGGACATTGCTCGCAGAACAGATGGCCGATGTGGCAGAAATTTCTGGACCGCGAACTGGAAGACGTTGTGTTGGAAGGCCTGCCCTCCCACCAGGTGGACCGATGACCTGGTGAAGGTTGCGGAGATCCGCTGGATACGGGCCGCTTGGGGGAGGCCTATGTCCAGCAGTAGACGTCTTTCGGCTGATATGATGATGAAAACGCATTTGTGTTTATTTATCAGCCATGAAATTTCCAAGTTTACCTACATTGACCCGTTTTGTGTCCCATAAAACCAGCAAATTGCCTCGATCATCATCAGGTCTTCGGCCCATCTAAATCAGGTTGACAAAGTCAGTTGTTTTTGTGAATAAGTACGTGATAAACCGTGCGTCTCGCTGCATAAGAGCTTAAATGAATGCGAACCGGAAAATAATATACTGAATGTTTTAAGGCACCGATTTCCTTTAGTAGCTGATTTTAAAATGAGAATCACGTCTTAAACGACTAGTCAAAATTTTTTGGAAAAATATATGTTACATTAGACCATTTTCTTAATAATTTGATGTAAGAATATTTAGAGTTTTATTCGTATAACATAGTGTAATTAATTTCTAAAGTTATGTCTAAAACGGACAAAAACACGACAACAAATCCAAAACCGCTGGGCGTATTTTAATGAAATCGACACCATATCAAAGACAATTTAATTATCTACATTTAGATCTGAAGCTTTTTTTTTCAAGTCATATAATAATAAGGAAAATACAAAAATACTACCAAATTTTGGGTATCGCGGGTGTGAAACGAGTGCGCATTTTGTTCCCTCAAGGTCGTTGGCGTTAGTCGTCATCTTAACATCAAAATGATTACCTGAGTGATGCGTGACGGGCATGAGCGCCTGCCTGACGGCGGTCTCCCAGGAGCGCGCGAGGTAGGCGCCGAGCCCGGAGTCCGGCGGCGGGGGCGCGCCGCCCGCCCACGCCTCCTCCACGCCCACCAGGTAGTCCACGTTGGCGGTGCGCACCTCGAAGCAGTGCATCACGTCTGTGGACCAAGGAAGCTCAGGATGTTGGGCAAGACAAGTGAAGGCGAAAATGTGTTAGAATCGTAGCAAAACACGTTCTGAAATTTCTTCCTAGCCCTATGGGTTTAAAACTATTTTCCCTCGTCCTTATACTAATTTCCAGATCTGGCTACCTTAGGTAGGTATTCTAGGTATAACATCTACCCTACCTACATTTGTTAATAACATTGTTGCATAACTTAAGGCCGTACCCTGACCAAAAAATCAGCATGAGATATGGGCATTCCTATTGGCCTAGCGGCACTGATGGCGCATGAATTACAGTAGTGAATACGCCCAGATTTTAGAATAAAATCTTTATAAAATCGAATATTGGTCTTTTGAAAAAAAATAATCTACCAAAATGTTCGTTATCAAATTGTCTATCCATTAGTGTTAGTACAAAAAATTATTAATGAACACTTTACGAGGAGATGCATGCTATCAATCATTATTTCTCATTTTTATGGTTTTGTTGGAAGGAAATTAGTGAAACAAATATTACATAAAAAAAAAAGAAATCTACAATTTTGGAATCAATAATATGTATAAATTTAATGTATTTTTATTAGTTGATATTTCATTTTAAATAACGAGTAGATAGCTCCTAAAAACTGCACGAAAAACGGCTAGCGCGGCGTTTTGCTCGGGGTAGCGCCTTAAGGGCGCGGCGAAGCATGAATTGTCCATACAAACGTAATACCTAAATTATTTGTAGGTTGAGCATATTTCCACCATATTATGCTGATATTCGGATTTAGACAGTATTTATCTAGGTTCCTACGTTTTTATTTTTTCAAAAAACTTACCTAAAATGAAGTTTTAGCGAATTACATTTCGTACATTTTTACAGCGTAAATGGCATGTTTTCTTATTGATTTTTATGTATTATAAAAATCAATATCTACAATATTGTCGTCGTAGGAACATAGCTCATATTATCAAGTTACAAATAATCGAATAAAATATAAAAATCATTAAGTTTTCATTCATCATTTTTGGTATTACGGAACACATCAAATTAATCATACTTTTTCAATAGCGAGTATTGCTGTCGCGTCAAGCAAAAATGTCAATGTGTGCGTGGTCGTACTGCTCACGGTTGTGCATCGCTCGTACGGGTTTTGTTCGGGGCACTTCGGGTGTGCTTCGGGGATGTTTCACTGTTTGTTGTATTATTTGTGATTTGCTTGTTGTAGACGATTACTTTACTTACTGTGCTGTAAGTGCGTATTTATTTATTTTCTAAATTGTACTTATTGTAATATTTCTGACAATATTGATCTATTCTATGAAATTTGATTTAGATTTGCCTTGTGATTTGAACTTTGATATTGAGTACCTAATCTACTTTATTACGGACTGCGTTATTTACGGACTTTGTTATTATTTACTATTTGGTTTGGTTGCCAACATGGACTCCGAACGTTGGGATGTTTCTCACAATAAATACCTATTTCCCAATGACATAATAAAATAAGTTACACTAATAGGTACATTAGTAAATCTTATATATAAAATTCTCGTGTCACAATGTTATTTACGATACTCCTCCGAAACGGCTTGACCGATTTTTATGAAATTTTATATGCATATTCAGTAGGTCTGAGAATCGGCTACTATCTATTTTTAGTTAGGGTAGGTAGGGTAGGGTAGGTTAGGTAGGGTAGGGTAGGTAGGGTAAGTAGGATAGGGTAGGTAGGGTAGGTTAGGTAGGGTAGGTAGGGTAGGGTAGGTAGTGTAGGGTAGGTAGGGTAGGGTAGGTAGGGTAGGGTAGGTAGGGTAGGGTAGGTAGGGTAGGGTAGGTAGGGTAGGGTAGGTAGGGTAGGGTAGGGTAGGTAGGGTAGGGTAGGGTAGGGTAGGGTAGGTAGGGTAGGGTAGGGTAGGTAGGGTAGGGTAGGGTAGGTAGGGTAGGGTAGGGTAGGTAGGGTAGGGTAGGGTAGGTAGGGTAGGGTAGGGTAGGTAGGGTAGGTAGGGTAGGGTAGGTAGGGTAGGGTAGATAGGGTAGATAAATGTTTGGTGTTTTTATAGCAAAAAAAAGTTAGCCGGGTCAGCTAGTATTTTGTATAAATTGTTATTTACCTACCTATCTACCAACTTGCGAAGCTTTGTTTTTTTCGTTTGTTTATTCATGTCATGAACTCATGAATGAGACAATGCGGGCGTAAGTAATTATCTCAAGGACACCGCTAAGACTTACCTACACTGCATCTTTACTTACCTACTGTGACGTTAGTTCGGCTCTCTCAGGGTAGGGTGACCATACGATCGGAATTGCCTGCACAAGCGCGTCTTTATGTAAAATTCCTATTACATAAAACTAAAATTAAAAATCCAAGGACATTCTAGTTTTTTTTTCTAGGTTTTTAAATTATTCAAGGGTTTTTATCTGGACTTTGGTGACCCTTATTACACTGGGGAGGCAGCTCCAATAAACTTTAATAACTGGCTGGCTAATCGACTTCATAATAAACTGCAAAAATATTTATAGAGCCACAACGATCAAGTAAAAAACGCCTTTGGCCATCAGTTTACAGGCGGAAACACGGAACAAATAAAGAAAATAAGCATCCTATGAGGTGAGTAATCGATCGTTTAGGTCGATTATCATCTTATGCATGGTATCTACTGCAGATTACCTATTTATACATATTATAATTCCTACAAGCCAAATCTTATAAATCAGCGTGTTTTGTGTTGATCTTTGACACTTTGTTTTCTGATTACCATTATTGTATTTCGTTCAGTCGATTATTTATGGTCACCCTACACGATTTTATCACATTTCGATTTACATTTTTAAATAGATGAATGATAATATATAAAGTAAGAACATAACAAAATAAATGTTTATTCAAAATAACTAGGTACTTATTTTTATTTATAATATTCTTAGCTCAGAGCGCTGTTATTTATATTTACCTACCTACTTATGCGTAAATAGGCATAGGTAGGTATAGGTACATTATTGGAATATTTGTCTTTTAATAATACTTTGCCTAAGTAAAGCTTGTATTATTTTACTTGCATGCATTATTTATAATATCAATACATATTTGAGGTTCATTAAAAGGAATACCTACATAAAAAAGACAAAATAACGCCGGCGCCGCCGCGTCTTTTCGGTGTCGGTGTCTTTTGTACCTACCCATTGTTTCCCGTTTTTCGACACCGACTTCGGCAAAGAAATTTATTTTTTGCTTTGTAGTTTTTTGTTCTGGAAGTCAGTTTGATTTTTTAAAAAGTTTTTATTTTTCTCTTTTTAGTTTTGGTAGTTACCTCCAATTAACATGATTATCATTTATAGCCAAAGTACATCTCATGGCGTTTCCAATAAGCTCATTGTTTTATATTAGAATTCCAGTGCCGACCTTCCGGCTTCATCATCTGATCAGTTCGATGGTGCCATTTTCATCAGTACCATTTATTTATAAGTATTTGCTTCATTATAGTCGGTTAACTATTCGAGATATCTTATTCCCGTGACATATTTAGCATTTAGGAGTTACAGTGGCCATCTGTATTCTTCTTCATCAGTTCCTCTTCACCAAATGATACTTTCTGAGTGCAAGTGATTGCATTGTTGATGAAAATACCAAAATCGCTATTTGTTTGCATATAATATTTGAGGAGTTCCCACGATTTCTCTAGGATTCCATCATCAGATCCTGACTTGATGATTATGGGACCAACTAGGAAGTATACCCTTTCAAACAAAGGAAGAATTTATGAAATCGGTCCAGGCGTCTTTTAGTAATCGGGGAACATATAAAAAAAGAAATAAAAAAAGATTCCGACGAATTGAGAACCTCCTCCTTTTTTTGAAGTCGGTTAGAAACACCAATATTATAAACTTACAACATCGCTTTACAAAAGTACCCATTTTGGCAAGATACGCATGACGTACAAAGCCAAGCGATATGTAGCTAGCTATCCTAAACTTGAGGATATTGTAAAGAAATTTCGTAAAAACGCATTACTAGTCTGTAAATTTACCAACGATTCCACAAAGTAGTCAACTAAAAAAAGCAAATAATGAACATACCTAAATAATAACATTCTAAATGCTTCCGAGACGTTACAATGATTAGGTAGCTAAGTATCGCGGCGCTGTGCGCAGCCGTATGTATGCCTATCGAGTATCTACTCGCACACACACAGCGCCGCGTGTGCGTGCAAACTGAGATAGCAATACTCCGGACGAATTTTTCACGCGACTCGAATTGCATTTGCGAGCTAGGTTCGCCGCGCTCTTAAACCGTTTACAGCAACTCGGAAAAAGAAATATTTTTTTCCGTTTTTGCAACATTTTTCATTAATGCTCCGCTCCTATTGGTTGTAGCATGATGTTATATAGCCTATAACTTTCCTCGATAAATGGACTATCCAAAACAAAAATAATTTTCAATTCCAACCAGTAGTTGCTGAGATTAACGCGTTCAAACATACAAACTCTTCAGCTTTATAATATTAGTATAGATAATGATTTGAATTCAGAACTAAGTACATAATTGCTGTTTTGTTATGATTTCCGTGTGAACTGTATATAGCTGTAAAACTATATACCTGCGACTTTAGCAGCTTTCCTTCCATTTTTAAATATTTTACATTGAAGTTAAAAGAGTATTAACAAATCTATTTATACTTCCAAGTTGGTTGAGAGCGTTCGGTCTGCACCAAGTTATGCTAGTATTATATTATCTGTGACCAAGTACAAAGGGCAAGTGATAGAAATCAGACACCGATACAACTGACGAAACACGAAGATTGCCGACGAACATTAAAAAAATTGTTGAACTGTAAGTTTATATTTGACATTGCATTTTTGTGTTAAGATTCCCCTAGTCAAAGGCACGAACTATTTTGTGCGCGGGGTTAAAATGCTTGCTGTCTCATCCGACAATACGTGCGAAAGAGATTGATGCTGTGATGAGCAGTAAGAAGCTAGTTCTCGTACGAATTAGCACTTTAACAAATTTGTCTCGATATGGATGATGATTTAGGACAAAAAGGAGCGCGCAAAATTTTATAAACAGACCTTTAGAAAGTCTAGATATCATGAAAAAACGACTAAAGGTATATTTTCAAAATTAAATTATTTGCATTGTTGAATTACTAATCTATCCCTGTACGGAGGCCGTTTTGCAACTTTCCTTCTTCTTATGGTTTTTATTTCCGCCCAAAGATGCGTTAAAATTAGTGTTGAAATATGGAACTTTCGACGCTCATAACTTTCAAATATATATATTTTTTTACTTTTCTGTTTCCATACAGGGCTAGATATTGATGAGACAAATTGATATCATTTTTTATTTTGAACGTTTATCGTCAAACAGTGGAGTAATCTCTAGACTACGTTTGTATTGAAGAATTTTCGACTAGTGTAACCTTAAGTAACATAAAGAATGTACGGTTTACACCTTAAAACAAAGTAAATTAGCTAAAGAAAAATTCAAGCACACAACAAAAACAAAACAAAACGAAACTGAAAAAAAAAACTATGATGGTTAGACGAGGTGATATTCACATAATATTTCCTTTATTCCATTTATGTACATAATTTAAAAAAAAAACATTTAAAAATTATTATTATCATTTTTAAAATCAAATCTTTCATTTGTTTCTTTATAATAGAAATGTTTTTATTTAAAAAAAAATAAGTTCAAAAGCTTATCGTGCATGTTAAACATCAAACTTATACCAATTACTGCATTATAAATATTAGTTAGTGCAGTGCCGCTTGGATCGTTTAGTCGTAATCGGCAGACTAGAAACTGCCCTATGAAGTGCAAAATACCGCATCGCAATCGGTTCAGCAGTTCAAAAGGAAAATGTTAATAGACGTAAAAGACACACAAACGCACACACACGACCTCTTACCCCAAACGCATACCTAAACCGACTCCACTCCGTCGAGGGTAACAGCAGCTCTCAAGGATCTGACCCTTTCGGAATTGTGCTTTACAATTTTTGCAAGGAATAGCCTTGTCTCGGCGCGCATCTGCCATAAGTAATTTAAAATTAATGATTTCCCAACCGTGGACAACTTTTCTCCGTATTTTTTTTTTGTTGGTCGTTCCTCCACCGCCTGCCTAAAAAGTTTTTTGGTTAAAGTCGACCTGGTTCAGCGACCACATAGCCACTAGACGCCAAAAAAAAAAACAAAATCAATTTTTTTATTTCACATAGGCCTACATGGGCACTTATAAAACGTCGACAAAAGGTGCACGGTTCGGGTTGGTCGTTTCCTATGGAGAAGAACCGGCAAGAAACTCCATGGTTACTCTTTTAAAAATGGTTTGGTTTTACAATATTTCCATGTTACAGCATTAGTACTTAGATATGGGGGGACAACGTAGGCCCGAATTATGACAATAAGACGTAGGAAACAAAAAAAAAAAAAAAAGTTATATAAAAAAGTTAACAAATATTAACTAGCATCAAGAAGGCCTACAATGCTCACACATTCACCAAAAAATCGGTAAAAGAATCTATACAAAGGTACTTTGTACTTTACCCATTGTTTCCCGTTTTTCGACACCGACTTCGGAAAATAAATTTATTTTTTGCTTTGTAGTTTTTTGTTCTGGAAGTCGGTTTGATTTTTTGTTAAAAAGTTTTTATTTTTCTCTTTTTAGTTTTGGTAGGTACCTCCAATTAACATGATTATCATTTATAGCCAAAGTACATTTCATGGCGATTCCAATAAGCCCAAACACGACTACTTTCTTTTATATAAGATTTCCAGTGCCTACCTTCCGGCTTCATCATCAGATCAGTTTGATGGTGCCATTTTCATCAGTACCATTTATTTATAAGTATTTGCTTCATTATAGTCGGTTAACTATTCGAGATATCTTATGCCCGTGACATATTTAGCATTTAGGAGTTCCAGTGGCCATCTGTGGTCTTCTTCATCAGTTCCACTTCACCAAATGATACTTTCTGAGTGCAAATGATTGCATTGTTGATGAAAATACCAAAATCGCTATATGTTTGCCTATAATATTTGAGGAGTTCCCTCGATTTCTCTAAGATTCCATCATCAGATCCTGACCTGATGAGTATGGGACCAACTAGGAAGTATACCCTTTCAAACAAAAGAAAAATTTTTGAAATCGGTCCAGGCGTCTTTGAGTAATCGGGGAACATACATAAAAAAAAAAAAAAAAAAAGATTCCGACGAATTGAGAACCTCCTCCTTTTTTTGAAGTCGGTTAAAAATAATAAAAATAAGTATAACAAGACTAAATTTATCACGCCTGATGCTTGATCTGATATATCAAAACAATTCTGTCAACTAGCTGAGGTATGAGGGACGGGACGACTGCGCTCTGATTGGTCCCTTACCAAGGTCATACGCCTCATTAAGGGTGGGAGGGACAGGTTTAAATAAAACCAGGAAGGTATCGATATTTTTATAAATAGAATTTGTACTTTAAAAAAAAAAAATGTTACCTTTTTTATTATTAATTATACGGCGTTTTAACATTTTAGTGATAAGATAAAATGTTAAAACTAAAAAAAAGTATCAAAATTCTAAAGGTAACTTACTTTTTCGGTTGTTGGTTTTTAAATATAGTAATTTTAAATATTAGTAAAAAACGTAATCAAAAAATCGTTTTACAATTAATAAACTATTCAATTTAATGTCTTTATTTGTAACGTTTCTAGTTCTATCTAAAACAGATTTGGTTATAGGATATGGTGCATCACTAGTTTTGTTAACGAAATTATAGAGGAGAAGGGATAGCGAAACAAATACTTTGAAAAGAAAGAGACGCAAACATGCAGTGGGTGTTTTCACCTACAAAATTGACCAGTGCAAACTCCGATAAATAATATCAGAAAATAAATCTAATTATATTTATGTAACTATTAACTTATCAATGAATTGTTATGGCATTTCTCTGGCAACTCGAAGTCTGGCTGTTGTTACCATACCAACGTATTGTACAAGAGGCCATTATAATATTTCATAATTTTTTTATTGACTGACGCGGAAGTGCTTACGGCTCACAGAAGTGGTCGCTACTAATTCGAAATTGTCGAGTGGCGACCTGTATCACCTGTATATGATCTTTTAGTCATATGTGTTGACAGACATCGCTCGCCTGTTATTAGGCGTCTAGGGGCTGTGTGGTCGCTGACCTGGTCAAAAGACGATAGTCGAAGTAGTCATAAGCATAATAATTTCATTTTTTTTTTTTTTTAACTTCAGTTTCTGTATGTCTGATTACTATCATTGATTAACCAACGATAACGTTGAGGTGTCTAGATTAATATCCTAGTACCATCTAAACTAGTTAGGAAGCCTACCTGTGCCTGTGTGCGGCTGCCTCGCCGTGTCGATGGCTAGGATCTCGTTGAGCGGGATCTCCTTGTAGTACTTGCTGCCTTGCTCCGAAGTGAATAGCGTGATGGACTTGCTGTCCAAACGCCAGTAGTGACGTTTTAGCTGCAACATTATTACATCAGAACTTTAATTTAATTGTCAAATAAAAATTTAATAAAAAAAAACAAAAAGCCCGACTGCTTAAAAAGCGCACTAAAGAGCCGCAAACAAGAAGAAAATCATGCTGTGCAGTCGGAGGATACGTATTTTTAAGCAGTCGGGTTTTTATTTTTTTTTATTTGAGTTGGGTTTGCTCTTGACTCTAGTCTAAGTCATAGGTGACAGAGACAGAGTCGACGATGGAGTGAGCTTACCCAGAAGGAGTTTTTTGATTTTTTGTTTTTTTTTTATGTATAACTTTTCAAACATATAAGTGTTATATATTTTTGAAATCACCTCTTTATTTTGATACCCCACATATCGGGTTTGGAAGAAAAAACAGTTTGATCCTCCACAATATGGCGCCCAAAAACCGCCATTTTTCTTTTTTCCAATTTTGATGTAGTCAGTGACACTCGCAGGGTTAAGACGAATCGATTGACGTATGAATCATCAAAATCGGCCAACGCGTTTGGTCTCTAGAACGCCACATAGGAACAAACATACATACATACGTGTGGGGTATCAAAATAAAGGGTTTTAGGAGATGATTTCAAAAATATATATCACTTATATGTTTAAATGTACCTAAATCTAAAAAAAAATAGCGAAAAGGTAAAGGAAAACCACTACTGTTCGTCGGGGTTTTTGATTTTTTTAAATGAATTTGACAAGTGAAAAACACTCAGCGGTCTCCCGAGGCGGAGCTCTTAGCACACAACTCCATTACTCATTCATGCCTTGTATACGTACGCCCTTGTCCTTGTTGGTGAAGTGCACGAGCCAGCCCTCCTTGAGCCACTGGCCCTCCCTCTTCTTGGTGTGCTTGACGGACTGCACGATGCGCATGAGCGGGATGTTGGCGCTGGGGGACGACGACGAGCTGTAACGTGCAGACGAGTCAGATCTACTAGGCCGGGGGGTTGGGGGGACATCAGAAGGGGGATGTTGTGTGTGCTGGTGGGTTGTGATCTCTTTGGTAACTCTGTTCTGACAGGTTTTCTGGTTTACCCAGTATTTGGTCCTAATTTTACAAATTTTTATCATATTAACTAGCAGTTCCTGCGGCTTCGCTCTCGTCACCCTACCTACCTACTTGCCTTACCCCACCCTTTTTTTCCCTGGGTGGAAAATTCTCATTGGATGTCCTCCGCCCTGGGGAGGGCGGAGGGGTCTGTCAGACTCCTACTGACTAAAAACCACCCCGGTGTTCCATCTCACACCTACGCCGGGGGTCACGGGAACAACAATACATCCGCAACCCCCGGCTAGTGCTGGCCCGCCTCTGCGGGCCTCGATCTCGGGTTGGGGGGAAGTGAGGTGTTTGACTCCCCCCCACAACGACTAAGAGGGGCGCGCGTGTAACACTACGCGCTACCACCTCGGGTCCAGAAGTGTGGGGGGGGCGACGGATGTCCCCGAGTCCGTCGCCCCTGGACCCATTTAGTGGGGCCGGAAGAGGGCGATGTCCGCCCTCCGCCAACGCCCAGCGCGTTTGCTGCGGATCGGGTGAGCGGATGGAATCTCCCTCTCCCTCCCCGCAGCCTCCTTCCGCGAGAAAACCTAAGTAGGTTTTCTATTGACAGACAAGACGACGGGGCGGCAGGCTAGAAGAGCTTAGTAGTGTTTGTCTCAAAAAAATATGCTATAATTGCGCCACCCTTTGCTGAGTCCCGCCATGGCTAAGGGTAAATATATAATAATTTGACATGGACTGACTGAGGTAGATCGCGGTAAATTAATTGAACTAGTGTAATAAGCGGTGCACTAGATAGATAAGAAGCAAATATGTCCGAGAAACTGTGTCTGTCACTCACAATGTAATAATTGCACAATGCTCATATTCTTCCTCTTTTGTATAATGTGCTATTTACTCCTTCCACCCCTTTTTACCTCAAGGATCGTTTTCAGTTTATCTCACACGAAATCACTTAGGTCATCGGATAACATGCACTTTAAAATGCCAATGCATTCCACCACTTTCTTGGATAAATCTTTTATTGTCCAAGCTGCTCGTCTGTGGAATGCATTGCCCAAACCAATAAAACGCGCTCAGTCGTTGCCTGTATTTAAAAGACTCGTAAAATAACATAACCTGTCGCTGCGATTGTCGTTTGTCAACTTACTTTCATTGCCTATACATATACTGAGTATGTATGTATTTATGTATCTATTATATAACATATGTATGTATTTGTGTATCTTTTATAATATTATTTTATATTTAAAGTACAAATTCGTATTTTTTGTGTTACACCAATGTCAACCCCATTTCATGTCCAGGCTATCACTATACATTCCAGGTTGTCTGGAAGAGATCGCGGTATGCGATAAGGCCGCCCGTTGTCTGTTACGACGAAAAAAATCACACATCCCAAAGGTTTTTAAGGGAATTGTTATTATGGACTGTTTTTTATATTGTTACAAGATAGGCCAACGCCATCTAGTAACGAGAGGAATAACTAGGTAGTAACTAGTGGCGCCATCTAGTATCGAATAGCGGAACTAATGTTCTCGAAAGCTCGTGTCGAATGGAATTTTCCAGAAGGTTCGAACCGAACATTCTGGAAGTTTCTAGTCGCTTCGGGAACAATTAGTTCGAAAGTCGATTGATCTGGAAGTTTCTCGGATTATCTGGAACAGTGTGGAACGTTCTAGAAACTTCCTCCGTGCTTTATAAAGAGCGGTCGGGTTCGTCGTGAGTCAGTTTCGATTGAGAAGCGATACAGAGCGATCAAAGCGGAAAATAGTGCGAAGCAATAGAATTGTTTAAGAAGTGTTTTTGTAATAAACAGTGATTAATTGAAGTCTGCTGTTTAAATAATTTATCCCTGAACCCCAGCTCGTAACGAATTGGTGTCAGAAGTGGGATAAATTATGCCGGTTCTACCGAAGGAAGAAACGGAGGGGATGCGCACCAGGAGTCAGCGCCAGCAAGACGTAGACCAGAGGCGCTTTGGAGACGCTCCCTCACCGTCATCAAGTGGACAACGAGACTCCGCGGCGGCAGCGGCATCAGCTCAATCTCCGGTGACCCCTGACCTCGCTGCTCTGATGACGTTTATGCAAGAGCAGGCTCGCCGCTTGGAAGAGCAGCTGCAGCGCGACAAGGAGGAACAGGCTCGCCGTCAGGAGGAGCAGGCTCGCCGCTTGGAAGAGCAGCTGCAGCGTGACAAGGAGGAACAGGCTCGCCGTCAGGAGGAGCAGGCTCGCCGCTTGGAAGAGCAGCTGCAGCGCGATAAGGAGGAACAGGCTCGCCGTCAGGAGGAGCAGATTCGCCGTCAGGAGGAGCAGTTCATGGTAATCAAGGACCTCCGCACTGCAATTGGTAAGGAGATGAAAGAGGTAAAGGACCGGGTCCAGCAGCAGGAGATCCGCATCGCCGAATTGGAGAGAATTGTTCGTGGGCTCAAATCTGGAGGAGAGGCCGTGGCACCTGCGGTAATTGCGCCCTCGCAAGGTGCTTTTAAAGTGCCACCATTCGACGGCTCTTCGTCATGGTCTGCCTACAAGATACAGTTCGAGGCCGTCATGAAAGCGAATAGGTGGACCAAAGAACAGGCCTTGACTGCTCTAACCTTGGGTCTTCGCGACCAGGCCTTGATTGTGTTAGAGGCACTTGGACAGGACGTTACTTTCGAAAAGCTTCTGGAAGCATTGGAAGCTAGATACGGCGACGCGCACCTGGAACATGTGTTTCGCGCCCAGCTAAAGGACCGATCGCAACGTGTTAGTGAAACCTTACAGTAGTGGGCTCTGGAGGTGGAAAAGCTGGTCCGGAAGGCTTACAAGTCTTCACCTGTGCTGATCGATGGGAATCTCGTACAGGCTTTCACGGATGGGATCCGTGACCTGGAGGTTAGGGCTGCCGTAAGGCTAGGCCATTTTAAGAACATTAAGAACGCCCTAGCCTACGCTTTGGAGGTGGAAGCTGTACGACGGGACGATCGAGCTCACCGCATAAGGCAGGTTGTGACTTCACCCCGGTGCTATAGCTGTGGAGAGAGAGGCCACATCCGGTTGAGCTGCCCAAAGCGAAGGAGTCCCCATTGTGGAAGTCAGTCACCAGCAGCAGGAAAACCAGTAGACGCCAGGAGTAAGTGGCAGTTAGTGGCTGGTGATGAAAGAGCCCCAAGGAACTCGATCTCACAAATTGTGTGTGAGTCACAATCATGTAACGGGAACACAACACTACACAGTAAGGCAGATGCTCTCTCGCGTAGGTCGTGTTCCGATCAAAGTAAGCCCTGTGCCAGGCAAGAGGCTGAGCAGGCAACATTTGTGAAAATGTTGAGGACGGATCTTAGCGAAGATTGGAAGGGAATCTTGCAGAGTGCTCAGCAAGATGACAGAGACATAAACCCGATCCTCGAATGGAAGAAATCAGGAGCGCCGAGGCCTCACTGGAGTGATGTTGCAGCAACCAGTTCCATCACCAAGAGTTACTGGGCTCAGTGGGAAAGCTTGGTTATCCAGGATGGAGTTCTGTGCAGGAAATGGGAGAACGCTCGAGGTGACCAGTGTCATCTACAAATGGTCGTACCTAAAGTTAAGGTGCCGGAGATCCTACAGCTCTACCACAATGGATGTTCAGGGGGTCACATGGGAGTTAAGAGGACTTTAATCAAGATCCGAGAACGATTTTACTGGATCCATTGTCGAGAGGACGTTGAGGAATGGTGCCGCAAATGCACAAGTTGTGCGGCTGTGAAAGGACCACAAACTCGTAGCAGAGGGGCACTAAAGGTTTACAATGTTGGTGCACCGTGGGAACGTATAGCATTGGATGTTGCTGGACCATTTCCAGAAAGCCAAAGCGGAAACAAGTACTTCTTGGTCGTCATGGACTACTTCACAAAATGGCCGGAAGTGTTTGCAATCCCCAATCAAGAAGCCGTTACGGTGGCTGATAAGTTAGTTCACGAAGTGTTTTGTCGGTTCGGGGTACCCTTGGAAATCCACAGTGACCAAGGCAGGAACTTCGAGTCAGAAGTGTTCAAGGAGACGTGTCGTGTGATGGGTGCTCACAAAACCAGAACTACTGCTTATCATCCGCAATCAGACGGGATGGTTGAACGATTCAACCAGTCACTAGAGAGATATCTTGCAAAGGTTGTGGAAAACAGACAGAAGGATTGGGATAAACACATTCAACCATATCTCATGGCATATCGCAGTGCTGTTCATGAAACTACAACGGTAACACCAGCTTTTGCTAATTTCGGCAGAGAACTACGATTACCTGCAGATCTAATCACCGGTATCCCGCCTGAGTCTCCACGCAATGTAACAGATTATGCGAATGAGCTACGAAACAGGATGGATGATGTATATGAGCATATGAGACAGACTGGTCAACAGATGTCTGAGAGGATGAAGACCCGCTACGATCGGAAAGCGAACAATAAGGGCTTCGATGAAGGATCTCTTGTATGGTTACATAACCCGGCACGGAGCAAAGGAAAATCGCCTAAATTACAAGCAAAATGGGATGGACCTTATCGCGTAGTTACCAAGATCAATGACGTCACCTACCGAATTCAAAAGGGACCCCGAGGTGCATCAAAGGTCGTTCATGTGGATCGGTTGGCCCGTTATCATGGGTCTAACAATGCTCGGGACGAGCATGTCTAAGAGGGAGGCAATGTTACAAGATAGGCCAACGCCATCTAGTAACGAGAGGAATAACTAGGTAGTAACTAGTGGCGCCATCTAGTATCGAATAGCGGAACTAATGTTCTCGAAAGCTCGTGTCGAATGGAATTTTCCAGAAGGTTCGAACCGAACATTCTGGAAGTTTCTAGTCGCTTCGGGAACAATTAGTTCGAAAGTCGATTGTTCTGGAAGTTTCTCGGATTATCTGGAACAGTGTGGAACGTTCTAGAAACTTCCTCCGTGCTTTATAAAGAGCGGTCGGGTTCGTCGTGAGTCAGTTTCGATTGAGAAGCGATACAGAGCGATCAAAGCGGAAAATAGTGCGAAGCAATAGAATTGTTTAAGAAGTGTTTTTGTAATAAACAGTGATTAATTGAAGTCTGCTGTTTAAATAATTTATCCCTGAACCCCAGCTCGTAACAATATTTTTGATAGGAACATCAGGCGAGATAGTAGTCAAACGCGACGTTTATCTATCTCACCTAATGGTAAGCGATATTTTTGTAAAACTCGTCTGCTCGACTGTGTAAATAACGCAATGAATGTAGCTCAATTTTTAAAATGAAAGACTTGCGCCATTGCTATTATGTTTGCAATGCAATTATCCCGCAGCTCAGAAAAACTTACTGCTGATGTTCCGTATAAAAGGCAGAGTTTAGGTTGAAGATTTAGATAGGGTTACTTTCTTGAGATAATGCTTGTTATGAACTCATACAATTTTAATAATAATAATGACTAATCAACAATCCATTTTGCGCAGCGAGACAAAGCGCTCAAAACGGAATGATTTTTCCCGTTTTTGCTACACTTTTCATTTATGCTCCGCTCCTATTGGTTACAGCGTGATGTTATATAGCCAATAATCCTCGATAAATGGGCTATCAAACACAAAAAGAATGTTTCAATTCCAACCAGAAGTGCCTGAGATTAGCGCGTTTAAACAAACAAACTCTTCAGCTTTATAATATCTACTAGCTGACCCGGCAAACTTTGTTTTGCCATAAAAACACCAAACATTCACCTACCCTACCCTAACCTACCTACCCTACCCTATCTATCCTACCCTACCCTACCTAACCTACCCTACCCTACCCTACCCGGTAGGGGTCTAAGGGGTAAGAAAAATAGATGTTGGCCGATTCTCAGACCTACTCAATATGCTCACAAAATTTCATGAGAATCGGTCAAGCCGTTTCGGAGGAGTACGGGAACGAACATTGTGACACGAGAATTTTATATATAAGATCTATATATATAAAAATGAATCCCTATTTCCCTTGGTCACGGCATCACGCGTGAACGGCTGGACCGATTTCACTAATTCTTTTTTTGTTGTATTTGTTATAGTTAGGAGAAGGTTCTTAAGATAAAAAAAAATATGGTACCTTACCTACATAGGTGGGGTAGGTATGTAGGTAGGGTAGGGTAGGTAGGGTAGGGTAGGTAGGGTAGGGTAGGTAGGGTAGGGTAGGTAGGGTAGGGTAGGTAGGGTAGGGTAGGTAGGGTAGGGTAGGTAGGGTAGGGTAGGTAGGGTAGGGTAGGTAGGGTAGGGTAGGTAGGGTAGGGTAGGTAGGGTAGGGTAGGTAGGGTAGGGTAGGTAGGGTAGGGTAGGTAGGGTAGGGTAGGTAGGGTAGGGTAGGTAGGGTAGGTAGGGTAGGTAGGGTAGGTAGGGTAGGTAGGGTAGGTAGGGTAGGGTAGGGAGGGTAGGGTAGGTAGGGTAGGGTAGGTAGGGTAGGTAGGGTAGGTAGGGTAGGTAGGGTAGGGTAGGTAGGGTATTTAGTAGATGAATGTTTGGTGTTTTTATGGCAAAACAAAGTTTGCCGGGTCAGCTAGTTAAGTATAGATAATACCCGTCACCTCTGTCT
Source organism: Orthosia cruda (assembly GCA_964057195.1). Classification (NCBI taxonomy): domain Eukaryota; kingdom Metazoa; phylum Arthropoda; class Insecta; order Lepidoptera; family Noctuidae; genus Orthosia; species Orthosia cruda. The sequence continues at coordinate 21,178,050 of OZ059848.1, read as the reverse complement.
GAACGACGCAATAATTGTATTTTGTTAAACCGCAGTACCATGTACATATCAATTATATTAATAAAGCAAAAAGCAGCGCAGTTTAGTTCACGAAATCCCAAAAAGCCATACACGATATGCGATAGTAGAAACGTTACAAAGTAACACAAAGCGTAGGTATTTGACTGAAAATGGAAAACTTATCTTTAGTAAATTAATACGTATTGAAGTACAAAAATAGTTACATAAGCTCATCAAAGATCCTTTACCTATTCACTATAAAACGTGTTCTTGAATTGGAGTTAGAGTCAGTTTTTGTATTTCGAACTTTATTCCGACGAAGGTAAGATTAAAATTTACAACTGAGGGTGATATTCAAAGAGCGTAATTGGACTTTTAACTTAGTTTTCCATACGATTAAGAACTTTATATGTATAAGAATAGTGTTCGTAATCGAAAAATCGTGTGCGAAAATGCGTTCTGTGAATATCACTATTAGGTTCGGTTCTATAGTCAGTTTTTAGAGTTCCGTACCCAAAGGGTAAAAACGGGATCCTATTACTAAGACTCCGCGGTCCGTCTTTCTGTCTGTCCGTCTGTCACCAGGCTGTATCTCATGAACCGTGATAGCTAGACAGTTGAAATTTTCACAGTTGATGTATTTCTGTTGCCGCTTTAACAACAAATACTAAAAACAGAATAAAATAAATATTTAAGTGGGGCTCCCATACAACAAACGTAATTTTTTTGCCGTTTTTTGCGATAATGGTACGGAACCCTTCGTGCGCTAGTTCGACTCGCACTTGGCCGGGTTTTGTATTAAACGGTACCTGGGCTACCGAGGTGAAAATAGTGAAAACGACGTTTTCTAAAAATGAAAACTAGTTAAATTGATTTATCGCCCCCGAAAGACCCCATACTAAATTTCATAATAATCGTTGGAGCCGTTTTCGAGATTCAGATTATATATAAACAAGAATTGCTTGTTTAAAAGTATTACATTGCCCCGTAAATTGTAACTATCACCGGGTTATTGTAGTGATCGTTAGTTTATTGACTACTTGTAAATTCTGCCAACAAACCGACCAAATTAGGGACGTGTTTGCAATTTAACTGTCACACTCACACCATAACAGATAGATTGCAGACCGGTTCACTGATTGGTCCTTTTATTCCATTCGAAATGTTCTCTCTAGGTAGTTCATAAAGTTACTAGTTTGCAATAACCCGGTGACATAACCAACACCTAGCCAAGATAAGCGACAGTAGGAAGAGACAATGAGACAAGAGACAGAGACACGGCCCACCACCACACACGTTAGTAGACAGGAGCGCGTCTCACCTGCTGGGGCGGCTGGCCGAGCGCTCCGCGCGCGTGTCGCGCTGCGGCTCGTCCGAGCGACGCGTGCGACGGAGCTCCACCTGCCACGGGAAAATTATAACTCAATTACTGGATCCACAAGTAAAATTTTAAAATTTAAACAACCCCCGACACATTTTTATTTCATGCTACTTAATTTATCTAGTACATAGTAGATACGCTTCGATCGGCAATCTATTGAACAAGTAATTATGACACGATATCTTGCGAAAACACCCCGATTCAAACAGTAAAACGACCATAACTTTTGAACGGCTGAACCGACATTATTCAAACATAGTTAAGAACACTCTCGACAAAATCACCTTTCAAACAAAAAATACTAAATCAAAATCGGTTCATCCGTTTAGGCGCTATGATGCCACAGACAGACACACAGCAACACACGTCAAACTTATAACACCCCTCTTTTTCCGTCGGGGGTTAAAAATAAACAATTTGGTCTATCAGTCATATTATCAAAGACAATGGTTGTGATGACAGCTATGTCGTCCCTATCCTTAATTGGTCACTTTCACTAATACGTCACTTTGTACAGGTAGTCAGCTTCCCAATTTGTCACAAGCCGTATTACGTCTCTTTCCCAATTCGTCCGACGCTTATGTACACTTAAGCACAAAATGTCTAAACATTTTCATCACAGCAAAGTTTTATTAAAATACTAATACTACTTTTAATCTTAATATTAGCAAGAGACTAAATGGCATGAAGTTAGGGTCGAAAAAAAAAACCTAAATTCGTTTTGATAAAAAAAAAATAAGGAAGAAATAAAAAAGAAAGAATAAAATGACATCAACAATGACAAAATATGCATTTCAATGACAAAATATGCATTTAAATGACAAAATCCAGCTTTTTTTATTAATAATAAGGCAAACAGGCAACCAACCTCCTACATTGAACAAAGCGTCGGACGAGTTGGGAAAGAGACGTAATATGGCTTGTGACAAATTGGGAAGCTGACTACATGTACAAAGTGACGTATTAGAGAAAGTGACTTATTAAGGATAGGGACGACATAGCTAGTGTGACGTGTTGTCATCACAACCAAGACTAGGGATGATGAAGGGGTACGAAACAGCAAATTATATTTAGTCCGCCGATTAAATCATCAAAAAATATTGGACACGTATTTTTGCTTATTCAAATCAATAAAAAATCACCAAAATAAAGCGCATCAAAGTTCGGTAATGGGAGCTTGTGACGTCACTTCTATGTAAAAATAGTACCAAGGTCGTCATGAGATATTTTAACGCACTGTATCGTCATATTTTTTTGTTACCTTGACAAAAGAAAAATACGTGCCTAATACATACATAAACTCACGCCTTTTTCCCATGAGGGTAGGCAGAAACTACCAGCTACGATCCTTACATACTTCTTTTGCTTCACTCACATTCATACATCTAGTCATACACACACGCCGGTTATGAGTACTGCGCACCTGGCCTTTCTGAAGAACATCACCTATAAGGTCTATGTATGTCTTTCTAGGGCGTCCCCTCCCGGCGTTTCCATTCACGTCTGCCTTGTAAATACATTTCGTTAGTCGCCTTTCATTCATCCTCTCAACATGGCCAAACCATCTTAACATACTCTTCTCGATTTTAGTCACTACATCTTTGTTTAAACCGTGTCTAATATTTTTTGGAAATCTATCTGACGGACTAAAAATACTTTTTTTTTGTCATCATCCCTGTTGGACACGTATTTTTTGAGTCAGTGGGTCGTATTAGGGGTTTATTAAATCAATCTTTTTCTTCCTAGCTTACACTTTAGGTGGGTTCAGCTCTCCTTAAATATCACCTCGTCAAAACGTTCTGTCGAGGGTTGACGGTTCAAGTAATTTCTCCATCTTGAGGAGCTCTGTCATAGTGGTCCATCATATCAATAGAGAGAAATTAATAAAAAAAATGATAAAGTAAAGCGTACAGAAGTGGGGGTCGTGACGTCACTTCTAGGTAAAGGTACACCAAAGCGTGACGTCACGCAAAATATACTGTATCGTCGTCAGTTTTTAACCGACTTCTCAAAAAGGAGGAGGTTCTATGTTCGACATTATGTATGTTTTTTTTTTTGTGTATGTTCACCGATATCTCCGTCAATTGTGGACCGATTTTGAAAATTATTTCTTTGTTTGAAAAAGTATGTTCCGAAATTGGTCCCATTTTAATTTTGTGAAGATCTGATGAAGAACTTCGGAGATATACAACAGAATTCTTCAATAAATAACGGCGAATCTCTCGGGATTGCTGCAATCGCATGTCTGTTTATTGTTTATACCATTTCATAACATAACATCACACCAGTAAACTCTCAAGGGGTACGCAGATCTCTCATTTCACCAGTTATGTTCAAGTTTCATGAAATCTATTCCGGCGTTATAGGTACCTTACTAACTTACCTATTAGGTAGGTACAACTAAAAAGTGAAAAATATTTTTTATATATTTTAATAATTCTTTTGCAAAAAAGTTTTTTTTGTATAATCTATAAAAGAAAAACACATGCCCAATATTTTGGTAATGTAACTGACATACTTAATACAGTTTTTCAGGAATCTATCCTATTGAACAACATCCTTGTATAATTAGGATAAGGTTTATTGAAAAACAATCCTTGTGTTATTGAGATAATGTTTCTTATTGCTTACCTCTCCGTCGTCCCCGGTGGCGCTCTCCGCGGCTTCTGTCCCACCGTCGTCAGACTCGTCGTCGGGCAACCGCGCAGACTCCGACAGCTCGCTGCCGGCGCTGCTGTCCTGGTACTCACCTACACATTAATAGCTTCTATCAGCTTAGATACACAAACATTCCTCGTGTATAACTCTTGCGATTAGTGAAAACCGTATGTAAGCTGAGAAACGACACAGGTAGGCAGCGATTTTGTTTTATAATCTGTATTTCAAAAAGAGATGCCACTATCCTTGGCGAAAACAAACGGTACTGTGAAACTACAAGCGAAAACATCAGTGGCTCTAGTGCGAGTTTTTTAATGTACTCGTTCGCGCTAACGTAAACTTCAATTTCTACTTAAGGTTCAACTTGTCGACGGCACGAACTATTTTGTGCGCGAGGTTAAAATCCATGCCATCTCATCCAACAACACGTGCGAATGAGATAGATACTGTGATGAGCAGTAAGAAGCTAGTTCGCGTACGAATTAGCACTTCAGCAAATTTCTATCGAAATGGATGATGATTTAGGATGAAAACGAGCGCTCGAAATATTATAAACAGACCTTTGGGAGTCTGGACATCATGAAAAAACGACTAAATGTATATTTTCAAAATAAAATTATTTGCATTGTTGAATTACTAATCTATCCCTGTATGGGGGCCGTTTTGCAATTTTCCTTCTTCTTATGGTATTTATTACCGCCCAAAGATGCGCTAAAATTAGTGTTGAAATCTGCAACTTTCGACGCTCATAACTTTCAAATATTTAATTTTTCACTTTTTTGTTTCCATACAGGGCTAGATAATAACGAGAAAAATTGCTATCATTTTTTATTTTGAACGTACATCGTCAAACAGTGGAGTAATCGGTAGACTACGTTTGTATGGAAGAATTTTCGACTAGTGTAACCTTAAACTGCATAAGCGCCATCTGACGTAAATAATGAAAATGGTTTCGTTTTAGAAATTTTCATATGAATTTGTCATTTTTTTAAACTAGCTTAGTAGGGCTTAGCCTACGAACATTTTAAAGCTACAGTGGGTGAGAGTTTCCAAGTGTCTTGAAGAGTGGTAAGGATAGACTATGTCTGCCGTGTATTGCCATCAACTGGCCGCAGAAGAACTTAGACATTTTATTTTTTCAATATCACACACACAATCATAAAGGTCGACAACCACTAAAGCCATGCAGAAACACACCGAAACCAATATTTACCACACTCACTATGCTGGTCGCGTATCTCTCCGTTACAGTCCTTCGGTATGAAGGGGATGCACTTGCGGTGCGCGTTGTAGTGGCAGTCCTTGCACTGGAAGCCCTGCTTGAACAGGCCGCGCAGCAGCTTCTTGCAGTGGCGGCACACGGTGGGGCGCGTGTACGAGTGCACCTCGAAGGTGTGCGGGATGGCGGCGCCACTGGCGCCCGAGCCCGCGCTGGCAACGCTCCAGCCGCCCAGCGACCCCGTGCGGGACGGCGAGCGGGACTGCTTGCCCAGCTGTGGAGGGTTGGAGGGCCCAATTATATCTCCTTGTCTTTGTCCGACGATATTCCTAAACTCCATCTATACTTTTAAAGAGGTAAAGTTTGTGGGTTTGTGACGTTGTAAGGGGTAATCTCTGGATCTACTGAACCGATTTTGAAAATTATTTCACCAGTAGAAAGCTACATTATTCCTGAGTGTCATAGGCTATAATATATTTTCAAAAACATTAGAGATCCTTATGAAAAGTTCAATAATGTAACCCAAGGTAGCAAAATGTTGCCTGTAAAATACATTATTTGGCGTGCGCCAGTGAACGGAAATAAACATGGAAGCATTCCTAGCTTTAAATTAAAACTGGCCAAGTGCGAGTCGGATTCGCGCACGAAGGGCTCCGTACCGTTATAGCAAAAAACGGCATAACAATCATGTTTTTTGTATGGGAGGGGCTCCCATACAAAAAACATGATTTTTATGCCGTTTTTTAGTGCGATTCGGACACGCGGACGAAGGGTTCCGTACCACAGAAAAATGGCAAAAGAATAACGTTTGTTGTACGGGAGCCCCCACTTAAATATTTATTTTATTCTGTTTTTAGTATTTGTTGTTATAGCGGCAACAGAAATACATCATCTGTGAAAATTTCAACTTCTAGCTATTACGGTTCTTGAGATACAGCCTGGTGACAGACAGACAGACGGACCGCGGAGTCTTAGTAATAGGGTCCCGTTTTTAGCCTTTGGGTACGGAACCCTAAAAATGACCCAACGCACATTGTGCCGCGGTGGGCGGGGCTTACCGATTATGCCGCTCACGCTTTTAGTTTGTCCGCAGTAGGCAACAGCGGCGGTCGACTAATATTTACCGAATTTCGCGTGTTAAATATTTAAAAATGCCTTCTTGTGCAGTGATCACATTTGCATAACAAGAATGTTGGAATTAGTTTTCACGTGTAAATACATTGCTATTCATTATATTTGTATTAAAAATGAAGTACACCACGAAATCTATGGCGATGATGTTATGCTAACCAAACAATTTACTTTTCTACCTGACAATAATGACAAATATAATTTTGATTACAATCTAAGATAGAATACACGCCATTTTTTTATGGGGACGGCACTATGCAAAATATACTAAGTTATTGTAGATGCATAAAAGTACCTTAATAGCATGGAGAAAATATATATTGTTGCTGTATCTTTATGTTTTCTAATATCTTTTTGGTCGTTCCAAAACGAAATTTTTATACAGTAAAATATGGTTCTTTAACACGAATTACGGTAGGAGTTGACTGATAGAAATCATCACGCGAAAAGGCGTTCATACTTCTATGCGATATTTTTCTTTCAAATTTGGACAAAATATAAATCCAAGATGGTGGCTGCGAAAACTTTCATATTTTACATTTTGGGTTTAATTTTCGAGGGCGCTAAAGTCGATTGTGAGGTTGGAGTGTCGTCGTAGAATTCGTTAGCGGCCTATACGTTAGATGGTAATTTACACCCTAACTGTCAGTAAATAAGGTCTATTTTTAACTGTGCATCATGAGTTTTAATAATATTGTTTGTGTACTTTGGTTAGTTTGGCGAATCAGTGGCGGGGTTTCTATGTGTGAGTTTGTTTGTGATTTTGTGTCAAGATGCGCGTCTAGTTCCTTTGAAGTAATGCTTCCATGTTTATTTCCGTACACTGGCGTGCGCTGATAAAACTATTGATGATAGATAAAAAATAGTAGGTAGGGTAGACAGGGTAGCCAGGGTAGACAGGGTAGCCAGGGTAGGCAGGGTAGCCAGGGTAGCCAGGGTAGCCAGGGTAGCCAGGGTAGACAGGGTAGCAAGGGTAGCCAGGGTAGCCAGGGTAGGCAGGGTAGCCAGGGTAGACAGGGTAGCCAGGGTAGCCAGGGTATACAGGGTAGCCAGGGTAGACAGGGTAGACAGGGTAGACAGGGTAGCCAGGGTAGCCAGGGTAGCCAGGGTAGGCAGGGTAGCCAGGGTAGACAGGGTAGCCAGGGTAGACAGGGTAGCCAGGGTAGACAGGGTAGCCAGGGTAGCCATGGTAGGCAGGGTAGCTATGGTAGCCAGGGTAGACTGGGTACGCAAGGTAGCCAGGGTAGCCAGGTTAGCCAGGGTAGGCAGGATAGGGGCAGAGTAGGCAGGGTAAGCAGGGTAGGTAGATAAGCGCCAGTTGACGGGAGCGAAGCCCCGAGGGTCAGCTAGTTTGAAATATCATAAGACATGCTTACAAATCTTTTTACAGTCCGTTCAGCCAATTTTGAGTTCTATCCCGTAAGCATAAGGATGACATAAACCTGTTACCAAAACCAACTATTTACTACAGCTACCATTAGTCGTATCACAAACGCAGTAGAAGTCAAAATCGGTTGAAGGGGCTGTTTAATGGGCTTATTTAAATGTCTAACGTTATCGCAAATGCAGTATAGTTTAGCTGGATAGATCTTGGTTGAATTATAATACCTAGCGTAAAATCACAGAATGAGAAACTGAAACTGTGGAGTTTCACTAGCTACTCTGCATAGTGATGGTACGAGAACACCTCACATCTGCCGCCTGGCAATGAGCTTCAGTGGTCTGTTCTCTCCGAAAGGGTCAACCTTTCTTCCTCAACCTGGAAGTTGATAGTATACCCACATTTCGCCAGTTACAATTTCCGCCTCCAGGCTACTACTGAGAAAATTCCGATAGTAAAATCAATATTTTCTTTTTTTTACTTTTTAACCCCCGACGGAAAAAGAGGGGTGTTATAAGAGCATTTCTCTTTTTTTTTGCCATTACACATTTTTGGAATGTCCCATGATATTGTTGATGAATAACTTTAGCGTAATTTATAAATTACTGATACTGTTTTGCTTAGGAGCATAATTGTAATTAAAATTTGCTGAAAATATTTTACCAATTATCATAAATACATTATTTAAATAAAAAATCACTTAAATTTAAACTGTCGAAAATTGGAATGTATGAAAATTCGTATGTCCCAGTCTACCACTGGCAATTTCAAACTCAATTATTTTGATAAGGTTCAAAGACACTATACTGACATTTTGATTTTAAATCGTATTACAAGGTAAAAAGGTCCACGTTGTATTGCCTTTGGTTAATATTTTACGTACAAAGTTTGACGTGTGTTGCTGTGTATCTGTGTGTCTGTCTGTGGCATGATAGCTCCTCAACGGATGAACCAATTTTGTTTTTTTTTTGTTTGAAAGGTGATTGTGTCGAGAGTGTTCTTAGCTATGTTTGAATAAAATCGGTTCAGCCGTTCAAAAGTTATTGGACGTTCTACTGTTTGTATCGGGATGTTTCCGCAAGATAAATATGTCGGGGGGTTTTTAAATTTTGAAATCTTACTTGTTGTTTAAGAAATTGACTCGTTGTTGATGAATTAGGTAATTGACCTATGTTTGCAATATTTGTAAGTATGTGAGAACCATGTTCCTATTTATGGAGTGAATATACCTGTTAGTGCTTGTAATACTTTATTTTTATTTATTTATTTAACTTACTCACACTATCTTACAGGTTGAACCCAATACAATAGGGTGGTTAAAAACTTAACCTAAAATAAGTTTTTACATAAATGTATAATAATTATATACACCTAAACTTCTAACACTATTAAAATATCCAAACTAATATAAAATAAAACTTGACACATCTATATTTTAATTATAACTAGCAAAATTCAACAAAACTCTTGCGAATTCACTCAAATTGCACGAAAATATGTCTAGCCTCTCATGCAATTCGTTGAGCACACAGATTGTGCGGGTGAGAGGTGTTTTTGCCAATAGATTGGTTCTAGCAGCAGGCACGGCCAGCAGTGCACTCCACACGTACCGATCTGGCACGCACAGCTTCAGGTGACGCAGCACACCCGGGTTATGTGCTACTCCACGCAGGAGCTTCAGTGCATACACCGCGAGTGTAAATTCCCGGCGCACTCTGAGTTGTTTGTATCCCACCATTCCCAGTACAAATAGTGTGGGATACATGAGCGGGTAAAATGGGTAAACTCCATAAAGATACTTACCGTACGCAAAATACGCGCTTAGACGTGGAGTTGCGGACACCAGCCCGTCTTAATCATCTAATCTAATCTACCTATACTTAGTAAATATATAGATTTGAATTTATTAAGAACTAGCTGACCCGCGGGGCTTCGCTCCCGTCAATTGCCTACCTACCCTGCCTACCCAGCCTACCCTGAGTACCCTACCTACCCTGCCTACCCTGGCTACCCTGCCTACCCTGACTTTCCTGCCTACCCTGCCTATCCTGCCTACCCGGCCTATCCTGCCTACCCTGCCTACCCTGCCTTCCCTGTCTACCCTGCCTACCCTGCCTACCCTGCCTACCCTGCCTACCCTGCCTACTCTACTTACCATGCCTACCCTGCCATCCCTGCCTGCCCTGCCTAACCTGCCAACCCTGCCTACCCTGTCTATCCTGCTTACCCCTGGCTACCCTGCCTATCCTGCCTACCCAGCCTACCCTGCCTACCCTGCCTACCCTACCTACCCTGCCTACCCTGCCCCTACCCTGGCGTCCCTGACTTTCCTGCCTACCCTGCCTTTCCTGCCTATCCTGCCTACCCGGCCTATCCTGCCTACCCTGCCTACCCTGCCCACTCTGCCTACCCTGTCTATCCTGCCTATCCTGCCTACCCTGCCTACCCTGCCTATCCTGCCTAACCTGACTACCCTGCCTACCCTGCCTTTCCTGCCTACCTTGCCTATCTTGCCTACCCTGCCTATCCTTCCTACCCTGCCTACACTGCCTACCCTGCCTACTCTGCTTACCATGCCTACCCTGCCTACCCTGCCTACTCTGCTTACCCTGCCTACTCTGTTTACCCTGCCTATTCTGCCTACCCTGCCTAATCTGCCTACCCTGCCTAACTTGCCTATCCTACCTACCCTGCCTGCCCTGCCTTTCCTGCCTTTCATGCCTACAAAAAAAAAAGAAAAAAAAAAAAAAAAAAAACTAACAACTAACACCACTATAACTAAAAAACTAACATATAACACACTCAGAATAACGGGAGAGAATTGGATCAGATATCTCTGATATGATTCTCTCTCGCTAATGAATCGAGGTCACAGATCATATTTATAAAGTTTTTAAATGCCGAAATTAATTTCGGTAATATAATTTAGAGGCAGGTGTGGTTTTTAGTCGGTAGGCACCATCAGTGAGACCGACACTGCCCAGGCTGGCTCGTTCTGAGCGAGGCAGTTTGGGGCGTCCAAGGAGGATTTTCCACACCTGCCAAAAAAAAAAAAAAAAAAAAATACCCTGCCTATTCTGCCTACCCTACCTACTAATTTGTATCTATCATCAATAGTTTTCTCAGCGCACGCCAAATATTATTAGTATTTTACAGACAACATTTTGCTACCTTGGGTTACATTATTGCAATTTTCATAAGGATCTCTAATTTTTCTGAAAATATTTTATAGCCTATGACACTCAGGAATAATGTAGCTTTCTACCGGTGCAAGAATTTTCAAAATCGGTTCAGTAGATCCAGAGATTACCCCTTACAACGTCACAAACTCACAAACTCACAAACTCACAAACTCACAAACTTTACCTCTTTATAATATTAGTATAGATATACCTCTTCATAAATTCAAATCTTTAATTAAACGTAAGTTGTGCCAGAAAGCGTTTTATACAACAAAAGGACAAAAAGGCTTGGGATTGAGCTGCTCCAATAATTTTGTTTTTTTATTATATTTTGCACTATGCATTTTGTTATTATATATAATTTTTTGTTTTTTTTGGGTTTCTTGCAATGACAATTTACTTTTTAAAGTATTATATTATTTTATTTTAATTATTGTGAATGTGAAGACTATGTGGATCATTATTTATTTTTTTGTTTTAATTTAAATTTATCTTAGTTTTTAATCATGGTCTGGCAGTTTGAGTAGTTTATGCGGCCTACCCGAATGTCCTTTCTTTGGTATTGTTCGTCGAATCGTTGAGCTCCTTAAATTCTGAGTTGAGCTGCTCGGTTATTGACAAATGCGTGCACTGACTGGACAGGTCCACTCAATCTGGCTGGTTCTTTCCTCAAAAGACCATTTCAGACATCAGTCTACATGGTCTTCACATGATCTAATTAAGATTTAGTCAGGACTTTAAAAGAGACTGTGACCTCTGAGTTTGTTTCGGCCTTTCTTCTCAGAGTAGTCAGATAGGAAACGCCGACCTCATCTAGTATTAAAAAATATGTTCGACTTGTAAAAGTGTTTGTACAAACCAACTTACAGAAATAAAATCATTTATCATTATAGTAGTGCTGGGTGCATCGTCCTCACGTATATGAATTTATGTATGTATGTAAATGTTGTAAAATACTATTAAAAAAAAAAAAAAATCTTGTCCGTTCTTCTCCATAACAAGCAACTTTTCCGAATGGACGGTTGAATCAATTATTATTAACTTTAAAGGAGAATGCACATGGACAGTACTTAAAAAAAAAAATTGTGTAACAATCATTTCTGGACAATAAATTAAACAAAAATATTTCAAGTATTTTAACTTATTTTCTAAAAGATTCCTAGTGGGGTTTAATTACTAATTGATTTTCTTGAATTAATTAGTATTTTTACTTCAGTTTCACAGCTCAAACTTATTCCGCCATTTATGTAAGAGTTGCGGCATGTTGACATCGATTAATCGAAGAATCATTTTTTTTTATAATCTACCTGAAACACTGAACCGATCCAAGGATCTCCTATATCGAACAGATTCACCTCTTTAAGGTTCCCCGGTCAACGGCATGAACTATTTTGTGCGCAGGGTTAAATGCATGCTGTCTCATCCGACAACACGTGCGAAAGAGATACATGCTGTGATGAGCAGTATGAAGCTAGTTCTCGTACAAATTAGCACTTTTGCAAATTTGTAGAGAAATGGATGATGATTTAGGACGAAAACGATTTCGCGAAATTTTATGAACAGACCTTTGGGAGTCTAGATATCATGAAAAAACTACTAAATGTATATTTTCAAAATAAAATTATTTGCATTGTTGAATTACTAATCTATCCCTGCATGGAGGCCGATTTGCAATTTTCCTTCTTCTTATGGTATTTATTTCCGCCCAAAGGTGCGGTAAAACTAGTGTTGAAATATGAACTTTCGACGCTCATAACTTTCAAATATTGTATTTTTTTACTTTTCTGTTTCCATACAGGGCTAGATAATGATGAGACAAATTGATATCATTTTTTATTTCGAACGTACACCGTCAAACCGTGGAGTAATCGCCAGACTACGTTTGTATGGAAGAATTTTCGACTAGTGTAACCTTAATGTCAATAACTAATTGATTTTGAAATTGGTGTGGTTTTAGTAAATTGTCTATTAAGGGCGGTAAATAAGGAATTACGATCGACGCTCTAGTAGAAGCCCGAAGTCGAAGACTGAGGGCTTTCTGAGTCGAGGTTCGTAATTCCCGTACCGCCCGTGATACATACAATGTTTTTTCATCACATTTGCGAGTAATAATTATGAATTATAGCTTTAATACACAAGTCAGCACAGCTGTTATTACGAAATACGTGAACTTTTTTTTAAGCGGTTGGCGAATTTTTGCCCACACCACAGATTATACAAGTGTTTCGTTCAGAAACTTTAAGGGCAAATACTTACGTAGGTATACAGCCATGACGGAGTGTAACAAGAATTAAATAATTTCGACGTTTTCATACTATAACTATTAAAATCAATTATTAAGAACATTAGTTGAGTATTTAAGTAACATGTAGCGAGATTGCAAAGAAATTCCTGTTTAGATAACATTTTGAGACAATTTCTCAATTGCGTGTAAACTCCTTGCTTGAACTTGCATGACCTGTGTTCTGTGCTATAAATTAAAAAAATATTACTCACCGCCCTTGGGTTTCAAGACAAACAAAAAAGCTCAAGGGTTTTATATGGTGCATTACGCCAAGTTAACCTGTATGTTTTGATACTGTTTACGTGCAAGTGTGATGAAAACTAGTTTAATGCAAACCAAGATAACAAATGAATCATGTTTTTAGAAATCGATTGTATTACCGATTTGGTAACATGCCTTATAACTGTCAGCCATTTCATTTGACAGTGACAGTAGTCATATTTTCATTTGACTTGTATAAGTTACGTCGGCTTGAGTTTTTCGTTCCACCGTTACTAAATACCTATCTTAAGAGCGCGGCGAAGCATCAATTGTCCATACAAACATAATACCAAAATCATTTGTGATTTTAGCATATTTCCACCATATTATGATGATATTCGGATTAAGACAGTATTTATCTAGGTCCCTACGTCTTCTTTTTTTCTAAATACTTACCTAAAATTAAGTTTTAGCGAATTCCATTTTGTATATTTTTACAGCGTAAATGACATGTTTTCTTTTTGATATTTCTGTATTATAAAAAATAATATCTTTATTAATCTCGTAGCAGGAACATAGCTCATATTATCAAATTACAAAACATCGAAAAAAAAATCTTAAAAACATTAAGTTTTCATTCATAATTTTTGGTATTACGGAACACATCAAATTAATCACACATTTCCAATAGCTAGTATTGCTGTCGCGTCAAGCAAATGTCAATGTGTGCGTGGTCGCACTGCTCACGGTTGTGTATCGTTCGTACGGCGTGGGGTTTGTTCGGGGCACTTCGGGTGTGCTTCGGGTGTGCTTCACTGTTTTTTGTTCTACTGTTCTGTGGATTGTTTGTTGTCATTATTAGATGATTACTTTACTATGCTTTATGTGCGCGTTTATTTATTTTATAAATTGTACTTATTTTAATATTTCTGACACTATTGAATAATGCTTTGAACTTGGATTTAGATTTGCCTTGTGATTTGAACTTGGTATAACATCATCTTGGAAATACTGTAAGATGGTGTACTTATTGGAGTCAAATAAATAAATAAAACTTTGGTATTGAGTAATCTACTTTTTTACGAACTTTGCGTTGTTTACGGACTTTGTTATTATTTACTATATGGTTCGGTTGCCGACATGGTCTCCGAACGTTGGGATGTTTCTCACAGGAAGTACCTATTTCCCAATGACATAATACAATAAGTTAAATTAATAGGTACCTTAGTATATCTTACTAATATTATCAAGCTGAAGAGTTTGTTTGTTTGTTTAAACGCACTAATCTCAGGAACTACTGGTTGGAATTGAAAAAATATTTTTGCGTTGGATAGTCCATTTATTGAGGAAGGCTATAGGTTATAACTTCACGTTACAACCAGTAGGAGCGGAGCATAAATGAAAAATGTTGCAAAAACGGGCAAAATATTCCTTTTTGAGAGCTTTTGTTGCGTGCGTTGCATATGATCATGTATGTATATAGATTAGGTAAGTAGATAGGGTAGGGTAGGGTAGGTAGGTAGATATGTAGATTAGGTTAGGACAGCAAGTTTTGTATAAATTAGTATTTACCTACCTACCTATCCATCAACTTACGAAGCTTTGTTTTTTTTGTTTGTTTATTCATGTCATGAGACAAAGCGGGCGTAGGTAATTATCTCAAGGACACCGCTAAGACTTACCTACATTGCTCCTCTATACTTACTGTGACGTTACAGACACACAAGCGCGGTTTTATGCCCTCCGTCCAGTTTTTGCTGGACTTTTTTGTAAAATTCCTGTTACAAAAAACTAAAAATCCAAATTCGTTCCAGTTTATTTAATTATTCTTTTTTATCTGGACTTCGGTGACCCTTACCCTGGAGAGGATCTAATATACTTTGGTAACTGGCTGGCTAATCCACTACATAATAAACTGCAAAAATATTTTCAGAGCCACGACGATCAAGGAAAAAACGCCTTTGGTCATCAGTTTTCAGAAAGAAACACTAGAAAGAAAGAAAATAAGCGTGATCAGGGGGTCAGCCAGCTCGCGAATATGTAACTATCCTCCGACTGCACAGCATGATTTTCAACTTGTTTACATCTTTTTAGTTCGCAGTCGGGTTTTTGATTTTTAAATTAACTTTTTTTATTTACAACTTTTTAGTTACCTATTTTTTTTTCGAATCGCATTAAAACATATAAGTGGTATATATTTTTGTAATCAACTTTAAAAATCCTTCATTTTGATACCCCACTCGATGGGTTTCGAAGAAAAAAAATATTGAGTCGCCCCCAATATGGCGCACAAAAGCCGCCATTTTTGTTTATTTTTAACGTCACTTATCTAAGAACACTTGGGCGGCCAAGCCCTATCTAACGATGTATTAATTATAAAAAAATCCATCTAGCGGTATGGAAGATATGAGGTAATTAAAGAATATTACATACATACAAACATACATACAAGATACGCGCGAAAAACATAACCCTTTCCTTGCAGCCGGGTAAAAAGACAAAAGAACGCGGGCGCCATTCGCGTCGGCCGGCTTTCGAGTCGATAGGATGATTAGGTAGCGATATCTATCTGCTCACACACACATGGCTACGTACGGCGCACCGTGCGTGGCGTGTGCGTGCAAACAGAGATAGCAATACTCCAAACGAATTTTTCGCTCGCCTCGAATTGCATTTGCGAGCTTTGTTCGCCGCGCCCTTAATAAGACAGGGCTTTATATTTGTAATTTCCGACAAGGCTATGACTATGCGTGCCATATATGCGCAAACATAATATTTTGCCGAAGATGGCTTATAATATAAAAGCTATTGTCCGCGGCTTCGCTCGCGTGGAATTTGGTATGCCACATAAAGTTTTGTGACAAACCATTTTTTTTAAATCTGTAAGTTCTACTCGTATCCGGAATTTCAGATGTGTAACTTCAAAACTGATGGATTCCGACGCGTCATTGCTTGGATTACATCACCCCTCCCCCCGCTCCCTCGCTTTACCCGCCGCGCGTATTTATGTCGCTCGAGTTCAATTCCAGTCAATCTTATCGTGATAACTTTTAAACTATGCGTTCAAATTACTTAGTGTGAAAGACAATGTTTATCTACATTAAATATTTAAAGCGACAAATGTGTCGATTTTCATAAGAGTTTGATAAATATTTTGAAATGTGCATTGTAAAAAAGTATCCAATTTAATTGTATTTAAGGTTCACTATTTTCGTAATAGTGGCTTCCACATAAAAGGTAGATATGTCCTGTCGCGGACTTTTATTTAGTACTATTTAAGACAAACAATCATATTGCACATTATATTTGTGTATCTCCAACGGTATAGGCAGCGCACGCGAAGATAGCTCTCAGAGGACAGATTTTTTCCCGACTTACTTGATATTTATCGTTATATTATGACCAAATTACAAAAAATCATTATAAATTGTAGCCTATGTGTTATTCTGATGTATAACCTATATTACTGTAAAGTTTCATCCAAATCCGTTAAGTAGTTTTTGCGTGAAAGAGTAACAAACATACATACATCCATCCGTCCTCACAAACTTTTGCATTAATTATAATATTAGTAGGATTGACCATGCTACTGGCTTGTATCTACACCGGTAAGTAAGAATAACATTAGACATCTTACCAGCACTTGAACAATTGTCTAACGAATGCAAGTCTTAAATATGCTGGCATAGAGTCCATATTGCTGTAAATCTACTATAACCTAATAAAAAGGAACATATTTTGTTCAATATCTCTTAACTCCCGCAATGAAAATTGACTAAAGTTGGTACGTGTAATTAATTAAGGTAACATAATCAAATAAAGGTGTTTTTATCAGGACACGCAAATGTTTCGGTACATTTCTCCATACAAAATGGGCATTCTTTATCTTTTTGACGTTCAAAAGTGCCGCTTAATGGCCTAGTTGAAATAAAGATGTTTTGTCTTTGAACACTGACCGACCTGGGAATCGAACCCAGGAACTAGGCCAATTGAAATACAAACTGATATCAATTAAAAGGTTTTTTATGTTGCTGGTGCAATTTACGTATTTATGGTCAATAAAACCTCTGCTCTTTCCTGAGATACTCTTGTTAGGTAGGTACTAATTTAGCAAAGCTATTTTTTATTCTTTGGCCCACACTAGGAATTTATTCCTATATCGTACACAAACACCCAGAGCCGAAACAACTACCTGTAGGTCATACAAATATTTGTTCCGTGCGGGAATCGAACCCGCGACACGCAGCGCAGCAGTCAATTGTTCAACCACTGCGCCAACCGTGCGTCCAAAAATATATAGATAAATGTCTAGTGTCTACAATATTTTCTCGTTGAACTTGATTTTCATAAATATATAAAACTAGCTGACCCGGCAAACTTTTTTTTTGCCATAAAACTATCCTACCCTACGCTACCTATCCTTCCTACCCTACGCTACCTATCCTTCCTACGCTACCTATCCTTCCTACCCTACCCTACCTATCCTTCCTACCCTACCCTACCTATCCTTCCTACCCTACCCTACCTATCCTTCCTACCCTACCCTACCTATCCTTCCTACCCTACCCTACCTATCCTTCCTACCCTACCCTACCTATTCTTCCTATCCTACCTACCCGACCTATCCTTCCTACCCTACCCTACCTATCCTTCCTACCCTACCCTACCTATCCTTCCTACCCTACCCTACCTATCCTTCCTACCCTACCCTACCTATCCTTCCTACCCTACCCTACCTATCCTTCCTACCCTACCCTACCTATCCTTCCTACCCTACCCTACCTATTCTTCCTATCCTACCTACCCGACCTATCCTTCCTACCCTACCCTACCTATCCTTCCTACCCTACTTATCCTTCCTACCCTACCCTACCTATCCCTCCTACCCTACCCTACCTATCCTTCCTACCCTACTCTACATATCCTTCCTACCCTACCTATCCTTCCTACCCTACGCTACCTATCCTTCCTACCCTACCCTACATATCCTATCCTACCTACCCTACTCTACCTAACCTACCCTACCCTACTCTACCTAACCTACCCTACGTACCTACCCTACCTATGCAGGTAAGGTACGAATTTCTTTTTTTTCTTAATATTTTTTTTCATAAGAACCTTCTCCTAACAATAAAAAACACAACAAAAAAAGGATAAGCGAAATCGGTCCAGCCGTTCACGCGTGATGCCGTGACCAAGGGAAATAGGCAATCATTTATATATATATATATGTGCTTACGTTGTACAGCCTTTAAATTAACTGATTATATAATTTTCTAAGGCGAGCCCACAAGACTTCTGCCCCTACATATTTTTATTGGTATTAGAATTCTGTTGTTTTTCTTTGTCATGTTATCTTCTAATCGATTCAGCATTTAGAGCTTCCCTGGTAACTCATAAACGG
This sequence comes from Orthosia cruda, assembly GCA_964057195.1. Taxonomy (NCBI): domain Eukaryota; kingdom Metazoa; phylum Arthropoda; class Insecta; order Lepidoptera; family Noctuidae; genus Orthosia; species Orthosia cruda. The sequence continues at coordinate 21,159,209 of OZ059848.1, read as the reverse complement.
CACAAATATGTGGATGTCTCTAACTATTCTCAATCTCATTTTTTTTTGTTTTTTGTTTTCTTCTTTTAATTGGACTTTTTACAATAGTTCGCAATCATCTTTATAGCCCTTTGCAAAGAATAGTTACAGCACTGATAACAACATTTGTGCCACATGTTAAATTTAGTCTTGTTATATTTTTTTTTAACTTTGTTTAGATTCTTTTACCGATTGTTTTGTGAATGTGTGAACATTGTAGGCCTTCTAGATGTTAGTTAACATTTGTTAACTTTGTTATATATTATATAATCAATTTTTTTTCTTACTACTTATTGTCGGGCCTACGTTGTCCCCCCATAGTACTAATGCTGTAACATGGAAATATTGTAAAACGTTTTATAAGTGCCCATGTAGGCCTATGTAAAATAAAAATAAAATATTTTGGTTTTAGAGCCCAAATTAAATCACTTGCCCTTGACTTTTTAAGCTATTTTCGAATTGGATGATGGGTAACATGGGAATTGAAAATAAAACGAAATAAATTAAAATAAGTCATTTATTTGAAAACAAAAATATATTTTCCACAAATGCTACCCACCACCCGACTCTTGTTAGTTTTACAAAATAAAGTAAAAAGTGAACAATTCTTGTATAAAAACGAATACTTTTTAGTATTATAAAATTAAAGACAATAGGTAATTAAAATATTTTGGACGGTTATGAAATACTCATTATATTATACTAACTAAATCTGCGATTTAATTTGCATAGACAAAATTAAATCTCTAAAAGATTTTCTCCTTAGATTTAAGAAAATAATTTTCATGTTAGTTTTGGACAGTTAAAACTAAAAGGGTTAACTTTAACTGTCCCTAAGATAAACCTAGTTATGATAATATCAAATTGTATATAAAAAATTTAAGTAAATGGAATATTTCATTGTGTCTAGAAATTGTAATAAATACATAAGAAATTACTGATGTAAAATCAGTTTTGTCACTGAAAATTAAGTTTTGGTTTGAATAATAACAACTATTTCTGGAATGATTTTCTAGCTTACATCTAATATAATAATTTTAAAACATTTGAGATTCGATAGTGCCCCTCCTTTGGACAACTGTGTCAAGTAAACTTCTTTTATTTTTAAACCCCGACGGAAAAAGAGGGGTGTTATAAGTTTGACGTGTGTTGCTGTGTATCTGTGTGTCTGTCTGTGGCATCATAGCGCCACAACGGATGAACCGATTTTGATTTTATTGTTTGAAAGGTGATTGTATCGAGAATGTTCTTAGCTATGTTCGAATAAAATCGGTTCAGCCGTTCAAAAGTTATGGGCGTTTTACTGTTTGAATCGGGGTGTTTTCGCAAGATAAATGTGTCGGGGGGTTTTTTAAATTTTGAAATTTTATTTGTTCACAACAAAGTTTGATCTACAAAACTAATGTTAATATTGTGTGTAAAAAAAATGATTAAACTATTATTGTGCAAAGTTATTATTAAGTCCTATGACTACAGTTTCAAAAAAAATTCACAAATATATAAAATATTTGTAATACTTTTGACACATTCGTTAGTCCTTCATTGTATATTTGTATATTGAAAATAGATATTGTATTTAATACTGCAATTAATGTAGAAATATTCTTCAGTACAGATGTACTGATCTTACACATCATCATCACAATATTTGTTATAATAATTAACTACATTGTAAGTTGTGACAATAATTATACTACAGTTGTGTTACAGAGATTCTGCATTTGGCCAGTTTTGATAAACTTTCTATTCGAGAACTCAGAGATTGTCTCCCCCCTAACTTGCGCTTTGCATCCTTTAAAATTTCCTACCATTTGTTCCACTGAAGATAAAAATTTGTTAGCACTTATAATTTAGGTGATCCATTGTCAATATTTTTAAAAAACATCCTCAATTTCTTCCCCCCTCATATAATCCCCCATAATTCCTCCACTTCAAACACAAATTCTTTCATCGGAAATACCCTACACCCCCCAAAATCCCTCCTTCTTTTTATTATTTTATACAGGCTCGCGCTTGACCACTATCTCCCCTGATGGTAAGCGATGATGTGGTCGACGGTGAAGCACGTTTGCATAGACGAAACCTATTCACTCTTCCTAGTCTTTATCAGTGACGAGCCTGGCGAGGCGCCTTACCAGCGACGTGGAGTCGTCGTGCGACGCGTGGCTGTGCGTAGACCCCCGGGAGGGACTGCGCCCCCCGCCGGCCTGGCTGGTCCCACCCGACACACGGCGCGTGCCCCCCGCACCGCTGAGGCCACCGGCGCCGGGGGTCACGGGAGACGTGCAGTTTGATGGGACCTTCACGGCGCAGCGTTTGTGGTAGTTCAGGCCGCATCCTGGTTAAACACAGAAAGTGAAAACTTGATAAATTAACATCAGTGGGGGTACTATATAGACCACTAGCTGTTCCCCGCGGCTTCGCTCCCGTGGACCACCCCACAGGACCCGTTTTCGGGATTAAAATATAGCCTATGTCACTCAGGAATAATGTAGCTTTCTATTGGTGAAAGAATTTTTTAAATCGGTCCAGTAGTTTCGGAGCCTATTCGGTACAAACAAACAAAAAAATCTTTCCTCTTTATAATATTGGTATAGACAGGTCAATAATTTTTGAAACCAAATAAAAATAATAATAGTAGTATGAAACCCATTGGAAAAGGAAGAGAATATAACAAAAATGAAAGGAAAAATAATTTATGGGCGATCTGAGGTCGGGAAGTGGAAGGCGGTGAGTTTTTAAGGGCAAAAAAGGTTTCCTGCAAAACAACAAGACTTATGAAAAAAAATTAAATGGCAAAGTTCGGTAATAAAAAGATCTACAACTTTTGTATTTACACTATTTTTACATAACCTCAAAATTTATGTGAAAAATTCAAATAAACAAGTTTTTTTTTATCATTATTCTTCGCTTTTTTAGTCGCCATCTCGGTATAGTTAGCACCTTTGTGACCATACGATCATTTAAACATTCTATCTGTCCTATTTTAGGGTTCCGTACTCAAAGGGTAAAAACGTGACCCTATTACTAAGATTCCACGATCCGTCTGTCTGTCTGTCACCAGGCTGTATTTCATGAACCGTGTTAGCTAGACAGTTGAAATTTTCACAGATTGTGTATTTCTGTTGCCGCTATAATAACAAATACTAAAAACAGAATAAAATAAATATTTAAGTGGGGCTCATCAACTAACGTGTATTTTTGCCGTTTTTTGCGATAATGGTACGGAACCCTTCGTGCGCGAGTCCGACTCGCACTTGGCCAGTTTTTTGGTTTTCCTCTGATTCTTATATCCATTCACGGTCATACTCAAAGGCATAATAAATATTAGCACTCGTTGGCTTATCAAAAGACGGGCTTCAGTACGTAACACAATCAAGTGACGTTGAAACCCCAAACCGATGCAACGGCTGACATCTTTGCAGACATTCTGTAGAGTTAAATCACATGACTTTCGTTGCAGCTAAGTATTTACTGAGCACTTGAACACCTGCCCAGCATTTTCCTTATTTCGTTGTTATCGGTCAGCTACAGAAACAAGTTTGTCTTACTGGCTTGACTAACTACAATAGCGGACGACTGGTTACTGGTCTTACCTTCACACTTGAGCCCCTGGCGGACGAGTCCGAACAGCATCTCCCCGCAGAAGTCGCAGAAGGTGGGCGCCTTGTACGAGTGCACGGCAAGCGCGTGCGGCCGCGGCGCCGGCGCAGCCTCCGCCCCTCCGTCGCATAGCAGCGCTGGAACAACATATAATAGGTATAATGACACGAAAATAGATGAGACACCGTGTGGCATGGCAGGCATGTTAACATTATGTATGCGATCCAATTACTCATCTAATGCCATTTTTTTGTTTTGGTTTTGCTCTTGACTCTAGTCTAGGTCAGAGGTGACAGAGACAGAGTCGACGATGGAGTGAGCTTATCCAGAAGAAGCCTGTTCACTCTAACTTTGAAGAGATTCGGGTTGAATGCGTTCGGAAACACAGACGCAGGTATTAGTGAGTTTATTATTTATTTTTAATTATCGGCGGTGGCAACCTCTCGCGTCCGGCCCTGGTTCAGGCCATGTTACGGAGCGAGAGGCTATGGGAAGCTGTCTCCTCCTTCTGCGAAGCAGTAATGCTCGCGAAGGAGGAGGCGGAACGCGTGAGGGAGACGCAACGGAGACGCCCTCACGCCCCTAGCCACCGCAGGAGATGCCCTGGGCGTCGGGAGTCGCAAGCAGATTCCCGGCCACCGTAGGCGCGGGCTTGCGGACGGCGAGAAATGGGTAGCTCGTCGTCCGATAAGGACCAGGCCCGAATCAACGGCGCGTTGTGTTCCACGCGCGCCTCAAAGAGATGTCAGCAGAACTGACGGGGTCCGCTGGGGCCAATGCCTGTCTGGGTCGCGGATAAATTTGAAAAGAGTTACCGTGGCCTTGGCTCAAGCAACTGAAGGAACACGGGTGGGTTTTAGTCAGTAAAAGTCTGACATGCCCTCCCGCTTCACCCAGAGCGGGAGAACTCATTGGATGATTCCCCAAAAAAAAAAAAAAAAAACGTATTAGTGAGTTCCATTCATTCGCTGTGCGCATCATGAAGGATGTTTGGAAGCGCTTGGTGCGAATTGGTGGAATGGCAACAAGGTAAGGATGGTAACTTGGGAGTGCGTCTAGATGTCCGATGGTAGAAGTGAAGTCACCGAAGTACAGTCTGTAGAAGACCGACAAGCAGGCAACCTTGGGGTCATAAGCCAAGCTGTGAAACTTGGCATCCACCCCAGTTCAACGTCGCCAATGAGCCTTTTGGCTCTGCATTCCACAGAGTCAAGCGCGGCAAGCTGATACTTAGCTGAGCCATCCCAAAGATGGCTGCAATACTCCATGCAGGATCGGACTTGCGCTTTGTATAGGGTTAAAAGCTTTCCAGGCGTAAAGTATCGCTTCACACTAATGCATCTCAATATGGATTTAGCTGAAGCGATACGTGTCACATTTCTACAGGCTGACACTGAAGCATTTGTTTTTGTTTAGATATTTATGGTGCTGACTCTGTTTTGCCCTTGTCTTTGAAAGTAGCGCGTCAGTGACAGGAATGGTGCTTAGCCATAGCACGTGTTAAGTACATTTTTTACAGTTATAGTTGTGAGAACTACTGACACCCATACTCACGGTTGGCAGTGAGCACGATCTCGACGAGGGTCTCGTCGGTGACGTCAGACGCGGAGTTGATGAGTTGCAGCACGTTTGGAGAGCAGTAGTCGTGCCGGAACAGCAGGATCCGGTCCGATAACCGGTTTAGGCCATTGTCTGGTATCTGTGAAAGTGTTACCAGTTATAGACATAGAAGATCAAGTGGGAGCTTTGATTTTAAATTAGACTCACGCCTTTGTCCTATGGGGGTAGGCAGATACTGCAGAACGCCAGCTGCTATGATCAAACTCTTCACTCACGTTCATACGTCTCTTTAATGTCCATTTAATTTGTCAATTTGATGCCTTCCATTGCAGGAAGAAACTATTTCTTAGTTCAAAGGAAGAAGGAGGGAGAAAAATGTTTTCGCCAACCTTGTATTACACTGGATAGGTAAATGCAGGCAGCGGAAACAGAGTTTCATTGTTCAAGACGTGGATGGATGCACTGAAAAAAAAGGAAAGGAAAGGGAAAGGAAGGAATTGCGTTACTAAAAAATCTGTAATATCCTTGTTTTCCCTCCAAATCTGTGATATCCTTGTTTCCCTTCCAAACTATAATAATTAACTACGTTTTTTTCTGTTTGGTCAATGTGGGATACTGTGGCTTAGCTATATTGTACCTTAAACAACTTTTATTCCTGACAGCACCCTCAAAACTTACCTTTTCATGCACGAACTTGACAGCAAGGTCCTTGAGATGGGCTAGAGTGAGCAGATGCGCGGGCGCAGCCACCGCGTCCCGCACCACGCCCAGTTGGAACAGGAACGTCACGTCGTCCTCCATGCCGCCGCCTCACCTACAAATAAGACAAACACAATGCTGTTAGAATGGAACCAATTACAAGAGAGGGAGACAGAATGGAAGAATGTGAGGAGATTTCAGTATATTCTTCCCTCCTAGGAAATGAGATCCAATTTATATTTTTGTAACGAAATTCCTTAAAGCGATTCGCGGTAGGTGTGATTCGGGCGAAAATGTAAGGTCACGTAAGATTTTTGCATCATACCAGAGCGTATAAACCTTTATCTTTGAAATACAGCCCCTTTATTTAGGCAGCATATCACCATTTGTATTTCCCAATAGCTTTCAAGTTTCCTAAATTATGACAAAGCATAAATCGCGGCAAACTTCTCTAGAGAGGACGATTAAGGGTTCATAAGAAAGTTTATCACTTGTAGTTCAAAGAATGACGTGCAAACACGTAGAAAAACAAACAACTTTCATTATTATCAAGTATTTATCGTAGTAACGAAAATATTTATTGGGCGACCCTGACGTTGTGCACCCGCAACGACCTTGCGGGGAAATTGTGACATAGTTGCACTTCATAACTCTGATTGCGGTTAAGTGCACTTGTACTTATTACAAATTAAACAATTTATTGTAAGGGCAGGGGTTAATCTGTACAACTGTGCATCCGATTAGAATGGTAACCCGCCCCTACATAGTTAGGAAAGGCCTAAGCAGATGGTAAGTACCTAAACATGAGTGAAGGCTTCTCTGACTAAATGAGAGATCCTGGCATCTTGGCAGGCACACCAGAAATTGGTATACAATTGGAAGCTAAAATCATTCACAGAAATAAAAATCTCTCCACACACCTGTTCTAAAGGTGTACGAAATTACGTAGAGAAGTACAGGTAGCATGTTTGATGACTATTGTAGCAGAATCTGTAGTTAGTTTACTAAGCAAAGTCAGGTACCAACATATGGCTTGCCTTAAAAGGGTATTGACTGATGGTTAACTATTGGTAATGCCACTCTATTTACCCGACTGCAAAAGGAAGGTAATGTGTTTATCAGTCTATGTATGTATGTATGTATGTTTGTTCCTATGTGGCGTTCTAGAGACTAAACGCGTTGGCCGATTTTGATGATTCTTACGTCAATCGATTCCTCTTAACCCTGCGAGTGTCACTGGCTACATTAAAATTGAAAAAAAGAAAAATGGCGGATTTTGGGCGCCATTTTGTGGGGAACAAAATATTTTTTTTCTTCCAATTCCATCGTGTGGGGTATCAAAATAAAGGATTTTAAGAGGTGATTTCAAAAATACATAACATTTATATGTTAAAATGTACCTAAATCTAAAATAAAAATAACTAAAAAGTTATAAATAAAAAATGTTAATTCAAAAAATCAAAAAAAAAAAACCCGACTGCTTGAAAAGCGAACTAAAAAGACGTAAACAAGAAGAAAATCATGCTGTGCAGTCGGAGGATACATCTGGTTTTGGTCAGCCAGCTCGCGAATACGTATCCTCCGACTGCACAGCATCGTAATAGTGTAACCAGATCAACTATAGTTCATAATATATTCGGCTTCGTCTGCTAGTCTGCGTGGAATTTGAGATACTTTACTACTGATACTAACTATATGACCACAGATTACTTCATTGTCTGTCTATTTGTCAAGAACATTTTACTTTGGATTGCGTGGTGATATTTAGTTGAAATTAATATCAATTGCAGGCCTGCAATCCCTTGGAGCTGTGAAAAAATCAAACTTCTAAATCAACGCAATCAAAACATACGGCCGTATGTATATGCTGCATATTTCTGACACTGGGACAAGGGAATCAAAACTTATAGGAGTTTTCCCGTTGACCTAGAATCATATTTGGCAAGGGTCTGGACCAAATTTTTAACATAATCGCACAACGGAAAATGTGTCACACTGGAAAATAAATGTAGCACAATATAATTATTAGGGTGTGTGTCAATAGTTGTAAGATTTTAGATGGGTAAGTGGTTGTTTAATGCATGCCGTGGCAGCCTTTAATTAAGGCTACACTATACAATGTAATAATATGAGTGCTTCAACATGTATTTTTTGGTGTATGCTTTGTTGGTTGTTCTTAATTAAATAAATAAATAAACAAATAAATTCTATTTACCTACGTAAAATCTTACAACTATTTACACATACCCTAATAATTATATTGTGCTACATTTATTTTCCAGTGTGACACATTTTCCGTTGTGCGATTACGTCAATAATTTGGTCCTGACCCAAGAAGCAGTCGTTGTAGGACGGTATATCTAACTGAACACAGAGTTTCTGGCTCTTGTTTTATTGAAAATATTTCGCATCAGAAGATTTGCAACCAGCATGTTTACTCTAAGCTCTATCATACTCGTGCGAGTATAAACATCATGTTATTAGTTTCTAATGAGCCCGTTAATGGCTTCTATTAGAGAGGGGTTACGCCAAAGGTACCTAAAACCATGCACCCTGATTGGTCATCACCTTATTATATAACAATATATAGCTCCAATGTGAAAAGGTTAAATAGCAGTAAAGATTACTGGTGTTATCGGATACCTTTGCTCTTGCCTATTCGGTAAATTACGTTCACTCTCATTAATGGTGACACGTTTTATAATAGCCTCCACGAGTGCCGATACTTAGTACGTATGTTTGTTAATTGCATGTTTGTTGCTTTGCTTTTTGTGAAGTCAGCCTTGTTACCTACTGCTTAGATAGATTTTAAAGGTCAGGATATTTTATTTTACATATTACCTGAATGGGATGAAGCTGGATAGACACTTATGAAACTTCAAAAACTATATAAATAATCTATACTAATATTATTCATTATAAAAAAATCAATCAATTATAAAAAAAACTTTTTGCAAAAAAATACTACCGACTTCCAAATACAAAACTACAAAGTGAAAAATAACTTAATTTTTTGAAGTCGGTGTCTTTCGTAGGTACCAATTTTTTTGCGTTATGGACATAACCGGTGAAATGAGAGATCTGCGTACCCCTTAAGAGCGTACCGGCGTGATGTTATGTTATGAAATGGTATAAACAATAAACAAACATACGATTGCAGCAATCCCGAGAAATTTGCCGTTATTTATTGAAGAGTTATGTTGTATATCTCAGAAGTTCTTAATCAGATCTTCACCAAATTAAAATGGAACTAATTTCGGAACATACTTTTCCAAACAAAAAAAGATTTTTCAAAATCGGTCCACAATTGACGGAGATATCGGTGAACATAAAAAAAAAACAAACATAATGTCGAACATAGAACCTCCTCCTTTTTGGGAAGTCGGTTAAAAATAGACATTAAATATTATGATATGCTGCAGACGGGGACAAACGTTAGGCAGGTGAAAACTGATGTGTTGACAAAGGGCGAAGAATTGAATCCTGAAAATGGCATAGTATTCTTAGGCTCAACTTTGGATGCTAAGCTTCAGTGAAGCCCACATATAGATAAATTGTCAAAAAAGCTAAGCTCCGCAGCATATGCTGCTAGAAAAGTTCGTAATTTAACTGACATAGAGACAGCCCGTTTAGTGTACTTTAGCTATTTTCATAGTGTAATGTCGTACGGTATTCTGTTGTGGGGAAATGCCGCCGACATCCAGACTATCTTTGTTTTGCAGAAAAGAGCTGTTCGATCAATTTATAAATTAAGCCCGAGACACTCTCTCAGAGAGAAATTTAAGGCGATTAATGTAATGACTGTGCCTTCTCAGTATATTTATGAAAATATTTTGTATGTCCATAAAAATATAAAATTGTTTAAAAAATACTGTGATCTGTAGTACCTACAACAAGGCTCAAGAAAATAAGTGGCCCGTTTAGATGTCAATGTATACGCTTTTATAATAAGCTTCCAAGCTGCGTACAAGATCTAAGCCTTAATAAATTCAAATCATTCATTAAATGTAAGTTGTGCCAGCTTTATACCGTTAAACGACCGGTATACGTTGAGGACAAAAAGGGTTGGCACTGAGCTGCTCCAATTATTTACTTTTAAAGTATTATATTATTTTATTTTAATAACTGTGAAGACTATGTGGATCATTCTTTTTTTTTTGTTTGTTATTAATTTTAATTTATCTCAGTTAATTTTTAATCATGGTCTGTCTGGCAGTTTGAGTAGTTTATGCGGTCTACCCGAATGTCCTTTCTTTGGTATTGTTCGTCGTATCGTTGAGCTCCTTAAATTCTGAGTTCAGCTTCACGGTTATTAACAAATGCGTACACTGACTGGACAGGTCCACTCAATCTGGCTGGTTCTTTCCTCAAAAGACTATTTCAGACATCAATCTACATTGTCTTCACATGATCTAACCAAGATTTTTATCTAGACTTTAAAAGAGACTGTGACTTCTGAGTTTGTTTCGGCCTTTCTTCTCAGGGTAGTCAGACAGGAAATGCCGGCCTCATCTAATTTAAAAATATGATTGCCATGTAAAAGTGTTTGTACAAACCAACTTACAGAAATAAAATCATTTACACAAAAACTAAAAAAAAAGCCTACCTACCAAAACTTCATTGTAATGTAATTTTATTTTAAGTTGTAATGTTGTTTTAAGTAAATCCTTCTAGTATTATATTATTGTACCTGTGTGTTTGTGTATTTGTATATTTGTGTATCTGTCTGTGGCATCATAGCTCCTAAAAGGATGAACCGATTTTGATAGCTTTTTGGTTGAATGGTGACATAATAACGATTTCGATAGATTGTTGATCGAAGCGTGTCTATTACTAAATAAATTATGTAGGTTAAAAAGTATGAAACATAAAAAAAAATTGTGTGTTTTGGAAATTTTTAATTTTTACTTTATATAAATAAGCTAACTACGCCAAGCTTGAAAGCATTCCTTCTTTTCAAAAAGTGTTTTGACAAATGCTGATATTGCTTAAGATAACTCTTTGGCAAACACTCCGTGTATACAGCATACGTCATTCGTAAATGTTTTGCGTGACCGTGCCCCCAGCCCCCCACCCATCTATTAAGGAGACAGTATTTTCCGTGCCGATAGGACATACACGTGGCACTTTTCAGCCATGAACTTGACTCGCAGTTACTAAGAGATTAAATAACAAGTTACTAACGACGGCTCGTATGTCGTAATGGATTTAGCGTTGACGTAGGTGAACTTGGATATTTGGTTACATATTAATAAAATTAAACGAGCAATTTTTGCATGTATGTAACTAGCTGACCTCCGCGGCTTCGCTCCTTTCAACTGGCTAACTATCTACCTACCCTACAAACAAACAAACAAACTCTTCAGCTTTATAATATTAGTATAGATCACCACACCACTTTACTTTTATTGTTCTTTAATTTATTTTTTTAACTGCTCCTAATTTATGTATAATTTAATATAATATAATGTTTATAAGCAGGATTGAATTCGTAAGCTTTTAAATGTATAACGGAAGAGCACTGTTGTCTGGGATTAAGTTATCTAGTTCAGACTCAGACGTCTAGTGGAATTTTGTTTAGCTTAAGATCATAAAAATTGTTGCACATTCTATGTACCTTAATTAATTGAATTGAATAAATAAATTATATTAAATTATAAACTATAGATGTTGATAAAACTCCTTCGCAAATGAATAAATTTGACAAACATAAAAAAGATTATATAAATAAATAAATGAAATAAGCCTTTATTGCTGTAACTTAACACATGCATATAATCTATATATATAAAAGAAAGTCGTGTTAGTTACACTATTTATAACTCAAGAACGGCTTTACCGATATGGCTGAAAATTGGTGAGGAGGTAGCTTAGAGCCAGGAGACGGACATAGGGTAGGTTAGGGTAGGGTAGGGTAGGGTAGGTAGGGTAGGGTAGGGTAGGGTAGGTTAGGTAGGGTTGGGTAGGTAGGGTAGGTAGGGTAGGGTAGGGTAGGGTAGGTGAATGTTTGGTGTTTTTATGGCAGAATAAAGTTTGCCGGGTCAGCTAGTAGCATATAAAAGTATAACAATTAAATAATCTATATATTACGTGATATTATAAGTAGGTACTCGTATATATATTTTTATTTAATTATATCGGCAACTGGTTTTTCTTTTACAGCTTGCCCTTCGACAAATGCCTCCTCTAAAGCTTTCCACTTTGTTCTGTCCTTTGCAGTGCGTATCCATTCTGGACCAGCTATCTTTTTTATGTCGTCTTCCCAACATTTGCTTTGTCTACCTTTGCTCCTTTTACTTTCTCGCATGTACCACTCTGTCACAATTCTCGTCCACTTATCATTTCCTTCCCTTAGCTCGTGCCCTGTCCATCTCCATTTCAGGCGTTTATAGATGGTATGTATGTTTTAAAGTTTAGTTTTGCTCTTTATATTTTTTAATTTCACTTTGTCTCTTCTTTTAACTCCGATTACACTTCTTTCAATACCGTTTTGTCATACTTGGATTTGTTTAACTTGTTGCTCCGTTAGTGCCCATGTTTGACATCCATACGACAGACATGGAAGGATACACGTGTTATATATTTTCTTTTTTCTTTGATAGGCATGTCTTTGTCCTTCATGACTTCGCTCAGAGACCAAAATCGTTTCCAAGTATTTGTTATCCTTCTATCTATTTCTTTTTTTATTGTGTTTTCTGTAGATATTAGTTGACCTAAATATACGTATACAGTGACATACTCTATTTGACCTCCATTTACTTTGATGTCTCTTTTGGATGAATTTGTCATTACCTTCGTTTTCGATGCTTTCGTTGATAGGCCACATTGGCGCTCTCATCTGATAGTTGTTGCAGCATATCTTCCAAATTATGCGGGTTTTCAGAAAACAGGATGATATCATCTGCAAAACGTAGGTGGTTAAGTTTGTCACCATTAATGTTAAGTCCATTTCTTCTCCATTCCAGGTTTCTAAAGATCATTTCTAGAACCGTAGAGAATAGCTTCGGTGAAATGAGGTCGCCTTGTCTGACACCTCTTTCGATAGGAAATTCTTCTCCTGTTCTTTCAAGCTTAACTTGGGCTGTACTCTTTGAGTAGATGTTCTTAAGTATTCGGATGTATTTGGCCTCAACTCCCTGACTTTCTAGTGCTCTCCAGATGCTATTATGGTCCAAGAAATCAAAAGCTTTATTAAAATCCACGAATCCTAAGTAGTAGGTTTTGTTGTATTCCTTATACTTTTGAAGCACCTGTCTTAGTACGTGCATATGGTCTATCGTTGAAAACTTACTTCTTACTTACTTTGAAAAGATTATAGTGAGTTTTAAAAGATAGACAAATGCTGTCGCGGACTTTTTTTTAGAACATTTAAAGAGGAACAATTCCATCATACATGATATTTGCGTTACTTAAACCGTTCACGCAGCGCACGCAACGGAAGCTCTCAAAAGGAAATAATTTTGCCCGTTTTTTGGCAATATTTTTCATTAATGCTCCGCTCCAATTGGTCGCAGCGTGATGTTATATAAATCGACAAATGGACTATAACGGAAACAGATAATATAATAGTAGCATACAGATACCTCATCCCATACAAAGAAACCTCCTCTATGAGAGGAGGTCTGTATCCCAGCAACTTTAAAAGGCTGATGATGATGATGATGATACAAAGAAACCGTGCCGACATAACTAGCGTTTTTCGTCTGATTAAACCGTTTATTTTTTGAGTTCCACGGCGATAGATAGATGGTGTTAGCAGCAACTTGCAAGTAAAATGGTTTACTCGGTTCGTGTTTTTTTTTCTTTAAATACAGTTACTTTGAAGGTTTGTTTTATGGTATTTTTTACACGTTTTTATAGTTTCTTTGCACCAAAATGTGTTAAAATGCAAATTTAAACAATCGAGTGGAATGCCTTAGAAATTTAAAACCACGCCGTCTATTGACATCAATTTTAAATGATCCGTTCAAATAATCTTTGAAATGTGAATTAAGAGCCCAATATTTCATAATTTTGTACTTAGGAGAATTGATTAAACAAGAACATACAATTTGTATGTACAATTTCAGAAAATGTTAATTTTTCACACATTCATTATCAGATCAATGCATATCGCGCCATCTAGTGAGATTTATTTGAACCAAATTTTCTTTCTTAGCGCCGAGACCCCGTGTCCTAACGTTTACAAAAATGGCTGGCGCTAACAACATTCTTACTTCAAAACTATTTTGTCAGTGATAAATATAATGTTAGAGACTATTTTGGTCTTACAAGCTTTATATTATCTTGCTTACTTACATACTTTTGTCCGGCAACTTGTTCTCGATTTTAAAACACTTCCTGGCATCCGATTAAACTGTAACTTGGCGAACTTATGTAGCTTTGAAAACATTGAAGTCATATGGTACTATAGAATTGGTCTCATGATGGAGCCGGAAGATGGATAGGCAAGATGGCACCATCGTTGTTTTGGGATGTTTTCTGAGACAAATACATTATTTTTCTGCATGCCTTAAAACTAGTTAACTTTAAATAATTAATTATGTATGTCAAACATGGGCGCTGTCAGAAAAACTAATAAACAAAGTAAATGTGTGTCAAAACGGAATAGATAGGACTGTAGTTGGTGTAAAAAGAAGAGATAAAGTAAGATTAGACGAAATAAAAAACACAACAAAATTTAAAAATGTAAAACAGGTATGCAGGACTCTAAAATGGAGATGGACAGGACACATGTTAAGAGGAAAATCAGATAAATGGACAAAATGAATAAATGAATGGTACCCTCGGGACAGAAAGAGAAACAGAGGCCGACAAACAAAGTAGTGGGCAGATGAACTTAAGCGAGTGGCCGGTCCAGAATGGATGAGAATCGCTAAAGATAGAGAGAAGTGGAGCTCTTGAGGAGGCCTTTGTCGAAGGACAAGCTGTGGAAAGTAACACCGATCATCATTGATTAATCTAAGTTGAAACAGCAATAAAGGCGCAAATAATAATTATTATCTTACTAACAATCTCTATTTGTTTAATTTATCCGCACTCGGTTTAGCTTGTCTTTCGACTTTGGCCACCTCGATTTTTTTTCTTTCATGCGTTTTGTCTTGATTCTAGTCTAGGTCAGAGGTGACAGAGACAAAGTCGACGATGAAGTGAGCTTACCCAGAAGAAGCCTGTTCACTCTAACTTTGAAGAGATTCGGGTTGTATGCGTTCGGAAACACAGACGCAGGCAGTGAGTTCCACTATTTTGCTGTGCGCATTATGAAGGATGTTTGGAAACGCTTGGTGCGAATTGGTGGAATGGCAACTAGGTGAGGATGGTAACTTGCAGTGCGTCTAGATGTCCGATGTTAGAAGGGGGGCAGTGGGATGAGGTCGTGGCGTTCATGAGCACACTTGCCAAAGTACAGTCTGTAGAAGACCGACAAGCAGGCAACCTTACGGCGATGAGCCAAGCTGTGAAGCTTGGCATCCACCGCTTTGACGTCGCCAATTAGTATCTTAGCTCTGTGTTCCACCGAGTCAAGCGCGGCAAGCTGATATTTAGCTGAGCCATCCCAGAGGTGGCTGCAATACTCCATGCAGGATCGGACTTGCGCCTTGTAAAGGGTTAATAGCTGTCCAGGCATAAAGTATCGCTTCACTCTGTTTAGGACGCCCAGTTTCTGATTTAATTTTATCCAGTTTTATTCTATCTTTTCTTTTAATCCCAATGATGTTGCTTTCGATGCTATTCTGACAAAAAATTATTCTATCTTCTTCTTTTTTGTTTCGATGGTACATTTGATCAAACTATTTGAGCCCAGTAGGTAGCCACGTTTATTGTAGCGTCAGATGCATTATACAGGTCATCTAAGGTGCAAGTGAATGGACAGTTGGGACACTCCAGCAAGTGGGGCATGGTCTGTACAGGAGCACCGCACTCGCACCCAGCGTGCAATGGACCAATAATCCCCCATTTTGGCAAATTAAATTTGCAGCGGCCTACCTGGGTGCGCAACCGATTCAGTGCCTTCCACACGGGCCACTGCAGTTCATGACCGAGGGGAAGATGCTCCCTGGGCTTAATGAAGTCACGAGGTGGTGGGTACTTCTCTAACCACAGTTTGCTCCTCTCCGTAGACGGCCTATCCTGGATCGCCCGTGTGGTTCGCAGGAAGCTCTTTCGACTTTTTAGTCTACCCCGAGTTGTTAGGTGGTCGTATAGTGGATGTCGGGAATCGGATTCCTGGTTCTTCTTTTCCATCGCGCATGCGACATCCCTACGTACAGTAGGAGGTGCTATACCTGCTAGTGGGTAGAGCTTGTTTAGTGGAGTGGGTTTTAAGCATCCCGATATTATCCGACACGTCTCATTTAGGGGGGGGGGGTTTCTATGTGTAAGTTGTTTATTTAAGAGCAGTTGTTTTTTAATTTAATAGGTACTTATTAAAAACAAGTAAAATTTCAAAATTTAAAAAACCCCTCGACACATTTATCTTGCGAAAACGTCCCGATTCAAACAGTAAAACGCCCATAACTTTCGAACGGCTGAACCAATTTTATTCAAACAAAGCTAAGAACACTCTCGACAAAATCACCTTTAAAACAAAAAAAAAAAAACTAAATCAAAATCGGTTCTTCCGTTTAGGAGCTATGATGCCACAGAGATACACAGCGACACACGTCAAACTTATAACACCCCTCTTTTTCCGTCGGGGGTTAAAAAGTCAGGACATGTCAAGCAAACGGCGGTGACGGAGCAACAGAAAACAATAATGAGCAAAAGATAATATTGCGCAACTTGATTGATAATCTGTTTGTCCTCTCGGCTATATTTAGCAGCCGAGTCCACGAGGCGCATGTCTCGGCTGATAGCTGACGCCAACGCTAACCGTGAAACACACTGACCCAGCCCTGCGGGATCACGGAGCCAATAGAGATGTTACTTCAACAATTATGGTATTACTAGCTTCTGCCCGCGGCTTCGGCCGCGTGAAAAGTTTTTTCTAATCCCAAGGGAACGTTTGCCGATGTGCTATTCCAGACTAGAATCTATCTCTGTGCCAATTTCATCCAGACCCGTTCTGGCGTGATTGAGTAACAAACATAAAACCATCCAAACTTTCGCATTTATAATATTAGTAAAATTAGCAGAGATAAGGTACGATGCATTGTTGCAGGACATTATCGCAACAGTATTGCAGAAGTACCGGAAGCAAACCCCAAGTATTGTTCTCGCCAAACTTCTTGGTCGCCCTGAAGTTGGCTACAATGGCTGCGCAGTAGAAAAACTCAGACAAAAAAAAAAAAAACAGCTTGCTTAAAAAGCGAACTAAAAAGACGTAAACAAGAAGAAAATCATGCAGTGCAGTCGGAGGATACATATTCGCGAGCTGGTTTTTAATTAGGTACATTTAAACATATAAGTGTACATAACATATATATTTTTGAAATCACCTTTTAAAACCCTTTACTATTGATACCCCACACGATGGGTTTGGAAGAAGAAAAAAAAATCCCCCACAAAATGGCGCCCAAAATCCGCAATTTTTTCTTTTCCAATTTTATGTAGCCAATGACACTCGCAGGGTTAAGACGAATCGATTGACGTAAGAATCATCAAAATCGGCCAACGCTTTTGGTCTCTAGAAAGCCACATAGGAACAAACATACATACATACTTACATACATAGACTGATAAACACATTACCCTCCTTCGGCAGTCAGGTAAAAACAGCACCATTTCGTGCCTCGCGCATCCGGTAAACCAACCTCAGGGCGGCCAATAATTTTGGCGAGGGGTATATGTTGGGAAAAAGCTAGGCAGATGTTTCTTTTTACGGCAGGACCCGGCAATCCTCATGGACGCCCGAGCTAGCATACGAGCCAGCTCTGCTGTGTCGGACTCACCTAGGGCCTACCGATTAAGAAAACCGGCTAACTGCGATTCGGACTCGCGCACCGAGGGTTCCGTACAAACCTCAGCTTAAAGTTATTATAGACCTGAGTATTTGATATGAATTGCAATTTAATACCTCTGCGCGTTCATAAGGAAAGGAGTAGTAAGTTTATAATTATTAAAATTATTTTTATTGTATGATTTAACTAAAAATGTACGGTTTTCGCAGTTTTTCCTTTATCTGTGCTATAAGACGTTGCTTCGTACCAAATTTCAAGATTCTGAGTGTGTGTAAAAGTATCCTGTAGGTTTTGATTCCATTGCGAGTGTCGAAAATTTGCGGCAATCTGCGGCATAAACGGCATAAATGTTTTTTTCACTGCTTTAAGGGATTGTAGATCTGAGTATTTGATATAAATTTCAGCTTCATACCTCCACGCGTTCCTAAGAAAAAGGTTCTTGACAGACAGATAGACGGACGGACAACAAAGTGATCCTATAAGGGTTCCATTTTTCCTTTCGAGGTACGGAACCCTAAAAACCACTCTTACTCATCTTACAATTTTATTTATCCGCAGACACAGACAAACTGAATTTTAAAGCAGTTATCCTCAACCGATTAAGATGACATTTTGGAAACACGTTTGGTTATGGATGACAATGCAGGGTAGCCTTCCGTAAAGACAGGCATAACGACAGCTACGAAGCTTGTTAAAGAAGCTTTTTTTATTTGGAAAGAAATATTATTTTTATTACAAGGTTAGCTGTGGCGATTACATCAGAGCTAAAATACAGTTGAGCTCCTATTGCACATTTGAACTTAATTGAATGCTTAGGTCTACGAGAGCCCATCATATTTGTATGTATTTTACATTTGTTTGCTCGACTTGTATACATTTTAAACATATACTCTTTTTTTCACACGTCGCTTCTTTAAATTACTATACTCCTATATTTATTTATTATAGTTCTATATATGTATCTATATTTATTTACTATACAAGATGTTGGTTCGGGTTTTGTTGGGTTGGGCATCGTGAATTTGATTGGGAAATTGTTAGGTGTTATTTAGGTTGGGTCAGCAGACCAGGGACTTCGCTAGCCTCCCCTACAACTGCGTCTCTATGCCGCCTGCCCGTCTTCAAGTTTTAATCGATGACCGTTTTCGTCGGCGCAACCATCGCTCTGTGCAAATCGGCCCGAGACGTCATCGGAGTCGTCGGAATAATATACGCAACTGATTGTACCGCCACTACCGCGTAGTGCTGTCATGGATATTACAGATGCAGATACAGTGTTGCAGAAAAAAAAAGCTCCCTAAAATTTGGGGAGACAAGTAAGCCGGTGCAGACTGGTTACGGAGGCAGAAAATCAGGTCTAGTGGCCCGCGCAACATAAAAAAATAGTTGTCCGATCTGATGTCCTGCAGTGGATTGCGAAATTCGTCCTGACTTGTTGATCATGGCCAAGTGGACACATTTGAAGGTACGATAAGATTATGTTATGCTTTTTCTATTGTTAAATAGAAGCAGACACTAGACGCCTCACGGTTTCACCGATGTTGTTCGCTTCCCCGTGGTAATACAGGGATAAAAAAGTATACTATAATACTATGTCGCCCGGGGATAGTGTAGCTTCACAACGGTGAAAGAATTTTTGAAATCGGTACTGTAGTTTTTAAGTTTATTCGTTACATACTAAAATATAAATCTTTCCTCTTTATAATATAACTAGCTGACCCTCGGGGCTTCGCTCCCGTCAATTGCCTACCTACCCTGGCTACCCTGCCTACCTTGCCTATCCTGCCTACCATGCCTACCCTGCCTACCATGCCTGCCCTGCCCCTACCCTGCCTACCCAGCCTACCCTGCCTACCCTACCTACCCTGCCCCTACCCTGGCTACCCTGCCTACCCTGACTTTCCTGCCTACCCTGCCTACCCTGCCTATCCTGCCTACCCAGCCTACCCTGCCTACCCTATCTATCCTGCCTACCCTGCCTTTCCTGCCTACCCTGCCTACTCTGCTTACCCGGCCTACCCTGCCTTTCCTGACTTTCCTGCCTACCCTGCCTACTCTGCTTACCATGCCTACCCTGCCTACCCTGCCTACTCTGCTTACCATGCCTACCCTGCCTACCCTGCCTACTCTGCTTACCCTGCCTACTCTGCTTACCCTGCCTACCCTGCCTACTCTGCCTACCCAGCCTACTCTGCCTACTCTGCCTAACCTGCCTATCCTACCTACCCTACCTACTAATTTGTATCTATCATCAATAGTTTTCTCTGCGCACGCCAAATAATGTATTTTACTGACAACATTTTGCTACCTTGGGTTACATTATTGCAATTTTCATAAGGATCTCTATTTTTTTTTAAATATTTTATAGCCTATGACACTCAGGAATAATGTAGCTTTCTACCGGTGCAAGAATTTTCAAAATCGGTTCAGTAGATCCAGAGATTACCCCTTACAACGTCACAAACTCACAAACTCACAAACTTTACCTCTTTATAATATTAGTATAGACTAGTTGATCCCCGAGGCTTCGCTCCCGTCAACTGGCTACTTACCTACCCTGCCTACCTACCTACTATGTTTTGTCTATCATCAATAGTTTTCTCAGCGCACGCCAAAGAATGAATTTTATAGGCAACATTTTGCTACCTTGGGTTACATTATTGCAATTTTCATAAGGATCTCAATTTTTTTTGAAAATATATTATTGCCTATGACACTCAGGAATATCGTAGGTTTCTACTGGTGAAAGAATTTTTAAAATCGGTTCAGTAGATGTAGAGATTACCCCTTACAACGTCACAAACTCATAAACTTTACCTCTTTATAATATTAGTATAGATATATACCATCCAATTCGGGCATGCATAAATTGCATTTATGAAAACATATTCTGCGTGGTTCTTAAATTGAACGTTGATCATGCCTTAGCAGGTCTGTTGGGACAGCAAGACCTTTTCAACAAAAGCTGCTTGCTAAAAATCTCCAACAGCGCTTTCAGGCTTTACTTTTACGAAGCAAATTTCTCCGTCACCACGCTTACGTTTTCGTGTCAAAGTTGCCTTCGGCTGATGCTGTAGATGTGTGGCTGTCTAATACTGTAGCTTATCCCTATTAGCAACTTCATCAAACCGATAGGGCACATGCGATAACTTGTCGGAGTCAGTAGCTCGTGCATCCTTCAAGTAGTTGTTATGATCCGAGATTTTCCATACACGTGCCAGATAACTATTTGTTTAAGCTATTAGCAAGATTCGTCTGTTTTTGTCTAGATATCTGCTGAGCGTGTGTACGCCATTAAATGTGATGTGTCTACACACGTAATGAGTTTTGAAAGTAATTGTATCGGTTGAATATATAAATGATAAGATCGTTGATATCCTTTTTAACCCCCGCCGGAAAAAGAGGGGTGTTATAAGTTTCACGTGTGCTGCTGTGTATCCGTGTGTCTGTCTATGGCATCATAGCGCCTAAACGGATAAACCGATTTTGATTTTGATTTTTTTCTTTGAAAGGTGATTTTGTCGAGAGAGTTCTTAGCTATGTTTGAATAAAATCGGTTCAGCCGTTCAAAAGTTATGGGCGTTTTACTGTTTGAATCGGGGTGTTTTCGCAAGATATTGAGTCATAATTACGTGTTCAATAGATTGCCGATCGAAGCGTATCTACTATGTACTAGATAAATTATGTAGCATGAAATAAAAAATTGCCGGGGGTTTTTTAAATTTTGAAATTTTACTTGTTTCTTAAGATATTTTTCCCAGTGGACCTACAGGAGGAGTTAAAGTTACACTTTTTAAAACAAACAGTGAAATAGGAACTTGTATGTAGTTTATTAATGTGACCCACTTGATAGGCAGTTTTCCAACACTGCCCTGATGCGTGGCTAAGCAATGAACCAAGGGTTAAGGGTGATCCAAAAATAACTTAGGTTGCAACACCTTCCTAGTTGGTGCGATCGTATATTTGTTTTTATTCAATAGTAGAAAATGTTAGTTAAAGGAAGGGATGGAAAAACTAATTGTGACCTATTAGGGAAAACGGAACCATTATAAGATCACTTACAGAGTTCCAGATTTATTCAACGAAGGAGTTTGAATTTTGGCACTAAGTTCTCGGAGACGTGTAAACAAATCGTCACTCGAAATTAAAAAAAAACAAATCCGGTTTAATCTAACATTATAGACTCCAATTTCAGATTTAAGAGTTTGAAGTTAAATATTTGTCAAACTCTACTTTCCCCTAAAAACCTGTCAAAATTTAACATTAAAATTAAAGTTCGTGAAAAAGTTCCCCTAGTCAACGGCACGAACTATTTTGTGCGCGGGGTTGCGCAAATGCATGCTGTCTCATCCGACACCACATACGAAAGAGATTGATGCTGTGATGAGCAGTAAGAAGCTAGTTCTCGTACGAATTAGCACTTTTGCAATTTTAGCGAAATGGATGATTATTTAGGACGAAAACGAGCGCGCGAAATTTTATGAACAGACCTTTGGGAGTCCAGATATCATGAAAAAACTACTAAATGTATATTTTTAAAATAAAATTATTTGCATGGTTGAATTACTAATCTATCCCTGTATGGTGGCCGTTTTGCATTTTTACTTCTTCTTATGGTATTTATTTCCGCCCAAATATGCGTTAAAATTTGTGTTAAAATATGGAACTTTCGACGCTCATAACTTTCAATTTTTTTTTTGTATTTTTTTCGTTTTCCATACAGGCCTAGATAATGATGAGACAAATTGATATCATTTTTATTTTGGACGTACTCCGTCAAACAGTGGAGTAATCGTCAGACTAAGTTTGCATGGAAGAATTTTCGACTAGTGTAACCTTAAGTATGGTTTGACGCGTTCTTAAGTCGAAATATTCAATTCAGAAACACGCCGTTAACATGCAGATTTATCAATTGGAAAGCTTAAGCTGTAGCAGCTTAGCATCTGCTTATTAGTCTACTATATAAAAATAAGTGGGGTTTTCCTTCCTGACGCTATAACTCCAGAACGCACGAACCGATTTCCACGGTTTTGCATTCGTTGGAAAGGTCTCGGGCTCCGTGAGGTTTATAGGGTAGGTAGGGTAGGGTAGGGTAGGGTAGGGTAGATAGGGTAGGTAGGGTAGATAGGGTAGGTAGGGTAGGGT
Organism: Orthosia cruda; assembly: GCA_964057195.1. Lineage (NCBI taxonomy): Eukaryota > Metazoa > Arthropoda > Insecta > Lepidoptera > Noctuidae > Orthosia > Orthosia cruda. The sequence continues at coordinate 21,136,284 of OZ059848.1, read as the reverse complement.
AGGGTAGGTAGGTAGGGTAGGGTAGGTAGGTAGGTAGGGTAGGGTGGGTAGGGTGGGTAGGGTATGGTAGGTAGGGTAGGGTAGGTAGGGTAGGGTGGCGTAGGTAGGGTAGGGTAGGTAGTGTAGGGTAGGTACGGTAGGGTAGGGTAGGTAGGGTAGGTAGGGTAGGGTAGGTAGGGTAGGGTAGGGTAGGTTGGGTAGGGTAGGTAGTGTAGGGTAGGTAGGGTAGCGTAGGTTGGGTAGGGTATGTAGGGAAGGGTAGGGTAGGTAGAGTAGGGTAGGTAGGGTAGGGTAGGTAGAGTTGGGTAGATAGTGTTAGGTAGGGTAGATGAATGTTTGGTGTTTTTATGGCAAAACAAAGTTTGCCGGGTCAGCTAGTTTCTTATATTAAAGCTAACGAGATAATCCTATTATTGTTTAGTTGCGCTCCAAGGCAACTCGCAAATAAAACATAAACATAACAAATGTCCTCACAACTTATTGGCACGTGCGTTACATAAGATCGGCCATTGTTTTTGCAGTTCGTCAGATAAATCTGTTGTTCAGTCGTTACGCAAGATCTGTCTGAGCATAACACGTGTTTGTGGGTAGGCACATATAATGTATGTGCGGGTAGCCGAAGCAACACGCCTGCGGAGCTTCCACGTGTATGTATAGGTAAATACCTACTGGTTCCGTGCAACGATTTCAGTTAGGTGCACTAACTTCTGAGAATGACTTAATCTTTGGCTAAGTTTCTTTAGGTTTTATCCAGCATTGTGGCTGCTTTTTAGGGTTCCGTACCCAAAGGGTAAAAACGGGACCCTATTACTAAGACTCCGCGGTTCGTCTGTCTAACACCAGGCTGTATCTCGTGAACCGTGATAGCTAGACAGTTGAAATTTTCACATGATGTATTTCTGTTGCCGCTATAACAACAAATACTAAAAACAGAATAAAATAACCAAACAACAAACGTGATTTTTTTGCGGTAATGGTACGGAACCCTTCGTGCGCGAGTCCGACTCGCACTTGGCCGTTTTTTTTATATCTACTTATGCTTCATATGGAGTGCTATAATTAACCTTTTTTAACTTTGAAAAATGCAAGTCACATTATGCATATTTTTACCTACATATAGTCAGACGTTGATCGACGATGATTTATAATTTGAGATTGAATAAAAAATAAGTTTCGTTGCAAAAGTTTAGGCAATGAAAAACCTACGGCAATGAGTCATATCGTAAGTAGCTGATAAGAGACTGATAAGAGAAAGATGAACTTCGTCGTTACGGCGTTACCCCGTAACGACGAAGTACGTACGACGTACTGATTCCAACATGGTAATTTCTTTTTACCCGACTGCCGAAGGAGGGTAATGTGTTTATCAGTCTATGTATGTATGTTTGTTCCTATGTGGCGTTCCAGAGACCAAACGCGTTGGCCGATTTTGATGATTCGTACGTCAATCGATGCGTCTTAACCCTGCGAGTGTCACTGGCTACATTAAAATTGAAAAATGGCGGCGTTTGGGCGCCATATTGTGGGGGCCCAATTTTGTTTTCCCATCCAGTCCCATCGTGTGGGGTATCAAATTAAAGGGGTTTAAGAGGCGATTTCAAAAATATAAAACACTTATATGTTTAAATGTACCTTATTCGAATAAAATGTTAACTCTTTCTTCTTTCTTTTCGTGTGAGGTATGGCCACCTCTGGTGTCAGAGTTAATTAAGCCGCCTCTGGGAATCCCCACAGGCCTCTGACTTGGCTATTTCAGACTTACATTATAACTCTATAAGTCCAGGTTTCCTCACGATGTTTTCCTTCACCGTTGCCTGTGATGTCCAAGATTAACTTAGAAAGTACATATGAATTTGAAAAATTCACATTGGTACTTGCCCGGATTCGAACCTACGACCTCAAGCACGACAGGCGAGGTCTTAGCCACTGGGCCACCACGACACTTAAAAAATGTTAACTAAAAAGTGTTAAATAAAAAAAATAATTAAAAAAAACAAAAAAAGCAGTCGGGCTGCTTAAAAATTGAACTAAAAAGACGTAAACAAGAAAAAAATCATGCTGTGCAGTCGGAGGATACATCTGGTTTTGGTCAGCCAGCTCGCGAATATGTACTTTTTAGTTCGCTTTTTAAGCAGTCGGGTGTTTTGATTTTTTGTTTTTTTTTTTTTAAATTGGTTTATATGTTTTACTAATCTCCTTCCAACAAAATCATGGAAAAAACTTTTTCGCAAAAAAATACTACCGACTTCCAAATAAAAAACTACAAAGTGAAAATAACTTTATTTTTGGATGTCTTTCGTAGGTACCAATTTTTTGCGTTATGAACACCGACTTCCAAAAATAAAGTTATTTATAGTTTTTTATTTGGAAGTCGGTAGCATTTTTTTGCAAAAAAGTTTTTTATTTTTCACTTTTTAGTTGTACCTACCTAATAGGCAAGTTTTTTAGTAAGGTAACTATAATGCCGATTGATAGCATGCATCTCCTCGTAAAGTGTTCATTAATTAATGTTTGTACTAACACTAATGGATAGACAATTAAATAACGAACATATTGTAAGTTTATCTTTTTTCAAAAGACCAAAATTCGATTTTATAAAGATTTTATTGTAAAATCTGGCCGTAACTCATGCGCCACCAGTGTGCCGCTAGGGCACTAGGAATGTTCACGGCGGTGTTTTGGTCAGGGTACGGCCTTAAGTTAATTTCTATTAATAATGAATAGGTACTCAATCCTTTGGTAAGCAAAAGCTCAGTAACAGTCAGTAACTTAGTAGCTTCATAACAATCAGCGTGATTATACAAATATTGAGTTGTAGTTACACAATATCTATTAATCACGCTGGCGCCACGCTTATTGTTTAAGTCAATACTGCACTAAAGATAGTGCACCACAAGGTCGTAGTAGGTACAAGGTACAACAGTAATTTAGTAACTCATTAACTGTGCTAATGAACCATTGAATAGGTATTTGTTTAGTTCTAATATTTATGTAAAAAATGATTGTTGCAGATGGATTGAGTGATATGGAAGAAAAGAGAGTGAGTGATAGCGAGATGATCTTCTGTAATTCAATCAATCTGTTCGAGCCCAGTATCTGGCCATATTTTTCTTTAGAGGCGATGTAGAAGTAATGATGATTGAGCTGAGTGGTGCCGATCCAAGCGTCATGTTCGTGAACGGGCGCCATCAGTTGGGATTGGCCATAACTTTGCTGCCTCGGCCTGTTATTGTATTTTTTTAAAATTCTTAGTTACTCTAGAAGCTTTTACGTGCACGTCTTTTTACATTGTTCTCAAATATAAGTATTTTTTCAACAAAAATTATGTAACCAATAAATTATAATGAAAACTGATGGAAAAGAGTGTCCGTGGCGTTTCTTGCAAATTCCATTGAGACCTACTGACGCCTGCGAATTTGCAACTAGTCATCTTGTTTTTTGTTTTACAATTCAAAAGTAACTCTAAGGTTTATTTGAAATAAACTATTTGATTTTGTAATCTAACATGCAAGTTAATGAACAGTTGGGTCACTCAAGCAAACGGGACATAGTCTATACAGCACCGCACCGGGTGCTCGATGGATTAATAATCCACCATTATATTTGCAGCCTGATGATTGGCAGGGAGAAGAAAACATGTTGCATGTCTAAGTTACACGAGACAAGGGCAGATTTTTGCCTAGCTAATGGATTACCTAAGTAAGGATCGTAGCAGGTGGCGTTCTGTAGTTTCTGGCTGCCTGTATTTTTGTAGTATGGAGAATGCTCATGCATACTGCGCTACCACGGGGAGATAGCGCAGTTATATGGGACTTCAATCCACTAAAATTCTACGGTGTCCTCCTGTGCCGCTTATGGCGGGAACACGGTCACGCGCTAGCACTCACTGCGAATCCACTGCGACTGTCCATCACCGGACCCTCCTTTGGGGATTAACCCCCATCACCGGTCCACCAGAACACATTTCAGACGGCCCCAGGGACCAAACCAGCACATGGGCGCTATACGACCCCGTGTATGGCACCTACCACTTTTCCACCTTTCACCTTTCTACCCACCTCGTCTGTCATCGGACGGTGACGACCCCGTCCAGGCCGCGGAAGGAAGGAAGAGCGGCGCACTGCAATACCGGCAATCCTCTCCCGCCGCGGCCTCCAACCCTCAGCCATGATATCGTATGGGTATGGGAGGCCCCATACGACATCGATGCGATGTCGCCCAAGCGGCACCGCAACCAATTAGTTGGGTGCTACGTCGGGCTTCTGCCTACTTGCATGTTAATTGCCTAGCAAGACTGTCCCAACTAACGCTTTTAAAAGTATGTATTGGTTACTCGGAAGGAAATCCTGTCTATCAATACATAATAAACTAACCGTATACAAGCATATACTGATGCCAATTTGGACGTATGGTTCCAACTTTGGGGCTGTACTAAACAAAGCGATGTGAAATTAATCCAACAATTCCAAAATAAAGTGCTCAGGGATGCTGTGAATGCACCCTGGTACATAAGAAATGACGATCTTCACCGTGAACTTGAAATGGAATTCGTCACCACCATCATCGAAAAATTTGCTGAAGCCCACGAACACAGACTTCATCGACACGTGAATGTTGAGGCTATCCAGCTGCTAGACAACACAGACTTAGTGCGTAGGCTAAAAAGAACTAAACCTTTTGAATTAGTGTAGTGTACAAAGTGAATGAATAATAGTGACAATGCTGTGCTATACATATAACACATGAACATAGTGTTTTTACAAATATATCAGACCCTAAGAAAGTGCTACGGACTTGTGTAAAAGTGCAAATGGACACTATTCTTAGTTTTAACATAATCTAAAACGTAACATATTAAGTTAGAGTTAAATTTCTTATGAGTCTTTTAGGCTAGATCGTAATTAATTATTAAGAATTTTGTTCTTACTAATAAAATAATAAAAAAATGATTTTCCAAGATCGACTCTTGGAAAATCATTTTTTTGTCACAATCATTACACAAAACAGTGCACAAACATTAAGATTTACAAAGATAACTCGGAATAAGTTAATCAATCTGCCTCTACCCAACTTTTTTGGGGTCGGCTTCCAGTTAAAGCGGATGCAGACGAATTTTTTTCCCTTCTTTATTCGGGTACCCGGACGCTTTTGATACAAAGTGTTGTAAGTACAAGGCTTATACATGTACGAGGTTCTTATAAACGAAACGTTCTGTTTGGAAACTAAGAAAATATTTCACTGAAAAGCGTGCATCTCGTTCAGCATGAGCTCTGGTCCTTGACACGACCATGAACTACCAAATTATGCAGATGAGTTTTACGTCATGTCTTCTGCTTAGCTTTAGCTAAAATATAAACAATGAAGACAAACAGATTTTTCACATAGATATTTATACCTACTCAAACAAAAACACATAAATTATCTATTTGTTTGAAGAAAAACACCTCTTTTATCATAGCGGATCAAGATTCATTTCACAGGTCGTTCAACCGTGATTAGTGTGGTTTTTTACTTCAGCTAAGGCCAGACTATGTATTAAAAATAAAATAAAACATTTTGCAATAAAATACCACCGACTTCCAAATACAAAACTACAAAGTGAAAAATAACTTTATTTTTTGAAGTCGGTGTCCATAACGCAAAAAAATTGGTACCTACGAAAGACACCGACTCCAAAAAATAAAGTTATTTTTCACTTTGTAGTTTTGTATTTGGAAGTCGGTAGTATTTTTTTGCAAAAAGCTTTTTTTTCACTTTTTAGTTGTACCTACCTAATAGGCAAGTCAGCCAGGCAATTAAATGTGCCATCGAAACGAAAAGAAGAAGGAAAGTCAGTATGGTACCTATAACGCTAGAATAAATTTCATGAAACTTGAACATAACCGGTGAAATGAGAGATCTGTGTACCTCTTATGAGTGTACTGGCGTGATGTTATGTTATGAAATGGTATAAACAATAAACAGACATGCGATTGCAGCAATCCCGAGAGATTTGCCGTTATTTATTGAAGAGTTCTGTTGTATATCTCCGAAGTTGTTCATCAGATCTCGACCAAATTAAAATGGGACCAATTTCGGAACATATACTTTCAAATTAAAAAAAATATTCAAAATCGGTCCACAACTGACGAAGATATAGGTGAACAAAAAAAAGAAATAAAAAAAAAGAAACATACTCCAAGTCGAACATAGAACCTCCTCCTTTTTGGTGAGTCGGTTAAAAATAACCCATAAGTTATTGGTTTAAGAATAGATCATCGTAGTTTGAAACCACTTTTTGTGATAATCATGATGGTTGGTGAACTGGCAAGTCATGTTTCTGGGATTTAATAGACATAGGACCTTCTACTATATACTGGCAGTTTATATAGTATCTATCTATTTAAGGTTCAACTAGTCGACGGCACGAACTATTTTGTGCGCGAGGTTAAAATGCATGCCATCTCATCCGACAACACATGCGAATGAGATAGAAGCTGTGATGAGCAGCAAGAAGCTAGTTCGCGTACGAATTAGCACTTTTGCAAATTTGTATCGAAATGAATGATGATTTAGGACGAAAACGAGCTCGCGAAATTTTATAAACAGACCTTTGGGAGTCTAGAATATCATGAAAAAGCTACTTTAGCAATTTATTATTTGCATTGTTGAATTACTAATCTATCTCTGTATGGAGGCCGTTTTAACTTTTTTGTTTCCATACAGGGCTAGATAATGAAGAGACATTTTTTTTTATTTTGAACATGCATTGTGAATCAGTGGAGTAATCGCTAGACTATGTTTGTATGGAAGATCGACAGTCTAACGATTTATCTAATTTAACTAATCAACAAGATAATTAATTAGTCCACTAGTTCGATAAATGCCAATGACACACAGGTGAAATTACTCTGAAATACAAATATATAAAATCATGCCTTTTTCTCATGGGCGTAGGCAGAAACTACAGAACGCAACCTGATACCGATCATTACATGCTCCGTTTGCTTCATTTATCTTCATAGTTTAATACATCTAGCCATACACGTACGCTGGTTATGGGGGTGGTTATTGAGTTTCCTACATTTTCTCCAGTTATTTGAACAAAAATGTACTGAACAGCAGATTTTTTTCATATTTCAGAGTTGATCCCATAGTCAAAGTTGTCCAAGATTTTTGGTTCTTCTGAAAGATTGCCAATAAATTAATCGTCACTCTTTAAAAAGACAACGAGAATATCAGAAATCCCTTAATCGCTTCGTAACAAATCTACAAGTTGCACGAGACATTCTTTCAATTACAAGTAAAAATTACCAAAATTCATTTTTTTTTATTTCATCCTTTTACACAACATATTTTATTTAGTAGTGGACACGCTTCGCTCAACAGCAATCTATCGAACACGAAATTATGTCACGATATCTTGCAAAAATACCCGGTTCAAACAGTAAAGCGTTCATTCCTTTTGAACGGCTGAACCGATTTTCATTAAACATAGCTAAAAACACTCCCGATAATGTCACCCTTCAAACAAAAAAAACTAAATCAAAATCGGTTCTTCCGTTTAGGAGCTATGATGCCACAGACAGACACATAGATACACAAACACATAGGTACAGACTTTTTCCGTCGGGGGTTAAAAACCAAATAACATTTATTTCATCCATAGCGTACATACAGGTGGTAAATATAAATAACAGAAACAGTTCTGAATCCTAACGGGTAAAGCAAAATTAAACAATTAAAGCAAAATTATCTAATATAGAGGAATAGTGCTTGATATTATTCCTTATTACGAAGCATTGCAGATGTCAGAGATCACTCCATAACCATCTCTATTATGTAAGGACTGCACAGCAACACGCGCCAAGGCATCCTCCGCGCCAACAGATCATGTATTCAAGACAAAACAAAAGAACAGAATATTTATCTTATAAAAATGACCAGCGCGTGTTCCCAAGTGATTTATTTATAGATCTGTATCAAACTTACACATAATTATAATATACATACTTTGACCCACCTTCTGTGTTTATTCTATTTTGTTTGTTATTTATATATTATTTTATTATTTAAGTATTTTCGGTTTCCGTAAGTGTGTCCGTGGCATCAACAGTGGGTCCTATCAGAATATCAGCGCGGCGTTATTTTCTTTTTGGATATCGCTGCACATGCTGAGATAGGAACCTTTTTGGTCTCGCATAGGGTTTTAATTTTTAATTTTATATTATTGTTAAATTTTATGCATATTTCTCGTGTCTCTCCTGTGCGGGTCACAAATAAATATTTTTTCTTTCTATCAAGTTCCCACCATTGAAAGAATTCGTATCAGTTATGATAACAGAACTGTTATGCTGCAACCAGCATGTTGTGTTTGCCTGCCTGCCGTGGCTAGTTCGTGACCCTGCTGATGCGTCATGCTCAGGGGACGCCTCGTGTTCGAGTTCCTGATAACCTTGCACTGAAGGTTTCGCTTTGTCGGATCTTTACGTGAAAATTAAGATAGTTTATAAAAAAATAATAGCTCAAATGATGCGGAAAGGCATTTTCATAAGAATCCCATCATTGATACTAATGTTGTTTGGGATCTTAGGTATTAAAATAAATAATAATTCATTTATTTTATTAAAATGGTTAAAATTTTAATAAAGAACACAACACAAAATAATAAAATGTCAATGCATTACAATTAAAATATTTGTATAACAATGATACTGAATTTGTAAATTTAAAATGGCAACAAAACTGGAGTTAACTTTTCTAGAAATAACTGCAATGGGGATGTGAACGCAAAGCTGAGCGCAGATGTCGCTGTCGGCGCAATGGCTGCTGTCAAATCATTTTTGCTTTATTTACATCACGTTGTTTTGTTATTTTTTTGTGTTTAAATCCGTCTACCATCGTCATTGATAATATGTATAGTCCCTGGAAGCTTAAGGAATTGAAAGACGAACTAAATAAATAAGGAGCAAGGATAACTGGAAAGAAAACAGATCTTATTGAAAAGTAGATTTTTATACAATAAAATATTTTTCATCGGTCATATGTTCTAGATTTGGCTATTTTTTTAGTGATAACGAGTCCTTTCTTACTTGACTCATGGTAGGAAAATTTACAAAAATTTAGAGAATATTACTTTATTGTGTTGGTATTCTTTACGTTTTAGGTTAGAAGTTTTATTTTATTTTCGGCAATCAAAGCCCTCAAGCTTCTGAAGGCCAAGCAAATGACATTCCTGCATTAGAACTTTAACAATACATTAATAGCTCTACTATATCGCCGAAGATTACCAAGCAACATAATCACAGTTACTTTGACAGACACATAACATAACCTATCAATATGTATATAGCCTTTTCCCAGATTTTTTTGCTTTGTATCTTTGCGCAACAAATGAATACTGGGGTTGGTAAATCCTGGTATAGCACACAGAGACATATTTCGAGAAAATTTAATTTTACTGAATGATAGGTTACAAAATGTATGAATTTGACAGCTTTCAATAGCCATAGCGACGATGCGCCACCTATCGTGATAAAATGGCAGTTCACATCCCCATTGTAGTCAACTAAAAGGTTTCTAATCCTAAACCTATGGCAACGATGCATATACATATTTCCGGATTCTGTCAATCTAGTTTCGACCGACAAGTCTAATAATCAAGTAATTTTAAGGATATCAATTGCCCGTTTTAATGTATTATATATTATAATTGTTATAAATATTTAATATATTATAATGTCCCTATCTGTACGACCCGAACAGATGGGGCTCTCGCAGCTGGAACTACGGGTCCGGCTGTTTGGATCAGGGTACGCGGGGTCAGGTAGGCCCTCCACCATTGCAAGCGCAAAGGTGGGACCTGACATTGAGGTTGGACTCGCGGTGGTCTATGTGGTGGTTGCAGAGGAGTGGCATGTTGTCTGCTCGGCTATGTGTGGGTCGAGCGTCATTCCTCGCGCGCAACAAGTGTCTGAAGTTACCGGCGGTTCGTGAGTAACCCTCAAGCAAGTGAGCTCCTGTGAGCGAGCTGCATCTCCGGCACTTTCCTGGATAGAAAGTAGAGGACTACCCGTTGGATTAGTTTTCCGGCAACCCAGCTGTAGGCATTGGGTAGGTGCGATGATTCGTATTCGAGAGGTGAGCGTGCTTACAGCTCCGGGAACATTCTGGAGAAATGGGAGCCAGCTTCTCTGGCGTCCTTAACGGGGATTGAATCCGCTAGCACCAACTGCACTGGTGCCGGTGCTTGCACTAGTGCTGGCGTGCTGGGGTGCGTGTGGTGAGCGGCTTTATTGCTCCGGTACCATTCTGGACAAATGGTAGTGAGAAATCACGATGCGACTCACATTTTCTCTTGAGTACCAGGGGCGAGTGCTCTCGGAGGCGTGACCTACCGAAGATGGTCCCAGACACCTCGTAAGGGGTTGCCTGGTATAGTGTGCCGCCTTATATAACGTAATGTTGGTGAAGGTGGCCACTATAGAAAATCTCAGTAGACTAATAGGGGTATGCCCGTTTTAATCTTTCATAATTTTAAGGTCATCTGCAAATAAGTAGAATCTTGAATGTTTGTAGCATATGTCGTTTATGAAACTATTAAACAGAATAGGTCCTAAATGCCAATCCCTGAGGTATCTCAGAAGTAGCTTTATATCCTTTAGAGAAGTGGCCGTAAGCGACTACCTTAGATTACCTGTTATGTAAGAACGATTAAAACCAGCTAATGAATGTACCTTCTATGCCTAGTTGAGCCAGTTATTTAACAAGAAGGAAATGGTCAACTTTGTCGAAAGCCTTACTGCTAACTGTTTAAAACTGTGTCTACTGAGATACGTTTATCAAGACAATCTTTGCAGTTATTTGTGATTTGAGATACCACATGAGATGTTTACTAATAAGGTTTTCAAATATTTTGCCAAATGTTGAAATAGGTTGGAAACAAGGTCTTTCTATTTATGTGGAAAAACGCCTTCGTGCAAGGATCTATTAAATATTATTAGAATAGACTCGACTAAGGCCTTAGCACTAAGTTTAATAAAAACTAGAGGAATACGATCACTAACAGCACCGTTAGTTTCATCTATCTCTTTTTTGCTGCTATAATAATGCGTGCATGCTATAACTGTCATATATTTTTTTATATTTGCTGTCTATCATGCTACTTTTGCATAATATTCCCTGTTTTTTCAGAGGTCTGGCTCTTGTTATGCAGGACGTCCTATTACAAGAGCCAGGGCTGCACTGATATTTGTGACATAAAGTGCGTTAATAAATAAATAAATAAAATAGAAGTCAGGCTGGAGAATGGGGTTAACTAAATATGAAAAACAATGTAGAAAAAGAATATGATAAATTTATTTCTCAAAATAAAGTCATCTCCTGATGATGTTGGAGACAAGTCTGCGAAGCTAAAATGGGATTGTGCGCAGGTCAGATTTGCAGGATGCATGGGGACAGACGTTACAGGATCGCTACGCAGTGGGTACCTGAAGAGTGAAGACGGACGTCGTAACCGAGGCAGACCTAAATAACGCAGTCGAGGCTATCTGGACTCGTTCCTGCCAGTGAAGGCAGGAGACAATGGGACAACATAGACTAGACAGTTATCTCTTTCACGTTTCCACCCCATACATAGCTCAGCACAATCTATGCACTCGCGCATATTGCTAGACGCGTGACAGAGGTCACATCGTTGATTACAGCGCTTTTCGTTTCACCTTAATTGAGCACTGACCCGCGACCCCCTGATATATCGACAGCTATTATTGGCAGAAACCGAGATTATTACTAGCGATTAGCTTATTGCATTACACCACGTTCGGTACCGAACGTAGATATCGCTCTTAGACAGACGGTGACAAAAACTGTAATGCACAGACTAAGGCACCATTCAAAAGTGTCCAGAATCAATCAACTCAACCATCGCTGGATATATGACAATTCAAAGCTGCCATCCAGTATGTCCCAGACACCTTTTTAAGGTCGTTGGTTAAATAATCGGGACACCTAGTCCAACGCGGCTAAGGAGCATAATGCCATTTTGTTAGTTTGACATTGCGTCCTAACCTCCCGAGCTACGATATGGCATACCGATACGCAACCCGAATTCTATATAAGAAATTGTTAGAAAAATATTATTGACATTAGTTCTAATAACTGTTATATTGAGTTCAGAGAAAACGGTCTACGCATGTGTAAAGATTGCCTATGATTCTAGAGTAAGTAAGTAGTAGCTATATGAGAAGAATAAAGAAATAATGTTTGTAACAGATTGCCCCTGATGTTAGATCAAGACTGAGTTAAGGAAAAATATAAATATCTTTAGTAAAGTTAGTGATTGACACAATTGTAATACTAGAAATAAAGATAAGTTAGATCAACCATCTTCTAGATTAGCTAAAGTATACACATCTTTCATGGGGTACTGTGTTAAATTCTATAACAAAATACCTTGTGAGATAATAAAACTAATTGAAAGAAAATTTAAAACAATATGGTGTGGTTACCTACATAAGAGACTGCTTAAATGTTATTGTAGAGCAACCGATGCTCAATGATGCAAACTGTTTATTACTTAAGTTTAATGGTATAGCAGCGTTTGTCGCCGTATACCGGTCTCCATCTAAAAGAGATTTGACACAATTTTTAAGTAGTCTCGACCATTTGTTATCAAACTTATCTCAATATAAAACTGTTGCTGTAATTGGCGACCTAAATATAAACATTATGTCCAATTGCACCGACTACTACGCTGACGAATACCTGACTCTTTTGGCTTCTCATGCAATGCTTCCTGCCCATAATCTTCCAACGAGACTTTCGAGCTGCCTGGATCATGTGATTCTTCGCTCCCATACCTCTGCCACCACTCTTGTACTTGACTCTCTCATTACCGATCACTCACCTACTGTTATTTACTGTAACCTGAAAATTAAAACTTATGCTCATAAACAGTCTATTAATAAAATAGACTTCCCTGCGGTGGTCGAATGTATTAAAAATACTAAATTTTCATCAGTTTTAGAATCTCAAGATCCTAATTCAGCTACGGAATACTTTGTGTTAACTATGTCCTCTGTCATTAAATCTCACTCCCACACCTCAGTCATTCCCAGCAAAAAACGTATTATTAAGCCGTGGATTACTCCTGGCCTTCTGAGATGTATACGGCACCGTGACAAATTGTATCGTGCATTTAAAAAACACCCGGATAATGAGTCACATAAGTTGGTTTTTCACCGTTATCGCAATTTCTGTTCCAATATTTTAAAAAAAGTTAGACGCGAATATGAACGCGCCGAGTTTCGGAAGGCCAAAGGTAATCCTAAAGATACATGGCGGCTTATTAAACAGATCGCGAACCTAAATCAAAACAGGTCAGCAGCTTCGGAACTATTAAATTGCTCTGCAAATCCCTCTCAATCGGTGGATAACGCAAATGACTATTTTTCTAACATAGGCAGACAATTAGCTAGTCGAATTCAACAAACAGATTTTTACAAAAACCTTGCTTCCAGTAATTTCAGCTCTTCTCAATCTCCTCCTTTACACTCAATGAGGTTGCTGGAAGTGGATAGTACTGAGCTAGAAAACATTATTATCGGTCTCAAAGAGAAAAGTTCTGCTGGTCTTGATGGTATAACTTCAGCTGTTGTGAAAGCTACGAGATATACTATTATTCCAATTCTTGTCCATATTTTTAACTTGTGCCTCTCTAAAGGTACCTTTCCCGACATTTTCAAAACTGCGATTGTTCATCCCATCCACAAATCCGGAGACAGAGACAGTGTCTCAAACTACAGACCTATCTCTGTGCTTTCCACCTTTTCTAAAATTTTCGAAAAAGTTATAAATATTAGACTCACTAAATACCTCAACAAATTTAACATATTAGCACCAAATCAGTTCGGTTTCAGAAGTGGTAAATCCACAGATGATGCTGTCTTAGAACTTTCCGACACAATTGTGGACAATTTTGAAAATAAGCGTAAAACTATTGGTATCTTTTTAGACCTCTCAAAGGCTTTTGACACTGTCTCTGTCCCCACCCTTCTTTCGAAGCTGGATGGTATGGGAATTCGCGGTACTGCATATGACTTATTCAGTAGCTATCTAACAGGCCGTAAACAGTCCCTTAAGATAGAAAACTATGTAAGCAGAGAAGAATCTCTTACTTTTGGGGTTCCACAGGGCAGTGTACTGGGGCCAACCCTATTTCTCATATACGTGAATGAGCTGTGTCAGTTACACCTACCCAACTGCAAAATTATTACCTATGCAGACGACACAGCTCTAATAATTCATGGTAGTGATTGGAGTGAGGTTCAAATAAACTCAGAACTGGCCCTAAACTGTGTCATGAAATGGTTAACCAAAAATCTCTTAACCCTAAATATTAGTAAGACCAAATTCATTGCATTTTCCACCAATAGGTCTAGTCAACCTGCAATTCCTATCGTGATTCGTGCTCATACATGTGCTACCTCTTCTCCAAACACTACTTGTAACTGTCCTAAACTTGACAGTGCTCAGACTATCAAATACCTGGGTATTTTAGTGGATAGTTACCTTAAATGGAAACAGCAAACGGATGCCACAGTTACACGTCTAAGGAAGCTTATTTATGTGTTTAAGAAACTTAGATCGGTTGTTGATTTTGACAGCTTAATCACTGTATACTTCTCGCTAGCTCAGTCGGTATTAGGTTATTGCCTTGTTGTATGGGGAGCAGCTCATAAAACGACAATGTTACGAGTTGAACGCGGACAGCGTGCGATACTTAAGGTTTTGGCAAAGAAACCGATGCGATATCCAACAACGGCGCTGTATTCTCTGTGTCAGGTTCTCACTGTAAGAAAATTATTTATACTACAGGCCATACTCCGTAAACATTGCCAGCTGGCCTATGATCCGAGTATCGGCAGCACAAAACGCCGGTCTGATAGGATATGTGGTATAGTAGTTCGCAGAACTGAAGCGGCACGTCGTCACTTTAAACACATTAGTTCCAAAATGTACAATAGAATAAATAAGAAAATAAATATCTACTCGTTAACTAGGAAAAAACTCAAAATTAAATTAAATATCTGGCTAAAACAATTAAATTATGACGAAACAGAAGAACTTGCGGAAGTATAACTCTCACAACCCATCACACGCACACATACAAAACATACACAAATTACACAAGCACACACACACACACACAACCTCTCTTCGATCCACACAAATCCATTTTATTTTACTTATTTTATTTTACTAATAATTCACGTCTTCATTTTTGTTGTTATTATATAATTGTAACTGGAACAGTTTTACTTCCTTACCTGGAGAGGGGCGTTGATAACCGCGACACAGTTTTATACTACTGCGGTTATCATCGTTTCAATCTGTTTATATCTGTACGTTTTTCTTGTTCCAAATAAATAAATTTGAATTTGAATTTGAATAGGTAAAAGCACACCTTGTAAACTAGCATACTACAAATTAGATGATTATATTCAAGATAACAATGCTTGGAAACATGCTGGTCCTGCTCTTTGCATCTTTAGTGTAGACAAAATAAAACTGGTTAATTAGTATTATATTCATAATTATAGTAACGCTTTATTTTTATATTTTTTCTTCTCTTTTTGTTTAAAAATTTGACTCGCACACTGTTCCGTTGTTGTTGAATTAGGTAATTTACCTATGTTTGCAATATTTGTAAGTATGTGAGAACCATGTTCCTATTTATCAAGTGGAGGAATTTACCTGTTAGTGCTTGTAATACTTAATACCTATATGTAGTATAGTAGTGCTGGCTGCATCGTTATCACGTATATGAATTTATTAATTTATGTACTTATGTAAATATTGTAAAAAACCTTATTTTTTTAAAAGAGTAATTATGGAGTTTCTTGTGCGTTCTACTCCATAACAAGCTAGTTTTCCGAATTCACGGTAGAATAAACTTTTATTACTTGTAATTTTTAATTGTTAACGTTCAAAAGTGCCACTCAATGGCCTATTTGAAATAAACACGTTTGACTTTTGAATATTTTAAGTTGAAATTTGAAATTTTCCTTGTATATGGTGGCAACCATATACAAGGAAAATTTCAAACTCAAATTTTGCAAACTTAAGAATACTATGGTACTCTATGTGAATGTTTCCAATTTCTACCGTCTTACTTGTTCAATTGTTTAGTTACGCTCAACAGATTGATATATTTTTAACCGACTTCCCAAAAAGGAGGAGGTTCTATGTTCGACTTCATGTTTGTTTTTTTTTTTGTTGTGTATGTTCACCGATTACTCCGTCAATTGTGGACCGATTTTGAAAATTCTTTGTTTGAAAAAGTATGTTCCGAAATTGGTCCCATTTTAATTTGGTGAAGATCTGATGAAGAACTTCGGAGATATACAACAGAACTCTTCAATAAATAACGGCAAATCTCTCGGGATTGCTGCAATCGCATGTCTGTTTGTTGTTTATAACATTTCATAACATAACATCACGTCAGTTCGCTCTTAAGGGGTAAGCAGATCTCTCATTTCACCGGTTATGTTCAAGTTTCATGAAATCTATTCTGGCGAAATAGTTCCCTTACTAACTTGCCTATTAGGTACGTACAACTAAAAAGGGAAAATTAAAAAAACTTTTTGCAAAAAAATTCTACCGACTTCAAAATACAAAACTACAAAGTGAAAAAAAACTTAATTTTTTGAAGTCGGTGTCCATAACGCAAAAAAATGGTACCTACGAAAGACACCGACTTCAAATAAATGAAGTTATTTTTCACTTTGTAGTTTTGTATTTCGAAGTCGGTAGTATTTTTTTGCAAAAAGTTTTTTTTGGAAACTGCATTTAAGTTGGTTTGGAATATCATAGACGAGAAACGGATTGGAAAGTTTAGGGGATCATATTAGGAGCCGTTCTGTCTACGAAGTACAGAAGCGATAGTGATGGGGCCATAAGTCTGATGCACTGATAACGGTTTTCCGCATGGCAACAGATGTTCACGGGTCAGCAGTTATCTATCACTGCAAGTTATCTGAAGTGGGGTATCTTTGCAGTGTTAATTAGTTTGTGATCAATACTTATCGGAAAGCAATGCAACGCTTGTTGCCAAAATATTGGGAGATAATGAAAACTGAAATGATAGCGGGGCTATTAATTTCGGATAGGTATATGTATTTTTATAAGAGGAAAATTATTCAAAATAGATATGATCAGCTGTTGATCCGGGAACATAAGGTGAGAAAAGCTACGATTACAATGCCACCTGATAATGATAGTATACACGATTGTGTATCAATGATGCGGTTTTCCATGCACCCTCCACCATCCCATGAAGGTGTCAATTGGAACGCAGTGATTTTGTAACGTTCGCGAATTATGAAGAATCGTTAAAGCGGTGCGCATCTTCTTCTATGTGTGTGCGTGTTGGCAAACACATAAAATTAAAATATTACAGTCCCCGGCATGAAACTTGGCAAGGTTTTGGCGTAGTGGAGAGCAGGCAGGCATATTATAGGTTGGGGGATTACATCGCTGATAAAAATTATTGGCCCAGCGCTAGTCCAGCTCCACAGCCACTAGGGCACAAAAACAAGTGATAAGCATAAAAGTTCTGAAGTTTTGTTGGACCTGTTGAAGACTGTAATGTATTTATTTGTGGTATATAAACTCAATTTATTTTTGTATTATATAGCTGCACAGCACATATGTGAGTACTATGTACCAACTGTAAAACTACCATTTACTGTACCTATGTGTCGTGCGTTAGCTTCAGTGTGCCCTGGCAGTTGAGCGTGTCATGCTGTCTCTAATGTCTCTCTGATGGTGGCGCATGTGTTGGATCATTCGGTTCCCTTCATGATGGTTGAGCTGAGTGGTGCCGATCTATGTGTCAAGTTCGTGAAAGGGCGCCATCAGTTGGGATTGGTCATAACTTAGCTGCTTCCGTCTGTTTTTAATTACCTATTTATTGTATTTTTAATTGTTTGTTTTACTCTAGACGCTTTTAAGTGTGTTTCTTTTTTTTTTACATCTTTCTCACATAAATATGTATTTTTCCAGCAAGATTATTGTAAAACACATTTTTTTTAAAAAAGAGTAAGTGTGGAGTTTCTTGTCCGTTCAAATCAAATCAAATCAAAATTTATTTATTCAATTAGGCCATTAAGGGCGAGTTTCTGAAGTCGACGTCACATCTCAAATCAGCTGACAATTTGTTACAAATTAACCAGCCGTCAGTTGTCAGTGAGTTTCTCAACTCTGCATCATCGAGAAATTACGTAATCGCTTGTTACATTTAATAATTTATTTCGGTTGGCTACCCTAGCTAGTATTCATTCGATTCCTTCACTACTATAACGTAATAGTATTTTATCTTGAGCGGCTGGGTTGGTGTAGCCCGCAAGTTAAGCAAACCTTACCAGGGACGATTTTTGGATGGGTAACCACGTTTTTATTTGGTATGCTTTTTTTTGGATAGGTGACCCCACACAGGTTAAGCAACACTTACCAAGGTTTTTTTTGGATGGGTGACCGCTTTTTTTTGGTTCGTTTGTTTTGGATGGCTGACCCCGCCAGGGTAAGCAACACTTACCAAGGTCAGTGTTTGGATGGGTGACCACTTTTTTTGGGTTCGCTTGTTTTTGGATGGGTGACCATGCCAGGGTAAGCAACACTTACCAAGGTCAGTGTTTGGATGGGTGACCACTTTTTTTGGGTTCGCTTGTTTTTGGTTGGGTGACCTTGGTAATGTTAATTAATGATTAAATTTTTGTGGTGATGGTCACCCATCCAAACACTGACCTTGGCTAGTGTTGCTTACCCTGGCGGAGTCACCTATCCATAAACAAGCGATCCAAAAAAAAGTGGTCACCCATCCCAAGACTGACCTTGGCAAGTGTTGCTTACCCTGGCGCGGTCACCACCCCAGCCGCTTCAAGCTAAACACAAATCTATCCAGAAACTGACCTCGATAAGTACTAAATACAGGGTACAGTTAAAATTAATGCGCGTGAGGAAGGTTCGATTCCCAGGTCAGTAATTTATTTTATTTTATTTTTATTTACCTAAATACAAAATAACTATTTTTGATAATTGTGTCAAGTTTTTATAATGTAATTAATTTAAAAAGTTTGTAACATCCTATTTTTTTTAAATCTTGCTAATTAATAATTGATCTAAATTAACATATTTTTTATAACTCAATCCATACCACAGTTTTCGACGATCCCTATTATCTTTTTTATCGCAATATAAGCCTTTAAAATCATAATATTAATTTTAATCTGCGAATAATCGACCAATTTCCAACAATTATAAATTAGGCTCGTTGACAAGAGATTAACATTGAAAATGGTTCTCAGAAACCCAAAACTGCTGTAACATGTGGTTAATTCGAGATTTTTCTCAAATGTGACAAATTGTTAAACGCTTGTCACAGTTGGGTGTTGAGAAACTGAAAGTAGAATTAACAGGCGATTAATCGTCGATTACGTTAACAGCCCGATAATTGAGACGTGGGAAACTGGCAGTAAGCGGCACTTTCGAACGTCAAAAATAAAAATTAAATGTAATAATAATTGATTCTACCGTCCATTCGGAAATGTAGCTTGTTATGGAGAAGAACGGACAAGAAACTCCACACTTACTCTTTTAAAAAAAAAATGTGTTTTACAAGTATTTGGTTACAATAATCTTGTAGGAAAAATACATATATGTGAGAACGATGTAAAAAAAAACGCACGTAAAAGCGTCTAGAGTAAAACAAACAATTAAAAATACAATAAATAGGTAATTAAAAACAGGCGGAGGCAGCTAAGATATGACCAATCCCAACTGATGGCGCCCGTTCACGAACATGACACATGGATCGGCACCACTCAGCTCAACCATTATGAAGGGAACCGAATGATCCAACACATGTGCCACCATCAGAGAGACATTAGAGAGAGCATGACACACTCAACTGCCAGGGCACACTAAAGTCAACGAACGACACATAGTTACAGTAAATGGTAGATTTACAATTGGTACATAGTACTCACATATGTGCTGTGCAGTTATACAATCCAAAAAATAAATTGAGTTTATACAACACAAATATACATTATAATTATTCGTACAGTCTTCAGCAGGTCCAACAATACTTCATAACTTTTCTGCTTATCACTTGTTTTTGTGGCCTAGTGGGTGTGGAGCTGGAATAGCGTTGGGC
Organism: Orthosia cruda; assembly: GCA_964057195.1. Taxonomy (NCBI): domain Eukaryota; kingdom Metazoa; phylum Arthropoda; class Insecta; order Lepidoptera; family Noctuidae; genus Orthosia; species Orthosia cruda. The sequence continues at coordinate 21,116,087 of OZ059848.1, read as the reverse complement.
CAAGCATTTTTATCAGCGATGTAATCCCCCAACCTATAATATGCCTGCCTGCATAGTGTGCGTTTTATACAAGTTTTAAATTTCGTCTCATTCAATTCTAGAATGTGTGGCGGTATTTTATTGTAAAATTTTATACAGTACCCCATAAAAGATGACGCTACTTTAGCCAGCCTGAAACCTGGTTGAATTAATTGGTCCCTATTTCTAGTAACATAACTATGTCTATCGCTGTTTTTACTAAAAAGATGTAAATTCTTTCTAACGTACATGATGTTTTCGTAAATATATTGACACGGTACCGTCATGATGTTAATGTCCTTAAACAGTTCCCTTAGAGAATCGCGCCGGCGAAGATTGTATATCGCTCTGATGGCTCGTTTTTGTAGAACAAAAATTGACTGAATGTCTGCAGCCCTTCCCCATAGTAATATGCCGTTCTTCTCCATAACAAGCTACATTTCCGAATGGACGGTAGAATCAATTATTATTACATAGTTTTTTTTTGTCCTTCGATTGTTCCGCTTAATGGCCTAATTGAATAAAGTAATTTTGATTGATTGATAAGTTTGCACATAGTGCGCGAACTGACCAACCACTACATAGAGCAAACAGAACGTGGTCGCGACGCTATTGGTCAGTCGACCATTGTGTCAACTGACCAAACCATCGGAACGGTGCTAAACGTTCCCCGCCTCCCGCATGATAACAAAAGATACCTTACTAACGACTCTTGTCACGTTGCGTGCCGGCAAATATACAATTATTCAATAATTCCGCAGTCGCCATATATTTTCGGCACCTTGTAACACCTACCTAAGCTTTTTCAGTAGTCGATCCCAATAGTTGGGGAATGGCTAGGCAGAAGATGTAGATACCATTGAGAACCTTGAGTCGAAACCCCGACACAAAACAAATGAGTCTTATTGAGGACATTGCATAATGGAGAACCACTGAAACCCGGCACAAAATGTAGGTCACAAGCATTTCTCATCTCGATAACTTTATCGTTAGTAAAGTTAGCGTCTGTAAGACAGAATCCTCGCACCAAGGTCGGGATATCCACGTGTGAATCGCGCCACGTGTAGCTGTCACACTTATTTTATCTTTTTTTAAAAGATTCGCTGAAACACTCGACATTGAACGGACGACAAAACTTAAATAAAATTAAATATAGCTTTGACAATACACTGTAATTTGAACCTCATCTTCATGGATTAAAGTTTAAAATAACCTGTTTGCTATTTAAATTTTGGCAACATGTTTATATTTACAATTTGATTTCGCGCATTTCGTAATCATTCACTTGAAGATTGTGTTTGTTCTTGGTAATACCCGAGAAGTTAATCATGTCTTAATTAAGAATGAAAAAAGATTAATCTTTATCTATTTATATTTTTTTTAATAATATGTGTCCGGTTTATAGAAATCTGGTCTCTTTTTCCGGCCAAAATAGATAATTCTTTATAATGTACAATATAATTACATACATACATGCCTTTTTCCCATGGGGGTAGGCAGAAACTACAGAACGCCACCTGCTACGATCCTTATACTTCTTTTGCTTCACTCACATTCATACTTCTAGTTCTGCGCACCTGGCCTTTCTGAAGAACATCACCTATAAGGTCTATGTACGTCTTTCTAGGGCGTCCCCTCCCGGCATTTCCATTCACGTCTGCCATGTAAATACATTTCGTTAGTCGCCTTTCTTCTTCTTTTCATTATCACTCTTAACTTGAAGATCCCCAGGTTACAGCTATCAGGTTGTAGATGAAGGAAACATTACAATACTGAGTAAAGTTACGAAATAATTAATAGTTTTGAAACTCTAAAGTTGATTAAGTTTATTTTTAACCCCTGACGGAAAAAGAGGGGTGTTATAAGTTTGACGTGTGTTGCTGTGTATCTGTGTGTCTGTCTGTGGCATCATAGCGCCTCAACGGATGAACCGATTTTGATTTAGTTTTTTTTTTTGTTTGAAAGGAGATTTTGTCGAGAGTGTTCTTAGCTATATTTGAATAAAATCGGTTCAGCCGTTCAAAAGTTATGTGCGTTTTACTGTTTGAATCGGGGTGTTTTCGCAAGATATCATAATTACGTGGTCCATAGATTGCCGAACGAAGCGTATCTACTATGTACCACATAAATTATATAGCATGAAATAAAAATATGCCGGGGTTTTTTTACATTTTGAAATTTTACTTGTTTACTTTTGGAAGGCTTCGGACAAAGGTCACTGAAAACCTTCCAAGTAAATAGGTCCTTCGAGGAAGCTATCCTTTCAGGAGCCCTTTGAAGGGTCAGGGTCAGGGAACCTTAATTCCTGGACGGATCCATTTTCTAGCTGGTTTGAGCTTATGATAGGAAAAGTTTAATATGTTGACACATAACTTTTTAATGTAGCCTGAGTCAACATTTTTATTTAACAGACTAAAAATAAAACCAAGAATTCAACTTAAACTACTATTACCTTGTTGATTTTAATTATTTGATAAAGGTAGTGTTGGGTTTTAACTTAGCTTTAGGTTGCCTAAAAAGGTACATCACTAAAAAAATACATAATTTTCATCGGTGTTTTATTTATTTATAATCACCAATCATAACATCTTTACAGATTACTCCAAGTCCAATATGATGCTACAAGTCACAAACTCACAAAACTACATAAAACTAAAATAACTTAGCAGCTAAATTACACACAATAAAATAATAATAAATATTAATAGATACTTACATCAATAAATTAAATTAACCATGCCCATGCTCCAGGGCTCTTTCAATAAATATTTGAGCCCTTTGGAGAAATCTCCGCAGGCTTTGCCCAAATATGTCTTCCGACACTGTAATAACGTACATAATACGCGCGGCTCATGAGATAGGGGCAAACTTGAGGAGGTTGGTCCTAGCCGCTGCCACGTCTAAAAGAGCTTGGATACCTTAGTGCCGAAACGGTTATCAGTGTCTTGCGTATGACGATGGCGGTTTCATAGGAAATTAAATATTTAAAGCAGTATCCAATAGCAGAAACAATTGCATCTTGATACAACTTTAGTTTTTCACACAAACACACATCTTCGTACGCTAGCGAGCCACTGTATTGGTCGTGTATTATTATGGTCTAGTGTAAAAGCTATTGTGTCTCGCGTGGATCCAGGTCTTAAATAAACGAAAGGTAATTTAAAATATCGTAGTCTATTCTATCCTAGACCTGAGATACCGAAAAGCGCATGGAGCAGATATCAAGTGCCAATAACTTCTCAATGAAGTTGAGCGCACTTTTTGCCACTTGTGGCATGGGACTATATTCCGTTCGTGTCAACCGCCGGACCACCGACGCTAATCGTTTCCAAATTTGTACAAATTACTACTCAATTGGTACTAATTAGTACGCGAACAACAAAATTGGTACCTTAGTCGTTTTCGAGAAAAATCGTAATTTTTTTTTATATTTGGTAAGAAATCACAGAGTAAATAAGGAAATCTTGGAATAAAAAAAAATACACCGTGAATACCGCCACCCCACCAAAGGCATGGTATATATATCTCGTAAACTACTGGAGTAGTAATTTTAAATTTTGGGTACTAATTTTATCTTGCAGGGTATTTTTTTTATTTTATGTAGATTTGAGGAAAGGGCTAAGCTCCTTAGACTTGGAATCACCATTCAAAGTCGTGGTCCTGCTGAACGAGCGCGCGAAAGATATCATCGTTGATTTCTCGGTAAATACAAATGTTTCAGTTCTTATATTTATTTACTTTATTTTCACTAAATTAATCATATATATGGGTAATATTGATTTGAATACTTAGAATAGCTGTAGCATATAACAGCATCTCCTTTTCGGTACTCATGGTGTTCCAGCTGAAGCGAGCGTGACTACCGCCGGATCACCTTCAAAGTCGATTTTCTCGAAAATTACTAAGGTACCAATTTTGTTGTTCGGGTACTAATTAGTACCAATGTAGTAGTAATTATCTAGCAAATATGGAAACGATTGGCGTTCAGTCGTAGTTATGGACATGACGTATTTGCGCCTTAACTCAATCAAGTCTTGCACTCAATAGCAAATTGTACGCGGCGCTAAAGTGTCACAAGTCAATGGAATAACTAAAGTCAGTCACATCGCTGTCTGGGTAACGATCCTAATATTGACCCACTTTTGTCGATTCATGATTTATAAATTGAAAATAAACGACATGCTCGACTGCTCGTGCGCACGTACGCATCTTCTGTCCAAAAAGAATATGAACATAAGTTGATTCCCAAACCACCTGGCATATTAAAAGCAAGAAGTCTTCGAAACGGTTTCTGAAGGCTCCGATTCCCTTGAGTAGCTGATTTTAAAATAAGAATCACGTCTAAGCGGCCAGTCGTAATGTTTTGGAAAAGGTATATGTTATATTAGACCATTTTCTTAATAATTTGATCTAAGAATATTTTGAGTTTTATTCGTATAACATAGTGTAATGAATTTGTAAAGTTATGTCTAACACGGACAAAAACACGACAATCGCACTAAAACCGCTGAGCGTATTTTAATGAATTGACACCATCTCAAAGACAATTTAATTATCTACATTTTCATCTGAAGCTTTTTATTAAAAGTTATAGAATAATAAGGAAAGTACAAAAAACTACAAAATTTTGGGTCTCGCGGGTGTCCCTCAAGGTCGTTAGCGTTAGTTGTCGTCTTAATGGAGTATTTTGGAGTTTAGAACTTGTCAAATCTTACCTAAATGCTAGGATAGGTTTTCAGGATAAAGTAGAGATTGACAAATACTCAACATCACATTCTTAATTCAGAAATCGGGGGTTTGACTATACTGACTATAAACATCTGCTTACATTCCTTTTCTTTTTGTATTGATAGTCTCGCGTTTGACCACTATCTCACCTGGTAAGCGATGATGTGGTCGATGAAGCACGCTTGCCTAGAAGTAATCACTCTTGACTTAAAGACCCCCAGGTTCTAGCTGTATAGTAGACAGTTTCGATATAATCGCAATAAAATCGTTGAATTTGTGAACGTTTTTAAAACTGCAACGACTGCGCCAGGTCAGCACGATATCATAGTAGCCTTGAACTTGATAAAGCGCAATTAATTATTTACCTTATGAAAACAATGTTTTAGTTTTAGGGTCGTATCAGGCGGTGCACTATATTTCTGCTTACCCAGCAGAAGCTAACACGTTTTGTAGTTACTGTATTACATCATAATGTAGGTTTGCAGTTTTTTGCTACAAATAAAGACTGTTTGGACTTGTCTATACTAATATTATAAAGAGGAAAGTTTTTTATTTTTTTATCTAATGAATAAACTTAAAAACTACTGGGCCGATTTCGAAAATTCTTTCACCGTCGGGAAGCTACACTATCCCCGGGTGACACGGGCTACGGCTACTTTTCATCCCTGTATTCCCACGGGAACGGGATCGACTATCGCCTAGAGCAAGCGTGGTTCTAGTGCCTTCTCTGTATGAGAAGTGGCCTTTGCCTGCAGAGAGACAATACCAGACTGGTTTTAGTATTATTTATATAAATTTATAAAAACGGTGAAGCAAAACATCGTGAGGAAACCGGCATGTCCTCAATCCAAAAAATCGAAGACTGTGTCATCTACCAATCCAAACTGAGTCTACTTGGTGGCTTGAGGCCCACTCCCTGTCTCACAGAGGGTGGGCCTGTGTCCCAGCAGTTGGAACATTGAACGGATGATGATATAGGTAAATTAAGATAGTGTGTTGTGAATTTAACCGCAAGCATTTTGAATCAGAATTGTGCTCATTCATGTTACCATAGATTGATTTTTCAATTTTGTTTTGTTTACTACCTAGGTGTCGGTTATTTACTTACTTAAGGTTCCCCTAGTCAGCGGCACGAACTATTTTGTGCGCGGGGTTAAAATGCATGCTGTCTCATCCGACAACACGTGCGAAAGAGTTCGATGCTGTGATGAGCAGTAAGAAGCTAGTTCTCGTACGAATTAGCACTTTTGCAAATTTGTAGCGTAATGGATGATGATTTAGGACGAAAACGAGCGCGCGAATTTTTATGAACAGACCTTTGGGAGTCTAGATATCATGAAAAAACTTCTAAATGTATATTTTCAATTTTTTTTTTGCATTGTTCAATTACTAATATATCCCTGTATGGAGGCCGTTTTGCAATTTTCCTTCTTCTTATGGTATTTATTGCCGCCTAAAGATGAGTTAAAATTAGTGTTGAAATATGGAACTTTCGACGCCCATGACTTTCAAATATTGTATTTTTTTACTTTTCTGTTTCCATACAGGGCTAGATAATGATAAGACAAATTGATATATTTTTTATTTTGAACGTGCATCGTCAAACCGTGGAGTAATCGCTAGACTACGTTTGTATGGAAGATTTTTCGACTAGTGTAACCTTATTATCAAGTTCCATATCCCTATGTACCTATACATAAACTAATGACTTTATTTTTGAAATAAATACTTCTACAGCCACGTTGAGTAGATTTTTGGTAAAGAAAATACTTATGGGTTCGCGTCAGCGACGTTCTAATGTGAAAGCGTCATCGACATGCTAAAATGTGACGGAATTACTGTGTTTTTAAAACAAATAGAGGATAATACATCGTTTATTTAAACACAAATGGCATTAATTAAAACGCTTTAAACCCCAAACCACAACAATTAATTATATTATACGAGTAGGTAGATATATTTTTTGCCCGCAGTGTCGCAAATAAATCTTTATCTACTTCGGTTTCGTTATATTCGAATTACTAAATTGATAGCGGTTTCATTATGATACCTATAACGACATCGGGTAGCATTATGCGAATCGTCATAAATTCTAAAACACAAGCAAAGACATTGTGAACATACAGACAGGTACCTATAATATTACTTCGAAATCGAGACAATGTAAATGATGTTTTTAAAAATGGAACAATTTTAGAACAAAAGTATCGTATACTATTTGGATGTTGCGGCTACAAGATCTTTGCCTTATACCTAATAAAGAATAAATAATTAAAAAAATTGGACGCGCGAAAAAAAATCGATGTGTAATTTTATTTCAAATTTTATTAAAATGTCTTCAACATCAAGTGAAAAGTGTGAAAATACTCCACCAGATTTAACAAATATAGCAGTTGCGGCTACAAATAATTTACTACCAGAAAAATCAAGACATGTAAGAGAAATGAAATACTTAAACACACTTCCTGAAATAATTATTTATCTATATCTGTGTTTTATTCCTTCCTTCGTAGATAAAATCTTGTATGCAACTGTACGTTATTGGTCTTTTAATAACTCGTGCCCACCTATTTCGGTACGCGCTACGCTTGTACCGAAAAATGGCACTCGTATTAAAAGACCGTCCATAACGTAACAGTTGCATAAATAGTTATTATAGATTTACTTATATTAAAATTAACAAAGCGTTAGCTGTCAAGTCGGTTGATTTATAAAAAGTGTAAATAACTCAAGTATCACCAATGTTTGGATAGTTATCAAGTGCATCTTATTCCGGCTGTATCTACCCATCTGCGTTCTGCGTCAGTGACGGTCAAGGACGCGTCTCGCAGTAACCCGCATCTTTTCGTCCACCACGTGATCCTCAACTACATATCTATATGCAGTTTATTTAATTTAATCATGTTTTTTGTATAAACAAGAAGTACTTAATTTTTTTTTCACTATTTTGTTCGCAACGCATGATCTTATGTGAGCTTGATTCCAATTCTATCGTTTTTACTTTACTTTTTGTTTCACTGTAGAATCAAGGCAGTTGTACTATATTTTATAATTGATTGATCAACAAAAAAAGGCTTTTTATTCTAAGGATAATAAAAAATTGGGTGTTAAATAGTTACAACACCGGTCCGAAGACGCGACCTTGTGGTAATCCTCTAATTAACAGCAGTAATATAATATTCAATAGGCATCAATTTTTCGAAAAACAAATGTAATAGCAATTGATTTTAGATATTTTTTATCAATATACTCGTCTTTCAAGCTAATAAGATGGCAACGGTGAAGGAAAACATCGTGAGGATACCTGGACTTATATGGTTAATATAAGTATGAATAACCAAGTCAGAGGCCTGTGGGGTTCCCAGAAGCGGCTTAATTAACTCTGACATCAGAGGTGGCCACATCCTCACACTAAAAGAAGAAGTTTATAAGCTTCATGACGAACCTTATCGAAAGCTTGAGCCAAATCAAGATAGTGGAGCAAACTTTCCTTGCTAAGCGCTATTTCAGTCACATCAGTTACTTTATGTGTCAAAAATTGGCACAGATGACTAAAAAGTTAAGTGGAAATTGGCTGTCACGGTATGGAGTGGAATTAGGCAAATAACATGAGTACAGTTTTGAGTATGAATGTGGATAGCCAAAGCTATAAGAGTCGGGGAAGATACAAAACGATGGACTGTGAGGCAGACGTGACTAGAGGGGTGACGATTGAGATGACGAATAATAGAGAAGTACGGCACAAAAAGACGTGATGCGCCGACCACAGATACATTGAGATAAAGATAAAAATATGTTGATGATAGCTGTCCTCTGATCTTATCTCATTGAGGTGTGTTTTGATTAGCGTGTACATTAGATTCTTGAATCAGCAGTAAAATGTTACGTGTCTCCACATAAAACACGTCTGGTCGGACATAAACGCCGGTACAAAATACGTGCTGAGTTGACGCTTACGTAGATCCAGTCAATTCACAACAATGTTGCTATGGATAGTGCGATAACAACGAAGGATAGACTATTTTTGAAGTCTAGCGCTTTCAGACGTGATAAACCAGAGATTCTTGATTTTTATCTGGTTGGCTACAGATATTTTCATTTTTTTTTTGGAAGCCTTTCTTCTTTTCGGGTCGCGGTAAATTTTATAATTATACTGTTTGGACGCTGTAGGTTTTCAAGTCTATTGCATCGGTGGCATCGTTCACGTCAACTCTGGCGCAGGTCAATGTACTCTAGCACATGGGCCATAGTTTGAACAGTAACATCGCACTCGCAGCGGGTGTTTGATGAATCAATAATCTACCACTTCGCCAAATTATATTGACAGCGGCCTAGTTACACTTTTTTTTCAGTGCCGTCATACAGTGGCGTCTTCACCGAGTCTCATTTTAATAACCTACATGTAATGTTACACGTGCTGACAGATAACACAATGGTACGAACGACACTGTTTTTTCAGGTCATTTGTAAATTGTTTACTTCTTGTTATTTATGTTGTTGTTATCTATATCTCTTAAAGATGTAGGCTCAAAGCGGATTGCTCACGAGGAGCGCAGGTTAGAGGTGCTATCGTTATATTGAAATCGATTGTTTATAATTAATTTTAATTGCAAAAATAACAGCATAGTGACTTGCTATATTTAACAACTTAAATTGGTGCTCTAATTGCATCAGTATTGCATGCACAATGCCTTTGACATTTCTACTTACTTTGTTTTTTTTTCTTTCGGCAATATCGAGATAAGTAAACAATGAATGTGCCAAACTTTTTCTCAACTATTATCCGTCCGGCTGTTATTTTATGGCCACGGGTTCTTTGATCCTCGAAGACCGAGATAAACAAGTGTCAAAACTAGAAATCTTTACCATAACACGGGAAAGGTTGTAGTGAATCCTTCATTCACTTCCAAATTCGCGTGTTTGAAAAAAAAAAACTTATATCGAAGACTTTGTTTATGCAGCTCCATGGCCCATGCCTGAACATGGACCGGTCGTAAAATAATACTATACGAAATACCTTAGTGGTCAGTAGGCCTTGCTATTGTGTACGTGCGGCGGGTAGGCTCTCGGAGCGGCAAACAGTAGCAATTACCTGAAACAGAAAACCAAAATCCTGTTAATCAATTGACATGGAAAATAGATAGGCTTCCGAAGCCCAAAATGTGGAGGAAGGAATTTTTATTTATTTATATCAGTTACCTGAATGAGTTGTTAGCCCTACGACTAATATAGTTTCGGAGTTTTATTATAACTTTTACTACTTATATCATGAACATCACGGACATCAATGTTGTGCGTCACTAAAATACATGTTGCATTTTAGTGACGCACAAAAAAATAAACAGGATATTAAAAGAACCAATTTAATGTACGGCTACTTATTATTATAATTACTTTCCTAGTTTTTTAAGTCATTGACCTGTTTTTTTGCGAAACTAGTTCAAGACTAGGTGGACAAATATTATGTGCGTAGATAATTTACATGTCTACCGGTTTATATTTGCTGAGACAAGTTGGGCGTGTGAATTAATTTGTACATATGAATACAAAATATGTTCAAGGTCGTGAACCATGTTATTATGAGTATTAGGCCCGCTAAAATATGAAAGAGATCTTTCCAGAAGAGGCTAGTAAGGGATGGCAGTACTTGTGGACTCGTTTTGTGAGGAAGTGACAACACTTAATCTCCTTATCCGTAGCACACGCACCGGGTGCCGGCCGGTGGGGATCTTGTTGCCTGAACAAACTGAGGCCTAAGACTGCGGCGTGCCGTGTTCCGCGTGCTCATCGCTACGGCCGCTGAAGGCGACGGGTTCCTGATGAACTTATACGGTTTAATACTTTGCAGAGGGATCGTTACCTTCTTGTTATTCAATAATATCTGACAGTCCCCTACGCCCACCCCAGGGCGTAGGATTTCTTTACGCAAAAAAAAAGACTAAACTATCGCAAGAAGCTGTGGAAATACGCGGGATGGCGGCTTTGTATAAGTGAAATACTGCCTGATATTACCTCCAAGGCAATATCACTTTATAATGTTTTTTTTTTGCAGTATTAGTGGCCCACTGGCTGACTTATACCGTAGGTCGTGAGTTCGATCTCAGGCAGGCGCTTTACTCTGTGTCAAAGTATGATTATGAAAGTAAGTTTACATATTGCCAGTTTAACCCGGAGTTACCAGTAAATGGTGAGCAAGGGAAATATGGATTGGATCATAGTTAGTTGTTACTACACAGGACGGCAATACTAAAAAACTGTTTGAAGAATTACGAAACTTAAGTGGCATTGGGCAGGACATATTATTCGCGGAATGGATGGCCGATGGTCCCGAAAGATTTCGGAAGACGATGTGTTGGAAAGCCTACCACTAGGTGGACCGATGACCTGGTTAAGGTTGCGGGAATGCGCTGGATACGAGACGCACGGGTTCGGTCAATGTGGCGACGCCTGGGGCAGCCCTATGTCCAGCAGTGGACGTCTTTCGGCTGAAATGATGAATGATGACTAAAAAACTGCTGATTATAATTCTTGTCTGATATGATTAATCCTATCTATACTATAAAATATTTGTATATATGATGATGATAAATACCAATCTATACTAATATTATAAAGAGGTAAAGTTTGTGAGTTTGTGTGTTTGTGACGTTGTAAGTGGTAATCTCTGGATCTACTGAACCGATTTTGAAAATTCTTTCTCCAGTAGAATATTTTTTTACAGGCTATAACATATTTTCAAAAAAATTAGAGATCCTTATGAAAATTGCAATAATGTAACCCAAGGTAGCAAAATGTTGCCTATAAAATTAATTCTTTGGCGTGCGCTGAGAAAACTATTGATGATAGACAAAAATTTGTAGGCAGGGTAGGTAGCCAGTTGACAGGAGCGAAGCCCCGGGGGTCAGCTAGTATACACATATTTGTAATCACGTTCTCGAAAACGGCTAACGATTTCGATAAAATTTTCAATATAGCGGTTTTCGGGGACGATTAAACTACATAGTTTAGGTCTATATCTGGGCAAATTCAAAAAAAGAAAACCTTTTTTTTCTTTCCTTATTTTCACCCGAGCAGAGCTTGTTCGCCCTGCAACCAGATAATGAAGTTGAATAACGCAATATCTTAGTTTTTCTCCACGGGCAGGAAGACAATGATGAATGCGAAGACTATGCTTTGTTGATTCTTTCTTGTTTTTCAAATTTGCTCCCATAGTGGAAGTTGTTCAATCAATCTGCCTAGCCTTTTCCCAACTATGTTGGGGTCGGCTTCCAGTCTAACCGGATTCAGCCGAGTACAAGTGTTTTACATGGAGCGACTGCCTATCAACCTCCACAACCCAGTAACTGGGTAACACGATACCCCTTGGCTAGGTTGGTGTCAGATCTCAAGCTTATGACTATTCGTAACGATTGTCAAAGATCTTCAAATGACAGCCGGGACCAACGGCTTAACGTGCTTTCCGAGGCACGGAGGAAACACGGTATGTTGAAATGGTCACCCATCCACGGACCGACCTCGGCAAGCGTTGCTTAACCTTGGAGATCGACCCGTGCGGCTGTCCTAATTTAGCCACGAGCTCCACCTTAGTGAAAGTTGTTCATATTCATGAATATTTTTACGTCCTGAACGATTTCCAAAGAATTATAAAAAAACTTTTTGCAAAAAGATACTACCGACTTCCAAATACAAAACTACAAAGTGAAACATAACTTAATTTTTTGAAGTCGGTGTTTTTGTAGGTACCATTTTTTTGTGTTATGGACACCGACTTCAAAAAATTAAGTTATTTTTCACTTTGTAGTTTTGTATTTGGAAGTCGGTAGTATTTTTTTGCAAAAAGTTTTTTTATTTTTCACTTTTTAGTTGTACGTACCTAATAGGCAAGTTAGTAAGGGAACTATTTCGCCAGAACAGATTTCATGAAACTTGAACATAACCGGTGAAATTAGAGGTCTGCTTACCCCTTAAGAGCGAGCTGGCGTGATGTTATGTTATGAAATGTTATAAACAACAAACAGACATGCGATTGCAGCAATCCCGAGAGATTTGCCGTTATTTATTGAAGAGTTCTGTTGTATATCTCCGAAGTTCTTCATCAGATCTTCACCAAATTAAAATGGGACCAATTTCAGAACATACTTTATCAAACAAAAAAAGAATTTTCAAAATCGGTCGACAATTGACGGAGTAATCGGTGAACATAAACAAAAAAAAAAAACAAACTTGAAGTCGAACATAGAACCTCCTCCTTTTTGGGAAGTCGGTTAAAAAGTAAGCTTGTATACAGCCCATTAAATTTTGTGGTGATGTATCTAATACCGCCTATCCCGATCCTCCATCATCGGTCTACAAGTCGTACGGCAGTGCGCCATCGATACATGGAGGACATCCCACCCAATCGCACTAAACGTGTTGGAAATACAGCTAAGGAGTGCAATTATTCACTCCATTATTCCCTAGCTACAACCTGTGGGTCTTTAAGTCAAAAGTGAATAGGTTACTTCTAGACAATCGTGCTTCACCGTCGACCACATCGTCGCTTACCATCAAGATACTGGCGAGATACTAGTCAAACGAGAGCCTAAAAAAGAAGACATTGCTGAGCAAAAATTCACTATTACTATGAAAATCTAACCCATAAAAGTTAGTACATGCATGTGAAAACATGAATAGACAATTAATCTTTATTTACGATGCTATGTTACAGGTTACTGCTGTTCGAACATATTCTTATTCATATTTATCTGAGCAGTTAGTTTACAACAGTGCATTATTGACACATTACAGAAGTTACATAAAGGGGCAACAATGAACGTGTAGCGGCTAAATTCGTATAAACAAAGTTGGCATTTTATATTAAGTGATAACTCTCGTTCTAGATCTAGAGGCACAGGATTTGTTAGATTAGAGTTATATGGCCCTATGTTGCTTAACTTTAATTTTTATAATTAGTGATAACTCTCGTTCTAGATCTAGAGGCACAGAATATGTTAGATTAGGCTTATATGGCCCTATGTTGCTTAACTTTATTTTTTATAATTAGTGATAACTCTCGTTCTAGATCTAGAGGCACAGAATATGTTAGATTTGGCTTATATGGTCCTATGTTGCTTAACTTTATTTTTTATAATTAGTGATAACTCTCGTTCCAGATCTAGAGGCTAGGAGGTTCTCCTACAGAGAAGGCACGAGCATTAGCCACTACACTTGCTTCAGCCGTATTGGCGATTTCTAAAATGCCACTTGAAAAGCATGGCGTGTTTATAAGTCTAGGTACACGGAAATCTATGTATCTCACGCCAATCGAGTAGAATGAGTAGTTTCCATCAATGAATAAAAATAAAATAAATATAATGGTGAGTGAAGAGGCGCTGACACGCTTCCGAAGGTTCCACGTGCTACGTTAGCTGTAGAGCTGCACCCAGTACACGCGCAGGTATTTATAGAGGTGCGCCATTATGAAAAGTTTTGGCACGTGGGCGGCTCAGGTGGCGGTCTTAAGTCGTTTACTGTCAGACGAAATACGAGCGACCTTTTTATCGTGACTAGTTTCTGTAAGCGGCTTCGTCCGAGTGAAAATTATCTCAAGTGTCCTAATCCAGGATATGGTCTACCCGTACTCAAAGTTTCATCTTAATCCGTTCAGCCGTCATATAATAGCAAACAGATAGATTTACTTTCGCATTTAAAATATCGGTATGGATATATCTATTAAACTGCACTTTGATGATATCAGACGAAAATTTTATCGAATTTCACTAGCTTAACTGAAGTTTTAAGGTTCGACAGATATCGTGAACTTGTATCAAAGTTGGACATATCATCATCTGCCTAGCCCTTATCCCAATTATTGTTGGGGTCGGCTTCCAGTCTTACCGGATTCAGCTGAGTACCAGTGTTTTACATGGAGCGACTGCCTATCTGACCTCCACAACCCAGTAACTGGGTAACACGATACCTCTTGGCAAGACTGGTGTCAGGTCTAAGGCTTCTGACTACCCGTAACCACTGTCAAAGATCTTCAAATGACAGCCGGGACCAACGGCTTAACGTGCTTTCCGAGGCACGGAGGAATCTCGTTATGTTGAAATGGTCACCCATCCACGGACCGACCTCGTCAAGCGTTGCTTAACCTTGAAGATCGACCCATGCGGCTGTTATTATTTAGCCACGAGCTCCTCCCTCAAAGTTGGACATAGTAGGAGAAAAATTTGGGCAAACGGTGACCTAAAAAAAAAGTGTTCTTCATATGGACGGTTAGTCTACCATCATTGTATGCAGTTGTTGATTGCAGTAGTCACCGCTTAAGCTACTGGTTGTATGTTGTAGTAAAGTTATATTTTTTTTTTTGGGTATTTGAGTTTTTGGCCACTAAAACATTTAAATTACGACCTCAGTTTTTCTGATACACTTTGTACAAGATATTGGTTTTGCATTAGAATGCGGATGCACTTAACGCATTCCAATCAAAGACAAAGACAAAGATATTTTATTTCAACTAGGCCACCAAGCGGCACTTTTGAACGTTAATACATAAAAAATTAAAAGGAATAAAAAAATTATGTTATGGAGAAGAACGCACAAGAAACTCCATACTTACTCTTTTAAAAAACAAAATATTTTTTTACAATATTTAGGTACATAAGTTCACATTAATAAATTCATATGTGTGAGGACAATGCACCCAGAATCACTACATACTATACTACGTACAGGTACAAAGTATTAAAAGTACCTACACATGTACCCTGCAGTTACACAATAGGTACTAGAAAAACACTAGCATCCGAAGCAGTTAAGTTAAGATCAATCCCAACTGACGGCGCCCGTTCACGAACATGACGCATGAATCGGCACCACCCAGCTCAACCATCATGAAGGGAACCGAATGATCCAACACACGCGCCACCATCAGAGAGACATTTGAGAGAGCATGACACACTCAACTGCCAGGGCACAATGTTTTTGGAAGTAAATTAAATTATTCTTCATTACTTTACATAAATATTTATAAAAGTTTGTTGCATGCCTTACAATTAAATAACTCTAAATAAATAATTATTGAATATTTTACAGAGGTGCGCATTATAAAAAATATATAAATTATTTTTCGAAGTATTTGCCAGTAAATATATCGAGTCAGCCTTCTAGGCAAGCTTCGCTTTGGTAGCCATTACTAAAATAAAATACTCAGTTCCACTTTACCTAAATCGCCCTGATTTCAATGAGTAAAGTCATATTGGCTAGTTGCATAGACACTTGAGACACAAAACTACACCAATTTTACATCACAATAACAAGGAATCAATTTACGAAAAATTAAAACAGCCGTTAAATCTCACTACGCGCACTACTACGCTTCGATCGGCAATCTATTGAACACGTAATTATGACACGATATCTTGCGAAAACACCCCGATTCAAACAGTAAAACGCCCATAACTTTTGAACGGCTGAACCGATTTTATTCAAACATAGCTACGATCACTCTCAACAAAATCACCTTTCAAACAAAAAAATATTAATTCAAAATCGTTTCATCCGTTTAGGAGCTATGATGCCACAGACAGACACACAGATACACAGCAAGACTCGTCAAAATTATAACACCCCTCTTTTTCCGTCGGGGGTTAAAAATCGAAATCGAATCGATCGAATTGAAAGGGTTGACTTGTAGAGCTTGAGAATACCTTTGGCATTAAGTCCGCCTTTGTACCTTTTTAGGGTTCCGTACCCAAAGGGTAAAAACGGGACCCTATTACTAGGACTCCGCGGTCCGTCTGTATGTCTGTCACCAGGCTGTATCTCATTAACCGTGATAGCTAGACAGTTGAAATTTTCACAGATGATGTATTTCTGTTGCCGCTATAACAACAAATACTAAAAACAGAATAAAATTAATATTTAAGTGGGGCTCCCATACAACAAACGTGTTATTTTTGCCGTTTTTGCGATAATGGTACGGAACACTTCGTACGACTCGCACTTGGCCGGTTTTTGTGTACGAAATATATATAGGGCCAGGGCATGAATGTTATATAAAATCTGAAGATTCAAGGTGGCATACATACGAGTAAGCAAAAAGTTAATAACTGTAAACCAACATTTCTTATGAATGAATTGTCTAACTCGTTCCACGTGCCAAACGAGAATCTCGCTAGAAAATCTCGAGATCGTAAATACATAATTGACAACAATGGAAACATGTAATAATCTTATTACAGCATAAAAACAGTATGTTATGAGAACTTCCAGTGTTACTAAGATGAGAAAAGTAAGCAAAATTTTGCAAAATTTTAAATCAACCTTCTTTAAAAACAAACAATTCTGTGTTGTCCTGAGAAAATGGCTCCTTTTTTTTCGGTTATGGTTTTGTTCCTTTTTCAAAAAAAGAGCGTGTGTGCGCATACTGGCTGGCCGTGCCATATATACGGCGGGGAAGCGCAACGTACGCCAGTGTGGTGATCGACACCTCGGCGACATGACTCCGCAAGTGATAGCGCTCGCCTTCGCCTTGCACGGTGAGTTTACGATAGCGCGCAGTGATACTAACAACAACATAGTTTGTGTTGTTTTTTTTTCATTTAATTTGTGGTTTGACAGTGGCGTTCTTTTATGTAAACCAATTTTCGAGTTTCACGAGTATAGTTTTTATTTCGGATTTGTGGTTTTTGTGACAGTTTTTTTACGGAAGATTTCATTAGTCAAATAGAGTTTTATTACCGATCAATTAGTCCAGTTTCCATCAAAATGACAAACCTTTCAAAACCTTAAAATCCAGACTGATACAAAAAACTAAAACCTTTTTGTCGACATCTGCAGTTAACTTCATCTTTGAACCCGGTACGGATCAAATTATGTAGCTTCTTGACAATATTTCACGATTACTTTGTAAAAAAAATGCTCCTCGACCTGGACCGATCCAGAAACTGCAGAAAAGCAATCTGTTGTTTGTTTGTAGTTTTGACAAGATGGCCGGTCGACTCTGGCGCATGTCCGTGATTTATCACTTCATTTAATAGATCTTTATGGAAAACCTTTGTTGTGCTCGTAAACCAGACGCGTACTCAGTTTCTTTGATAAATATTGTTAATGTTTGTAAGGATTAACGTAGATAGCATAACATTACGCCTGTAATCCCGGGTAGGTTAGGCAGACAGAGGCCACATTTGCCAGTTATGCGTTGGTAGTTTATGAAAAAGTTCAATTGAGTAGAGTGTATGAAACCGGTTTATTTCTCGTGATAACCTCATAGCAACTACCTCGATTAATATAAAATACTATGGTTTTACTCGCGGCTTCGCTCCGTTAGCTTAACCCTCAGAAAGGATACAAGAATACAAAATAAAAGAAAATACTCAGACGAAGAAAGATACTCGGAGATAGTATAATTTTATGAGCTTACCCGTTACAAACATATACAAACACATTAAATTGTACCTCTTTATAATATTAGTCGAGATAAATAAACATGTGCAAAATCTAAATTGCGTAATATTCGCATAAAATTAAAAAAAACTTTTTGCAAAAAAATACTACCGACTTCCAAATACAAAACTACAAAGTCAAAAATAACTTAATTTTTTGAAGTCGGTGTCTTTCGTAGGTACCATTTTTTTGCGTTATAGACACCGACTTCAAAAAATTAAGTTATTTTTCACTTTGTAGTTTTGTATTTGGAAGTCGGTAGTATTTTTCTGCAAAAACTTTTTTTATTTTTGACTTTTTAGTTGTACGTACCTAATAGCAAGTTAGTAAGATAACTATTTTGCCAGAATAGATTTCATGAAACTAGAACATAACCGGTGAAATGAGACATCTGCTTACCCCTTAAGAGCGAACTGCCGTGATGTTATGTTATGAAATGTTATAAACAACAAACAGACATGCGATTGCAGCAATCCCGAGAGATTTGCTATTATTTATTGAAGAGTTCTGATGTATATCTCCGAAGTTCTTCATCAGATCTTCACCAAATTAAAATGGGACCAATTTCGGAACATACTTTTTCAAACAAAAAAAGAATTTTGAAAATCGGTCCACAATTGACGGAGATATCGGTGAACATACACAAAAAATGTTTTCCTAATCATTATGACAAAGATATCGTAATACCTGTATTTTCTAAGTCTCGTAGCGTTCGTAGCACGGTGCTACGGCTACGGGCTACGAGCTACGAAACTCTTGCTCATTATACGAGAGAGCGTAACTTTGCGCTTCGAAAATTTTGCTTATGGGAATTTACTAAAGGAGTTATGGACATCGGAAATAGTATGTTCCCAAATATGATGTGATTAGAAATAGAAAATTATGCATTTTGCACTTTGAGAAGCAAAAGCCGCTTTTGGAATAGCTATGAATGTGGTTTAGAAATTCATGCAGACCTTGATACGTTTCTTTTTAACCGACTTCCCAAAAAGGAGGAGGTTCTATGTTCGACTTCATGTTTTTTTTTGTATGTTCACCGATTACTCACTCAATTATGGACCGATTTTGAAAATTCTTTTTTTGTTTGAAAAAGTATGTTCCGAAATTGGTCCCATTTTAATTTGGTGAAGATCTGATGAAGAACTTCGGAGATATACAACAGAACTCTTCAATAAATAACGGCAAATCTCTCGGGATTGCTGCAATCGCATGTCTGTTTGTTGTTTATAATATTTCATAACATAACATCACGCCAGTTCGCTCTTAAGGGGTAAGCAGATCTCTCAATTTACCGGTTATGTTCAAGTTTCATGAAATCTATTCTGGCGAAATAGTTCCCTTACTAACTTGCCTATTAGGTACGTACAACCAAAAAGTGAAAAAAAAAAAAAAAATTGCAAAAAAATACTACCGACTTCCAAATACAAAACTACAAAGTGAAAAATAACTTAATTTTTTGAAGTCGGTGTCCATAACGCAAAAAAAATGGTACCTACGAAAGACACCGACTTCAAAAAATTAAGTTATTTTTCACTTTGTAGTTTTGTATTTGGAAGTCGGTAGTATTTTTTTGCAAAAAGTTTTTTTATCATTAATTTCACTATGTAAACTGTTATACTTAAGAGGTCATTGATGTGTGTTTAAATATAATCTTTTATTTAGAATAAATTTAGATTATATTTTGTTTATATTCTTCTTTATTTACATAGAAACTGGAAATATGCCCATATAGTTTCTCATTTCCATTAAAATGTATACGTTACAATGCTAATTGCCCGATCTGTGTTCTATTGTTTTGATTACACAAACGACTCAGTAGTTAAAAATTCTTCTACTAATATACGAAATTCAACTTTTCAATCCGATCTTATTAAGGGCTTACTAGGTTCTGACGTTTTCATCCCGCAGAAAACGTGCAATTTGCCGAGATAAAAATGTAGCCCATGACACAACACGATAATAAGGTTTTCAAGCAGCAAAATAACTGTCGTAATATGGCTCTGTACTTCTACTCTTCTTCTTTGTAGATATGTCCTTTTAAAGAGACACAAACATTCAATTTTACCTATCTCTTTATTTGATTTTTTTTTTGGAGTTTCTTGTCCTTTTTTCGCCATAACAAGCTACTTTTCCGAATGGACGTTAGAGTATTTATTTTTACTTTTAAATTTTGACATTAAAAAGTGCCTAATTGAAATAAAGAAGTTTTGTTTGTTTGTTTTTGTTGCGAAATCTTAAAAACTTGGAGCCAACAGAAACATCATTCATAGTCATAACGTGATCTCCACAAATACAAGTCTCTTCTGCCGAGACTTTACCCAACTATGTTCATATTCAGCTGAGTACCAGTATTACATGGAACGACTGCCTATCTGACCTCCACAACCCAGTAACTGGGTAACACGATACCCCTTGGCTAGACTGGTGTCAGATCTCAAGCTTCTGACTACTCGTAACGACTGTCAAAGCGGCTTAACGTGCTTTCCGAGGCACGGAAGAAACTAGGTATGTAAAGATGGTCACCCATCCACGGACCGACCTCGGTAACCGTTGCTTAACCTTGAAGATCGACCCGTGCTGTTGTTATGATTTAGCCACGAGCTATTCCACAAATACGAGTGCTATTGGTTAATTTAGGTTAAGAGATTAAATAAGGTTATCTCTTGAAGTCAGCTTAGGTATCGGTTTGTTTTGATAAATCATAATTTAATTGAAAGATAATGATACCTAACCTGTGTTCATACTTAGATGTACCGATAGTAAACGAAATGTTTGCCAAGATCCCACCGTCTTTGACCATATTCAAATTAACCGAATATCAAATGTCCTAATTGTTTTTAGGATTCCGTACCTCGAAAGGGAAAAACGGAACCCTTATAGGATCACTTTGTTGTCCGTCCGTCCGTCTGTCTGTCAAGACCCTTTTTCTCAGGAACGCGTGGAGGTATCAAGCTGAAATTTATATCAAATACTCAGGTCTACTGTCCCTTAAAGCCAACGCAATCAAAAGATACAGCCGTTTATGCCGCAAATTTCCGCAAATATACGACACTCGCAAGGGAATCAAAACCTACAGTGTACTACTACTTACTTCCCGTGAACTCAGAATCTTGAAATTTGGTACGAAGCAACGTCTTGTAGCACAGATAAAGGAATAATTGCGAAAACCGTAAATTTTTATTTACATCATATAATAAAAATATTTTTCAAAATTTTAAACTTACTACCCCTTTCCTCACGAACGCGTAGAGGTATTAAATTGAAATTCATATCACATACTCAGGTCTATAATACCTTTAAGCCGAGGTTTGTACGGAACCCTCGGTGCGCGAGTCCGACTCACACTTGGCCGGTTTTTATTTTTAGTTGCTCTAGTTTTCGTCGGTTCGATTGAGCACTTTCTTTCTAGATTCTGTATTTTTCCGCAGCTAAAGCAGTAGCAATAGTTTGGAGTTTGTATCGCCCTATTTAAATGTACAAATACCTACTATTAATATACAAACTATGGACTTTAAAATAAAAAAAACTTTTATGCAAAAAAATACTACCGACTTCCAAATACAAAACTACAAAGTGAAAAATAACTTTATTTTTTGAAGTCGGTGTCTTTCGTAGGTATCAATTTTTTTGCGTTATGGATACCGACTTCAAAAAATAAAGTTATTTTTCACTTTGTAGTTTTGTATTTGGAAGTCGGTAGTATTTTTTTGCAAAAATGTTTTTAAATTTTTCACTTTTTTGTTGTACTTACCTAATAGGCAAATTATTAAGGTAACTATAACGCCAGAATAGATTTCATGAAACTGGAACATAACCGGTGAAATGAGAGATCTGCGTACCCATTAAGCGCGTACTGGCGTGATGTCATGTTATGAAATGGTATAAACAATAAACAGACATGCGATTGCAGCAATCCCGAGAGATTTGCCGTTATTTATTGAAGAGTTCTGTTATATATCTCCGAAGTTCTTCATCAGATCTACACCAAATTCGAAACATACTTTTTTAAACAAAAAATAATTTTCAAAATCGGTCCACAATTGACGGAGATATCGGTGAACATACACGAAAAAAAAAATAAACATAATGTCGAACATAGAACCTCCTCCTTTTTGGGAAGTCGGTTAAATAGAAGCGAAATCTAATGAGTCAACTATTCACCTATACTTTACCACTTCGGGCAATAGGTATAGACGTAATATGTTTTTTTCGAAGTTTGAAAATTTCAACTGGCTATTGTTTTAACACCGACTTGAGGTCAGACACATGTACATGTCTCACGCGTACATCTAACAGATTCGGTTACACGTGTCAGCCGGCAAGGTCCTTCCACTACACCGACTGGTTTTATGGCTGACAAAAAACTTGACGCTATTTTGGTCGGCTTACGGCTGATTCCGATATTTATTAGTCTACTAGCTGCCGCCTATTAGGTACCTAGTTTTATTTTTAAACGACTTCCCAAAAAGGAGGAGGTTCTATGTTCGACATTATGTTTGTTTTTTTTTTTTGTGTATGTTCACCGATATCTCCGTAAATTGTGGACCGATTTTGAAAATTCTTTTTTTGTTTGAATGAGTATGTGCCAAAATTGGTCCCATTTTAATTTGGTAAAGATCTGATGAAGAACTTCGGAGATATACAACATAACTCTTCAATAAATAACGGCAAATCTCTCGGGATTGCTGCAATCGCATGTCCGTTTATACTTTATACCATTTCATAACATAACATCACGCCAGTACGCTCTTCAGGGGTACGCAGATCTCTCATTTCACCGGTTATGTTCAAGTTTCATGAAATCTATTCTGGCTTTATAGTTACCTTACTAACTTGCCTATTAGGTAGGTACAACTAAAAAGTGAAAAAAAAACATATTTGCAAAAAAATACTACCGACTTCCAACTAAAAACACTACAAAGTGAAAAATAACTTTATTTTTGGAATTCGGTGTCCATAACGCAAAAAAATGGTACCTACCAGAGACATCGAAAAAAGTTTTTTTTATAAATTATAGCCTATGTGTTATTCTGTTGTATTACTAACATCTGCCATACATTTAATTTGATGTTTGAGGCTATTTTAGGCCGTACCCTGACCTAAACACCGCAGTGAACATTCCTAGTGCCCTAGCGGCACCCTGGTAGCGCATCAGTTACGCCCAGATTTTAGAAAAAAAATGTTTTAAAAATCGAATTTCGGTCTTATGAAAAAAAAAAAATACTTACTATATGTTCGTTATTTAATTCGTGTTAGTACAAACATTAATTAATGAACACTTCACGAGGAGATGCATGCTATCAATCATTATTTCTCATTTTTATGGTTTTGTTGGAAGGAGATTAGTAAAACATATATATTTCATTTAAAAAAAAAAACTTCCATTTTGGTATCAATAATATGTAGAAATTTAATGTATTTTTATTAGTTGATATTTTTTTTTAAATAACGAGTAGATAGCTCCTAAAAACTGCACGAAAAATATGGTAGAACCTGCTATGGTGTGCAGAATTTTAAGTACCAGCTGTTTTTAGAGTTCCGCTCCAAATATGCGAAAACAGCACGGAAGGAGTTAGGATAGCCGCGCGACACTATGTAGGGTCAACGACATTCGTGTTAGCAATACAAAGAAAGTACTAAGCGATATCCTAACTAAATTATAAATTCGAACTGCTTAACGGTTGAACGGATTTAGATGTAACTTGTCATATGGATAGACCAGAACCTAATGTATGGAATTAGGATACTTTCATCCGGGTATGATGTTTCCTTGGAATAATAATAAAACTTTTCACGTAGGCAAAACCGCGGGCAGAAGCTAGTTAATGAATTTACAAGTTACGGACGTAAGTTCTAAGAGCACTGCTGGCCCAGTGGTAATGTACCCGACTTACGTGGCGAAGGTCGTAGGTTCGAACCCAGGCAGGCGCATTACTTTTAAGGAAAATATCGTGAGGACACCGATATGTCCTAGAACCAAAAATTTCGAAGACATGTGAAATCCACCAACCCGCAATGGGCCCGCGTGGTGGATTATGGTCCATTCCCTCTCTCACAGAGAGGTGGCCTGTGTCCCAGCAGTGGGAACGTTAAAAGGCTGTTGATGATGATGATATAAGTTCTTTAATAAAAACTTTTTTGCAAAAAAATACTACCGACTTCCAAATACAAAACTACAAAGTGAAAAATAACTTTATTTTTTGAAGTCGGTGTCCATAACGCAAAAAAAATAGTACCTACCAAAGACACCGACTTCAAAAAATAAAGTTATTTTTCACTTTGTAGTTTTGTATTTGGAAGTCGGTAGAATTTTTTTGCAATAAAGTTTTTTATTTTTCACTTTTTAGTTGTACCTACCTAATAGGCAAGTTAGTAAGGTAACTATAACGCCAAAATAGATTTCATGAAACTTGAACATAACCGGTGAAATGAGAGATCTGCGTACCCCTTAAGAGCGTACTGGCGTGATGTTATGTTATGAAATGGTATAAACAATAAACATACATGCGATTTCAGTAATCCCGAGAGATTTTCCGTTATTTATTGAAGAGTTCTGTCGTATATCTCCGAAGTTCTTCATCAGATCTTCACCAAATTAAAATGGGATCAATTTCAGAACATACTTTTTCAAACAAAAAAAGGATTTTCAAAATCGGTCCACAATTGACGGAGATATCGGTGAACATACAAAAAAAAGAAAAAAAATTATGTCGAACATAGAACCTCCTCCTTTTTGGGAAGTCGGTTAAAAAACAAATAGAACTATAAGATTTTTTGATTTTCTAAGCTCAGAACGAAATCATTTACTGAGTTTCAATTATTGTAACAAATCGGATTATTGTATATATAATCTAATTAAAGTTTAATCTTTACTAGTATTATAAAGTTTGTTTGTTTGAACGCGCCAATCTCAGGAACTACTGGTTGGACTTGAAAAAATATTTTTGTGTTGGATAGTCCATTTATCGAGGAAGGCTATAGGCTATATAACATCACGTTACGACCAATAGGAGCGGAGCATAAATGAAAAATGTTGCAAAAACGGGAAAATATTCCTTTTTAAGAGCTTCGTTGCGTGCGCTGCGTAAACGGTTTAAGTTACGCAACAATCATGTATGTAGGGTAGATGGGTATGTAGGTAGCCAGTTGACGGGAGCGAAGCCGCGTAGGACAGCTAGTAATATTGTAAAGCGGAAAGATTGGTATTTTTGTATGTAACGAATAAACTACTGGACCGATTTCAAAAATCCTTTCACCGTTGGGAAGCTACACTATCCCCGGGTGACATAGGCTACTTTTCCTCCCTGTATTCCCACGGGAACGGGAACTACGCGGACGAAACCGCGAGGCGTCCGCTAGTTATTTATATAATCATTTAATAAGTGTTGTAAATAAATAAACAATAACGCTATATAGGAAGCTGTATAATAAAAGCATATAATTATGAATAAATATGGCCTAAATATCTTCTTCAAGATTATGATCTCAACCAGTTTTTGTCTTTTTATATTTCCCCTTAAGGTCATCAAGTTTACAAGAACAACTATTATAGCCCGGCTTTTAAAAACAATCTTAAATATTTTGAACTTTAAACAAGCCAGTTTTATAAAAAACTAATACCTATATGTATGTGTGTATTTCTAGCATGAGGAAGAATATTAATCATTCTATTTTAATACTCCGATGTTATCGCTCAAACCTTGTGTCCATGTGTTACCGGTATCGATACGATTTTTCGGATTTTGCTTTATTTATGGCGGACAGCGGACCATGAGAACCATGACCGAAAAAAAAAATAAGCCACTGCATTATATTACCATCCTTAAGCAAAAGTCTGCCTCTTTCTACTTCTCACGATCCTTCGCCCGATCTTTCCAGTTTTGACGGAATCTGTCAAATTCATTTCGACATCTCCTTCGCATTGAGCTAGGAAAAATATGGAGGCGCCCTATTATTCTATACATACATTAGCTTATACAAATATGAGTGAAATACGATACAGAATGTGAAACATCATTTTGTCTCATTTCTGCTAATGTAGTAATCGTATTTGACAAAAGAGACAACAATATTTCAGTTGTTGCTCATTATGTAAACATTTTGTTATGACGTAGTGACAGCTGTCAGTACGTGCCATATTCGCCATATTAATTGCCGAAATTTGTGGTTGTGTTCGTGGTAGTCCTGCTGTCAAATGATTGTTTACTTTTTGTATTATTAATGTGTGTGTGTTCCGTGATTAACACAACCATAGCATCGGCAGCCATTTTAAATGCCATTTTAAGGTTTAGGTAGGCACGTTTTTTTTGTAGGTATTTCGAGTCCATACTATTTATTAGGTCTATGTCTCCTTCGTGATTTGCTGCGATCCCGTGTCATTGTCACAGGCCGTCGCTCTGTGTCATTTGGGGCCACACTTTGTCCAACAGTTATCATGCGGTAGAAATCGAAATCAACTTCTTTTTTTAAAATAGGCTCAGAGCCGTCACCACTTCCTAGTGTTTTAGGTAAACTCTCCTCCAACATTCTGTCTATCATGCTCTTCCTTACCCCAATTTACCTGGGGTTGGTGCAAAATATTTTCTCTATTAGTCTCGTCATCTTAATGGACACCTACTTTCTAGTCCTGACTTGCAGGTTCAACTCGAATTCTGGTAGTTATGGTTCGACGGCACGAACTATTTTGTGCGCGAGGTTAAAATGCATGCTATATCATCCGACAACACGTGCGAAAGAGATAGATGCTGTGATGAGCAGTAAGAAGCTAGTTCGCGTTCGAATTAGCACTTTTGCAAATTTGTATCGAAATGGAACGAATGTAACGAAAAATTTATAAACAGACCTTTGGGGGTTTAGATATCATGAAAAACGACGAAATATATACTTTCAAAATAGAAATATTTGCATTGTTGAATTACTAATCTATCCCTGTATGGAGGCCGTTTTACAATTTTCCTTCTTCTTATGATAATTATTACCGCCCAAAGATGCGTTAAAAAATTAGTGTTGAAATATGGAACTTTCAAAGCTCATAACTTTCAAATACATATTTTTTTTACTTTTTTGTTTCCATACAGGGCTAGATAATGATGAGACAAATTGATATTATTTTTTATTTTGAACGTACATCGTCAAACAGTGGAGTAATCCGTAGACTACGTTTGTATGGAAGAATTTTCGACTAGTGTAACCTTAACAGCCTCTTTTCTCCATTTCAGCATGCATAGCGCTTGCGTCGCCGGCATCACCAGGTGCCAAGTGCGCTGGGGACCTGATCCCCTTACAGACAGACAAGGGACTGGTTTGCGGCCTGAAGCGGGTAGCAGAGGGCGGCATGGAGTACGCCAGCTTCCGAGGAGTGCCCTACGCTAAGCAGCCCGTGGGAAACCTGAGGTTTAAGGTGAGGATATTTTTTCAATTGTTGTTCTGTCTACTTAGCTTACGGCAATCATTACTAATATGATAGACAAATAGCGTTATGTGTTTACTAAACTAGCTCTGATAAAACTAGCTTTGCATGTCAGAACTCAAAAGAAACGCTGTTTTTTTTAAATATCATGCTGAACCATTCAGTCCTGAACAGCGTCTCTAAGTCCAGAAACTTAGAAAGTTATTAAAAAATCGTATACCAGTGGTAAGGGCCCCAACTTACGTTTCGGGGGTTCGAACCTAGCTGGCACTTTGCTTTGTGTAAATTATTTACTCACCACTGCTCTAAAACAGTGAAGGAAAAATTCGTGAAGAAAACTCCAAATGTCCTAGAACCAACAATTCAAAGACTTGACATCTACCAACCCGCACTGGACTCTCGTGGTGGAGTAAGGCCTATTCCTTCAATCACAGAGAGGAGGTTTGTGTTCGAGCAGTGGGAACATTAAAAGATTGATGATGATACTTTTGCCAATCTTTATTTTTCCGATAAAATCTGTTTATTCTTAAACACAAAAGCTTATCCCACATTCCAGGAGCTGGAACCAGCAGAGCATTGGGACGTCCGCAATGCTACACACGAGGGTAAAATATGCCTTCAAACGGATGTCCTGTACGGGAAGATAATGAACGAGACACAATATGCGCAGCAGAGCGAATCTTGCATCTACGCCAACATTCACGTACCTCTGAAGGAACTGCCCCCCTTGGGAGGTCGAAGACTGGTCAGAGAGCTCCAACCACGTTACCCAGAAGAGGTCACAACCCCTGCTCTACCAATACTGGTGTTTATACACGGTGGAGGATTCGCCTTTGGTTCTGGTGACACAGATCTACACGGTCCAGAATATCTAGTCAGCAAGAAAATCATCGTAATAACCTTTAATTACAGGTAATTTTGACTTTTATATGGCTTTCGATATCCGTTACAACGCTGCATATTGCTACAACATGTTGATCCTGGCAAGAATTGCATGCTCAAAAAGCAGGTAGAATAAATTAGGTATCAAGCATCATATTCAACATTGAGCAGTTTCAAAAGTTTAGGTAACATGTATGGTAATCCGAATGAACATAAGTTAGCTTTTATCAAGCAACTTAACGTCAATGTTCCAGGTTGAACGTGTTCGGTTTCCTGGGCATGAACACGGCAAAGATCCCCGGTAACGCTGGACTCCGAGACATGGTGACGCTGCTGAACTGGGTGCAGAGGAACGCCAAGTACTTCGGCGGAGACCCCGCTGAAGTCACGATTGCGGGACAGAGCGCTGGCGCTGCGGCCGCGCATCTGCTCACGTTGTCAAACGCTGCTGAAGGGCTGTTCAAAAGGTTGGTTCATTTATAAGCTTATAGCCCCCAACCATCGGCTTTCGATCGTTGTGCGGCTGAAGGTCGTAGTATTCTGGGTTCTATTCAACCTGGACTGATAAAATACTATCATTGTGTTTTACAGTTGTTTAAGGAGAATTTACCCTCCTGGAAGTCGCGTCGTATGTTGACATTACTTATTGAGGCAATTTTTATAATTTCTAATTTCAGAGCGATCCTAATGAGTGGAACAGCCATCTCATCATTCTACAGCCCCTCTCCAGCATTCGCACAGTACATGTCCGGGAAGCTGCTGACCTACCTAAACATCAATTCCACCAACGCCGACGACATACACCGCCAGCTCATCGAGCTGCCTGCAGCAAAACTCAGCGAAGCCAACAAAGCCCTTTTAGATAATGCTGGCTTAGCAACCTTTGTGCCCACCGTGGAGACATCGCTACCTGGAGTCACGACCATCATTGATGATGACCCAGAAATCTTAATTGCCAAGGGACGTGGCAAAAGCATTCCACTCCTTATAGGCTACACGAGTGCTGAATGTGAGACGTTCCACAAACGACTAGAAGAGTTTCAACTGGTCGATAAAATTCAAGCGAATCCTGCTTTGAAAGTACCGCCTAAGACTTTAATGATGACTCCTCCTAAGTTCG
The DNA here is from genome assembly GCA_964057195.1 of Orthosia cruda. NCBI lineage: Eukaryota > Metazoa > Arthropoda > Insecta > Lepidoptera > Noctuidae > Orthosia > Orthosia cruda. Next base: position 21,086,502 of record OZ059848.1, on the reverse strand, counting down.
TGATGGATTTGATAAATAAGATCGACAAAAAATACTATGAGAGTGGAACAAGTGTGGACAACTTCGTAAAGCAATGTTCGGATGGCTTTTACGAGTACCCTGCGTTGAAGTTGGTACAGAAACGTGCAGAAACTGGTGGAGCGGAGGTGTACCTGTACAGGTTCGCATACGAGGGCCAGAGCAACATCATTAAGGAGGCCACGGGGCTGAACTACGAGGGAGCCGGCCACATCGAGGACCTCACTTACGTGTTCAAGGTGAACTCTGTCCTCAACGCTCCCGGGGCCATTCAGCTTTCTGCTGATGATATTAAAATGAAGAATCGGATGATCGACTTCATTGTCAACTTTATGAAGTGCAGGTAATTGATACAAATTGACATATCTTTTTAAAATAGTTTTGAAGCCTATTGAGATATTTTCATAAATCTCGGGTAGCGTGACATAACGATGGCATGCAAGTAGAAATCGTTTTTTAAGGTATCAAACCTCACCATTAAAAACAACTTTATCATATCTATTCCAGTACTCCAACCTGTGAGGAGCGGCACCCAGTATGGCCGGCAGACAACGGCCACCAGTACGAGGAGATCCAGTCTCCTACGCTGATCCAGAGCAAGGAGTTTTCAGCGAGACAACTGGACATCATCGCCTTCTTCGACAGTTTGGCCAGCAGTAAGGAACTGCATTAAACAGACTGGACTTACTGTGTTCGATGTAAATATGTGACAGTCAGTGAAACTGTGTGGACATTTAAATTGGCTCCAATGGTGGACCAGTCATGTTGTCGGGAACTATTTTTCGGGATGTGGTTGTGGTGGTTTTGATTCTGTGCTTTACGTAAGATTAATTTATTTAGAATAATTTTGTATGTCACAAGTCTAGTCGGTAACTGATGTAATTTCTTGCCTTCTTCAGTTCCATGGCTTATTCTTCAATAAAGAAGAGTGTTGTTGTACTTTGGAAGATTTTATCAATGTAAATGATGTTTGCAATAATAAATTCTCAAATAGTCTGTAATATACCTTTAAAATGAAGTCGGTTTTACTGATGACGACGTGGTTTAGTGTTGAATCCTAAGTGAAACATTATTGTTTCAGTGTGAAGAGCCGATTTTTTTTTGTACTAGCTAGATTGTCTTTAGACCTGTAACAAAACTTGAGGTCTGATAATATATAAAGCTCAACTGTGGTCCAGCAACAAAAAGTGAGCGTTTTAGAACCCGGAGAATTGATCTCATAAAACTTAACTAGGTTTTAGATCACAAAATTACAATCCGCCCGCTAAAATATTTAATTTAAGTTAATATAAGTAATATTTTAATGGTTATAATTTTGTACAAATTCATAGAGAGATCACGAGGCAGAAATTCTAAACTGAAAAAATCAAAAGCTACTTTAATATTAAAATGTTTTGTTTTTGGTTGCATGCAGTAAAAAAATATCGATGTTGTCTGGGTTATGAATGGTTTTTAAGTCTGTTCGTTCTAAAAGACCAATAACTCTGGATAGCGTATTAAGTATATCAGAAACTGCTGCCCATTAACAGATTGGATGATCACCCTTCTCATTCAAGGAACAGTCACCGTTGTTCAAACAATGCTTATAGCACTTCGCATCTCTCTCCAGGGGCTTAAGACAAAGTAATCAGCTATGGCGATGGTCAAAATGTTAGGGACTTTCGTTGATAAGCATGCATTTCAGTCTAGCATATCTGCCTCGAGATCTAGGCATTCCCGTAGAGAAGCGACTGATGAAACGTATTATTATTTAAGTCTCTACTGTTAGAAACAACGCGTTTGTAAATACTTCACTTTCTAATGTGTAACGCTGAGAGTACAATGCTCGAATGTGATCGCGTGCGCACGCCGTGTGGCGTTATTGAATGATCAAATAAAATAATTGCGATGGACGGACGTGGATATTGTATTTTTATTTCTATAGTTGTTAATTTTAGGGCTTTTTTGAGGGCTGATACTCGTAATAATGATCTAGGTATACATGATTTTAGAATTGGATATCATGACTTTCATGTTATAATTACCTGTAAGTTTAATTTAATTTCTTTAAAAAATTATCGTGACTTATAATTTTAACACAAGGCCACGGGCACCCAACGCGAAGATTATAAAATTTGCTTCAAATAAATTGCCCAAGATGGCGTGATAAGCTTCGATTCGTTATTGAGTTTTGTGAAATATTAAGATTTTCTAGAGGCGATCAACAAAAAAATATGTTCTTGTTTAATTAACTCTCCTTAGCACAAAATTAAGGAATATTGGGCTCTTAATTCAAATTTCAAAGATTATTTGAATGGATCTTTTAAAATTGATTCCAATAGATGGCGCGGTTTTAAATTTCTGAGGCATCCACTCGATTTTTTTCGTACAATGAAACTGTAATAAGGTGCAAAAAATACTATAAAATAAATCGTGACTGTATTAGTACATCATCATCTGTGAAAATTTCAACTATCCAGCTATCACGGTTCATGAGATACAGCCTGGTGGCAGACAGACAGACGGACCGTGGAGTCTTAGTAATAGGATCCCGTTATTACCCTTTGGGAACGGAACCCTAAAAAGTATTCACGAACCGAGTACAACCTTTTACTTGCAAGTCACTGCTCACACCATCTATATCCGTGGAACGGAACCGAACGCGATCGATGTTCTTAGAAAAATAATCAGTTTAATCAGACGAAAAACTCTAGTTACGTCGGCACGGCTTCTTTGTATGGGATGAGGTATCTGTATGCTAGTAGGGAAATTAAAACCGTTTTTAAGCAAGATAAAATAATTAACAAGATTCTTTATTTATTGAACTATAGGCTCTCAGAAATCACTATCTCGCCTGATGGTAAGCGATGAAGTGGTCGACGGTGAAGAATCTAAGATCAGCATGGCAAGTCTAAAGACATAACAAGGCACATCGTTAGTCTACCAAATTTAGAGGACTCGTCAGACTACGAGTACTCCAGGCTCAGTTTGTGTAGACCCTCAACTAAATCACTGATGCAGATAAACAGGCGAGATCTATTTGATACTATATTACAAAATTGAAAAACCTAACAAATAATACAGGCATTGTGTGAAAATACTGGGGTTTCCCACTGTTTCGCTTGGCGACAGACCGGACTGAGCTCACAAAAGGGACAGTTGACTATCACAACAATTTCTGTGCCTATAATTATTTAAAAATGCTCCCGTACAAACTAGTGGTGATATTACAAATGATGCTGATGACCAGACAGGATGTGATCAGCATCGCCCAGGGCAAGCTGCGAGGAGTGGCCAGAGATGGATACGTGTCCTATACAGGGATACCTTATGCCAATATCACAGGTGCGATGGGCAGGTTTAAGGTGATTTGGTTCAAAGTACTATTTATTTATTGAACGGTTTACGGTGAGGCCAAACGAACGTAATTTTGTGAGTTGTGATTAGCGTAAAATGCGTCGCGGAATTTACGCTACATTCGGTTTAGTACGCAACGCAAAATGAGTTGTCTGCTGACTCACGCACATTATTTCAACCGAATTGCGGTGGAGGTGAGGGAGGGAAGCGAGGAAAGCGTCAGCGCCCAGTAAAAACGTAGAATAGCAACTGGCAGCCAAACCGAATTTCAGTTGAACGTAAATTCCGCGACTCATTTTACGCGATTCACAACTCACAAGATTACGTCCGTTTGGCCTCTCCCTTATGCATATATAAGACGAAAAGATAAAATCATGCTTCATCATCATCATTTCAGCCGAAAGACGTCCACTGCTGGACATAGGCCTCCCCTAGACGTCGCCACATTGACCGATCCCGTGCGTCTCGCATCCAGCGCCTTCCCGCAACCTTAACCAGGTCACCAGTCCACCACAGTGGCAGGCCTTCCAACGTATCATCTTCTGGTTCGCGGTCGCCATTCCAGAACTTTTCGGCCCCATCGGCCATCCATTCTGCGAGCAATGTGCCCTGCTCACTGCCACTTAAGTTTGCCAATTCTTCGGGCTATGTCGGTAACTTTGGTTCTCTTGCGGATATCATCATTTCTGACGTGATCACGCAAGGAAATTCCAAGCATAGCCCTCTCCATTGCCCTTTGGATGACTGAGCTTTCTGATAAGGCCCATTGTGAGCGACCACGTCTCAAATCATGCTTATGTTAACACATCTCTTTATAACAGAATACGTGCGAAAGAGATTAGGATTTAATTATGGGGGAATTTGAATACCTTAAGACTTGTATTTAAGACATTTTATCTTCGCTTGGAGATAATCAAAACTTTTAAAGAGGATTTCAATACAAGAACCACGGTTTCTTGCGTGTTTCAAAACAGGGAAGGATTTCTTACGAGATATTCTATTCATATTTCAGAAAGCTGGTATCGCTCCTCTCTGGTCAGAAACCAGGAACTCCAAATCGATGACCTGTTCGTTGGTCTCCAGTGCTGAAGAGTGTCTCCAGCTGGACGTCCACGCGCCCACAGCGGCCGGGGGCAACTGGCCTGTGCTGGTGTGGGTCACGGGAGGAAGTGGGCCTTACAACCCTGGGAAGATAGTACAGGAGGGAATCATTGTGGTTATAGTATACCATAGGTAAGGCTATACTTGTTATGCTAAGAGCCTTCTTAGACGGACTTCTTAGAGGAGCAGCTGCAAGCGGTTACTGTTGGGCAATCTGCAGTTTTAATTGAAATTGATGTCCACAATACACGGACCGCTGTTGCAGTCGCAGCCAAAAATTGCAGTTTGCTCATAAGCAACCGCTTAAAGCTGTCGGCACTTATTGCTACAAGCAGTCCGTCTGTAGAAGCTCTAAGATTTTGCCATAGATCTAGGAATCTAAATAGCCTTTTTGACTTTTCCAGAGTGGGTCCTTTAGGGTTCCTGTGCTCAGGCGACGAACAAATACCAGGCAATGCCGGTGTCAAAGATGTAGTACTGGCGTTACGCTGGGTGAGTGACAACATAGTCGCTTTCAAAGGAAACTCAGCCAAAGTCGTGGTTGGAGGACAAAGCTTCGGCGCGGCCATGGTAGAGGCAGTCGTACTGTCTCCCATGGCCAATGGGCTATACCATGGAGCTATTCTACAGAGTGGCAGTGCTCTATGCCCTTGGTCTTTTAACTATGATGCAGAAGAACGAGCCAAAGCTTTAGAAACCACGTCAGATTTCGCCGATGAACCAGTCAAGTCCTTGGTCGATGCCAAAATCGAGGATTTAGTATCACAAGCCAATAAACTGAACGTCCCTTACTTTCCTTTTGCAATGTGCGTTGAAAACCCTTCGAAGAAGGAAGAACGATTCCTATTTGAAGCACCATACGACTTATTATCGAGTAAGAAGGGTAACTCAGTTCCAATGATGATGGGATATAACGCCAATGAAGCTTATGTGTTCGTATCGATTTTGAGAGAAGCTAATGTTCTGAGGAGGGTGTCCAGAGGGGCTAGTTTTTTAGTACCAGATGATTTGAAGTTTCTTAACGAAAGGGAACGAAAACAAACAGGGCGACTGATTGAAGATATGTATTTCAAGAAAAATGCTACCATGGCTTCTGTATTAGCTTACCACAGGTAAGATTAACAAGGTATTATTGTACAGACGTTAACTAATGACGAAACAATAAGTTAATGAACCTTTCTGATAATGGGTACAAACGTATAAATGTCACGCTCTAGAGCCGTACTATGATGTGTCAAGGCCATGATGATTCCGTCTCTCTAACAGTGTAACCATCATAGTTTTGACACGTCAGGATGCATAGATTACAAGTAAAATTTCAAAATTTAAAAAACCCCCGTCACATTTATCTTGCGAAAACATCCCGATTCAAACAGTAAAACGCCCATAACTTTTGAACGGATCAACTGATTTTTTTCAAACATAGCTAAGAACACTCTCGACACAATCACCTTTCCAACAAATAAAACTAAATCAAAATCGGTTCATCGGTTGAGGCGCTATGATGCCACAGACAGACACACAGATACACAGACACACAGATACACAGCAACACACCTCAAACTTATAACACCCCTCTTTTTCCGTCGGGGGTTAAAAATATGCCTGTTTGCTAGCACTGTTTAAAAATAAAATAACTTCTTAGTACGCTATCCGTGTGTTGCCAGTGATCACCTATGGGACCGAGACGTGGTCGCTCACAATGGGCCTTATCAGAAAGCTCAAAGTCACCCAAAGGGCAATGGAGAGGGCTATGCTCGGAATTTCCTTGCGTGATCACGTCAGGAATGATGATATACGCAGGAGAACCAAAGTTACCGACATAGCCCGAAGAATTGCCAAACTTAAGTGGCAGTGGGCAGGGCACATTGCTCGCAGAACGGATGGCCGATGGGGCCGAAAGGTTCTGGAATGGCGACCGCGAACCGGAAGACGATACGTTGGAAGGCCTCCCACTAGGTGGACTGATGACCTGGTTAAGGTTGCGGGAAGGCGCTGGATGCGAGACGCACGGGATCGGTCAATGTGGCGACGCCTGGGGGAGGCCTATGTCCAGCAGTGGACGTCTTTCGGCTGAAATGATGATGAAAATGATGACGCTATCCGTCTTCAACAGAGACGCCTACTTCTCCAGTCACATCCACCGCAGCGTCCGCTTCCACTCCTCAACAGCCCAGGTGTTCTATTACCAGTTCTCTTACTCCGGAGAACTTGGCGTCAGGTCAGAGCCTGGTGTGCCGAAGACAGGCGCCGCCCATTCTGATGAGCTCGCCTACTTGTTCTATGATGGAGCTATGGAAGGAGAGGAGGGAAATGTGCAGAGGCGGCTGGTGAAGCTCTGGACGAGTTTTGTTAAGCACTTGTAAGTTAGTAAAAGTTTTAACTTAGTGATTTGTTACATTTTTAACCGACTTACCAAAAAGGAGGAGGTTCTATGTTCGACTTCATGTTTATTTTGTTTTTTTTTTTTTACCGATATCTCCGTCAATTGTGGACCGATTTTGAAAAATCTTTTTTTTTGGAAGTATTTTCCGAATTTGGTCCCTTTTTAATTTAGTGAACATCTGATGAAGAAATTCGGAGATATACAACATAACTCTTCAATAAATAACGGCAAATCTCTCGGTATTGCTGCAATCGCATGTCTGTTTATTGTTTATACAATTTCATAAAATAATATCACGCCAGTACGCTCTAAAAGGGTACACAGACGTGTACAGTTCACCTTGGTACACTCTCATTTCACCGGTTATGTTCAGTTGCATGATATTCGGATAATCTATTCTGGCATTATACGTATCTTACTAAACTACTTGCCTATTAGGTAGGTGCAACTAAAAGTGAAAATAAAAAACTTTTTACAAAATAATACTACCGACTTCTAAATAAGAAAACTACAAACTGAAAAATAACTTTATTTTTGGAAGTCGGTGTCCATAACGCAATAAATTGTTACCTACCAAAGACACCGACTTCCAAAAATAAAGTTATTATTCACTTTGTAATATTTTTTTGTAAAAAGATATTTTATGTATGTGTTTATTTATTAAATATTGCTATATATAACCTGCGCAAAGGGGACTTAATGCATTGGATACTCTATTTTTGCATATTAAAATAAACTATCAATTCTGTGTAGATAGTTCAACTCATCCGTGCGCGCGGCGCCATGTGTGCGTGCGCTTGTAATAATACATATGCATGTGTGTGGCAGTGACGCGGCGATCGTCGTCCGAACAAACAACCACCCACACATGCTTACCCACGCATAGTGCCGCGCGCAAAGATGAGTTGAATTTTCTATAACAGACTTGACAACAATGACTGACAAATAAAATTCTTCTTCTTAGCGTGTCGATGGCAAATATAAAAATTTTAATATTGTGTTTTGCCCACAATTCAGCCACGGCAACACCATTCTGTGACGCAGTCATAGGTAATCGCAAGTACAGGTGACCGGGCATGCTGCGCTGCGCACTCCGTGAGATGGGCCATGGTCTGCGGAGAGATGCTGCAAAAGCACTGAAGACTAGTGCCATCAGAGAACCTCCACCTGTGGAGGTTGTCCTTGCTGCGGCCAACCTGAGTGCGGAGTCTATTTAGGGTTTTCCAGGTCGACCACGACAGTGTATGCCACGGTGGAAGGCTCTCCGATGGCCCGATGACATTTTCAGGAGGCTTGGGTTTCCCTCGCCAAAGGTCGCATCTCGCCGAAGAGGAGATGCCATTACATAGAACCACGCATCCTAGAAAACTCCTCCAGCTTTTTAGGCGCTTTGTAATATTTAATTGTGCATTGGGTGAATACAATTAATTACCAGTCACTGTTTGTTTGCTGTCACCATTAAGTGGAAGGAGAGAAGAGTAGTCTTTTCTCTAAAGTTGGACAATGTAGACCAATTATTAGATAATAATATTTTACTGTTGTAAATCCTATCCAATCCTAATACTCCCAACCGAGAAAATGGTGTTCGTTGCAACAACTTATTAACTTGTATTTCAGAAACCCATCTCACGATAGCGAAGGAACCTGGGAGGCGACGAGAGCGGACAGCTTCCGCCTGCTGGACATCGGGACCGAGCTGAAGATGGTGGACTACCCTCACGCCAGGACGCAGCGCATGTGGGACGACATCTACGACAAGTACTACTACACCAGGAACCGCATCGCTAATTAAATTAAGATTAGGATTTTGTGTAATAAATAGTTGTTTAAGAACCATCAAAACAAGATTATTTTCTTCCAGTCTGAAGTGCAACAAGTGTATACATACATAAACTCACGCCTTTTTCCCATGGGGGTAGGCAGAAACTACAGAACGCCACCTGCTACGATCCTTACATACTTCTTTTGCTTCACTCACATTCATACATCTAGTCATACACACACGCCGGTTGGGTACTGCGCACCTGGCTTTTTTAAAGAACATCACCAATAAGGTCTATGTATGTCTTTCTAGGGCGTCCCCTCCCGGCGTTTCCATTCGCGTCTGCCTTGTAAATACATTTCGTTAGTCGCCTTTCATTCATCCTCTCAACATGGCCAAACGATCTTAACATACTCTTTTCAATTTTAGTCACTACATCTTCTTTTAAACCACAACGTTGTCTTATTACGTCCTTCCTCAACCTATCATTTTAAGTTACCCCACACATACTTCGCAAGGAGCGCATTTCTACTGCATTAATCCTACTTTCATGTCTTTTTTGCCATACCCACCCTTCACTTCCATACATAAGTGTAGGCACCGCACGCTGTTGTGAACGGTTCTCAACAAACTTCTTGGCCGCCCTGAAGTTGGCTACAATGGCTGCGCAGTAGTAATTCTCATACAAAAACAGCACCGTTTCGTGCGTCACGCATGCGGAAAGCCAAATTCAGGGCGGCCCAGAAGTTTGGCGAGGGCCCTAGCGCCATCTATACCGCCGCATACGAACTACTTACTAAATACACCTGACGTCACACAGTCTACATGGCGCAAGCAATTATCTGCGCGACGAGCATATTATAATATACCACAGCTTGATCACAACCATCGAACAGTTAGTGACTTTTTTGATGGATCGACGCGATTCGAATTATATCGCACCAATAAGTGATTTTTAGGGTTCCGTACCCAAAGGGTAAAAACGGGACCTATTACTAAGACTCCACTGTCCATCTGTCTGTCTGTTACCAGGTTGTATCTCATGAACCGTGATAGCTAGACAGTTTAAATTTTCACAGATGATGTGTTCCTGTTGCCACTATAACAACAAATACTAAAAACAGAATAAAATTAATATTTAAGTGCGGCTCCCATACAACAAACGTAATTTTTTTGCCGTTTTTTAGTTCCTTGCCTTCGTGCGCGAGTCCGACTCGCACTTGTCCGGATTTTTACTTAGTGAAATTGCAAGCACACGACTGTTTTTGTAAAGCAACAGACTGATAAGAATTACGGCCGATTTAACCAATGAAACTAATCGCGATTACTACAACTAAACTCAATTTATGCAAATACAGCGTTCTCATGGACGCAATGCGATGCAATTCGACCGATTTGCACTTGAAATTTTGTAAGAAATACACGCGATATTGCCTATTGACGCAATTCAATTGCGTTGCGCCTTCAGCAAGGTCTCATATGTGCTAGACACAACCCCCTTTTGTTTGCAGGCTAATCTCTTTTCTATGGAGGATGCGGAAGTTGCCCTCTTGCATCTTACTTGAGTGAGGATCTATTCACAAGGTTGAAAGGAGATGGTCCAAAATGTTCGGGCCGAAAACCCAGAAATCGATACGAACTAACTGGGCTCGTCCGTTCGCTTGTATTCCCCATTTTTCTCTAAGCAGCTGAGACATGGACACTACGAGAACAGGAAAGGAAAAAAAAAGTCCTCTGGAAATATGGTGCTGGAGAAAATGCTTGGCATTTCTTAAATAGATATTTTTCTTTATTTGTTATAGTCTCGCGTTTGACCACTATCTCGCCTGATGTTAAGGGTACACAAGTCAAAAATTCTTCCATACAAACGTAGTCTAGAGATTACTCCACTGTTTGACGATGTACTTTCAAAATAAAAAAAGATATCAATTTGTCTCATAATTATCTAGCCCTGTATGGAACCGAAAAAATAAAAAAATAAAATATTTGAAAGTTATGAGCGTCGAAAGTTCCATATTTCAACACTTATTTTAATGTATCTTTGGGCGCAAATAAATACCATAAGAAGAAGGAAAATTAAAAAACGGCCTCCATACAGGGATAGATTAGTAATTCAACAATCCAAATAATTTTATTTTGATCAGTTACATTCAGTAGTTTTTTCATGAAATCTAGACTCCCAAAGGTCTGTTTATAAAATTCCTAAATCATCATCCATTTCGATAAAAGATTGCAGAAGTGCTAATTCGTACGCGAACTAGCTTCTTACTGCTCATCACAACATCTATATATTTCACACGTGTTGTGGGATGAGATAGCATGCATTTTAACCTCGCGCACAAAATAGTTCGTGCCTTCGACTAGTTTAACCTTAAGTGATGATATGGTCGAAGGTGAAGCGCGCTTGCCTAGAAGTAACCTATTCACTCTTGACTTGAAGACCCCTAGGTTGTAGCTATCAGGAAACAAAGGAATTCCACTCCTTAGCTGTACGCGCAATGAAAGTATTTTCAAAACGCTTTGTGCGTTTAGGTGGGTTATCCACCATGGACTGATGGTGCATTGCCGTACGTCTTGTAGTCCGGTGATGGAAAGGGCTAGGCTAGGCTACCGTTTTTTTTGTTATGTGTAATTTGATTCCAATTACACAGAACAAAAAAAAAACGGTAGCTTTTTTCTTCGCCACAATGTCGATATGCAAAGAAGAATTGGTGTCCGGTAAATGAAGGACGGTAGGTTTTAGGTACTGATACTGGCCCATGGATTTCGAGTATATGACTGCAGTAGGGTTATTTCGCTCGTTCTTAGCAATCGATCAGCATACTGTTTATTCGTATTGATTTCTGGGCCAATTCTGTTACCTCGCCTTTGGCCAAACGCAGCCCCGGATCTACGATTTTTTAGAACCGGGGCAAAACCTTGATAGTGGCGCCCCCTCCCTTCAGTGTTTGAGAAAAACTGTTAAAACTGCCAATGAGTAGCATTTTTGTGACCATTTGTTAAAATAATAATCCTATAAAAATATTAACTTTTTATTATCTAATTACTTTCATTTGTGACATAAAACCCAGAAAAAAATATAACCAGGAAAGACTACAACTTTACACGGCGTGCTTTCTTTTCTGCGAAAGAATCTTAGCTCCTCAAAGTCAGTTTTGTTTTCAATGGCTATAAAAGTTAGCTTTAAGCTAGAAAAGTTTGTTTTTCAAACATACTATATTAAGATTCGATTACTTGTTAAAAAGCTATGAGATTGTAGGAAAAGAGGCTTCATTTGTTCGATATTTCGGATTCTTGTCTCAAGGATTTGGCGCCCCCATGAAACTGCCGCCCGGGGCAAGTGCCCCGGTTTGCCCCCCCTTAGATCCGGGGCTGGCCAAACGTCATAAAAACATCCGAAGATTCTCGGATCTTGGACCAATAGACCATTAGATATATACACTATAACATTGAAATAGTATATAACTCCTAAATTCTGTTTGTTTACACGCTATGCCGAATCTCAATAACTCATTTCCTCACGAAGCGGTTATTAGTTCGTTTAATTATTCTCTAGTAAATACCCTACTACAAAAATTTGATTTAAGGTGCAGCTTAATAACCATCAACGTTTTTGGTTATGCTGGTAAATTTTAGGGTTTAATCCTGATCAAGCTTTTGCTGGCAAATCCTGTCATTTTTGTCCGGTGGACATACATAACACAAGTAAAATTTCAAAATTTAAAAAACCCCCCGACACATTTATCTTACGAAAACATCCCGATTAAAACAGTAAAACGCCCATAACTTTTGAACGGCTGAACCGATTTTATTCAAACCTAAGAACACACTCGACACAATCACCTTTCAAACAAAAGAAACTAAATCAAAATCGGTTCATCCTTTGAGGCGCTATGATGCCACAGACAGACACACAGATACACAGCAACACGAGTCAAACTTATAACACCCCTCTTTTTCCGTCGGGGTTAAAAAGCAACTCACTACCTGCGTCTGTGTTTCCGAACGCATTCAACCCGAATCTCTTCAAAGTTAGAGTGAACAGGCTTCTTCTGGGTAAGCTCACTCCATCGTCGATTGTCTCTGTCACCTATGACCTAGACTAGAGTCAAGAGCAAACACATCAAAAAACAAAAGCTCAGACTACATTTACTAATCTAATAGAAGTTTAGATATTGACATATTTTAACCAAAGGATATTTAAAATCCATATCTATGTTAATATTATAAATGCGAAATCGTGTCTGCCTGCCTGTTAAGTTTTCACGTAGTAAACAGCTGAACGAATGGTGATGAAACTTGTGCATACTTTTCATCCTGATAGTAAGTTCCTCTGGGATAATCAAACACTTATCACACGGGCGAAGCCTTGGGCAGAAGCTACTATTAAATAAAAAGGTATAAAATCAAACAATCTGGTCAAGTTTAAAGCAAGCTGTACACAGTAAAAGTGACATTTGACATTGCACCGAGTATCCGCGACAGAATGCGACTGTCTGACCTCCATAGTCCAATTACAGGGCAACTGATAGCACAAGGTGCCAAAAAGAACACTGCGGTATACTTATGCCATTCATTAACCGACTTCCCAAAAAGGAGGAGGTTCTATGTTCGACATTATGTTTGTTTGTTTTTTGTGTGTGTTCACCGATATCTCCGTCAATTCTGGACCGATTTCAAAAAATCTTTTTTTGTTTTAAAAAGTATGTTTCGAAACTGGTCCCATTTTAATTTGGTGAAGATCTGATGAAGAACTTCGGAGATATACAACAGAACTCTTCAATAAATAACGGCAAATGTCTAGGGATTGCTGCAATCGCATGTCTGTTTATTGTTTATACCATTTCATAACATAACATCACGCCAGTACGCTCTTAAGGGGTACGCAGATCTCTCATTTCACCGGTTATGATCAAGTTTCATGAAATCTATTCTGGCGTTATAGTTACCTTACTAACTTGCCTATTAAGTAGGTACAACTAAAAAGTAAAAAAATAAAAAAACTTTTTTGCAAAAAACTACTACCGACTTCCAAATACAAAACTACAAAGTGAAAAATAACTTTATTTTTTGAAGTCGGTGTCCATAACGCAAAAAAATGGTACCTAGGAAAGACACTTCAAAAAATAAAGTTATTTTTCACTTTGTAGTTTTGTATTTGGAAGTCGGTAGTATTTTTTGGCAAAAAAAAAAATTTTATTTAAATAATGAGGCTGTGAAAAATATCGAACTTATTTGTCAACATTATGAACGAAATGTATCATATTCTATGTGTTCTGTACTTAGTAGCACTGTAACTACTATTACACTCAAAAGTAAGTTGCCAAGAATAGAGGGTGTGGTTTGGTAGCCGATTGCAGGTGGCAGCAGCAGGCGACGAGTCACCGCGACACTACTGGCTTCTATGTATTTCTAGGCAGGCGTCGTAGTGACGGTCGCAGCTGGACGGAAGGTATTCCTGATACGAGGAGACCGACACGATGCCTTAGACCGGCTAAACTGGCTGACAATGAAGGAGACCTAGACCAGTGCTGAGACTAGGTGGACACGGGGCAAAGAAGTTGTAATTTCAAATTAATGTTACGCAGTTTCAAACTAATCTTCGCCTTAATTAGTAGTATTAATACAACTCGCAATAATTAACCGTTTCAGTGCATCGGTGTTAATTGAACACAAAATGATTAGGAGCTATAGCTTTCTGTTAATCATTGAATTTGTGTTTTTTGGTAAGTTTTAAGTTCACTGGCAATGCTGAGATTTATAGGAGAAAATCGTGTGCAAAAAAATAAATGGTAGAAGAAATGAAACTTGTTTTGTGGGCATTGCGTTTTTGTAAGGTTTTCTTCTTCAGGATAGTCGAACCATGCACTAAAAAACTTTTTGCAAAAAAATACTACCGACTTCCAAATACAAAACTACAAAGTGAAAAATAACTTAATTTTTTGAAGTCGGTGTCTTTCGTAGGTACCATTTTTTTGCGTTATGGACACCGACTTCAAAAAATTAAGTTATTTTTCACTTTGTAGTTTTGTATTTGGAAGTCGGTAGTATTTTTTTGCAAAAAGTTTTTTTATTTTTCACTTTTTAGTTGTACGTACCTAATAGGCAAGTTAGTATGGGAACTATTTCGCCAGAATAGATTTCATGAAACTTTAACATAACCGGTGAAATGAGAGATCTGCTTACCTCTTAAGAGCGAACTGGCGTGATGTTATGTTATGAAATGTTATAAACAACAAACAGACATGCGATTGCAGCAATCCCGAGAGATTTGCCGTTATTTATTGAAGAGTTCTGTTGTATAGGTATCTCCGAAGTTCTTCATCAGATCTTCACCAAATTAGGGACCAATTTCGAACATACTTTTTCAAACAAAAAAAGAATTTTCGAAATCGGTCCACAATTGACGGAGATATCGGTGAACATACACAAAAAAAAAAACAAACATAAAGTCGAACATAGAACCTCCTCCTTTTTGGGAAGTCGGTTAAAAATAGTCTTCCAATAACTACATCGGTCTTAACAATGCTTCTTTTTTACCCGACGACGGTCAAAAAGGAGATAAAAATCTAGACCAGCTCCCTGGGTTCCGACTCTTAAAGTCACAATACACATAATTCTAGTCTACTGGATTTGTTTTTACCGACTTACCAAAAAGGAGGAGGTTCCATGTTCGACTTTATGTATGTTTTTTATTTTATATTTTTTTTATTTATTTTCACCGACATCTCCGTTAATTGGGGACCGATTTTGAAAATTATTTTTTATTTGAAAGAGTATGTTCCGAAATTGGTCCCATTTTAATTTGGAAGATCTGATGAAGAACTTCAAAGATGAATTCTCCAATAAATAACGGCAAATATCTCGGGACTGCTGTCTGTTTATTGTTTATACCATTTCATAAAATAACATCACGCCAGTACGCTCTTAAGGGGTACGCAGATCTCTCATTTCACCGGTTACGTTCAAGTTTCATGATATTCGGGTAATATATTCTGGCGTTACAGTTACCTTTTTAAAAAAACTTGCCTATTAGGTAGGTACAACTAAAAAGTAAAAAATAAAAAACTTTTTTTGCAAAAAAATACTACCGACTTCCAAATAAAAGCAGTACAAAGTGAAAAATTACTTTCTTTTTGGAAGTCGGTGTCCATAACGAAAAAAATTGGTACCAACTCTGTTATGATACCAGATCAATTTAGCTGACCAAAATACTTCTGCATTACATTTCTAGCTACCCTAACGTCATCAAGTGACTTAAGATGCAACGTGCGTACGCGCATCGAGTCGGGATGGGTGTGCGGACTGCGCAGACAGGGAGAGTATGACGTGGAGTACGCGAGCTTCAGGGGCATACCATATGCCCGGCAACCTTTGGGGGAACTGCGGTTCAAGGTAAGCTAGCCAGAGGTAACTTAGGGACACAAAAAAAATCCATGAGATAATTCGTCCGCCAGACTAAATTTCGGTCACCCAATCTCAGCGCTGACTAGCCATTGACACGTGAGATATTAGGGAACGTCCAAGATCAAAATATTTTCATTTCAATTATTCCTTATATAGGTGCCTTTGAATTGTCAAACAAAATATGAATCTAGTAGCACATTCGCAAGCGTCAGTAGGTCTCTTGGAGAAGAATGTGCAAGAAACTCCACGGACACTCTTTTCCATCATTCTTGTTACAAAAATACATATATGTGAACGATGTCGGATGTAAAAAGATGTGCACGTATACAAGCGTCTAGAGTAAAACAAACAATAAGTATGTAATTATAAGCCGGCCGAGGCAGCAAAGTTATGACCAATCCCAATTGATGGCACCCGTTCACGAACATGACGCTTGGATTGGCACCACTCAGCTCAACAATCATGAAGGGAACCGAATGATCCAATACATGTGCCACCATCAGAGAGACATTAGAGAGAGCATGACACACTCTCAGCTGCCAGGACACACACAAGTCAACGAACGACACATAGGTACAGTAAATGGTAGATTTACAGTTGGTACATAGTATTCACACATGTGCTGTGCAGTTATACGAGTATAATACTAAAATAAATTAAGTTTATACAATACAAATATATTCATACAGTCGTCAGCAGGTCCAACAATACTTCAAAGCAATAATGTTCTGCTTAACCCTTGTTTTTGTGTCCTAGTGGTTATGGAGCAGTACTATCATTGAGCCAAGCATTTTTATCAGTGGTACCCAACTTATAATATACCTGCATAGTGCGTTTTATACAAGTTTTAAATTTCGTCTCATTCAGTTCTAGAATGTTGGGAGGAATTTTATTGTAACATTTTATACAGTACCCCATGAAAGACGACGCTACTTTAGCCAGCTTGAAACCTGGTTGAATTAACTGGTTTCTATTTCTAGTTTATTAATTATGTCTGTCGCCGTTTTTACTAAAAAGACCTAAATTCTTTCTCATGTACATGATGTTTTTATCATCATTTCCTGATGGCGCGGTGCAATTTAAATTGATTCGTTTGACGATATCGCGCACGTATACTTCAGATAATTTCAAATGCAAATCGGTGTGTCCATGTGGTCACCGATATCTCCGTCAATTGTGGACCGATTTTGAAAATTCTTGTTTTGTTTGAAATAGTATGTTCCGCTTAATCTTAATTGTATGCTCCCATTTTAATTTGGTGAAGATCTCATGAACACCTTCGGAGATATACTACAGAACTCTTCAATAAATAACGGCAAATCTCTCGGGATTGCTGCAATCGCATGTCTGTTTATTGTTTATACCATTTCATAACATAACATCCCGCCAGTACACTCTGAAGAGATACGCAGATCATGAAATCTATTCTGGCGTTATAGGTACCTTACTAACTTGCCTATTAGGTAGGTACAACAAAAAAGTGTAAAATAAAAAAACATTTATGCAAAAAAATACTACCGACTTCGAAATGCAAAATAAAAAGTGAAAAATAACTGATATTTAACGTAAGTGCGAGTTAAGGAACCCCAATCCCCCAATATTAGCTTCATCAGCCAATAAATATATTAATTTAGATCAACAACTATATGTCAGCATATGCTATCTAGGACATGCGTCATTAGCAGAGGTTAGCAATAAGATTAGTATATATGATCAAGATTCTGTAGAATTAATTAATTACTGTCTTGCTGTAACTGGGTACAAATAAAGTTTATTTTTAAACTCTTCCGTTGTCACTTACTTAATTTTCGCAATTCCGATATTGAAATCTAATTTCGGAAATCAAATTGGAATTGAAAAACCTCCGATATTACATGCCCTATTCCATACATTCTAGGAGTTGCAGCCGGTGCGACCCTGGCCTCACCACCTGGACGCCACTGAGGAAGGTCCCATCTGTCCCCAGCATGACGAGCTCTACGAACATCTGGTGAAGCCCTATCGAGGCATGAGCGAATCCTGTATCTACGCTAACGTCCACGTACCCTTAGAAGCTCTCCCTGCGAACGGACCTGATGATGACGAATACTATAGAGGTTACGTCAACAAATCAGGCAAGAAAGGTTTCCCCATCTTTGTGTTCATCCATGGAGGAGCCTTCCAATTAGGATCAGGAGACACTGACCTTCAGGGGCCGGAGTATCTCGTCAGCAAAGGAATCATTGTCATCACTTTTAACTTCAGGTATTATTTTTACGAATTTTTAACCCCCGACGGGAAAAGAGAGGTGTTTGTGTATTTGTGTTTCTGTCTGTGACATCATAGCTCCTAAACGGATGAACCGATTTTTCGTAAGATATCGTGTCATAACTACGTGTTCTATAGATTGTCGATCAAAGCGTGTCTACTACTAGATAAATTATGTAGCATGAAATAAAAATGTGTCGGGGGTTTTTTAAATTTTACTTATTCAGTAATTAGATTAAGGAGCTCTTGGCTAAGTAATAACAGCCGCACGGGTCGATCTTCAAGGCTAAGCAACACTTGCCGAGGTCGGTTTGTAGATGGGTGACCATCCTTACATACCAAGACTCCTCCGTGCCTCGGCAAGCACGTTAAGCTGCTTGTCCCGGTCGTCATTTAAAGATCTTTGACAGTCTTGCCAATGGGTACCGTGTTACCCAGTTACTGGGATGTGGAGGTCAGATAGGCAGTCGCTTCATGGAAAATAATGGTACTCAACTGAATCCGGTAAGACTGGAAGCCGAACCCAACATGTGCAGATGGGAAAAGGCTAGGCAGATTGATTTTAGTAATCAGATACTTCACATGTCTTAATATAAATTCATGAATATCAGAGTGTCTGATCAAAGAATATTTTTATCATATCCAGACTCAACGTGTTCGGCTTTCTTTCACTGAACACTCCCAAGATCCCCGGTAACGCTGGTCTCAGGGACCAGGTGACTCTGCTGCGATGGGTGCAGAGGAACGCGCGAGCCTTCGGCGGAGACCCCAATGACGTCACGATCGCGGGCCAGAGCGCCGGAGCAGCTTGCGCACATCTGTTGTCCTTGTCTAATGCAGCTATGGGACTTTTTAAAAGGTAAAACGCTGTGGAAAGCACTGCAGCTATGTCCATCAAATATTAATTTTATGCTCTTTGATTTCAGGGTGCTCTTGATGAGTGGCACAGCCGAACAAACGTTCTATACAGCCTCTCCGATTTACGCCAGCACATCTGCCGCCAGATACCTTTCAATATTAGGCATCAACTCCACGAACCCTGACGTCATCCACGACAGACTAGTTAATACTCCACTCAAGGATATTCTAAATGCTAACAGCGCCTTCCAATACGAAACAGGGTTAGTCTCCTTTGTTCCTGTTGTAGAAACACAATATCCAGGAGTCGAGAGAATTATAGATGGCGATCCACGACGACTCATAGAAAGAGGTCGAGGAAACGAACTTCCGATCATGATCGGATTTACAACAGAAGAGGGTGAATTCTTCAGGAGAAGAATACTATACGCAGGGTTATTGGAAAAGATCAAAGCGAATCCTGCTTTAATTTTGCCAGCCAGAATTCCGTTCACAACGCCTCCGAATGTGGCTCGAGAATTGGGTTTAAAAGTGATTGATCGGAACTTCCGCGGAAAGCTGAATATAGATGAGTATTTGGATGTAGCAAGAGATGTGTTCTTCGTGTATCCTGCGTTCAAGGTGGCGCAGTGGAGGGCTGAGATGGAGGCAGCACCAGTCTACTTGTACCAGTTCTCGTACGAGGGAGACTTCAACGCAGTGAAGGCAGGTCTGAATCTCAAGTACAACGGTACCGCTCACGTTGAGGACTTGACATATGTCTTCAGAGCAAATGCCGTTCTTGGAGACGAGCAATCTCTCCCGCCCAGAAACAGAGACGATGCTATGAAGGATTGGATGTCAGAGTTTGTGGCCAACTTTATTCGTTGCAAGTGAGTGACTTTTGGAAACGTCATGTAAATTGTTCTCGAGTCTTGGAAAAAATGAGCTTTGAAATTATTTTAAGATAGTCAATATCAATATTCCATGAAATGCCAAGTGTGCTTCACTAATTGAGACCCATCAATTAGTGAAACGCAGGACATTATGAAAGCTATAACTTGATTTGGTTCCAGTAAGCCAACGTGCGGCAAGCCAGGCTGGCTCCCGGTGCAGGCCAGACTCCTGAACTATCAAGACATCCAAAAGCCTTACGTATACGACAACACACCGCCGACGAAATACCAATGGGATATGATTGAGTTCTACGACAGGATAGACCAGATAGCCAGGTAATTAAATCATGAAAGCGATGTTTTAGCCTCCTTACAGCGCGGTTCCTTTGAGAACTATTAACTTGTATTTTTGTAGTTCAAGAAGAGCTATAATGCAATTAGATCTACAAGGTTAGACACAAATGGCAACACACCGCAAAATTTTGGTCGTAACACTCGTAATAATCCCATAGACGGCCGATCCGGAACATGAAACATTTTCGATTTGTAAAGATACAATTATAAAATCTATACTATAAGCTGAAGAGTTTGTTTGAACGCGCTAATCTCAGGAACTACTGGTTGGTATTGAAAAATTATTTTTGTGTTGGATAGTCCAATTATCGAGGAAGGTTATAGGCTATATAACATCACGCTATGACCAATAGGAGCGGAGCATAAATGAATATGTTGCAAAAAACGACAAGATTCAACAACACAAGCCTCCGTTGCGTGCGCTGCGTAAACGGTTTAAGTTACGCAATAATCATGTATGTAGGGTAGATGGGTAGGTAGGTAGCCAGTTGAAGGGAGCGAAGCCGCGTGCGACAGCTAGTATAAAAATAAACCGACTACCAAGCAACGCAGTAAAAAGTGTCATGTTGCAAAATGATAAAACAAGAGATACCAAAGACACTGACTTATTTGCCTTTACTACAAAAAAACTTTTTGCAAAAAAATACTACTGACACCGAATTCAAAAAATTAAGTTATTTTTCACTTTGTAGTTTTGTGTTTGGAAGTCGGTAGTATTTTTTAACCGACTTCCCAAAAAGGAAGAGGTTCTATGTTCGACTTCAAGTTTGTTTATTTTTTTTTTTTTTTTTTTTGTTTATTTTCACCGATTACTCCGTCAATTGTGGACCGATTTTGAAAATTCTTTTTTTGTTTGAAAAAGTATGTTCCGAAATTGGTCTCATTTTAGTTTGGTGAAGATCTGATGAAGAACTTCGGTGATATACAACAGAACTCTTCAATAAATAACGGCAAATCTCTCGGGATTGCTGCAATCGCATGTATGTTTGTTGTTTATAACATTTCATTACATAACATCACGCCAGTTCGCTCTTAAGGGATAAGCAGACCTCTCATTTCACCGGTTATGTTCAAGTTTCATGAAATCTATTCTGGCGAAATAGTTCCCTTACTAACTTGCCTATTAGGTACGTACAACTAAAAAGTGAAAAATAAAAAAAAAATAACAAAAAAATACTACCTACTTCCAAATACAGAACTACAAAGTGAAAAATAACTTAATTTTTTGAAGTCGGTGTCCATAACGCAAAAAAATGGTACCTACGAAAGACACCGACTTCAAAAAATTAAGTTATTTTTCACTTTGTAGTTCTGTATTTGGAAGTCGGTAGTATTTTTTTGAAAAAAGTTTTTTTATTTGCAAAAAGTTTTTTTATTTTTCACTTTTTAGTTGTACCTACCTAATATGCAAGTTAGCAAGGTAACTATAACGCCAGAATAGATTTCATGAAACTTGAATACAACCGCTGAAATGAGAGATCTGCGTACCCTTCTGGCGTGTTGTTATGTCATGAAATGGTATAAACAATAAACAGACATGCGATTGCAGCAATCCCGAGAGATTTGCCGTTATTTATTGAAGAGTTCTGTTGTATATCTCCGAAGTTCTTCATCAGATCTTCACCAATTTAAAATGGGACCAATTTCGTAACATACTTTTTCAAACAAAAAATAATTTTCAAAATCGGTCCACAATTGACGGAGATATCGGTGAACATAAACAAAAAAAAAATAAACATAATGTCGAACATAGAACCTCCTCCTTTTTGGGAAGTCGATTAAAAAGTTATTTTTGCGCTAGAAGTCATTTAATTTTTTGTGATTTTTAATTTTCTCTTTACAAATATATACTGTTTCATGTACTGGATCGACTCTCCAATCCCGTGGCCCTGTAACGACCAAAATTTAACGGTGTTTACTAGTAGATCACTAGTTTGTATAGAAAACTGGCTAATATCTTTCGATAGCACCGCGCTATAACAAAGGAATACCTACTTATAGTAATTATTTGATTGTTTTTTCAGAAATTCGTCACTAGAAGCTGTTACGCCGCGGCTGAGCTAGCGAATTATTTGTAGCAAGTTACAGGGAACAATAGTTATGACGTCCTTTTTTTTTCCCTTTCCTAATTTTATTAGCCTTATAAATAGACTAATAAGTAATTTAATTATAACCTTAACTATTACATTGTCTTTGAAGAAGGGTAATGTGTTTATCAATATATGTACTATGTATGTATGTTTGTTCCTATGTGGCGTTCCAGAGACCAAACGCGTTGGCCGATTTTGATGATTCGTACGTCAATCGATTCGTCTTAATCTTGCGAGTGTCACTGGCTACATTAAAATTGGAAAATAGAAAAATGGCGGCTTTTGGCGCCATATTGTGGGGACCCATTTTTTTTTCTTCCAATCCCATCGTGTGGGGTATCAAAATAAAGGGTGTTAAGAGGCGATTTCAAAAATATATAACACTCATATGTTTAAATGTATTTAATTCGAAAAAAAAAAAACTAAAAAGTGTAAAATTTAATAAAAAATAAAAAAACAAAAAATCTGAATGCTTATAAAGCGAACTAAAAAGACGTAAACAAGAAAAAAAACATGCTGTGCAGTCGGAGGATACATCTGGTTTTGGTCAGCCATCTCGCGAATATGTATCCTCCGACTGCACAGCATGATTTTTTCCTTGTTTACGTCTTTTTAGTTAGCATTTTAAGCAGTCGGGTTTTTTTTTTTCTTTTTGTCCCTATTAATAATATTAAGGCAAATACAATTCGTACTTGTGTTTGTTTGGTAGCACTTTTGTAGTTACACTATTCATATTCACTAACACTAAACACTAACTCGAACGGTATTGTTCTTTTTAGTCTTCTCACTATGTTTGTGTGGTCGAGAAGCTGAATTGCCTCGACTTTCACATGCTGATGAAGTCTCTTTTCGTGAGCTTCTGCAAATTACTGGATCACTTTTTCGATGAACTCAACTTTTAGTTCCCGATGGAGGTCATCATTTCGTATGTACCAAGGTGCATTTACAATTGCCCTTAGCACTTTGTTCTGGAATCGTTGTATAATTAACTAGAGGACGCCTCGCGGTTTCACCCGCGTAGTTCCCGTTCCCGTGGGAATACAGGGATAAAAAGTAGCCTATGTCACCCGGGGATAGAGTAGCTTCCCAACGGTGAAAGAATTTTTGAAATCGGTCCAGCAGTTTTGGAGCCTATTCGGTACAAACAAACAAACAAAAAAATCTTTCCTCTTTATAATATTGGTATAGATATATTGCTCTGTTTGGTGCAGCCCCATAGCTGAATACCGTACTGTGATTGTATCTCATAAGATTGTGTTTGTATTTTTGCCAATGTTTAAATGCAATTTATCTCAACTCATTTTAGGGTTCTTTAATTTATCTTCCTTGAATTGTTTACACAGAGAACCATTTCAATTATCACCTTACAGGTATCTAACACCATTTTAGACTGTAAACGATGGAGCTACGCGGACAAATAGCACTATCTCTTTTTCGCAAAAATATTGCTTACTCTAACACTTCATAATCTGTGTATAAGTGGGTAGTCAAAACACAAACATCAAATTTTTTATCTCTTCATTTAAAAAATTAATTAAAATTATAATAGTCAAGAATTTTATATATTAATGATAAATATTAAGAGTTAATCATCACTACCTGCCAGTACAGTGTTATCAGCTCCTAAACACAACATTGATTTTTACAAGCACACCATGGAAGCTATCAATCGCACTATCATGGATATGAGCAATCTGTTCAGTCTCAGAATGGCTGAATTTGAAAAGGAGTTGCTAAAGTCTCCGTGCACCACACCAATAACCACCTCAGGATTGGCAGCTGAGTTTTCATCATTCCGGACGTTTATTGTTCAGGCGCTTGGTTCTCTCCAGCAGCAAGCCGCCATGCTAGCACAGAGCCTGGACAACATGGAGATGCGTGGGCGACGTAAAATCCTGTTGTTGCATGGAGTGTCAGAGCGCCAAGACGAGGAGATTGCACAAGTGGTGGCTCAAGTTATCACACAACGTCTGAAGCTTGAATTGGCTGTTTCTGGCATCAAGAGGTGTCACAGGATGGGGCGCAGCGCATCTAACAAACCAAGACCAATCCTCTTCAAACTTCATGATGTGGCTCTCCGGGATAAAGTCTGGTTTAGTAAAACCAAGCTAAAGGGGTCTGGTATAACTATGTCGGAGTTTCTCACGAAAACCCGGCATAACGTCTTCATGGCAGCACGGAGCAAATTTGGCGTGACCCATTGTTGGACCACAGAAGGCACTGTGTTCGTGCTTGATGCCAAGGGATCACGACACCGAGTGACTTCCACTGCCGACCTCAACAACATCGCGCAGCAATCGGAACAGGTCTCTGGACAGCTGGAGCCAGGCGTTGCTCAACCAGTCGCAATCGAAAAGGCCACCACAACAAAAACTAAGCGTACTGTGGCCAGAAAGTGAAGTACGTAGTCATTTTTCCTTTTTGTGGTCCAGGTATTTGTTTGTGCATTGTGTTTATCAGTAGGTACACATAACTTTTCTATTGCTTTTCAATACTTCTCACACCTGTTATTTAATTTCGGTTTTGTTTATGTACCTTAAGTTTTTGTTAATAATTTCATGTTAATATGTCACTGTCACAATTTGACAGCTTATGTCTGTTGCGTTCCATACCACTGCATTGACAAATGGGTGCAGCCGTTCTGAAGTGATGCGCTTACATACATTCGGCAATTGATTTTTATTTATATAGAGATATATTAGTTTTGGTAGTGTGCTTGTATGTAGTTACGTTGTTTTATGCCTGGACTACAAAATCATATTTAATTTTAATGTTTTGTTACTTTGTTTTTACTTTTTTATTTACTCTTATGTGCACAACTGGCAGGTGGACAGTAATATTTTTTATTTTATTTTTTAACCGCGCGTCTTTTATTATTGTTTTTGTTTAAGTAGTTATTTATTTATATTTCTATATTTATGCTCAGCCTTGAAAGTAGCAGTGATACTGATGCTTTTTATTCGTTGGATAGTGATGATGAAAGCTTCATAAGTGTTCCATCTTTAGCTGACACTCTTGTTTCACTTTTTTCCGATGTCTCCAGGAACTTTAATGTAGTCCACATAAACGCCCAGAGTATTCCGGCTCACTTCTCCGATATGCTGGCAACCTTTGACTGTAAGAATATTCATGCTATTCTTGTTTCTGAATCCTGGTTGAAACCTTGTCTTCCCTCTGCCTCCTACTCTCTTCCAGGTTTTAAGCTTATCAGGAATGATCGCGCGGTCGGTGGTGGTGGTGGGGTGGCCATTTACCTTCGTAATTTCATTCCATTTTCTATAGTTAACATGTCCACTCAGCCGCCCCCGCCGAGTGCTGGTGAACATCTTTTCCTGGAAGTTGAACTGCATCATTCCAAGATTCTCCTTGGGGTATATTACTGCCCTTCTCTTCGGATTAACTTCTTCTCTTCTTTCGAACATATTTTAGAAGCTTTAATTCCCTCTTACAGTCACACTATCATAATGGGCGACTTTAATACATGTCTTCTTAAAAATGATTCCCGCTCTTCTTCTCTTCGTCATGTGATTGAATCTGTCAATCTTTCTATTCTTGATCTTGGTGCCACTCACCGTTTTCCTAACTCTGTTCCCTCGCTTCTTGATCTTATTGTCGTTTCATCCTTCGATCATGTTGCTAAACATGGTCAATGTTCAGCAGATGCCTTTTCTTGTCATGACCTAATTTACACTTCTTACAAAATTCGACCTCCTAAGCATAAGTTCAAAACTCTTCTGCTTCGCAATTTTGATGGCATGGACATTGATCGTCTTCAGGAGGATGCCAGCAACATTGACTGGACGACACTGGTTACATCCTCGTCCGTCGACGAACAAATTGAAATCTTATCTGCTACCCTCATACAGCTTTACGACACACATGCACCTATTCGAGCCGTGAGAGTTAAACATCTTCCAGCACCATGGTTGACTGACGAAATTAAAGTTTTACTTAGCAAAAAAGCAGCTGCGTAGTTTAGACTTAAAATTCGGCCCAATGACGTCAACAGACAAAAATACATCTTAATAAGAAATCAATGCAACAAGGTGTGTAGGAACGCTCAACGCCAACATATCCACAATTCTGTTCAAAACGGTGATCCAGCCAAAGTCTGGAAATTTCTCAAATCATTAGGTATCGGAAAAAAGACTCCTGACACGGTTCCTAAAGACTTGGACTTCAACTTACTTAACAGTCATTTTTCTACTTCGCCCGTATTTGATAGGGCTACCAAAGCAACTACGCTTAGTTATCTTTCAAATCTTCCGATACCTGATTATTCCCCTTTTGTCTTGAGTCAATTCACTGCCTGTGATGTTAAAAAGAGTATTGTATCGATTACATCCAACGCTGTTGGTAGTGACTGTGTCAGCCGTAAGATGATCATCCCCATCCTTGATAACATTATCCCTGTCATCCTTCATATCCTCAATTTCTCTATTTCCAGTGGTGTCTTCCCTCAATCCTGGAAAGATGCCCAAATTATTCCTTTACCCAAAAAATCTCATCCTACATCTTTTTCTGACTATCGTCCCATTTCTATTCTTCCTTTCCTATCCAAAGTCCTTGAAAAACTTGTCCACCATCAACTCAGCACGTTCCTTACCAAACACAATCTGCTAAATCCTTTCCAATCTGGTTTTCGACGCGGACACAGCACTACCTCAGCACTTGTACACATTACGGACGATATTAGGTCAGGCATGGAAATGGGAAAGTTAACGGTACTTGCTCTGCTTGATTTTAGCAATGCCTTCAATACCGTTGATTACGACATTATGCTTGGCGTCCTTAGCTCTTTTAACATATCTCCTCCGGTAATTGACTGGTTTCGTAGTTACCTGTTTGGCCGCCGGCAGCGTATTTGCACTGATGAATATTTGTCATCTTGGTGTCACACCTCTGCCGGTGTGCCGCAGGGTGGTGTTTTATCTCCTCTCCTCTTCGCGCTCTTTATTAATGCTATCACTCAACGACTTTCTTCTTTCTACCACCTGTAAGCTGATGATCTCCAGATTTATACCCAAGCCGCTCTTGGAGAGTTACGAGCAGCCATTGAGACGATTAATATGGACCTGGCTCGAATAGGTGACTGGAGCGCTGAGTTTGGGTTGAAGATTAATCCGACGAAGACTCAGGTGACTGTTGTTGGTAGTTCCCGGACTGTCCCTAGAATTGATTGGTCGACGCTTCCCCAGGTTTCTTTCAACAACACTATTATTCCTATAGCTAACACTGTGAAGAACTTGGGGATTTATATCGACAGCACTCTTGCCTGGACCAAACAACTGCAGGAAGTCAGTCGCAAACTGTTTGCTTCTGCAGGCTCCCTGAGACGTCTACGTAATTTTCTTCCCATCGCCACTAAAATTGCGATAGCACAATCTCTTCTTCTCCCTATCCTGGACTATGCTATCTCGATCTAACCCAAGACCAATTGGACAAGCTTGAGCGACTTCAAAATCTCTGTATCAGATTCATATTTGGCTTGCGCAAGTATGATCACGTTTCTGAATTTCGTACTAAGCTCAAATGGCTTCCTATTCGCCTTCGCCGGAATGCCCACATACTTTCTTTGCTTTATAACGTGCTATTTAATCCTTTTACTCCTTTTTATCTCAAATAACGCTTTCAGTTCCTCTGTGACACCCATTCTAGGTCCTTGAGGTCATCGGAAAATCTTAAATTAAATATTCGTATGCATTCCACTTCCTTTTTTGACAAATCTTTCACCATTCAAGCGGCTCGGTTGTGGAATGTATTACCAATTGAAATAAGACGTGCTCAAACACTGCCAACGTTTAAGAAAATGGTAAAAGAGCATTATCTGTCACTATAATTTTTATTCTTCTCCTTTCTCTGTTAGATATTTGATATGTATTAGTATATTATATAATATTGTATGTATGTATTGTATGTTTTTATGTCTAAGTAATATTATTTAAGTATTTAATTTTGTACACTGACAGCCCTAAATTCTTCTCCTATCGTACAGTCCATCCAAAGGTTGTCTGTAAGAGATTGCCCTGTGCGATAAGACCGCCCATTGTACACTTGTTTTTGTGAATGTTTTCCTGTACATATTTTGTGGTGTACAATAAAGTATATAATAAATAAATAAATAATCGGAACCTGTTGGTGTAATAAAATTGTTAAGTTAAGCTATACAAATTACAAGTGCAATCAACTAATTTAAAGTATAGGTGTATATTTATTGACTTCACCTCGACCTCTCGACATCGACACGGAACCTCCGTCAATCTCTGAAGTAACTAAAGCGATCCTCTCTTAGAAGGCAGTTAAAGTACTAGGATTTGACCTGTTAACTGCGGCAATATTACAAGCTGACTTAGGCTCCGCCGCGGCGGCGCGCCGTCGACGTGCTGACGCCTTTATGGCACATGTGTTGGATGATTCGGTTGCCTTCATGATGGTTGAGCTTGAGATGGTGGTGCCGATCCATGCGTCATGTTCGTGAACGGGCGCCATCAACTTTGCTGCCTCGGCCTGTTATTGTACTCTTTTTTTTAATTCGTTGTTACTCTGGAAGCTTTTACGTGCACGTTCTTTTACATTGTTCTCACATATATGTATTTTTCAACAAGAATGATGTAACCAAAAAATTGTAATGAAAACTGATGGAAAAGAGTGTCCGTGGCGTTTCTTGAAAATTCTTCTCCATTGAGGCCTACTGACGCTTGCGAATTTGCAACTAGAGTCATCTTGTTTTTTGTTTGACAATTCAAAAGTACCTCTAAGGGTTATTTGAAATAAACTATTTGATTTTGATTTTAATTGAAAAGATATGGGCCGCTGAAGAACTCCCGGACGACTGGAACTTGGGACTTTTCATTAAAATGCCCAAGAACGGTGATCTTCGTAGTTGCGATAACTCGAGGGCATTACGTTGCTGTCGAACTCCTCTAAGGTATTCCGTAAGATATATCCTTGATAGGCTGTTGGAGCCGTGGAACCTCTTCAGGGAGCAGGCGGGTTTCCGTTCGAGCCGCTCATGCACAGACCAGATCAACAATCTTCGTATCATACTCGAGCAGGCAGCAGAATATCTTACCGTGATTTTTCGACTTTTTAAGCATTACTTATGTAGGCCATTGTTTTTAACCCCCGACGGAAAAAGAGGGGTGTTATAAGTTTGACGTGTGTTGCTGTGTATCTGTGTGTCTGTCTGTGGCATCATAGCGCCTCAACGGATGAACCGATTTTGATTTAGTTTTTTTTGTTTGAAAGGTGATTGTGTCGAGTGTGTTCTTAGGTTTGAATAAAATCGGTTCAGCCGTTCAAAAGTTATGGGCGTTTTACTGTTTGAATCGGGATGTTTTCGCAAGATAAATGTGTCGGGGGGTTTATAAAATTTTGAAATTTTACTTGTATTTAATAATTTGTTTATTCTCGCACTGGAATACTTTGCAGCAATTACACCAAAGGCAGCAATTTATGAGACAAGCTCACCACACTATTCAGATCCAGAATCGACCGAGGCGACCAGAAAAACGCCGAAACAATGAAGCTCGACGAATCCCAGATAAGTAGACCTATTTTATTTCCAGAGTTCTTGTCTTTTTAAGCCCCGCCGGAAAAAGAGGGGTGTTATAAGTTTGACGTGTGTTGCTGTGTATCTGTGTGTCTGTCTGTGGCATCATAGCGTCAAAACGAGTGAAAAGATTTTGATTTCGTTTTTTTTTTGTTTAAAATGTGACTTAATCGAGAGTGTTCTAGGGGTCTTTAAGTCAAGAGTGAAAGGTTACTTCTAGGCAGATAAAACAAAAAAAAAAATCGTTTCAGCCGTTCAAAAGTTATGGGCGTTTTACTGTTTGAATCGGGGTGTTTCGCAAGATATCGTGTCATAATTACGTGCTCATTAGATTGCCGATCGAAGCGTATCTACTATGTACTAGATAAATTATGTACGGGGACTTTTTAAATTTTGAAATTTTACTTGTTTAGGTATTGGTTATTTATTACAAGTGTCGTAAATAACACATTAACAACATGTTCATGCCGACTGTCATACAGCTACAGTTAATATTTAACTTTCCATTAATTCTTAATAAAAACACCTGTGTATAGAAACAGTTATAAATAAAATGTTTTTCAAAAAATTAAACAACGACACGGGAAATGGTAATAAAGTAATTACCTATCCAAAGTAAATATTATTTGACGGCCGCGGCCGTCTGGTAGGTAAGACAAGGCACCGTTGTAAATAGGTGCGTTTTTATGGAAATAATAAACTAACTATTACAATTCATACACTTGTAAAGCTTGATTTATCGTACAATATTTGTTTTGACCCTTAATGCAGTTGTTAATGTATACTTACATACGGGGGGCTGGGCATCAACGTTAATGGCGAGTACATCACTCACCTTCGGTTTGCCGATGACATAGTGGTCATGGCTGAGACCATGTAGAGCCTCAGTAAAATGCCCGATGCTCGATGCTCTGTTTTCCTTACGAAACAATTACAAAATCGCTAACAAAAAAATCTAAGTGGATCTCAAAGGGAATAAAAAAATGCAGTAAAAGGAAACGTGTGCTTCTGTGGCAATACAGAACAAAGCCCACTCTCAAGAACAAAAATACGTTTAAAGTATATTCACATAGACTTAAGAGAATCGTATCTTTAACACAAAAATCTCAAAATAATTATTTTATCAAAACATCACAAAATAAGTCCAAAGCAGCATGGACTGTAATTAACAAGAATAAAGCCTACTTTCCTAAAGAACCTATAAGTGAAATAAAAACTGACACAAAGATAATTACGAACCCTATAGAAATAGCAAACTCCTTCAATGAATATTATATTAACCAAGTGTCGAATTCAAATCATACGAGTAGCATAACACAAGACATCCCCATTCATTCAAACTCTTTGAACTCTTTATTTATGGAACCAACTATAGCAAATGACATTATTAATCAAATTAGGTCTCTTAGAGATACAAATAGTGTAGGTAGTGATGGAATATGCACTAAAGTTATAAAAGCAGTCTCTCAATACATAGCCCCACATCTAAGTTACATAATCAATTTATGTATTGAGAAAGGAATCTTCCCGGATCAGCTCAAAACCTCCATAGTTACTCCATTATACAAAAAACAAGACAAATGTCTCATGAAAAATTATAGACCTATTGCTTTGATACCTATATTTGCGAAAGTATTTGAGAGGGTCATATATGAAGCACTTTATACGTACCTAGAGAAATCAAACATTTTAGTTAATGAACAGAAAGGATTTCGTAAGAACAGGACAATTAACATGGCTATCCATGATTTGATACGCCCTATCCTATCGAATGTTGATAAAAGAAATCCCGTATGTGCTATATATATGGACCTTACGAAGGCTTTTGACTATGTAGACTATAAGATACTCTTAAATAAATTGGAGAAGTATGGTATAAGGGGAAATATTTTGAATCTTATTGAGTCTTACTTACACAATAGAAAGCAGATTGTAGAAATAACACGAATATGCCCACGCACTGGAAATGAACAAAGATTCCGATCCAGTAGTAGCATAATTAAATACGGAGTCCCACAAGGCAGTGTGTTAGGACCTCCACTATTTTTAACATATATAAATGATCTACCTAGGGAAATAAAGCATCCTATGGTACTATTTGCTGACGACAGCACGGTAGTGATAACATGTGACGATCCTAATGCATACGAAGCAGAAATAAATTTGACATTAAATAAAATAATTACTTGGCTAAATAATAATAATCTAGTCATAAATCTAGAAAAAACTAAAATAATGCATTTTTATCAAAGAATTCCTAATATAAACGTCGACATTAACTATTTGGGGACCAGAATAGAGTCGGCCACTGTGACTAGATTCCTTGGTGTTATTATAGATAATAACTTGTCCTGGAAACCGCAAACGGACGATATTTGTAAAAAAGTTAATAAATTTGCATATGCCCTCTATAAATTGGCTAAAATTGTAAACTTAGAATCTCTTTTAATGGCCTACCATGGCTATGTTGCATCCGCACTGAGATATGGCATAATATATTGGGGCAATTCAGTCAATAAAGAGTATGTTTTCAAAGCCCAAAAAAGATGCATCAGAGCTATGTGTGGTTTGCAGAGTACTGACAGTTGTCAACCTCTATTTAAAAGCCTCAAGATCCTCACCTTGCACTCTCTGTATATATACGAAGTAAATGTATTTGTCAAAACAAACAACAATCTATATGAATTAGCTTTTAAAAGTCATTACAGGAAACTTCGTGATAAAAATAAGTTAGAGCTTGAAGTACCTTGTGCGGGCACGGCCTTAATGAGTAAAAGCTTTTTCTGTATGGCCCAGAGAATATTTAATAAGTTGCCCTGCTCAATAAAAAGTCTCAATGTAGTCAATTTCAAGCATAAATTACGTGATTTATTAATACAGAAATGTTACTATAGTCTCAGTGACTATTTTGATGACAGTTCCTTGACATAATAATATTTGTATACCCATAGCATGCCCCATGCATAAAAATGTATAATGATGACTTTGAAATTCTGTGGACAATATCACTTTTAAACTTTTCCGTTAACAATAACTTATTTGACATTATAACTATTTATTACTGACATAATCACATTTATAATTAATTAATGACATTACTTGACATATTAAATTACACAAATAATTGATATTGATTACGGAGTTATTATAAATTTTCTTACCTAATTGGCAATAATATTTGTATACCCATAGCATGCCCCATGCATAAAAATGTATAATGATGACTTTGAAATTCTGTGGACAATATCACTTTTAAACTTTTCCGTTAACAATAACTTATTTGACATTATAACTATTTATTACTGACATAATCACATTTATAATTAATTAATGACATTACTTGACATATTAAATTACACAAATAATTGATATTGATTACAGAGTTATTATAAATTATCTTACCTAATTGGCAAATGCCTCACATAAATGTATATTTGTACGCCACATGGCAAAACATATAGAAACTCGTATTATTGTAACATCTTGCACACTGCTGTAACCTACTTATGTTTACAAATAAAGACTGATTGATTGATTGACCTCAGTAGAGCTTCCGAAAGAGTGGGTCTTAAAATTAACATGGACAAAACCAAGGTCATAGTGAATGCCCATGTTGCACCCACTCCTATCAAGGTCGGAGACTACACTCGAAGTTGTAGACGATTATGTCTACCTGGGACAAACTGTCCAGTTGGGTAGGTCAAATTTCGAGAAAGAGGTCAACCGTCGAATCCGACTCGGCTTGCCGGTGTTCGGGAAATTGCGTGGTATCTACTCGTCCAATTTACCGCAGTGTCTAAAGACAAACGTCTATGACCAGTGTGTGTTGCCAGTGATCACCTATGGGACCGAGACGTGGTCGCTCACAATGGGCCTTATCAGATAGCTCAAAGTCACCCCAAGGGCAATGGAGAGGGCTATGCTCGGAAATTTCCTTGCGTGATCACGTCAGATATGATGATGTCTGCAGGAAAACCAAAGTTACCGACATAGCCCGAAGAATTGCCAAACTTAAGTGGCAGTGGGCAAGGAACATTGCTCGCAGAACGGGTGGCCAATGGGGCCGAAAAGTTCTGGAATGGCGACCGCGAACCGGAAGACGATACGTTGGACGGCCTCCCACTAGGTGGACTGATGACCTGGTTAAGGTTGCGGGAAGGCGCTGGATGCAAGACGCACGGGATCGGTCAATGTGGCGACGCCTGGGGGAGGCCTATGTCCAGCAGTGGACGTCTTTCGGCTGAAATGATGATGATGATGATACGGGGGTCCGTTTATTTCACAAATAAACGGATCCTACAGTCGTGACAATCTAAGAAGTACGATGAAATTTCTTATTTTACATGCCGCTATAACTTTGTACGTAATCTAATTCATTATCCTAATCAATTACTATAATACATCTATACTTCTATAATATAATAATTTATACTAATATTATGAAGAGGTAAAATTTGTGAGTTTGTGACGTTGTAAGGGGTAATCTCTGGATCTACTGAACCGATTTTGTAAATTCTTTCACCAGTAGAAAGCTATATTATTCCTGAGTGTCATAGGCTATAATATATTTTAAAAGGATATACAGATTGATTGATTTACTTTCAGTTTTTAGGGTTCCGTACCCAAGGGGTAAAAACGGGATCCTATTACTAAGACTCGGGAGTCCGTCTGTCTGTCTCTCTCTCTGTCACCAGACTGTATCTCATGAACCGTTATAGCTAGACAGTTGAAATTTTCACAGATGGTGTATTTCTGCCACTATAACAACTAATACTGAAAACAGAAAAAAAAAATATTTTAGTGGTGCTTCCGTACAACAAACATGCTTTTTTTGGCGATAATGGTACGGTACCCTTTGTGCGCGAGTCCGACTCGCACTTGGCCGGTTTTTTAACCGACTTCCCAAAAAGGAGGAGGTTCTATGTTCGACATTATGTTTGTTTTTATTTTTTTTTGTTTATTTTCACCGATATCTCCGTCATTTGTGGACCGATTTTGAAAATTCTTTTTTCGTTTGAAAAAGTATGTTTCGAAATTGGTCCCATTTTAATTTGGTGAAGATCTGATGAAGAACTTTGGAGATATACAACAGAACTCTTCAATAAATAATGGTAAATTTCTCGGGATAGCTGCAATCGCATGTCTGTTTATTGTTTATACAATTTCATAACATAACATCACGCCAGTACGCTCTTAAGAGGTACGCAGATCTCTCATTACACCGGTTATGTTCAAGTTTCATGAAATCTATTTTGGCGTTAAAGTTACCTTACTAAATTGCCTATTACGTAGGTACAACTAAAAAGTAAAAAATAAAAAAAAACTTTTTGCAAAAAAATACTACCGACTTCGTAGTATTTTTTTGCAAAAAAGTTTTTTTTTTTTACCTAAGCGAGACAGGCGAACAGTATCTATAATATAATTATGGCTGCAAGAACTACCTACTGAGCTGATGTCACGCTACCAATAATAACAAAATAATTATGTCTGTGCGATATTATAAAAACTCCATGCAAAAAATGCTAATGATAAAAAGTAAATGCCCGAGACGATTTGAAGGTGATGTGTGGCAAATCATTTTGGTATCCACATTGTTAGGGTCACTAATGATGTGACATTCAGCTTATAAAGTGATTTTGTGGTCATTTACACAATACAGGACAAATATAATTAGCCAATTTAATCTGACCCTGCATTAACGCAGTTATTTCAGTTTATCTGCGATTCCCACACGAAATCACTTAGGTCATCGGATAACTTGCGACTTAAAATGCCAATGCATTCCACTGCTTTCTTGGATAAATCTTTTACCGTCCAAGCTGCTCGTCTGTGGAATGCATTGCCCGACCCAATAAAACGCGCCCAGTCGTTGCCTGTATTTAAAAGACTCGTAAAAGAACATTACCTTTCATTGTGATTGTCGTTAGTCAACATTTACTTTCATTGCCTATACATATTGGAGTATGTATGTATTTATGTATCTATTATATAACATATGTATGTATTTGTGTATCTATGATGATCTGATTGTAAATTTAAAGTAAATATTCGTAATGTTATGTGTTACACCAATGACAACCCCATTTCATGTCCAGGCTATCACTGTCCATTCCAGGTTGCCTGGAAGAGATCGCGGTATGCGATAAGGCCGACCTTTGTTTGTATTTTAGTTTTAAGTTTCCTTTTCTTTGATTTAATTTGGTGTACATACAATAAAGCATATATAAATAAATAAATAAAGCCTTGTCAATTGTATTATTACTTAGTTTAAAATGTGGTGGTGCCTACACTTATGTGTCTATGGTGGGTATGGCAAAAAATACATGAAAGTAGGATTAATGCAGTAGAAATGCGCTCCTTGCGAAGTATGTGTGGGGTAACTTTAAATGAAAGGTTGAGGAATGAGGTAATAAGACAACGTTGTGGTTTAAAAGAAGATGTAGTGACTAAAATTGAAAAGAGTATGTTAAGATGGTTTGGCCATGTTGAGAGGATGAATGAAAGGCGACTAACGAAAGGTATTTACAAGGAAGACGTGAATGGAAACGCCGAGAGGGGACGCCCTAGAAAGACATACATATGCTTTATAGGTGATGTTCTTCAAAAAGGCCAGGTGCGCAGTACTCATAACCGGCGTGTGTGTATGACTAGATGCATGAATGTGAGTGAAGCAAAAGAAGTATGTAAGGATCGTAGCAGGTGGCGTTCTGTAGATTCTGCCTACCCCCATGGGAAAAAGGGGTGAGGTTATGTTATGTTATGTTAAAATGTGGTCAGATTTTGTTTAGCATGGTTAATTGGCGTGAATTAATCTATGTAAACTTAAAGTACTTCTGGATTATTAAGCAAAAGATGAAGCTAGTTGCAGTTGTTAATAATAATAAAACCAGCCAGTTACTGGTTCCACTGCAAGGCAAAAGCCTCTTCTCATACAGAGAAGGCACATGCTCTAGGAGGATTGGCGATTTCAAACTTATATTAATAGTCTGGTCAAATAAGACATATCAAAGTGCATTAATGACCTTTTATTCCTTTCCTATAAAATTCGCCCTCCGAGGGCTAAACCTAAGATACTCCTCCAGCGTAGTTTTGGTGGTATGAACCTTGAGAACCTCCGTGAGGATGCTGGCAACATTGACTGGTCTGATGTCATTGGCGCTGAGTCGATTGATGTCAAAGTCAATATACTCAGTGTCAAGCTTCTCCAGCTATACGACGTCCATGCCCTTGTTCGACCAGTAAAAATGAAGCATCTGCCGGCGCCGTGGCTTACAGATGGCCTAAAAGACTTACTGCAGAGGAAAGCAGCAGCTAGAACAAAATTTAAAAGCAGACCAAATTCTCTTACGCGAGAGAAATATGTTGCAATCCGCAATCGCAGCAACCGGGTGTGTAGTGATGCTCAACGCCGCCACATTCATAAGTCCGTTGAAAACGGTGACCCAGCTAAAGTCTGGCAATTTCTTAGATCAATGGGAGTGGGGAAATCGCGCCAAGATTCTATTCCTAAAGATATAGATCTTGAATTACTTAATCAACATTTTTCAATTTCCTCTAACTTCAATGGTAATATTAAAGCAAAAACGTTAAATGATCTTTCGTCTCTTCCCACTCCTGATTATTCACCATTCGTCTTTAATCAGTTCTCCGATTGTGATGTTAAGAAGAGCATAGAATCTATTTCGTCTAATGCTGTTGGTAGTGACTGCATCAGTCGCAAGATGATACTCCCTATCCTTGACGAAATCCTTCCTATCATCTGCCATATCCTTAATCATTCCCTATCCAACGGTGTTTTTCCCTCTTCTTGGAAAGAAGCCCAAATTACTCCTCATCCTAAAAAGCATAACCCTGTCTCCTTCTCTGAATTCCGTCCTATCTCCATATTACCGTTTCTGTCCAAAGTCCTTGAACGCCTTATCCATAACCAACTTAGTACATTCCTGTGCAAGAACCACCTCCTTAACTTTTTCCAATCCGGGTTTCGTCCAGGACATAGTACAACAACAGCACTTGTTAGCATTATGGACGATATTAGACTTGGTATGGAAAATGGAAATCTGACGGTTCTTTCCTTATTAGACTTCAGCAATGCTTTTAACACCGTCGATTTTGATGTCTTACTCGGCATACTTGGCTCTCTTAACATATCTCCAACGGCAATTGATTGGTTTCGTAGTTACCTGTGTGGCCGCCGACAACGTATTTGCATTAAAGGTTCTTCTTCGTCATGGTGCAATACCTCTGCAGGCGTACCACAGCGGGGCGTTGTATCTCCTCTTCTCTTCGCTATTTTTATTAATTATATTTCCAATGAACTTCTCTCGTCTTACCACCTTTACGCTGACGATCTGCAAATTTATTCGCAAGCTCCAGTAGAAGAATTGTCTGAGGCAGTTGATATGGTCAATAAAGATTTAGATCGTATTTCTCATTGGAGTTTGACTCACGGTCTGAAGGTAAATCCTATGAAGACTCAAGTCATTGTTGTCGACAGTCCTAGGTTGCGTTCGAAATTAAACTGGTCGCAGCTCCCCCGGATTGTCTTTGATGGCTTAGCTATTCCATACAGCGGCAGTGAAAGACCTGGGTATATTAGTTGACAAAGACTTTTCATGGGGTCCCCAGCTGCAGGAGGTTAGTCGCAAGGTGTTTGCATCTGCGGTGTCTCTGCGCAGACTGCGCAATTTCCTTCCAACTGCCACCAAAACTGCACTCGCCCAGTCCCTCCTTCTCCCAATCCTCGATTATGCCGATGTCAGTTATTTAGATCTGACTGAAGTGCAGCTAGATAAGCTTGAGCGACTCCAAAACGTTTGTATTAGATTCATATTTGGATTACGCAAATATGACCATGTTTCTGAATTTCGAATTAAGCTCAAGTGGCTGCCAATCCGCCTTCGCCGGAATACCCATATTTTATCTTTACTCTACAGTATTCTGTTTGTACCTACAACCCCCTCTTATCTCAAAGAACGCTTTAAGTTCCTTCATGACACACATTCTAGACACTTGAGATCATCGGAGAATTTGAAACTTTTGATGCCTGCTCATTCCACTAAGTTTTACGACAAATCGTTTACGGTCCAGGCTGTGCGATTGTGGAATGAGTTGCCGTTGCCTATTAGACAAGCCCAGTCACTGGCTTCTTTTAAGAACCTAGTTAAAAACCATTTCCTTTCTCCCTAACGCTTTTATATTTTTTGTCTCTCCTTTCTCTGAATTTGTTAACATGTAATATTGTGTATGTATGTATTTAAGTATATATGTATGTAAGTATTTGTGTATTTAAGTTTATGGATAGTATTTATTGTAACAATATAGTTTTGTATATATTTATGTTTTAATGTACAGTACACCACAGACTACCCCCTTTCTCATTATAAGTTCTTTCAGTCCACCCAAAGGTTGTCTGGTAGATATCGCTGTCAGCGATAAGACCGCTTTTGTACCCGTATAATTAAGTTTTTCTTATAAAATGGATGTATAACTTTTATGGTGTACAATAAAGTATATTCTATTCTATTCTATTAATTCGCATGGAGCTGAAAATTGGTACCAATGTTCGGAACACCATTATAAATGGAATGTAAAAAGTCTCCATCGATCCCACACTTGCAAAAACTTTTATTCAAGGTCATAGTTAGCAAATATGGGTTTTGCGTCTTTTTAGCCGAACGGTAAGTTTTATGATAAATAAAATAGATTATAAAAATCTTGGGGTTGGAAGTTAATCAACAATACTTTGGAACCGATTCAGACTTTACTTCCGCCTGCACCGGAATAACTCCTCAACACAATTTTTTGCAATTGTAAATAATAAAAGTTAATCAAAAAAAGCTTGAAAAGCGAACTAAAAATACGTAAACAAGAAGAAAATCATGCTGTGCAGTCGGAGGATACATATCCGCGAGCTGGCTGACCAAAACCAGATGTTGAGTCAACGTCTGCTCCTGATCCCCACCGCAGAATGCCATAAGACATAATACTGTGGAAATAAGTATAGTATACTAACATAGCTGTGGCTACATCGGTTAGCTGCCTTATTTTCCTTACTGCATATGCAGCTGAACTTAACCTACCCGAAAGAGTTCTAATGTGGCGAATACAGTTTTCGCTATAACTTCAAGATTTTTGCCGTCAAGATGTAAATTTAGGTCACGTTAGTAAAGAGAACTTTAGACATTTTATATTTTCACATTCAGTAAAAG
Organism: Orthosia cruda; assembly: GCA_964057195.1. Taxonomy (NCBI): domain Eukaryota; kingdom Metazoa; phylum Arthropoda; class Insecta; order Lepidoptera; family Noctuidae; genus Orthosia; species Orthosia cruda. Next base: position 21,046,305 of record OZ059848.1, on the reverse strand, counting down.
ATTGTTAGCTCCGAACCATTTTGAGAGAATAATTAGACTTTCGTTGACATGTAAGACATCCGTATCTTTCCTATCTATTTTAAAATTTGCAAAGTATCATCAGCAAATAGAATTATATCCGATAATTTGGCCATCATAAAAGGGAGATCATTAATGTAAACAAGAAAGAGGAAAGGGCCGAGAATTTAACCTTGGGGCACCCCCATCTTGACTAGAGACCCAGAGGACGTCGCCCCATTAATATTTACTTTTTGTTGTCTGTTTGATAAATAGGAAAGCACAAGATCAGCAGCTTGTCCTCGAATTTCGTAGTGGTGTAATTTACAGATCAGTGTGTTGTGGTCGACGCAGTCGAACGCTTTTGAGAGATCAAAGAAATGGAAAGGCATCCTGGGACTTCTCCCAAGATTCAAAGATGTGACTGATGAGTTTTCCTCCCGCGCGTCCGTTGTCGACCTACCTTTCGTGAAACTTAACTGCTGACTATGCAGGATCCCATTTGAATTGAAGTGAGACAACATTTGGTCCAGCATGATTTTTTCATAGATTTTACTCAATGTTCCAGCACGGATATAGGTCTATAATTAGAGGGATTACTCTTACAGCCTGATTTGAAAATTGGTACTACTTTACTGTGTTTCATTAAGTCAGGAAACGTGCCGCTGTCCAAACATTGATTGAATATGCCTGTTAGGACAGAAGCAATTGAGTCAATAATATCTCCAAGAACCCTAACGGATATCCCCCATAAGTCTTCAGTATTTTTTATATTGAAACTTTTGAACGCGTTATTAAGTGTATCAATACATATTGGTTTATATTTAAAGGTTTATATGTCCTTGGTAAAGTTTTCTTTAAGAAGAGCTTCAGCTAATTTAGATGAGGAGGGAAGAGACTTCGTAACCTCTAACGGAACGTTGGTAAAGAAACTTGGTTAACAACGTGCCGTAATTTATATTGGGGTCTTTTGAATCAAAACTGGCGTTACATAGGTTGCTAAAAACATTATTATTAAAAGAATATAATTTATTTTTAGTAAGAGGTCTTAATCGAATTGATTTAGCTAGGTTACATTTTTTATCTGACTCATAAGTATGGTCTGACCTAACGCCACTAATTAAAAACGAATCTTTTACTTTACAATTATATATTATCTATGCACGAAGCTGAAGTTGATGTTATTCTTATCGGTTCATTAAATAAATATTTTAAGGTAATTGATTTGAACAATGCAATGATATGAGCTTACATTTTTCAGGTGAATTGACTAACAGATCTATATTTAAGTCACCACAAACAAAAACTAATTTATTATCCCTGAAAAGTTTACTGAATAATTCTTCCACTGTAATTACAAACAATGACAAGTTTGATGCTGGTAACACACAAGATAGTATGCCCCTCGACCTCTGCACATGCTACCTCACATAAGCTATCAAAAGAGTAAGCAGTGATATCCATCCTTTCCTTATATTTGAGATGACAATTACAAAGTATCAAGGTACCACCACCCACTGTGGATCTGTTGTACGCGCTGGCAATCTACCCCTATTTTTGGTCTAATTTGACCGAGCTGTAACTACAAATCCAGGTTTCCTTACGATGTTTTCAGCGATGTCCAAGATAAAATTAAAAATTAGGTATATATAAATCGAAAAAGTCACATTGGTGGATAGATTGGATCCCCTTTTCAGCACTTAATTTCATATTTGGTCCGTTGTGCGTTCAGGTTCAGGGAATGGGCCGTAATCCACCACGCGGGCCCAGTACGGGTTGGTGGATGTCACATGTCTTTTATGGTTCTGAGAAATTCATGCTGCAGTCGGAGGATACATATTCGCGAGCTGGCTGACCAAAACCAGATGTATCCTCCGACTGCACAGCATGAATTTCTTCTTGTTAACGTCTTTTTAGTTCGCTTTTTAAGCAGTCGGGTTTTTTGTTTTTTTTAATTAACTGTTTTTTTACAAATTCTCAGTTTTTTTTTTATTAGGTACATTTAAACATATAAGTGTTGTATATTTTTGAAATCACCTCTTAAAACCCTTTATTTTGATACCCCACACGATGGGTTTGGAAAGAAAATATATTTTTTTCCCCACAAAATGGCGCCCAAAATCCGCAATTATTTTTCTTTTCAATTTAAATGTAGCCAGTGACACTCGCAGGGTTACGACGAATCGATTGACGTAGGAATCATCAAAATCCGCCAACGCGTTTGGTCTCTAGAACGCCACATAGGAACAAACAAACATAGACTGATAAACACGTTACCCTCCTTCGGCAGTCGGGTAAAAATTTAATAAAGCAGCCTTGGCTACTATTTTTTTAAACAGATGATAAAAAAAATATCGTGTGCAAAGGTGTGAACTGCCTTCTAAACTTGTGAGCAGTGTGCAGTAGTCTTTAGGTCCGTGCGCATACACACTGTACACACATGTCAGTGGCAGGTTATAAAAAGGCCCGAAAGACTCTATGGTTTAATCTGCACGCCGGCGTTAAAATGATAGGACTTTACTTCTGTTTTTGTCTGTTGGCAACATGCTTCTGCTGTGGTAAGTCAAAAATATATTTAAATAATTAATATTATATTAATTGTGTAATTAATTTAATAATTTTTTTGTCGATGAGTCTTGTCATTTTTTTAAGTAGAGTTTATTTTCGTAATTTATTTACTTCCTTAAACTGCAGTTCTAAGGTTATTTTAACCGAATTATCAACAAGTAAAATTTAAAATTTAAAAAACCCCCGACACATTTATCTTGCGAAAACATCCCGATTCAAACAGTAAAACGCCCATAACTTTTGAACGGCTGAACCGTTTTTTTTTAAACATAGCTAAGAACACTCTCGACACAATCACCTTTCCAACAAAAAAAACTAAATCAAAATCGGTTCATCCGTTGAGGCGCTATGATGCCACAGACAGACACACAGATACACAGATACACAGATACACAGATACACAGATACACAGATACACAGACACACAGATACACAGATACACAGATACACAGATACACAGCAACACACCTCAAACTTATAACACCCCTCTTTTTCCGTCGGGGGTTAAAAAGGAGGAGGTTCTATGTTCGACATTGTTAGTTATTTTTTGTTTGTTCACTGTTATCTCCGTCAATTGTGGACCGATTTTGAAAATTCTTTTTTTATTTGAAAGAGTATGTTCCGAAATTGGTTCCATTTTAATTTGTTGAAGATCTGATGAAGAACTTCGAAGATATACAGCAGAACTCTTCAATAAATAACGGCAAATCTCTCGGGATTGCTGCAATCGCATGTCTGTTTATTGTCTATACCATTTCATAGCACAACATCACGCCAGTACGCTCTTAAGGGGTACGCAGATCTCTCAATTCACCGTATATTATATATCGGTTCAAGTTTCATGATATTCGGGTAATATATTCTGGCATTATTGTTACCTTACTGAAAAACTTGCCTATAGAAAAGCCTACCTAAGGTACAACAAAAAAGTGAAAAAAAAAAAATGCTACCGACTTCCAAATACTAAACTACAAAGAGAAAAATAACTTTATTTTTGGAAGTCGGTGTCCATAACGCAAAAAAATTGGTACCTACGAAAGACACCGACTTCCAAAAAAAAAGTTTTTTTTCACTTTGTAGTTTTTATTTGGAAGTCGATTGCATTTTTTTTCAAAAAAGTTTTTTATTTGTTCAATTTTGGGTTTCCTGAAATACAGGATTCCGTTTTAAAATAATAATAAGTGATACCCGTTTGTTACTGTCCCACTGCAGGGCAAAGGAGCTCATACAGAGAAGCCACTAGCACTAAACACCACGCTTGCTCAATGGCGATTTCAAACTTTTTTTTAACTATAAGTTCAGCAGCCGCGTAAATGAATTTGGCGAGGCAAAGGGTTTGACCCCAAGAAATAATATCAGAATATTATTTCATGGGGTCAATTTCCCTTTAAATAATTTTTATATTTTTATCTATACAAATATTAAAACGAGGAAAGATCTTTTTGTTTGATTATTTGTTTGTACCGAATAGGCTCTCTGCCGAAACTACTGGACCGATTTCAAAAATTCTTTCACCGTTGGGAAGCTACTCTATCCCCGGGTGACATAGACTACTTTTTATCCCTGTAGTCCCACGGGAACGGGAACTACGCGGGTGAAACCGCGAGGCTTCCTCTAGTTTATTTATAAAAAGCCTTTTATTCGGACAAAAGATATACAATTATGTTTCTTATAAATATATATTTTAGATACTTAAAATTATTCGCGTATTAGGTGCTTCTTTACTTTCTGTAAGTCCGTTTGCCAGTTGGCAAATGCCTCCTCCAACCTACTCCATTCTGTTCTTTCTCTGGCCACTCTACTCCATGTTATGCCTGCAACCTGCCTGATATCATCATCCCATCTTTTTTGTTGTCTGCCACTTTTCCTTTTTTACCTTCTCTTGGGTACCATTGTGTAACTATTTTGCTCCACTTGTCCTTTCCTCTGATCATGTGTCCCGACCACTTCCATTTAAGCCTTTTTTATTTTTAGTGTTACGTCCTGTATCTTGGTCTTTTTCCTGATGTTGATGTTTCTTATTCTATCCCCTCTCTTTACTATTTACTTTGCCAACGAGCAATGGAGAGAAGCATGCTAGGAGTAAAGAGAGGGGATAGAATAAGAAATATCCTGTAAATAATTAGGTATTGCCAAAAGTTATTGGACTCTTTCGAAAAGGTATCATCACCAATGAAAGCGTCAAATGTTTTATGGCAATACCTTATTATTTAAAGAGAATTTGTCATACTCTTTTATGGGGTTGTAAGTGTACCTACTGTGTACGTGTTTATTGGGTGTTGTGAGTCATGTAAATAAAACAACCGTATTCTACGAGCGCTAGTACTTAACTGAATTTATTTCACTATTATAATATTTGATATAAAGCGCGATGTTGACTAGTTTAAAAAAAATTGTTGGGGATTGTATTGACAAGACATGCTTCTTTGACAGTAGTAACGACGCAGGAAAAAAAAAAGTCGTGTGGCACTCGGGGACTGCCGCGGTAAAGCTATTGCATAGCATTTATTCTAGATCCAGTCCTGGAAAATGCGTCAAAAAAATTAAAAACGTTAAAAACTCGAAAACGTAGCGAGTCAAACCCGCATTTATTTACGATTAATAAAACTCTAAAAAACAAAACAAAAATACCCTTATTCACATTGAAATAAAGTCGCTTTTCTTTGACAAGCAGAAGTGACCCTTATTCTCATTAGCATAAGGTCCACATTGATCACCATTGTCACAGAAACAGCTCAGAGAGACCGACAAAAGGCATAAAAATTACTACCAACAAAAATTTTAAAACCCTCATATCTCAGAAACGGTTGGAGTTAGCGCATTTCTGACAAAAAAATTGCCCCCCTGCCCGCACTACTTCATCCAGGAGAAAAAGATAGGACCCCCCCCCTTAACCGTTTACCTACCCCCGCAAAAAAATTTTTCATTCTATAAATACCAACACGGAAATCGAAAACACGTGCAACAAACACCCGCCCTCCCCCCCCCGCCCCCTCACCACTCAGATTCCACAGAATTCAAAAACCTTATTAAAAACAAAACAAAAATACCCTTATTCACATTGAAATAAGGTCGCTTTTCTTTGACAAGCAAAAGTGACCCTTATTCTCATTCCACATTGATGGACAGTGGGGAGCGTGAGGTTTTTTCGTTACGGAATTTCTGGATTCGGTCCCCGCGCTCAAGGCCCGCGATAGAAGCTATGCAATAGCTTAAAAGAATATTAACATGGCGATTTTTAATATCTTCGATAAAATTATTACTGATATTGATAATAATACCTGATATTGTATATCTGGGAAGTATGTTCACAAGGGATGGAATGATTGAAGAGGATGTGAAAAGGAGAGTGAATGCAGGGAATAAAGTGAATGGTGCTATACATGCGGTTGTGACCAGCAAGTCGATGTCTCTGTTCACAACAGCGTGCTGGTACCTACATGTATGTATGGAAATGGAGGTTGATTGAAAACATGAAAGTAGGATTAATGCAGTAGAAATGCGCTCCTTGCGAAGTATGTGTGGTGTAACTTTAAATTATTTAAGGAATGAGGTAATAAGACAACGTTGTGGTTTAAAAGAAGATGTAGTGACTAAAATTTAAAAGAGTCAAACAAAAAAACAAAACAATAACGCCGGGAGGGGACGCCCTAGAAAGACATACATAGACCTTATAGGTGATGTTCTTCAAAAAGGCCAGGTGCGCAGTACTCATAACCGGCGTGTGTGTATGACTGGATGTATGAATGTGAGTGAAGCAAAAGAAGTATGTAAGGATCGTAGCAGGTGGCGTTCTATAGTTTCTGCCTACCCCCATGGGCAAAAGGCGTGAGTTTATGTATGTATTGATAATATAAGTCCGGTAGCTGCTTTATTTATGGACATGAGCAAGGCATTTGATTTTGTTGATCGAACTGTATTGTTAAAGAAGTTGGAAAGATATGGAGTTAGTTGCAATGCTCTGAAACTTTTAGAATCGTACTTGTCAGACAGAAGACAAGTTACGAGGATAGATAAAGTATGTTTTGCTTCAAACACCGAGCGTACGTATGTATCGAGTCAGAGACACAATAACTATGGTGTACCCCAAGGTTGTATTTTGGGATCTTTATTATTTAGTATATACATTAACGACATGCCCAGAGAAAGACATCACCCTATGGTTTTGTTTGCTGACGATAGCACAGTCGTTTTTAGTGGCAACAATGATGCGACGACACTTTAAAGAGAGATAAACCACTGCTTCCAAGTATTAGTAGAATGGATGGGCGCGAATAATTTGAAAATAAATATAAGTTTTTAAGCTGACATGGTCACAATCATTAGAATGGCACCCATAACAGCTAATATATGGATGGAGTATTTTGAAGAGCTAGCAATCTCAACTGCATCGACGTCACTCAGACTATGGAAAAGATACGTTGATGATGTGTATGCCATAGTTAAAGGGAACGAGCGTGATGTGCAAGGCTACCTTCAACACCTTAACGGCATACATGAGAAGATTCGTTTTACCTGCGAAATGGAACAAAACAGGACAATCGCCTTTCTGGACATAACAATACAAGTACGCGAGGACGGTTCTCTAAGCCACTCGGTTTACAGGAAACCTACTCATAGTGATCGGTATCTACGCGGTGACTCACACCATCATCCAAAGCATCTAAATTCAGTAGTGACGTCACTCACTAAACGTGCATATGATCTTTGTGACGAGGATCATATTACTGGCGAACTAGCGCACGTTAAACAAGTCCTACAGAGGAATGGGTACAGGATGAAGATCTTGCCACATGCTCGAAGATCATCAAATAAACAATTGAAGTACAAGGTCGAGAGACAGCCAGCATTTTTGCCATACGTGAAAGGAGTGACAGATAAAGTCGCAAACATTCTCAGTAAATACTGCATAAAAACTATTATCACTCCTTTCAAGAAAGTATCTCAAATGCTGCGTTCGCCTAAAGATAACTTTCCCTTGGAAAAGCCTGGAGTTTATAAGATTATTTGTAGCTGTGGGCAATCATATATTGGACAGACGAAGCGAACTGTTGCTTGCCGAATCAAGGAACACATTAGGGCAGTGAAAAACAAAGATACCCAAAAATCGGCCATAGCAGAACATCTTCTCGAATCAGGGCCAAACCACTGGATTGAGTTACATGACCCACAGGTTATCTCGACTGAACGCCATTACATACCTAGAATGGTTCGGGAACCAATTGAAATAACCAAGTGTAAAAATTTCAATAGGGACGACGGGTTTCAATTGTCGAGAGCCTGGAATCCAGTGGTTCAACTACGTAAAGATCGAAAAACTACTGATCAATTGTCAAAAGTGGATATAGTGAGCATCGTTTGTCGTGAACAATATCGTGTAACTAGTGAGACGAGTGCTGAACAGTGTGGAGTAACTAGTGAGACGAGTTCTGGTGGTAGCGACATCGTGCGTGAAAAACGAGTGAGGAAGAGGGTAGACAGATATGTCAGCTCGTAAACAACACCCACCCGCAAAGACTTTAGTTCTCGTGATCATGGCGCTTGTAACGGTGCCGAAATATCGAGCTCTCAACCAAAAACAAAATATAAATGGTAAATATCCCGAAACAAATATTAATTCTATTGAAAATAAATATTGACAAAACGAAAATAATGGCTTTTGAGCAAATGACAAATCATAAAAAATGGACATAAAATATATAGACAAAATAATTTCAGATAATAACACTACAATTTTTTTAGGACTAGACCTAGATAGAGATATGTCGTGGAAAACTCACACTGTCAGTGTGCGTAAAAGCCTGAGCCAGCATTCATATGCTTTAAGCAATCTCGCAAAGGAGGTACATCAAAACGTTTTGGTCACGGCGTACCATGCATATGTTACATCTACGTTACGCTACGGGATCATATATTGGGGTAACTCCACGAATATGGAGACAGTATTTAGAGCGCAAAAAAAGATGTGTTAGGGCGATATGCGGTATTCAATGCACGGAAAGCTGTAAACCGTTCTTTGTCTTTTCGCATTTTAACAGTACCATGTCTGTACATATACGAAGTGGCTGTCTTTGTTAAAACAAACTTTCACCCGTTTGGAAAACTTCATAGCGCAAAACACAGAAATAAAATAAGCGGTAGACAGCATAAAAAAGCAGTGTTTCATAAAATCTTCACAGGAATGGCTCCACAAATTTATAATAAACTACCAAATTCGTTGTTAAATATTAATGACATCAATATATTTAAAAAACAATTGAATAATTTACTGTTAAGCAAGACATACTACACAATACATGAGTACCTATCAGACAGAAAATTATCTGTATAAATGGTGTGATTGGGGTAGACACTTGGGTCCGATTTGTTTACTTATTATTTTGTTAATTATTAAGACATTGTATAATCTGACATTACGTATCAATTTTAATTTATGACATTGTTTACGTTTTAATATTAATTTATGACATTGTAACGTTTAAATTTTATCTATGACATTGTAACGTTTAAATTTTATCTATGACATAGCATACATTTGATTTCTATAATTTATGACATCGTAGAGTATTTTAATTTATGATCTTGGATATGTTTTATTTTTTGACATTGTAAGCGTTTTAAGTTGTGACATTGTATGCGTTTTAATTTTTAAGTTATGACATTTTATAACATTTTTTAATCTATGACATTTTATACCAGTTTCTTAATTTATGACATTGTATACGTTTTAATTTGTGACATTACTTATGTTATATTTTTATTTATGACATATACGTTCAAAATGTAATTTCAATTTAATTTATAACATTGTACTGTTTTAATTATAATTTTGCATGCCTAAATTGGTGGAACACGGTTGACTGCCCATTCACCTGACATCTGGAAGTGTATTTTTATGTACTGTGTTGAGCAATAATTGAATTGGAATTTGAATTTGCAGAAACCAGAAAATTTGACACGGGTCTTGCTAATGTGTACTGTGCTACCTACACCTACATAGTTACTACATTATGAAGGTCAGATAGACAGTCAAAATCTGGTACTCACACTCATTTGAATCCGGTTAGTTTGATCCCGACATATTTGGAAACAGGCTAAGGCTTTGGCTATTGATTATTATATTGACGATAGATGCATCATTTGGTGGTGCCAACAAAATATTTGTTTCCAATACACTTTTTCGAGCGGGCTATGCTTGGAGTCTCTCTGAGGGATCGAATCCGGAACGAGGTGATCCGGCAGAAAATAAAAGTTGTCGACATAGCTCAGAGAATAAGCAAACTAAAGTGGCAATGGGCCGGTCATCAGCGTTGCCAGAACGTAACTTTTGTTACATTTTACGTAACTTTTGTTACATTTTACGTAACTTTTGGCCGTCCCATGTAACCTCCATGTAACACGACTCAAAATGTAACTTTTACTTTTACTAAAAATATTTGCCCGCAAACTAAAAATAATCGTAAAACGGAACGCTCCAACGCAATCTAAGAAAGCTTTTGTTCCTTGTGCTGTCAGTAAATCAACAACAAAGTCGTCTTGCAACTGAAATAAGTTTATTTTTGTATCAATCGTCAACGAAATATCAAGATTATCAAGTAGCAAGATATATGTGTGCCATGCACTACACATAGATTCAAGAAGTTCATTTGGATATTTATTACTCATTTTTAAGTAACTTTTGTTTCGTTTTCAAGAACTAGAGTGGGATGAATATCTACCGGTCGGCGTAACCTAGATTTGATTTTATTTATTGATCTTTTCACTAATGTGACCAAATAGGTACCTAGCTACATAGTTGTTTCTTGTTGTAATTTGAATATCCTAAACTAAACGCCACGGATTTACCTGTGGTACGAGTAGTCGCTGGATAGAGCCCATCCGCGCGAAAATTCGAATAGTGGGCGCGTTCCGCTACCTAAATAATAGCAAAAAAAAAACAAATTGTAGTCTTTTATTATTTTAGTGTCGTTTTCCACATAAAATAATGTAATGTAACTTTTCTGATGAAAATGTAACTTTTTGAGATGTCTTATGTAACATTTGACTATCTGCCCCTGGCAACACTGCGGCGGTCATATCAGCCGTAGAACCGATGACCATTGGGGTAGACGTGTTTTTGAGTGGAGACCGCTAACTTGTAAACGTAATAAAGGACGCCCTCAGACTAGGTGAAGCGACGATTTTCGCAGGGTGCCTGGTAGTAGTTGCCGAAAATCGAAGCAAATGGAGTGCAATTGGGGAGGCCTATGTCCAGCAGTGGACTGCTATAGGCTGATAATGATGATGACACTTTTTTTCAATCTATCCAGAAACGTTCCCAAAGTTCTCAGCGAACAATGACACGAGTCTCAAGTGCGACGTGCTAACCCGCATCGACTCGGGATGGGTGTGCGGGGCCATCCGAACCGCGGAAGAGGACAAAAAATATGCCAGCTTCAGGAACATCCCCTACGCCCAGCAGCCGTTGAAGGAACTGCGGTTCAAGGTACAGTGTCTGGTCCTACTACGTACGGATCCTGAGCAGTTACTGCCATCCAGAAACTGCATCTGTTGGTCTAGTGATCGCAACCCTACTGCCGAGCATGGGTTCAGTTCCCGGGTCGGCCAAGTATTTTTGGGTTTTTTCATCTGGAATTTATCAGTAACACCCCAAATTCTGGACTTTGTCTCGTTGATGGCAATCGCCTCGCCCCGTATCACATAGGACTTATACATAAACTAGCTTCTGCCCGCGGCTTCGCCCGCATAAAAATGTGTTTTCTCAAGGAAATACAAATATCCTATGTCCTTCGCAGTGTCTCAAACTATCTCCATACCAAATTTCATTTAAATCGGTTCAGTAGATCCAAAGATTACCCCCTACAACCTCACAAACTTTACCTCTTTATAATATTAGTATAGATTATTATAAATGCGAAAGTTTGGATGTATGGATGTTTCAGAATGGCTGAACGGATCTGGATAAAATTTGGCACAGAGAAGTTCCATATTAATTTACATACCCTATGAATTTTGAAAAATCCTTCCTTAGTGGATGCCTACGTCACATGAGGAATACGTGTGCGAAATTTTAAGTTTCTAGTCCAAAGGGTATGGCCTGTGCGTTTATTTAAACTTTCATCCCCTATTTTACCCTCTTAGGGTTTGAATTTTGGAAAACGCTGAATTACGTGGCTCATTATTTTTGCCAATTTCATGCAAATATGTCCAAGGATTAACATGTTTCATACAAACTTTTATCCCCTATTTCACCCGCTTGGGGGTTGAATTTTGAAAATCCTTCCTTATTGGATGCCTACGTCATCGTCATAAGAGGAATACGTGTGTGTAATTTTAAGTTTCTAACCCTAAAGTTTTGGCCTGTGCATCATACATCAGTCAATCCCTTTTGCCGTATATAGATGACGAAATTTGAGAATTTGGGAATTCAATCGTGATATTATGTAATAAATTAACAACACTAAATTCTGCATTCTAGGAGTTACAACCATTGAAACCCTGGGACAATGTTCGATTAGCCACACAGGAGGGTCCTATATGTCCCCAGTACGACGAGGTATACGGACGCATGGCCAGGCCAGTGGGCATGAGCGAGTCTTGTATCCACGCCAACGTCCACGTCCCATTGAGCGACTCCGACCCCGGCTCAAACGACATCTGCCAAAAAACAGGTCTACCTATCCTAGTCTTCGTACACGGCGGCGGGTTCCAAATCGGGTCGGGTGACTCAGACTGTCATGGACCCGAATATATGGTCAGCAAAGGAGTTATTCTCATAACTTTTAATTACAGGTTGGTAGTCTAATTAAAATGTGTTTTTGCAATTGGCAAATATTGGAATGGAATATTAATTATTTGCTTCCGCATTTTGAATGCACCTGTAAGTATTTAGCTTGACCTTTTCTGTGTTTTTGTTCTACTTTGCAGACTAAACGTGTTCGGCTTCCTGTCCCTGAACTCTACGGCGGTGCCTGGTAACAACGGGCTGCGCGACATCGTCACCTTGCTCAATTGGGTGCACAGGAACGCGGAAGCCTTCGGCGGAGACCCCGACAACGTCACCCTGGGCGGGCAAAGCTGCGGTTCAGTCGCTGCACATCTCGTCTCACTATCTAAAGCCTCTGTAGGATTGATAAAAAGGTATTAAAGCTACCTTACCTCATATATTTAGGTCTCTGGCATATTCTGCATTTGCCTCATAACATATTATTATTAGTTTCTTACTTATTTTCATTACTTTATTAAATAATTATACTTATTTAGGTATGTATCATATAAAATATGTATGTATATGTATTTTAAGCAATTTAAAATTATATTTTTTTGTTAAAATTTGTTGTTGCCACGATTTAAACAATGCACCTGCCATGATTTCCTTCACCACCCTTGGTTGACTGGTAGAGAATGCCTAAGGCATTAAGTCCGCTATTGTACCTTTGTGCATAAAGTTTAAATAAATAAATATTTTGTTTCAGAGTGATATTGATGAGCGGTGTAGCCAACGGTGGATTCTATACAGCCTCGCCCACCTACGCTCAAACTGTCGCTACATCGTTTCTCAAATACGTGGGTATAAATGCAACTGATGACGTCGACGAAATACACAAACAACTCATACAAATGCCTCTTGAAAAGATCATGGAGGCCAACAGGATCGTTCAAGACAAGCAAGGGCTAGTGTCCTTCGTCCCTGTCGTTGAATCTGAACATCCAGGAGTGACCTTTATCCTGGACGACTATCCAGCTAAACTTATATCACGAGGCCGCGGGAACGATTATCCTATGATCTTGGGCACTACATCCGTTGAGTGCGAATACTTTAGACCAAGAGTTGAATATTTGGGCATGGCTGGGCTTATAGTTACAAACCCTCTAGCAGCGCTACCACCGAACATAACTTATTCTGTGTCTGAAGACACGGGGCTTAGGCTTGCAGAGGTTTTGATGAATAGATATTACGAAGGAGGTGTGACAGTGGACAAGATAATCAAGGCTTCTACGAACGCCTTTTTCAAGTACCCTGCGTTCAAGCTGGCGGAGTGGAGAGCTGAGCAGGGAGCAGCACCAGTCTACAAGTATCTGTTCGACTTCCACAGCGACTTCAACGTTATAAAGTACGGCCGTATGCTGCCGTATAAAAGGGGAAGCGCCCATCTTGAGGACCAGACGTTTGTGTTACGCTTCAATTCTATACTGGACCAGAATGAGAAGTCATTCCCTCCCAGAACTAGGGACGATCTCATGAAGCATTGGATGACAACGTTTTTTGTCAACTTTATGCGATGCAGGTAATATTTTGAATATAGGCTGTAGAAGCGCACAAGTGGATAAGAAAACCAAATGTGGTAGAAGCGTTAAGAAGTCTTTGTGCCGATAATCTCTAATAAATGTGTTTTCCAGCCACCCGCTATGTGACAACAAGTCAGGATGGCCGGCGACGGATGGGAAACAGCTCAACTACCAGTGGCTCAAGGAACCGGTGCTCATCGACAACAATGTCAACATAACTACAGAAGAACGAGATATGGTGGACTTCCACGATAGTCTATACGAGATGGCAGGGTAACGAGATATAACATTTTTAAAGATTTTAAAATAATCAAAACAAACGCGTAGCATGAGGGCTTGGATTGGAGAAGTCCTTTGCTCAGCTGTGGGGCAGTACGGGCTAATATATAAAAAACCGACTTTCCAAAAAGGAGGAGTTTCTATGTTCGACTTTATGATTGTTTTTTTTTTTGGTATGTTCACCGATATCTCCGTCAACTGTGGACCGATTTTGAAGATTCTTTTTTGTTTAAAGGCTATGTTTCAAAATTGGTCCCATTTTAATTTGGTGAAGATCTGATGATTTACAAAAAAATATTACCAACTTCCAAATAAGAAAACTACAAAGTGAAAAATAACTTTATTTTTGAAAGTCGGTGTCCATAACCCAAAAAAATTATACCTACCAAAGACACCGGCATCCAAAAATAAAGATATTTTTCACTTTGTAGTTTTCTTATTTGGAAGTTAGTCGGTAGTATTTTTTTGTAAAAAGGTTTTTATCTCTAATAACTTTTAGACATAATTCAATTGTTTTGTAACACAATGAACCGCCCGTGCCTTAGTTATTAGCAGTACAGGTTAAGTTAACTGCAGAGTCGTTCAACTTGACAGTATGTACCTAATATAGCACCTCCTTCATTTTTTTCCAATCCGGATTTCGTCCAGGACATAGTACTACAACAGCACTTGTTAACATAATGGACGATATTAGACTTGGTATGGAAAATGGAAATCTGACGGTACTTTCCTTATTAGATTTCAGCAATGCTTTTAACACCGTCGATTTTGATATTTTACTCGGCATACTCAGCTCTCTTAACATATCTCCAACGGTAATTGATTGGTTTCGAAGTTACATGTAAGGCCGCCAACAACGTATTTGCATTGAAGGTTCTTCTTCGTCATGGTGCAATACCTCTGCAGGCGTACCACAGGGGGGCGTTCTATCTCCTCTTCTTTTCGCTATTTTTATTAATTCTATTTCCAATGACCTTCTTTCGTCGTACCACCTTTACGCTGACGATTTGCAAATATATTCGCAAGCTCCGGTAGTTGAATTGACTAAGGCAGTTAATATGATCAATAAAGATTTAGGTTGTATTTCTGAGTGGAGTTTGGCCCATGGTCTTAGGGTTAATCCTGCGAAGACTCAAGTCATTGTTGTCGGCAGTCCTAAGTTGCGCTCAAGAGTTAACTGATCGCAGCTCCCCCGGATTGTTTTTGATGGCTCAGCTATTCCATACAGCGACTCAGTGAAAGACCTGGGTATTTTCGTTGACAAAGACTTTTCGTGGGGTCCTCAGCTGCAGGAGGTTAGCCGCAAGGTGTTTGCGTCTGCGGGGTCTTTGCGCAGACTGCGCAATTTCCTTCCAACTGCCACCAAAACTGCGCTTGCCCAATCCCTTCTTCTCCCAATCCTCGATTATGCAGATGTCAGTTATTTAGATCTAACTGAAGTGCAGCTAGATAAGCTTGAGCGACTCCAAAACTTTTGCATTAGATTCATATTTGGTTTACGCAAATATGACCATGTTTCAGAATTTCGTACTAAGCTCAAGTGGCTGCCAATCCGCCTTCGCCGGAATGCCCACATTTTATCGTTACTCTACAGTGTTCTGTTTATTCCTACAACCCCCTCTTATCTCAAAGAACGCTTTAATTTCCTTCATGACACACATTCTAGACACTTGAGATCATCGGAGAATTTGAGACTTTTGATGCCTGTACATTCTACTAAGTTTTACCATAAATCGTTCACGGTCCAGGCTGTGCGATTGTGGAATGAGTTGCCGATGTCAATAAGACAAGCCCAGTCACTAGCATCTTTTAAAAACCTTGTTAAGAACCATTTCCTTTCTCTTTAATATTTTTCTGTTTCTATCTAATTTCTTCTTTCATTGTTCACCCCTTCTTTGTAATTTTGTTGCATGTAATATTATGTATGTAAGTTTATTTGTAAGTTTGTGTATAGTATTTTATATAGCTATATAATGTTTATGTATTATTTTATTTTTTTATGTAGCAGTACACCATAGACTACCCCTGTTTTATGTTTAGTTCTTTAGGCCACCCAAAGGTTGTCTGGTAGATATCGCTGTCAGCGATAAGACCGCCTTTGTACCCATAGTATTAAGTTGCTGTAAAATGTATGTGTAATTTCTCTTTTTGGTGTACAATAAAGTATATTCTATTCTATTCTATAGTTACACTGACATAAGGTTCAAAATCGCCTTTTTAAACAAATGAATAAATGAATTATGACTTTATCAAACCACGTACTATTAAAGCTTCATTAACGACATTTTGTTTGGTTTCAGTGGTATCACGACAGTATAATCCACCCGTGTGACGCAATACTTGTGACGCCAGCCGTCTAGTCGTGCGTGGGCGCACTGATCTAAGGACAAAGACACCAGATATGATGCCAAAATTATAATATAAGCTTCATTGCTGCTAAAATATATTTAATTTGGAGCGTTCTTGCGATATTTTTTTCTTCCTTACCAAAATATATTTAATTTCGAGCGTTCTTGCGATTTTTTTCTTCCTTACCATAATATATTTAATTTAGAGCGTTTTTGCGATATTTTTTTCTTCCTCACCAAAATATATTTAACTAGCTGTCCCACGCGGCTTCGCTCCCGTCAACTGGCTACCTACCAAGCTAGCCCACCTACTCTAAATACGTTGCGTCTCAAAAAGAATAAATTTTCCCCGTTTTTGGAACATTTTTCATTGATGCTCCGCTCCTATTGGTCGTAGCGTGATGTTATATAGCCTATAACCTTCCTCGATAAATGCACTACCCAACACAAAAAGAATTTTTCAATTCCAACCAGTAGTTCCTGAGATTAGCGCGTTCAAACAAACAAACAAACAAACAAACAAACAAACTCTTCAGCTTTATAATATTAGTATAGATTTCGAGCGTTCTTGCGATATTTTTTTCTTCCTTACCAAAATATTGAGAAGACAATAGAGTTTGGAAATGCCCGGCTCTTTGAACAGAGCGTAACATCAAAACGTTGTGTTGCTTACCTGAAACAAGAATAAAAATCAAGTTAGTTTTTAATAAAAGCCCTGAAGGATCGACCAGGAAATTACAGAGTGTGGCTTTTTTCAGACCAGCTTTTTCCTATGACTGTTCCATTTTTTTGTATAAAGGACCCTATGACATATGGACCCAGAGACCAATGACATAAATAGGTAACTAATATTAATGTAATAGTTAATGTAGTTTTCTATTCGACTTGGTAATCGGATTAGTAATAAGTACATACTTTTACGAACAAAGTTACATAGTTTGTACTACTTTAAGCACGTTAAAGGTACACTTATCAATTCGAAAAAGGATCGTAACCGTATCGCTGTCAAGCACCCTCGCTGTCAAACAGGCGTCAACCTTAAGTACGTAACCACTGCGGATCAGCACCTGCGGTTCGTCGACTCGGCTACGGCTAGGCGACGCCGCGCTTACGGCTCGCCGACCGCTTGTTGACCTGGCTCGCACCAGAGGCCTTAGTGCGAGTTTTTACTCACGCTCAATCGCGTTAACGTAAACATCATTTTGTAATGAAATTAGATAAGCGCCGTCTGGTGACGGTAAGGGGAAACCACTTTTTAACCGACTTCCCAAAAAGGAGGAGGTTCTATGTTCGACTACTCCGTCAATTGTGGACCGATTTTGAAAATTCTTTTTTTGTTTGAAAAAGTATGTTCCGAAATTGGTCCCATTTTAATTTAGTGAAGATCTGATGAAGAACTTCGGAGATATACAACAGAACTCTTCAATAAATAACGGCAAATCTCTCGGGATTGCTGCAATCGCATGTCTGTTTGTTGTTTATAACATTTCATTACATAACATCACGCCAGTTCGCTCTTAAGGAGTAAGCAGATCTCTCATTTCACCGGTTATGTTCAAGTTTCATGAAATCTATTCTGGCGAAATAGTTCCCTTACTAACTTGCCTATTAGGTACGTACAACTAAAAAGTGAAAAATAAAAAAACTTTTTGCAAAAAAATACTACCGACTTCCAAATACAAAACTACAAAGTGAAAAATAACTTATTTTTTTAAAGTCGGTGTCCATAATGCAAAAAAATGGTACCTACGAAAGACACCGACTTTAAAAAATTAAGTTATTTTTCACTTTGTAGTTTTGTATTTGGAAGTCGGTAGTATTTTTTTGCAAAAAGTTTTTTTTTTGTATACATTTTGGCATAAGAGATCGTTTACGTTATCATGAGTGAGCGTGAGTAAAAACTCGCTCTAAAGCCTCTGATCAGACGGCGGGCCTTACGGTTCGTCGTCTGATTTGGACTTACGCGCGGGGATTACGAGGCGCGGTACGTTCACACGTCGTCGAGTGTTTCTCTACCGAATCGGTTTTTTGCAGGTTTCGGTTTAGTGGCAACACTATTTAATTGAATGAGTTCACATGTATGAACTCATTCATTTCATGCATTCAGTTTCAAGACACGGCAAAAAACCGAATCTTGCTTAAGTTGACATCCGATTTTGCGACTACAAACCGATCCGGCCGTACCGCAAAATGTAAGATCCGGTGAAGTGGTATAGCGCATTCAATACATGCGTTCATACGATACACGCAGGGGTAGATTCGGTTATTTTCGGTTATGTTCGATACGAGGTCGTCGGATACGGCAATGCAAGATGTGCTGTGTGAATACAACATTCGGTTTTTCCAGATCCGATGAAAATAAGATTCGGCTAAACGTGGCACCGTGTGAACGTACCGTAAGCGCGCGCACCGCACCGCGATTCGTGAGGGTCCCGAGGCGAGGCGATTACGTTACGATTCCAATTAGTGTGCGTTGCAGTAGGGAGTTTCATACTCGTCTCGAGTTGATACGGTATCGATACCTGTCCGAGTGGATAAGTGTGCTATGACCTTAAACCGTTTCATCGTTTATCGTATTGCTAATTGTAAACAGAAAACTTGAAGTTTTAAGTTTAAATTGACGACAACCTGGGAAAAATAACCAGGAGCTCAAGTTCAGCGGCGGCATTTCTAATGCTGTTTTCATTTGTTATCTTTTCGATAACCTACTTTACGCAAAAAAAACAGGTACTGTCAGAATTCTAAGTATACCTTGAATTTCCCCAATTCCCCTATACCTACAGCTTTCATATAAAATATATTACAGCGATGTAGCACAAAATAAACAGCAGAGCTTTCCTTATCAAAGCTTCGAGGGCTTGATAAAAAAAATGATATTACTGAAGTCTGATAAGTACCCTAAGCATAGTACTGACAGCACCAAAAATGAAACGCCGAATATATTCTAAGCCAAATATGTTGGAACTAGAGCAGCACTATTGGCGACAACTATAACTCCTGAAATACAGAATCAGTAGTGGCGACTGGCGAGTGGCGACCATCAGAAAAGTGGCGATGTGATGAAGCACGACGAGTCCTGAAGAAACCATTTGTTGCAACTTGCAAGAGAATAAGACGCGTCGACTCCAAATAAATTGGGATAAATAAGGGCACGGGGATGATGAGCACAGATCACCTGATGTAATTTTAAGCAGTGTACTATAAACTATGTCTCCTACTTGATAAATACAATAAAAATACTACCGACTTCCAAATACAAAACTACAAAATGAAAAATAACTTTATTTATTGAAGTCGGTGTCTGTCGTAGGTACCATTTTTTTGCGTTATGGACACCGACTTCAAAAAATAAAGTTATTTTTCTCTTTGTAGTTTTGTATTTGAAAGTCGGTAGTATTTTTTTGCAAAAATGTTTTTTTATTTCAATTATTATTCAACTTGCAATGTATGTAAGTGTGTTCGGGTCAAATTTTGCAACAAAATTTTGAAGCAGTTATCCTCCACCGATTAAGATGAAATTTTGCATACACGTTCAGCTTGGATGACAATGCATGATTAGCTAAGAGACGTCATACTAAATCCAATATTGCGGACGGCTCAAGATGGCAGACTAGTTATTTTTTTTGCACTGCCATGATATGGGTATCAAATGAAAGGGTTTGCTGAGAATACGATAAAAGCTTGTTTTAAAAAAGATTTTTAATAAATAATTTATTAATAATGTGTTTAGTATCCTAATATTATAACACAATCACAAACTGAGTCTAATCAACAGTCACATGACCTATTCTTTTTTCTCGACTGGGCGGAGAAGAAAACCTGGTTTTTGGTTGATCAAATAAGCTGCTTAAGAATAGTCAAGAATATATAGAGTGAACAGTTCTACAAAGGAACAAAAATCTTTCGCCCAGGTGGACAATAATTGCATAAAACCCGTAATCTATATATATAAAAAATATAAAAATGAATCCCTATTTCCCTTGGTCACGGCATCACGCGTGAACGGCTGGACCGATTTCGATTATTATTTTTTTGTTGTGTTTGTTATTGTTAGGAGAAGGATCTTATGAAAAAAATAAAATAAAAAAAAGTTCCATATTTCAATACTAAATTTAACGCATCTTTGGGCGGATATAAATACCATAAGAAAAAGGAAAATTGCAAAACGGCCTCCATACAGGGATAGATTAGTAATTCAACAATGCAAATAATTTTATTTAGAAAATATACATTTAGTAGTTTTTCATGATATCTAGACTCCCAAAGGTCTGTTCATAAAAATTCGCGCGCTCGTTTTCGTCCTAAATCATCATCCATATCGCTACAAATTTGAAAAAGTGCTAATTCGTAGGAGAACTTTCGTACTGCTCATCACAGCATCAATCTCCTTCGCACGTGTTGTCGGATGAGACAGCATGCATTTTAACCCCGCGCACAAAATAATACGTGCCGTTGACTAGGGGAACCTTAAATTCAGTAAAGAAGACTATTTACTGTGATACATGAGGATACCATGCAGATCTATGCTTGAATATTTCACTGATATGAAGCCTAAATGCAAACAAACAGTCTACGCTGCCTACTAGTTGCTGTGATTTGACGTTAGTTGCCTTCGCGATACACCTTATCAAAAGTTTAAATTAAAAGCTCACAACATTACTATCACATTTTGAGGTCAGATGGCTATCGTTCTGAACCATTTCAAATTAATTATTCAAAGAAGGGAGAGGACGTTGATTGATAGCCGATAAATTTATGGAACAGGGATCGAATGGACCTAAAATGTGGATCTTTAAATATGCTTATATTACTTTTCATCACACTTGCACGTAAAAAGTATCTAAACATACAGGTTAACTTGGCCGTAATGCCCCATATAAAACCCTCGGGCTTTCTTTTTGCCATGAAACCCTAGGGCGGTAAGTAATATTTTTTTAATTTATGGCGCAGCACACAGGTCATGCAAGTTCAAGCAAGGAGTTTACACGCAATTGAAAAATTGTCTTAAAATGTTAACTAAACAGGAATTTCTTTGCAATCTCGCTACATGTTACTTAAATACTCAACTAATGTTTTTAATAATCGATTTTAATAGTTATACTCGTAGTTTGAAAACATCGAAATTATTTAATTCTTTTTACACTCCGTCATGGCTGTACGTAAGTATTTGCCCTTAAAGTTTCTGAACAAAACACTGTATAATCTATGGTGTGGGGAAAAATTCGCCAACCGCTTAAAAAAAAGTTCACGTATTTTGTAATAACAGCTGTGCTGACTTGTGTAATATCTATAATTCATAATTATTACTCGCGAATGTGATGAAAAACATTGTATGTATCACGGGCGGTACGGGAATTACGAACCTCGACTCAGAAAGCCCTCAGTCTTCGACTTCGGGCTTCTACTAGAGTCTCGACCGTAATTCCTTACCTACCGCCCTTAATACACAATGTACTATTGTTATCGTGTAATGACAAAACCTATGTTTTATCTACTACTAGCTACTGCCCGTGGCTTCACTCGCATGTAATGTGTTCTATTATCCTAAAGGAAAATACAACCTGGATAAAAAGAACACACTATGACCTAATCGAGGTCCAAGTACCAAATCCATAAAAAAACTTATTTACAAAAAAAATCTACCGACTTCCAACTAAAAACACTACAAAGTGAAAAATAACTTTCCTTTTGGAAGTCGGTGTCTTTGGTAGGTACCATTTTTTTTCGTTATGGACACCGACTTCGAAAAGGAAAGTTATTTTTCACTTTGTAGTGTTTTTAGTTGGAAGTCTGTAGATTTTTTTTGTAAAAAGTTTTTTTTATTTTACACTTTTTAGTTGTACCTATTAAGCAACTTGCCTTTAGTAAGGTAGGTACTTATAATGCCAGAATAGATTACCCGAATACCATGAACATAGGCGGCGAAATGAGAGTGTACCAAGGTGAACTGTACATATCTGCGTACCTCTTATAGTGTACTGCCGTGATGTTATGTTATGAAATGGTGTAAACAATAAACAGACATGCGATTGCAGCAATCCCGAGAGATTTGCCGTTATTTATTTTTTTTTTTTATCTTTTATTTACTAATAACATTTTTACAAATATTTGTTGAATGTATCAACATACCAACACAAACCATCGCGGGTTTAACAGCGGTATGTCAGGCGCGGCAACTCGGTGCCACAACATACTTTTAAATGAACATGGGGGTACACATAGCTCGTCATTTGAAAATACACTTTCTAGATCGCATTGCAATCTAGAAAGTATCTTTTCAGCACTCTAGAACAGTTCTTTGCATTTAATGTATTACAGATTTCCAGAGGTAAGTCATTCATATAACATGGTAGCATGCATTCCCACGTCCGTGCTCCATAAACATTATTAAATTTAGGTACGATAAATGTGGGTAAGTATGTTAAACTACGTAACGAATTTAGCCTTTCGTATTTACAGATTTTACTCAAATTATGGTAATTCTCGCTTAAAACACGTAAACGTACCTTGTCAAAGACATTTACGATTTGACAGTGCATAAATAAACCCTTGTCATTATCTTGGAATTCCTGTTTAATTCTTTTGGGTACAATCGTTTTTAAAATGCGTAACTGTAACTTGTAAATGTCTTCGACGTAAGTCTTGTATGTACGCCCGTAGCTACCCAGGCCGTAATCAATTACGGAATCGGCCAGTGCCAAATACAATGTTCTAAGTGTTCTATAGGGTAGTTTATACTTAAGTATCGATAACTTTGCTAATATAGACCTAAGCTTGTTACAAATATGATCAATGTGCGGCCGCCAGTGGAAATTACTATCTATTATCACACCAAGATACATATGATGAGTCACCATTTCCAATTTCTGGCAACTACACGCTGTGACCGGTCGGTGCAGACACATATGCTCGTGGGCAACGACAAAAGGCACACAAGGCGACGCCAGGTAAGGCGAGTGTACATGCATTAGTTTGGTTTTTTTTGCATTAATAACAAGACCAACGTCGTGGGCCCACTTACATAAGAGGTCAAAATTATCCTGCATCACTCTCTGTGCCTCACGTATGTCCTTGTGTGCAGCCACCAAACATGTGTCGTCAGCAAATTGGTACACGGAACCCTCCGTGAAAATGTTACACATGTCATTCACGTACACTAAGTATTCGGTCGGCCCGAGAATCGAACCTTGTGCTGTGCCTTTATCGGTTGGAATCATGCTACTTAATGAACCTGAGACATTCACCGCCGTGAAGCGATTTTTGTGGTAGTTTATAAACCATTCCAAGAATGGACCCCGTATACCATTTTGCTGTAATTTATTAAATAATGTCTTATATTCCAAAGAATCAAAAGCTTTGCTAAAATCAATGAAGACAACAAGTACGTGTTCACGATTGTTCAGGCACTCGTTGACCTCATTACTAAATTTAGATAATAATTGTGAGGTATTTTTGTTTTTTTGAAACCCGTATTGTTTCTCATTAATAACATTATTTGATTTCAAGAATTTGTTAATTTCTAGTCCGAGATACCTCTCAATTATCTTATCAATACATGATAAAATAGTTATAGGCCTGTAGTTGTTAACATCTGTGTACGAACCATTCTTATGAATAGGTCTTACTATTCCGACCTTAAGTTGATCAGGGTACAAGGACGTGGCAATGCATGTGTTAATTAAATACGTTATAACGGGGGTAATTTCCTTATATATGTATTTTAAGTCTTTGACTCGAATACCATCGAAACCTGGGCATTTCTTCTCATTTAGGTGTTTTATTATAGAGGATACAACATCCTCATTGGCCTTCTGTAATCTCATTGATAAGTTACAATCATTGATATAGGAGTTCACATCTAGAATAGGCGAGTTACACTGAAATTTGCATGTATTGTCAACATTTTCTCTGAATTCCGATGCAAACTTATTAGAAACAATATTAGGTAATAGTTTAAAATGTTTTATAATTATGTCATCTATAGACTTATTTATTTTCCCACATAAGTTATTAATAGTTTCCCACACTTTTTTAATGTTATGAAAATTGGATTTTACCTCCTTATAAAAATAATTATTCTTTACATTATTAATATGCTTGTTTGTTTTATTTCTGTATTTATTGTATAATAGCCTATTAGACATATTGCTTTGATCTTTAAGCCAGATCTCTAGTAGTTGATCTCTTTTTACACACATTTTTTCTATTCTGCTACTTTTCCATTTACACATTTGTCTTTTACCAAGTTTAATTTTTACATTTCGCTTACAGTTTTCATATACACAAGAAAATTTATCCAATATAAAACATAAAATATCTTTAGGGTTGTCGTAATCTAGGGCCACACTCCAGTTAATTTTACTCAGTTCACTTTGCAAGATTGATGCTTATTGAAGAGTTCTGTTGTATATCTCCGAAGTTCTTCATCAGATCTTCACCTAATTAAAATGGGACCAATTTCGGAACATACTCTATCAAACAAAACTTTATTAACTCTATCAAAAGAATTTTCATAATCGGTCCACAATTGACGGAGATATCGGTGAACACAAACAAAAAAAAAAAAAGAACATACAAGAAGTCGAACATAGAACCTCCTCCTTTTTTGAAAGTCGGTTAAAAAGGCAACAGCCATACAGACAGATTTACGCGGTTACTTTCGCATTTATAATATTAGTATGGATAGACGGTTAGATAAACAATAGGTTTTGTTATCGAGTGTCCCGTGTCATCGATTTGCCGAGCCGAACCGCGAGTTCGTCAGTGCGGCCGCCGCGTGTGATCAGAGCAAGCGACCAGCCATACACCAACACGAAAAGGTTAGTAAGGTCAGGTACTTATAACGTTCCAATTTTTTTTATTAGCCAACATAGTGGCCCACTGTTGGGAAAAGGCCCTTTCTCATTTCAAACCTCTCTATCCTGGGTCATCTCTGTCCAGGTTTGCCCCCAAACGCTTCGTATCTTATAACCGAAGGAAAAAATTGCCATTTGAAAACTAAAATATTTAAAGGAAAAATTTTGGCCGGGATTTCTGGTGTTCGAGAAATCTACCATAGAGGTCAGTAATTTTTTGGTAAGAGGTGCTCCATTTTAAGGAGGAAGGCTTCTTTTCAAAACGTAATCGTTCGCATTCTTTTATGGTGTATTCTTGCTACGGCAATTTATTAATGAGGTCTATTAATTTGAAACGTTCTTCACTTGACTTAATAAATACTCGTGTGATATTACGCTGACGCCATATCGGTTGTTAGGGAGGCTCCAGCCTAAGTTATTTCCTCCTCTTCTAATATATTCCTACCGCTTTCGTGGTCCCTGAAGTTAGCAACTTAGGTATTAAGTATAATCCTGGGTTCGATGCTCAGTGTCCAGTCTTCTTCAAGTCCACATATGGCTTATTTGCAATCAGTTAATTGAAGCCTGATACAGTGCCTCTTTGAGTTTAACCGCATGGTGTGGAACTGCGTTAGTTTGTATTGATCCTCTTTTTAGCAAAATTGTTACAAATGTTTATAGACCTACAAAGCAGGAGTCATCACTTAGAAACGTTGTTGACAATTAATTGATTTTAAAAACTATTATTTTATGCCTAAGTAACCAAGTACCATTATTTGTTTAGCTGCAGGGTTTAACTGATTTACTTAAAATGTAGGGAGTTTCAGCAAACTGACTTAGATTTCTTATTCCATCAATTTATTTTTACCTATATTGCGTAAAACACATAAGAAGCGATAGTCACATGACTGTAATATTACTATCGCTCCTGTAACACCGACCACGATAAAGCGAAATCCATTAATAGATTGGGTCTGATATTCAGTTGTTTGAAAGTACATAGATAGAAAAAAGGAGATGTCTTCCATTAGACTATGAAAATTAAATATTCAGTAAATGGACTGTGTGCATGACGGTATGAAAGTTATTAAATAAAGTGCATTATTTCTAGGAATGAACATCGACAGCCATTTGCAAATGTAAACAATGCGGTGGGTGACAACGATATGGATGAGTGCGGTGCTGATGATGGCCACGACGGCGCTGCACCTCACCGTGGAACACGGCCTTCAGGACGACCAGACGAGCCCTCCTCCTCTCGACACTAATACAAAACAGGATATAGTCAATGTGGAAAGCAGTTCTCATGGTGAGAAAACAGAAGATGTAAAAGGAAGAGAAACCTTAGCAAGCACCTTTCATTTAATGAAACTGTACTCAAGATCCAGTGAAACAAATAGTAAAGAAGATGATAAATCTGGCAGTGTGTCTAACAGTGCTGAGTCCGATAAAAAGTCTAGAAGTAAAGCTAATACGATAAGTGAGGATAAACAAAATGAGTCTAGTGACAGTAGCGGCAATGGATCTAGTCGTAGTATTCAAATATTTAACGGTGAAGTTACTGACGATCCAGATGAACCAGACGACGTTACCGAAGCCACGACTACTGACAATGAAACTGCTGATACTACTGACACAACTACAACGATAGAAGAAACTGAACCAGGAACAGACCAGACCACCATCACCAGTATGACGGAATCAGAAGAATCTGATCAGACCACAACCACCACGCTGGGACCAGAAGGAGCTGGCAACGATCAGAGCACAGACGGCACGCCGGAAAATGGAGGATCAACCAGCTCGCCAGATACAGATGATACAATTGTCGAAACATCAACAGGCCGCGTTCGCGGACATTTGTGGCGAGAAACCACAAATATAATTAGCTACATAGATATAAAATACGGTACCTTCAACAATCCTTTCGAGGTATGTACGAGTATATCAGGCAATAACCCACTTTTGTGGCGTCATTCTAAATTCTCATTCTATATTTGTTTCTCTTCAGGCTCCAGTATTTCCCGAAGCGGACGAAGATTCTATCCACGACGAAAAAGAGCACAGCAGACGCTGTCCGCAGCTTCAGGGTGATGAGTTGGTTGGGGAGGTGGACTGCCTCACTCTGAGCATTTTTAAACCATCCAAAGAAGAACTGAGCGGTGCAACCGTCCTCGTTCACATCCATGAAGGAAATTTCATTAATGAAAGCGCAAACCCAGAAATATACGGACCCGAATATTTGGTCTCAGAGGAAATTATTCTTGTTTTACCTAATTATAGACTAGGGCCACTTGGTTTCCTGTGTCTGCAAAACGAGACGGCTCCAGGAAATGCAGCTTTAAAAGATCTAGCTTTAGCGCTAAGCTGGATAAAAGAAAACATCGAAAAGTTTGGTGGCGATCCTGAAAATATTGCCGTGAGTGGTGAAGGGACGGCTGGGGCTTTAGCCGGTTATTTAGCTCTGTCTCCTTTATCTAAAAGTAATGTAAATAAACTTATCACAGAAAGTGGCTCAGTTCTCTCACATTGGGCAATAGACAGGACACCTACTAGAACTGCTACGGTTTTGGCTACTAGCATACCTGGATCGTGGGCTTCTTGGGAGACTATAGACATGAGGGTACTACTATTAGCAGCTAGAGACTTCCATTGGAGACCTTGTTTAGAAATCGATACAGAGAATGGAGTACATTTTATGGTGGAAAGTCCATGGAGGACGTTACAAAAGGAAGACATTAAAGTCACGTTCATGATAGGTTCGGCGGAGTACGCAGGTGTGCACGAATCTTTACAGCATACAGCAACTAGCATAGAACAGATTAATGCGAACCACAGTCTTCTGCTGCCCAACGACTTACAATTTGGATCAAGTGAAGAAAGGGACAGAGTAGGGAGCGAAGTGAAAGCTCTATATTATAATGAGGCTAACATTACCTTGAACAATGCGAAAAATCGAACATTATATTACACGGATATGGCATATCTTGGTCCTGGACTCCGCACCGCTCGGTCTCTCGTCGAGTC
This sequence comes from Orthosia cruda, assembly GCA_964057195.1. NCBI lineage: Eukaryota > Metazoa > Arthropoda > Insecta > Lepidoptera > Noctuidae > Orthosia > Orthosia cruda. The sequence continues at coordinate 21,017,963 of OZ059848.1, read as the reverse complement.
TGGAGCAACGGTTTACTTTTACGAATTTTCTTTCGTCGGAGACTTGAACAGGGAGTTCGCCGCTATTGAGAAGCGGGCTGACGGCGCCGTCAGAGGGGACATCATTGGCTATCTGTTCTATCAAGAAGGGGACATGTCTGATGTTGGTGAGAAGGAGAAGAACATGATCGAACAGATGATTCAATTATGGACATCTTTCCTCAAGACTGGGTAAGCCATTTGATACACTTTAACGAAGATTTTTTACTAGTCAATTAATTGCATTCGTTTTGTCGTTAACTCGAAGCTTAGTGTTAGCTAAACACTCATATGAATAAAGAAAAAAACACATTGCTTAGCAACATAAAAATTTACAACGAATGTCTTCGACTAAATAATAAAATTTCCTAGCAGCTGGTAACAAAAATAACACATCATATACACTCATTAGAACACAATGTGTATGTGTCGTACTGCCTATGTGGCCAAAATGTCTTTTTTTTCCGGGGTGGAAAATCCTCATTGGATGTCCACCACCCTGGGGGGTGCGGAGGGGTCTGTCATACTCCTACTGACTAAAAACCACCCCGGTGTTCCATCTCACACCTACGCTGGGGGTCCCGGGAACAGCTATACTTCCGCAACCCCCGGCTAGTGCCGGCCCGCCTCTGCGGGCCTCGATCTCGGGTTGGAGGGGGAGTAAGGTGTTGGACGCCCCCCGTGACGTCTAAGATGGGTGCGCGTGGAACACTACGCGCCGCCACCTCGGGTCCTGATGTGTGGGGGGCGACGGACGTCCCCGAGTCCGTCGCTCCTGGACCCATTTAGGGGATTGGAAGAGGGTGTTGTCCACCCTCCGCCGACGCCCGGGGCGTCTGCTGCGGATCGGGTGAGCGGATGAAATCTCCCTCCCCCCTTTCCGCAGCCTCATATACCTCAGATACCACCGCGTCCCAGGACTCTTCGCTGCCGATTATAGATTCGACTACGGCCGGCAGCGACAGGTCACTGCCTACTTCTGAATGTGGCCAAAATGTCTGGCCCAACTTAAGTATCGTATTGAGCAAGAGTTACAATTAGTTCAAATATATGTGGATGATAATTATTTAAAACAAAACCCCGATTGTATTACAGGACGCCTAAAGCCGATGACATCGAGTGGAACAAGTTTGAGAAGGGGACGGCAGCGGAAGAGCAGATGCTTTCCATCGGTGACCAGACGGTCATGAAGACAGGCGTACACGTGGGCCGGCTGGGGCTCTGGACCGACATCTACAACGAACACTTCATAGAGAACCTGGCCCTCGGCGTCTCCCCCAGCGTCTACACCGTGCTGTTCCTTCAAGTCGTCTTCTTCATGACGTTCTTTAAAAACGCTGGCCATTTCTTCTAACAGATTTTATGTTGCATACTTAGCTTTTTAGTCCCCTTAATAAAAGCCATGTACTTTAGAAAAATTTAAATGTTTTATTTGGAATAAACTATGAATAAAATTATTATTTGTTTTGATTGGTGTCCTCGTTGGTCACAAGCGCTACTGCTAAGCAAGAGGTCCAACTTAACTGGCGAGCTGTGGGTGTACCTACTACAGAGGCACTTCTGCCCAGCCAGTCGGGATATACAGGTGTGATGTTATCTTATGTTATGTAATTGAAAGCAAAAACAACTCCTTCCCTAACTCGATTTACGCCAATACATTGGTACTTGCAATCTATTGTTACTGGAATTCCTAACATTGAGTCACATTCACAAATAGTCCAACATTTGACGTGTCAATGTTTTGATTAGACGCCGTCTGTTTTGATAAGGAAACGTAAACTAGATCACACCGGACGCGACACACTCTGCTTGAAAAGCCATGAGGTTAGGGGGTGTCGGAGTGGTGTGTACTGTGAGTGTGGTGCTGTGTGTGGTGCAGGTGAGGCCTACCGCGGTGCCGCGGGCTCACCGGGATGTAGTCACCACGCAGGGTGCGGCCCGCGGTTACTACGTCCCAGACCCACCCCACTTCGCGTACTTCGGTTTGCCCTACGCCCGGCCACCCACTCGAAGCGACAGGTTTAAGGTCAGCTGCTCCATTTGTTGATAGCCGCAGATCTCATTTGGCGCTATGTAGATTAGATGTCTATCGATAATAATGTAATTAATTATGTAATTAATTAGTTTAGTGATCCCGTTCGAGTTTAAATTTCATTGTTACGTGTTCCTTAATACTTGCTTAATACGTACCTATCTCGATTATCTTCTGTTCGGCTCAACGTGGCAATGCTACCCGCGTTCTGGGGAATTTTCCCACTATCAGCGGTGTGGGGGTTTTGATTTTGATGCCCAATGAGTTCTTTCTCTCTTCCCCTTTATATACCCGCTTGTGCATTATTCTTATCAATTTATATTTACGTTATTGTTTATTCCATAATATTTTAAGTAAGTACATAAATTCTGTTGAAGCGCAGGCAAGACAAATCGCTGTATCGCTGTTATTGAATTAAATCTAAATAAATGCAAACGAACCGTGATGAATATAGTTCCACAGGACTTGCCCTAGATAAAGCCTGGCTAGATGATCATGGCAAATTAAATGCTATCAGCACAACAATACCAAACGAATGCTTCGTAGCAATAATTTGATAGAAGGAATTAATTAACAATTAGTGTTAATAGATTTAATTGGATTCTGATATAATGTTTAACTTTTCTTTATTTCGGTCGAGTTTTATGGAAATGTAGATAAAAATACCATCTGAGGGTTCTCCCTACCACGTCTACATTCAGCAGGGGAATGCTTACAACAGGACACAGTTCAATAGACATAATACCTGGTGTTATTATATATTCTGCAAACATTATCACCGTGATGATGATAACTCTGGTGGAGTGAGCTTGTAGCGAGATGTCAAACCATTTTATTTCTTTTTGCTTGGTGAAATGCTCATGCATACTGCACTACCACGGGGAGATAGTGCAGTTATGTGGGACTCTAACCCACTAAAACTCCACGGTGTCCTCCTTTGCCGCTTATGGCGGGAACACGGGCACGCGATAGCACTCACCGCGAACTCGTCGCGGCTGTCCGTCACCGGACCCTCCTCGGGGGTGTACCCCCATCACCGGCGCACCAGAACACACTGTAAGCCGTGACCACCCCAGGGACCAAATCAGCACATGGGTGCCAGACGACCTCATGTATGGCACCCTTGGTCCCCCTGTGACGGGTCAATGGCCCCGCCAACTACGATTTTGCGGCCGCAGGGGATAGGGAGAGTGGTTAGCCACTATAGCGAGAGGCTATACCGACACTCCTCCTCCCCTGCGGCCCCACCGCGTCCGCCATCAGACGGTGACGACCCCGTCTAGGCCGCGGAAAGTAGGGAGAGCGGCGCACCGCAATACCGGCACTCCTCTCCCACCGCGGCCTCCAACCCTCAGCCGCGATATCGTATGGGACCTGGGACGCTCCATATACAGACATCGCGGCCCGCCTCAGTTGCTATGTAACCCGTTACCAAGCGACTCCGCATCCTACTAGTTGGCAGCTACGTCGTCGGCTTGATCGGCAAAAGCCCTGACGAGCGGCCCTTCCTGGGGTTCCTCTTCGCTTCACAGTGGGTGACCAAGCCACGGTTACCGAGCCCCCGCGCATCGACAATGCGGGAACCCACCGGGGAAGGGGGGGAGCTGTCAATTCCTAGCATCAATTGAAATGACAACGCACTCCACCTAAGTATTCACGGCGAGTTTTGTTACAGAATCGACCGACTGTTCCAGTAAGAAAAACGATGGCACCGTTAATGTTGTAACATAAATTTTGCAATCATTCTCAAGCGCGCGTATTATAGGTTGGTTGGTTAAATAAATTTCCAACGGCCAATCGCATCACTAGACTTGCGTTAGTGATGCGTCTTTAATATCTTTCTAGAAACTGGCGGTAACTGCCGACCGGGGAAATATCAAGTGTTTAGAAACACTGAGAGGAAAAGAGTAACTACTGACATGACAGCTGTCTTGCTAAACAGTCTAGAGAGTATCTTCCTACCATATACTTTTATGGGAGTCAGCATGTTTGTCAATCTATCATGAATTAACTTTAACGACTTGTTTTTTTTGCCTCAATCCCACCGCTCTATTCCCAAACCACTGCAACTCCTAAAAGCCAGAATCAACAGTGGCGACCATCAAAAAAGCGCCGAGGCAATGAAGCTCGACGAAGTCCCGAAGAATGAATTTAACTGTCTTGGATCCTGTAACGAAACTAATCAGAAAAGAATAACGGAGGAGTAGGAATACATAAATATACAAATTTCCACTTCCCTCCATATCAAGCAGGAGACAGAACAAACATGGTCAATAGACAGAAATAGTCGTTTACAACTGGGCTAAGTTGCATAGCACCACGGATAAAAATTATCAATAATATTAATGGGTCCTAACATTGTGAGCTGTTATATTTGATTCCAATAATAGGTATAGCAAAAACGCTTTAACGCAAGGAAATTTGTCCTAGATTAGGTTTGTGGGAGAGTTACAAACCAGAATATGGGCTAAACCACTGACAAAAGCTAGTCACACAGGTATAAAAATCTCGTTTCTCCAGGCTCCCGAGCCCCCCCCAGAGTGGGATGGCATCTTCGAAGCCACCCACAAGATCAAGTGCGTCCAGCCCAATGCCGATGGCGAAGAGAACTGCCTGGTCATCAATGTGTTCACTCCGGAAGACACTTCATCGCTCCCTGTGCTCGTGTTTGTGCATGGCGGAGACTTCCAGAACGGGTAACGTTTATCTATTATATTACCAACCAATCCTCCTAGCCTTATATCAACTATGTTGGTGTCGGTTTCCAGTCTAACTGGATGTAGCTGAATACCAATATTTTACAAGAAGCGACGGCATGTCTGACCTCTGAACAGGGGAAAGATTCGCCTCTGTGAGGCTTAGTTATCTTATTTTACAAAGAGCGACTGCATGTCTGACCTCCCAACAGGGACACGATTCGCCTCGGTGAGGCTTAGTTATCTTATTTTACAAGGAGCGACTGCATGTCTGACCTCTCAACAGGGACACGATTCGCCTAGATGAGGCTTAGTTATCTTACTTTACAAGGAGCGACTGCATGTCTGACCTCTCAACAGGGACACGATTCGCCTAGGTGAGGCTTATTTATGTTATTTTACAAGGAGCGACTGCATGTCTGACCTCTCAACAGGGACACGATTCGCGTAGATGAGGCTTAGTTATCATATTTTACAAAGAACGACTGCATGTCTGACCTCTCAAAAGGGACACGATTCGCCTAGATGAGGTGTGGTTGTCTTATTTTCGAGTTTCTGACTATCTGTAACGACACAAAGATTAACAAATGATAGCCGGGTCCAACGTGCTTTTTAGTGCTGACTACTTAATGTATAATTGTATATCCACACAACTATTTAGCAAAGATGAAGATTTTATGTCGGTTATACAAATAAACAATATTTTGGTGATAGTCTAAATATGTATCTGCTATTTATATCGAATGATTGTGATAGATACTAGTGACTTCGTTCGCTTTAAATAATACGATTCGGAGCGGTCGTATGTAAGGACTTACTTTAGCAAAAACCAAAGTGTCTCGATTCTCCATAAAAAATTAGTTGAAAAATCGGCCTGACTGATTCGGCTGACTAAGGTCTAGATCTGCCGCCTACAATCCAAAACAAATAAAAACAGAATCGAGGCATTTTTTACGACATTCTAATCAAATGATTCTCCTAAACTTGTAGGCAGAAACGACACGGGTCTGTGTGACTAACTGGGGATTTCCGAAACTAAAAATAAATAACGATTAGGATACGCTATGAAACATATGAACGTGTCAATGCATTTTAAATACGATAATAAATTCATGTCATCAGCCTTAGCACAGATACAGGATGTAATATCGAATAAGGATCCTCTAAATTGGCGCAGATAAGAAAGAATTTGATTAGTCATCAAGAACTTTATTCGCAATGGTTAACACGTCCAGTTAGATAGGAAACGGACCCCACACTTGCGGGAAGGCTACGCAGATCATTATGTGTCTGACGAAACGACCTGTTTTCAGATGGGGCGCATACCTGGCTCCCACCATGTTCCTCAACGACGGTTACGTGACCGTGACTTTCAACTACCGGCTCGGAGCACTAGGGTTTTTGTGCCTCGGTACCCCTGACGCCCCAGGGAACGCCGGCTTGAAGGACCAAATAGCAGCCCTGTACTGGGTGCACAGAAACATCGCGGAGTTCGGCGGCAACCCTGATGACGTCACTGTATACGGTACCGGAGCTGGCGCCTCCGCAATACAGCTGGTCCTACTGTCCGGACTCGTTGATGGACTCCTACATCGAGTCATTCTAGAGTCAGGATCAGCTCTGTCTCCATCTTCAATGACGTTTGAACCTTTGTTTATAGCTTATAATGGCGCCACATCTTTAGGTTACGAAGGCACAGATGAACCAGAAGCATTGTACACCTTCTACCAACAAGCTTCAGCCAAAGATTTGTCCATTATCCCTGAAATGTTTCTCCCCTGTGTTGACAACATATCAGACTATGCACTGAGTCTCATGGATACAGATCCTATAAAGAGACTGAAAGAAGGAAAGTTTCACAATGTGCCAATGGTTATAACATTTACACATCAAGACATAGCGTCTATCATGGGAACAGACACTGAAAAATTCGAAATTGTACCGGAGAATTTTGATGATTTACTGCCAAACAATTTAGAATTTCAGAAACATGAAGACAAACACGGTCTTGGGGAGATTGTGAAGCAGTTTTACTTTAAAGATGACTTTAGAGGTGATATGGTCCAGAGTTACGCTAACTACTTGCATGACATATTAACAGAGTACCCGATCATAAAAATGGCGATGCTCTTTGCAGCTAAAAACACATATTCTGTGTATGTGTTGAAGTTTACTCTGCCAAGAGAGACATCTGAAGGAGTGGTACCAACCAGTTTCGATGCTATACTAGATTATTTATACAAGGAAGAGGAGCAAACTGAAATTGTTCTTGAACTACTGGTGACACTGTTGAAGAATTTCATAAGATTGGGGTAAGTAACATCAATGATTTACCTAAGTGCCTAATTAATCTTTAACAATGGAACATAAGGATCCGGATACAAAATGTTACCAAGACTTACAAGTAGTAAATATTGGACGAATTTTTGTTGTTTAGCAACCATTCTATTTTCGCTCTGTTTCTTCGCTCTTCACATAACCGTCTTCTTCAATGTCCCACTCATCGCACTGACTTCATTCACAGTTCTTTCTTCATTCAGATCGGTATCTCTCTGTGGAATGCGCTCCCCCAAGAAATCAGGATGGCAACCAACCAATTGGCATTCAAAGTGAAAGCTCGTGAGCATGTTCGTAAGAAGTTGGCAGTCGTATCGTCACAGCGATAATGTTTTCCAAATATCTGCTACTACTGTTTATGTATATTCGTGTATTTAGTTTATTTGTTTAAATATATATTGTATGTATTTTATAGTATGTATGCGTCAGATCTTGTCATTATATGTTTACTTATTACGATACACAAGTACCTTAGTTTGGTACTGGGTGGAGTCTAGTGTCGTATGGTGTCGATATGGTATTGGAGAGCGACAGTGATTGTTCGAACATGGCCGTGACAACATACTGGCCTAGGAACTGCTCAGTGTTTCCTTTTAAGTCCAGAGTAGTACTTAGTATCATAGTGATAGTAATTGACTCTGTAACAAATTAAACTGTGTAGAAGTTACAGGAGATATTTCTCTAGTTTACCCGTATCCCAAATTCAGCGCCCACGACTATAATCTAACACCGGTATGTCACTAAATAGGTCAAATCAAGATCCTATATACCTGGATCTGACATATGTATATCTCTGTATTTGAATAAAATCACCTTGTCGTGATTTACTCTCAATATTGCACACCTACCACTATTTGTCTCTGCATCACCCAAAGGTTGACTGGTAGAAAATGCCTTAGGCATTAAGTCCGCCTCTGTACTTGTGTGTGCATAAAGTATTAAATAAATAAAAAAAATAAACAATAGCAGACAAACAGAGTGAAATGCTTACATAAACATTGTTATTTATTGTAGAACTTCGGAAGATAATTACATATTGTTTGTTTTAGTGACCCAACACCGCTAACAACGTCAATAATCCCAGTGATATGGCAACCAGTGCCCACAGACACAGAAAACTACCACATATCAGATGTGCCGCTGCTGCAGTTTGACAAAACCCTGAGGATGAGTGTGCCGCCAAGCAACCAGCGGCTGTTGTTCTGGGACAATATCTACAGCCGGTTCTACAAGCCACACGTGGGCAAACAAGAAAAAGCCGAAGACTTGGATGATAATGACTAACTTCTGACTGGCAGTTAGGTTAAGAATGAGACAATAACATGTAATATTACTTGTTTATTTTAATTAGTAAAATATTATGCAAGTAAAAACAATGTTTTATTAATTCTGCCAGGACTAAAAGGGCAATAGCGCTAAGGAAAGTATTTATTTGAATACAAAGTTGAGAATTATTCAAATTCCATCAGAGCGCGCCTGTCGTGCATAAGTCTCACACAAGTTCCGCATCGCGAAATTCGAAGTTTCGCCCAAATTATGTGAGCACGCAATCGCGTCGTACACAAACATGATATTTGCGGCTACAGCTACTAATTACTGAGTCAAAGGTCATACAAAGAGATTACAATCAATAAAAACCAAACAAGTAAACGTTTCCAAGAAAATATCGACGTTGTCATAAATAAATCCCGTTACCTGAACAATCGGCGGCCGTGGAAGAGTTACGGTGAGTCGCCAACACTGTGTACACTTATAAAACTATAACATAGCTGTCCCCGCAGCGATATAACAATTGTTCACTAAATTCTCATTAAATTCTTATAATAAAATCAACAAGTAAATTACAAAAGGCAAAACATGGGGCTCCCGTCACATTTTACTTGACATGACATGACATTTGTTTCGTTCGGAAACTGCGCTCAGATGTTCAATTTAGAAAGTTATGTTTGTGTCTATTTGAAAGATTAGATTAAGAGTATCGCTAAATTATAGCTTTATTATAAATATATAGCTATTTTTAAATATAAATGTCTTCAAAATTGTGTTGATTTGTTGTTACTTCTTTCTGTTCTCATATATGATGTATCGGTACAGATAACAATCAACAGTTTTTGAACGGATTTTAGCGTACACAACACTTTCACAATTCTAGTTCATTCAACACACACAAGCGTAACCTCGAAACTACTCAAAAGTAACTTTCATTCATTGATATGATACGCAATGTATAATCTCTCAATAATAGTAATCTCAACCAGGACTTAAATTATTATTTCAGATTAATAATTACCTACCGACTGCTATCGTCAGATTGAGACGCTAGAACCGGACGCCAGATGTTTTTGGCGACCTCGTTTATACAAAAATGTTTACCTAATAAATTAGCGCGCTAAGTTCCTGTTGAATTCCTTCAGATATGCCATACTTGATACTATACTGACACCCACGTTTGTGTCAGTTAGTATAATTCCACATCTCGCAGTCTCACTCTAGGAAGGTACGGTTAGCAACAAAAATCGACAGCTTTTACCATAATACTTGTGTAGAAAGAAATATTCAGTAAAAATTTATTTTCTATTTATTTTTCTTGAGTAGGTAGGTGCAATATTTATCAAGACATACCTAGGTATCTACATAAAAGTTCTCGTCAAAGTTCTTGGCCGCCCTGAAGTTGACTACAATGGCTGCGCAGTAGTAAATCTCACACAAAATCAGCATCGTTTCGTGCCTTGCGCATCGGAAAGCCAGTTTCAGGGTGGCCCAGAAGTTTGGCGAGCACAAAAACCTTTCTGAACGTAACGAAAGTTTGAAAATCACTGCGTTCTAGATTGCAGGTGTTACTTTTAATATAATTACCTAATTTAATCTCTTAGTCCGATGGGCATACAGCCAAGCTTCTCTTTACTGGCTAGTGCTATTTCCTGCTGTCCCAGTGTTGCCAGTGACAGACAGTCAAATATTACATGAGACATCTCAAAAAGTTACATTTTCATGAGAAAAGTTACGTTACCTGATTTTATGTGGAAAATGACACCATAAGCTCACTCGCTCGCCGGAGTAAGCGGAATGAAAGATTTAAAAGTATACGTGAGTGAGTAAAGGTGGAAACAGATTATTGAAACCCCACCCGACGCCACGCCACCCGACGCCTTCTGACGCATTGAAGTACTAATCAAACCCATACATTTAGTATGGTCAGAGACACATAGTCAACACGCCATGCGACCACACGCATTCCCACGTGTCAACACGCAGTCGGTTTGGATCAGCGTGTTGCCGGGAGTGGGGGAACACACGCCACCCGACGTTTCGACACAGTGTGTCTCTATTAACACCCGATCCCACGCGTCAGTCAGTCGAGTGATGCCAACAAAGGGAAATTTACCCTAATTTAGAGCAAAGTTTCATCAGCACGGTCATTTTTAGGGTACAAAATCGGTGAGGGTAATTTTTATGTTTATGCTATAATAGAAATTAGTAACTTATTTGAGTCAAATTTGCAATGATATGGACTTAATTTAAACTTAAATTGAACCATTGAACCCGCAATTTCTTAAAACTTCTTTTCGATACGCCTATCATAGTCTCAATGACGTAAATCCCAAAATAACCAGTTTTTTGTTATGGTTTCTATTATTGTTATAGTAAAACTGGTCTGTAATTATACGTATATTATAGATTATAATGTCTCGTCTTATGTATAATCTTGCATGAAATGTATCAAATATATATAGAACGGAGAGGGAAAGCAAATTAATAAAAAATTGTAATTTTTTTATATAACTTAAAATCAAGACATGTTTCCAAATCTTTTTACAGTCCGTTCAACCGATTTTGGATTCTATCCTGTAAACATAAGGATGACATAAAAAGCATAAAACTATTACCAAAACCAACTGTTTACTGCAGCTATCATTTGTCGTATCACAAACGCAATAGAAGTTAAATTCGGTTGAATGAGCTGTAATATGGGCTAATTTAAACGTCTAATGTTATCACAAATGGAGTATAGGGTACATTGAGATCAGACTTGAGATAAAACAAAAACGAGATCTGGCAATACTGGCTATGACATTAGCTAACGTGTTGTAGCATCATGTGGGGTGTTGTATATGTGCACGGTGCGCGTCGGGTGTCGACACGTCGGGTGGCGTGGGGTCGCGTGGGGTTTCAATAATCTGTTTCCACCTTAAGTGAATAAGCAAAATGTCAATTTGTGTGTCACAAAGTCAGGTGCGACAACACTACGAACGAAAGCTTCCATAAATTTGTTCCATTTCACGATAATTTATTGTTTGCTGGTAAATATTTCGATATTTTTATTAAGTCCTTAGATTACGTAAAAGTTACATTTTGAATCGTGTTACATGGAGGTTACATGAGAACGTCAAAAGTTACGTAAAATGTAACAAAAGTTACGTTCTGGCAACGCTGTGCTGTCCTCCAGACGGAAAAACTGGAACTCCCGTTAGTGTCAGGTATTCCCCTTACCATGACGTCTTCGGTGTCAAAACTATTGTGAAAAAGGGACAAGAGTTATTTGTCGTATAGCTCCGTCACTCTTTCGCAGTGGAGCCATGATAGATTTGACTATAGTAGGGCCTCAAGATCCTACGATGGCCAAGGCAGTCCTAATAAGTAGATATGTAGTAGAAGTAATACATTGGTATTGTGCTGCATGCTGTTAAACTGGAAGACTGACGCCAATATGGTTGGTAAAAGGCTTGGTAGTTTCATTGACTGACTGATAGGAAAAAGATTCTACTATCAACTAAACATATTTTGTGAAGCGAAGGCCACACAACACACGGCCACAAAACATTAACAATCAATATATTGCTCTATACTTTTCATCAGGCTGCATTATTATGATTAAAAATCTGTAATTGCCTCTGTGATTTGCTCAATTACATGGTGGTCCATAGTCCCAAACATATTATTATTAATTACCTACTATAAAATCATTGCTAACTGCTTAGTTTGGCTATTACTAATGCTAAACCTATGAAGCGCCTCTTTTTACCTGACTGCCGAAGGAGAGAAGAAAAAAAATTGGACTCTACAATATGGCGCCCAAAAGCCGCCATTTTTCTATTTTCCAATTTAATTGTATCCAGTGACACCCGCAAGGTTAAGACAAATCGATTGACGTACCTAAGAATGGTCAAAAACGGGCCGACGCGTTTGGTCTCTAGAATTCCACTTAGGGACAAACATACATACATACATGGTAGTAATGAGGATATTTAATATTAAGGTACTCAAAAATTTGTTGATGAATAAATTGAAAATTGAAATTGAATACATAGACTGATAAACACATTACCCTCCTTCGGCAGTTGGGTAATTTAACCACAAACGTGAATATTGTCTTGGGCGAAAAATAATTTCAATAATCCGGCGCCCCTATTGCCCTGGCGCCTGTGTTCCAGGGGCGGTTCGGCCTTGTCTATTTCTTTAATCCAAGCGTCAAATGGGCAATCAACCAAGATTAAACCCGATATCTGGGTTTAATAAAACTTATTTCTAGGAATTGCGAAACTTGAGTGACAGTCGGCAGTGCAGGGGCACTGTTCGCAGTACAGATGATCGATGTGGCTGAAATGTTCTGGCATAGCGACCGTGAACTGGAAGACACAATATTGGAAGCCTTCCCACTAGGTTAACAGATGACATGGTTTAGGATGCAGGAATCAGTGGGAGCAGTGGACGTCTTTCAGCTGAAGTAATGATTATAATCTCTAGGAATCTCTGAGCTCCAAAATGCACTGGTGAGTCACATGGCCTGCGAGAAGCGACCAGCCGCAATGCACGCTTGTACGCATAGCATTCGTATGACTTTAGGCGCTAAGTAAGCCGCTTGTCAGTGCACTTAAAGTTCCCCTAGTCAACGGCACGAAATATTTTGTGCGTGGTGTTAAAATGCATGCTGTGTCCGACAACACGTGCGAAAGAGATTGATGCTGTGATGAGCAGTAAGAAGCTAGTTCTCGTACGAATTAGCACATTTGCAAATTTGTAGCGAAATGGATGATGATTTAGGACGAAAACGAGCGCGCGAAATTTTATGAACAGACCTTTGGGAGTCTAAATATCATGAAAAAACTACTAAATTTATATTTTCAAAATAAAACTATTTGCATGGTTGAATTACTAATCTATCCCTGTATGGAGGCCGTTTTGCAATTTTCCTTCTTCGTATTTATTTCCGCCTGAAGATGCGTTAAAATTAGTGTTGAAATATGGAACTTTAGACGCTCATAACTTTGAAATATTGTAATTTTTTACTTTTCTGTTTCCATACAGGGCTAGATAATGATGAGACAAATTGCTATCATTTTTTATTTTGAACGTACACCGTCAAACAGTGGAGTAATCGCCAGACTACGTTTGTATGGAAGAATTTTCGACTAATGTAACCTTAAGGCGCAGATGCCCCTCAGTAGCTGATTTTTGAAATGAGAATCACGGCTAAACGGCTTGTCGTAACTTTTTGGTAAAAATATAGGTTACGTTAGAACATTTTCTTAATAATATGATCTTAGAAAATTTTGAGTTTTGTTCATGTAACATAGTGTAATTAATTTGTAAAGTTATGTCTAACATGGACAAAAACACGACAATCGCTCCAAAACCGCCGGGCGTATTTTAATGAAATTCACACCGTCTCAACTCAAACACAATTTAATTATCTACATTTTGATCTATGGCTTTTTTAAGTCATAGAATAATAAGGAAAGTATAAAAAAAACTACTGAATTTTGGGTCGCACGGGTGTGAAACGAATGCGCGTTTTGTATCCTCAAGGTCGTTGGCGACTGTTGCTAGAACAAGGCGTTTTTTTCTGTTCTGTGGCTAGAACTAATAGTCAAAACTTTTCTTATAATCCTACCGTGTTAGTGAATGACACGGACACCGTGGCGTTTACTCCAAAGACCATAAACTTCTTACTACGAAGTATAAGGTCTTTGGTTTACTCATTGAATTTGACGGACCGTGACAGTATCACTTCTGTCCATAGCTAGCTATGACAGCTGAAACTGGTGTTGTCTATAGGTAGGTACCTATTGTAATCTGTGGTGTGGATGGTTTCCAGGAATGGATGACAGCCTTATGTGTGTCTACGTAAGGGAGCAAGGTGGTAGGAAATCAGGAATATAAACAATTTTCACAGTTTATCTCTAAATATATTTAAAAGTCAATGTGTAACCAGACATGGCAAGAAACTATTGATGCTTAATAATAACTTAAAAATATAATTGTCTTATTTATTTCTATTTTCCAAAATAATATCAATTGTCTCTGATGTGAACACTTATGTTAAAGTCGTTAATAAAAATACATTGCATTTTAAATTATGTATGCCAAACCGCCTTGAGCAAGCGTGGCTTTATGAGAGTGGTTACGGTCAGCAAAAAAACTTGATTAACACTCATTGAGTTAAATGTACTACGTACTAGAGAAGCTATTTCAAACAAAAGATTGCGTGTAATTCGGTGACAGCGGGGCAAGCAGGGGGAGGGGGGGTTAGGTTCACACAGATGAACAATCAATGCGCGCAGATGAACTTTTTCTAACTCTGACATTTACAAAACATGGCCGCCCTCCCGCGTCCGCGGTGACGCGACGTCTGTTACTGTTGAAAACTCATTTCTTGATTTTTATTTATATTTATCGAGTTGTTTGATCAGTATCTCAATACACACGAAAACATTTTATAAGAAACAAAACTTAGTACTCAAACGTGTCACAGCCAGCGCTTGCCACAGACAAAGTGAGCTGGAGTGCGCGCGCTCTAACGCGTGTTACAAACAATTGAGTTGAGGAGTCTCCTCTAGTACGTAGTACATTTAACTCAATGTTAACACTTCAGTTTTTGTCATAGTTAGGTATATGAGTACTACCTACCTATAATAATATTATAGTAGGTCATAGACCGGGTACATAAGTATACAAAATTTTGAGCATCAGTAAACATCTTTATCACATAATTAAAAATAAAATATTCTAATCTTACACTATATAAATTGAATAGGTATCACATTTATATATTTTTATAATAATCCAAATCCATTCTAGAGTTTTGTACAAAAATCGAAGATGGTGGTATCCATATTGGAAAATACTTTTCACTACATGGTTTTCATTTGATGAAAGAAAGTTTTCAACCAAACAAGAACCGGTATTGTTAAAAATACTTTCAAATCTTAAATTTATCATATAAATCTATCTACTAATATTGCAAATACAAAATGGAATCCGCAGGCAGCCTTAGTTGCTAAATTATCAGGTAATAAATTCGCGACATCGCAATGTTTTTTGTTACAAAATTAACTGTAACAGGATGGCTTACAGTAAGTCAATATTAAACAAAATGTTTATTTATTTAGACACTGGTGCTGTTTATCAAATAAAATAACGTAGACTTGTCACTTTTCCTTTAAAATTATTACTTATTCTAAATACATGGACCATCTTAAACAGCCTGACATTTAAATGGTTTAGGACAATGTCGTACCTTGGTATTTACTCTGCGTAGGTATTTTATAGGCTGAACAATGGGTACATTTGTTTTTATTGACATATTAGAATCCATCAAATAATGAATGGCAATTAATAACCGACGTTTAAGGTTCAACTAGTCGACGGCACGAACTATTTTGTGCGCGAGGTTAAAATGCATGCCATCTCATCCGACAACACGTGCGAATGAGATAGATGCTGTGATGAGCAGTACGAAGCTAGTTCGCGTACGAATTAGCACTTTTGAAAATTTGTATTGAAATGGATGATGATTTAGGACGAAAAGGAGCGCGCGGAATTTTATAAATAGACCTTTGGGAGTCTAGATATCATGGAAAAACTACTAAATGTATATTTTCAAAATAAAATTATTTGCATTGTTGAATTACTAATCTATCCCTGTATGGTGGCCGTTTTGTGCAATTTTCCTTCTTCTTATGGTATTTATTTCCGCCCAAAGATATGTTAAAATTAGTGTTGAAATATGGAACTTTCGACGCTCATAACTCATAACTTTCAAATATTTATTTTATTAACTTTTTTGTTTCCATACAGGACTAGATAATGATCAGGCAAATTGATATATGTTTTTATTTTGAACGTACATCGTGAAACAGTGGAGTAATCGCTAGACTACCTTCGTATGGAAGAATGAACGACTAGTGTCACCTTATAAGAACAATTTTTGATAAAGAACCATTTTTGGATAGTTTACTACCAAGGGTTAACTTCTGAAGAAATATGTACTTGTAAAGAGTAAGCATAAGCACAGACAAATAATCAAACCGGCCCCATGTTTGCGACTGAGTCGCGCGACGCTTCGTCCTAACATTAAAATAGTCGCACGATGAAGTGCGCGCCTGAAGTCGCGTCCAAAGAACCTCTTAACTGAAGGTCTGAGGATTTTGAAGCCAGTCCAGGTTGCTGTACATCATTGGCAGTGCTCGTTGACGTCGACCACGGTGTTCTTGCGCCAGCCGAAGAAGAAGTAGCCGACAGCTAGGCCGAGTACCAGGGCGAGACAGAGCCATACGTTGTAGGTCATGAACACCAGCATGAGGGTGTAGGAGGCGGTCGACTGCAGGAAGTGGAGAACTGTTTGTAATACGTGGCCGGAAGACAGCATCGTGTATCTGGAAGATTGAAAGGATTAGTTAGTAAAGTGTGTAAGAACTTTAGATTGTGAAAGAAAGCGGATTACACAATTAGGGTTTCTTGTCTCTCGGTTTGCTTGCGCCAATCGCCTGCCTCCTGTGCCGGCCTCATCCAAGCACTGACTTAGAAACCTATGGACTTGCCATACCTACGAATTTGCGTGCGTACCTACAAAAATCGGGCACATAAGATGGCTGCCCATTTTTGTTTTCTCTCGCACCACACTGTTTTATACAACACGAGGGCATGATTATCCTATTAATTTCCAATCTCAGATCACCAAAATACCTAGTTTCTAGACGTATTTCTCTTTTAAAACAACACAAATATTTTGAGCAAGCAACTGTTTGACAGCACAACTACACAGAGAAACTTATATATACGGAAAACAACTACCACAAAAACGCAAAGTATTTTCGGCACTCAACATGGCGACCGGTCACGCATAGACATGATTTTGACGTCACTCAAAAGTGTTGCTAAGTACATTTAGATGTCTCTCTTTTCATATGCAGCTCTTGGTTAGTTAAAAAGAAACAAAACGCTTTTTGACTTACTTTTATTTATTCATAATATAGTAGAATGTGCCGTCTCCATAGTTTTCCTACCTTATTACATCCAAGTAGCAGTGGATTAAGGAATCGGAGCCGACCTTGGCAATTGATTCAGAAACTAACATAGTTTTATGAGTTTCATCACGGTTCAGGTGTGCATTAGCACAGATAATATAATACGCATTAGTCAATGCGTCGTCAGATTAATAGGGTGACCAATGAAGACCAAACTATGGTAAGAGTAGAGTGAGTTGAGGTAAGTACAGAAATTTAATAGGGTGACCAATGAAGACCAAAGTATGGTAAGAGTAGAGTAGAGAGAGTTGAGGTAAGTACAGAAATTTAATAGGGTGACCAATGAAGACCAAAGTATGGTAAGAGTAGAGTAGAGAGTTGAGGTAAGTACAGAAATTTAATAGGGTGACCAATGAAGACCAAAGTATGGTAAGAGTAGAGTAGAGAGAGTTGAGGTAAGTACAGAAAAATAGGGTGACCAATGAAGACCAAAGTATAGTAAGAATAGAGTAGAGTGAGTTGAGGTAAGTACAGAAATTAAATAGGGTGACCAATGAAGACCATAGTATGGTAAGAGTACATTAGAGAGAGGTGACGTTGGTACAGAAATGGCACCCACAGTTCTACCGAATAAAGTTGTCACAATTTTGTAGACATAAGTAGACCAACATGAGTCGAAGCTCAATTTTTGTACAATTTATGTTCAGGCGATCTGTCGAAACTGGGGCACAACGAGTAAACCTGTTCGTAATAATATTTACTGGATCACGCAATAAGAGACAGATCAAGTGCGATCAAGTGTAATAAACACGTTTCGGCCGCGGATACAAGGTCTTGCAACTTACTCTCACTACTCAAAAAGTAGGTAAGAAATGATATTCTAGTAAATAGATAATATATATATTAATTTAAATTAAATAATTCACAATAGTCTAAAATCTAGCTTTGAGCACAGATCAAATAATACTAGCATCTTTGAGCAAGCGTGGCGATTAAGGGCCTGCATACGCTTTAGTGCCGTAAAACGGTAACTTTCTAAAGCATACTCCTTAGTAACGGCTAGGTTAAAAGGTTTGAAAAAAATATATATTTATTACTGATCCATGTACATTATTTGTGAAACATGGTTTTTTCGTATAACAAATAGTTTTGCTTTGAAAAAATAATTAACAACACGATATTTTTTTGCTAATTTTGGATACTCCTGCAAACGACTTACTTAAATGTTTAAAAATATTTGTAAACAGAAAATTTGATTGCTAGTATTTCTTCATAACTGAAATAGCATTTGTAAATAAGTATAAGAATATTTTGCAAACAAAACTGTCCACAAGGGACAATATTGAAATTCTAATTCCGAGCGGGCGCACGGCCAGTACTGCGTTACCATTGGCGAATGCTCGTACCGTTAAGGTGATATATACGCCCCAATGTAACGCAGTACTGGCCGTGCGGCCGCTCGATGCCAAAATATCAAAATTGAACCTCCTTTTGAACAGTTTTGTTTGCAAAATATTATTTGATTTACATATGCTATGTTAGGTATGAAGTAATTCCAGCCATCAATTTTTCTGTATAAAAATATTTTTAAACATCCAAGTCGTTTTGGAGGAGTTTCCAAAAGTGAGTGTATTTGTACGGCAAGGCTTAGTTTGAACCGGCTTCACTTTGTTGTTTGCAACGTTCCATCTTGACTTTTTATTTGATCTGAGCATAATGCGCACAGCGAATGAATTGAACTCACTACCTGCGTCTGTGTTTCCGAATGCATTCAACCCGAATCTCTTCAAAGTTAGAGTGAACAGGCTTCTTCTGGGTAAGCTCACTCCATCGTCGACTCTGTCTCTGTCACCTATGACTTAGACTAGAGTCAAGAGCAAACCCATCTCAAATACAAAAAAATAATAAAAAATAATTGTTCATATGCAAATTTCAAATTTAAAAATCATGCAAAAACTAAATATTAACCCCCTCTTTCTCGTCTGTACCACCAACACTACAACAAAAACAAAAACTTACTTAACAACAGCCGTTCCCCCACAAGGACCATTAGCTCCACACTCGCTCTTTGTGATGTTGACCCTGGAGTCGCCGGTGGACGACGAGGCTCTGGCGTGCAGAGCCTCACGGAAGTACTTGAGACCCTCGTAAAGCACGCCCGCGAAAAAGATGGCCACGGCCGAGCCAAACAGCTCCAGCGCGTTCGTACTCATCCAGCCGCTGAACAGGATCTCCTGGCACACGCCTGCGTGGAACTGGAATGGGGAGGTTTCAAAAATTAGTGGCGTCTATTCATAAACTGCTATAACGTGTGTATTGGTTGTATTGCGTTGTATATCGGGCTGGTATGAGCAATTTCGGGTACGGATGGAATGTTAATATTTGCTTCATAAAGAACTTAGGGTTGTACTGAAAATTTAATAAAAAACAAATCTTTAAGCACCGACTGAAGTTGCTGTTTTAGCAGTAGGTAAACTTCCCTAGTTTCCACCACTATATCTACCATATCTATCCATATCTAGTGTCTACCATTATCTAACATATGAATTGAATTCTTGGCAACTTTAGTCTAAAAAGGTTGTTTTCAAAGTTAGTTTACCACTGCTATCTAAATTTTTCGTGCACTGCGTTTAATAAAATTTTGCAGTCACACACAAATAATCTTTTCTCAAACATGCATGGAAATATTGTCATTATTTTCGAAAAAAGAACACGCGAAGTATCGAATTTACGGACAAAGAAAATCAAATCCATTTCAGGAGCGTTTTTTGAATTTGGAACATTACAACGCTCCAGCAATGTTGTTGTAACTTAAAATAAATTAAATGTACAATATAAAAATTATGTTTTATTTCCCTGCATTCTTTTGAGAAAAGCACTATATATGTATGCCTCGGCGGAAATGGCAATTGCCTGTCTCGTATTAGTGAAACTCATACTCGACCTGCAATTGCCTATTTCCCGGCCTATGCAATAATGTACTATTATTGACATAATTGGTAACAGATATTTTTGAAGCCTCTGACTAGGTGGGATGCCAGGAGTCAGCGGCCGCACCATTTTTAACCGACTTCCCAAAAAGGAGGAGGTTCTATGTTCGACATCAAGTTTGCTTTTTTGTTTGAAAAAGTATGTTCCGAAATTGGTCCCATTTTAATTTGGTGAAGATCTGATGAAGAACGACGAAGAAAGATCGGAGATATACAACAGAACTCTTCATTAAATAACGGCAAATCTCTCGGGATTGCTGCAATCGCATGTCTGTTTTTTGTTTATAACATTTCATAACATAACATCACGCCAGTTCGCTCTTAAGGGGTAAGCAGATCTCTCATTTCACCGGTTATGTTCAAGTTTCATGAAATCTATTCTGGCGAAATAGTTCCCTTACTAACTTGCCTATTAGGTAAGTACAACTAAAAAGTGAAAATTAAAAAAAACTATTTGCAAAAAAATACTACCGACTTCCACATACAAAACTACAAAGTGGAAAATAACTTAATTTTTTGAAGTCGGTGTCCATAACGCAAAAAAATGGTACTTACGAAAGGCACCGACTTCAAAAAATTAAGTTATTTTCCACTTTGTAGTTTTGTATGTGGAAGTCGGTAGTATTTTTTTGCAAAAAGTTTTTTTTTATTTTGTGAGTATATCTGATGACTTCTTTGATTTTTGCAGTGCCATCAGTAGGTATTGAAGAAATGCACCTAAACTCGTACATCTTAGCTAATAAAAGGATTTAGTATTCCGTACCGCTCTTTTCGTTTTGTTCGCCATAGTTTATCGAGAGTCTCTCAAAACATTAATCAACGTCACCAGACGTTTCCTCTTACGAATATTGCATATAAACGTGATTCCCACGATCTAAGGTTACTGACGAACAACAGTGACGTCTACTACACAGGATATCGGAGAATTGTCTTATGAATAAGTTGTAAAGTGGAAAGGTCTCCACGGTCCTGTTGGCAACAAAAAGGGCCTTTTTCTAATTTGAGACTTAGTTCTCTTCTCTGCAGTTGGGTAAAACAAACTAGGTAGTAGTTACCTTCATTATTTTTCTGCTGGTGTGAAGTTAGGTTAGTAATAGTAGATTGTTTGTCTAGGGAGCAAACAAAAATTTTAAAGGCGAGTGTGTTTTTTTTTAAATCCAGAGCAGAGTGAAGGATTCTAGAGTAGAATACTGAGTGCAGCGAAGAATTCAAAGTACGTCACTTGACTGTGTTGCTCCCGAGGTGGTCACTTTATTTTTATCACCCTCTATGAGAAAATAAGTAAGTGCAACTTATGAACAAGTACGTTACGTTTATTTATTTACATACAATTAGGAACCATAAGACATAACATATAAATAATTAGAGGCTAATGTTTATATTTGATCAATTATGTAAGTGCAACAATTTTTTTATTACCATCCGTTACAGTTATAGATTTATTTTTTAATTTGGGTCAATCGCGTTTTTCCAGCCAGTCACTTGTTCAATACAATGTTCCCGTGCGGTCCGAAATAGAATTACAATCGCTCGTTAGCCATTCACCATACATCATACATCGTCGTAATCGATTTTAGCGATGTAATCCTATTTTGGCCCACATGGTTTGTGATTCATCTCTTTGCTGATTAGAACATTTGCTAACAATATCCACATTACAAATTCATATCACTTTTAGTCCCTAGGGATTACTGAGCTATTTTAGTACCTACCTGTTGACGAAGAATAAAGTAGCTGTTTTTGAATAGATGCGATAAAGATACTTTTCACACCACCTGATCAACAATGTCCAATCACATATCATGTGATGTGAAACTCCCAAGGGAATAAAGTGATTTGATTCGAAATCGAGGTTTGTTCGACAATCGAACTACCCAACTTAAACAGAACTGAAAATAAAAAAGTGTGAATGTGAAACTAAATACGGTGTTTGGTGCTGTGATTTTCAGTGAATTTTATTGCAATATTCGTGTTGACAAAAAAGGTCGAGCGTAGTGATTCTACTCCAGGTTTTATCAAAACAGGCAGATATTATTAATAAATCTACCACCGGAAAAAATCAAAACACTGATACGAAAACTTCTTGGACGATTTGTTCAATAGTAATTCGGATTCCGTCCTTATAATTTATTTCCAACATTTAGCAAAGATTCGAAAGTCATCTACAATAAGCATCAAACACAATATATATTCAAATCAATACATATACAGCAGCTTTTTACTGTCTCGCAGAAGGTGTGAAATGTAGAGTATGCACCTCTGGGATAAAGTCTGTCTTCATCTTGGTCAGCTTGAACCCCTCGCTTCATTCAGAACTCTACATCGCTTCGCTCGGGAGTTAAGTCAGTCCCTCGTTACGATCAGGGTTGAATATGCCGCCCGTGACGTAAGACGCTGCTTTACCCCTTGGTGCATAATCTACTATTAATACAAAATAAAAAAACATTTTTGCAAAAAAATACTACCGACTTCCAAATACAAAACTACAAAGTGAAAAATAACTTTATTTTTTGAAGTCGGTGTATTCCGTAGGTACCATTTTTTTGCTTTATGGACACCAATTTAAAAAAATAAAAATATTTTTCACTTTGTAGTTTTGTATTTGTGTGCAGGATCAGGGTTTTGTTTGTCCAAAATGAAGCAACTTGAAGATTTTTCAATTATTTTATATATTGTTTAAAATAGATATAAGTATTCGTTACAAAATTAGACGTGGCTGTTTGACGGTTCGCAAAGGAAGAGTGAAGATAAGAAGTTTTGAATGAAGGAGGCGCGAGTGAGCGAGTGACCGAGCGCTGAGTGGTGAGCGACCGAAGGAATGACTGCATCCGATATCCTCCTCTTCTCATCACTGATAGATGGCGTGGACAATTTGGAAGTCGGTAGTATTTTTTTTGCAAAAAAGTTTTTTTATTTTTCACTTTTTAGTTGTACCTATCTAATAGGCAATTTAGTAAGATAACTTTAACGCCAAAATAGATTTCATGAAACTTGACCGGTGAATGAGAGATCTGCGTACCCCTCAAGAGCGTACTGGCGTGATGTTATGTTATGAAATGGTATAAACAATAAACAGACATGCGATTGCAGCAAACCCGAGAGATTTACCATTATGTATTGAAGAGTTCTGTTGTATATCTCCGAAGTTCTTGATCAGATCTTCACCAAAATAAAATGGGACCAATTTCGAAACATACTTTTTCAAACCAAAAAAGAATTTTCAAAATCGGTCCACAATTGATGGAGATATCGGTGAACAAACAGAAAAAAAAAAACTAACATAATGTCGAACATAGAACCTCCTCCTTTTTGGGAAGTCGGTTAACTACAACTAAACTATAATAAAGTTCATCATTCATCATCATCATCATTTCAGCCGAAAGACGTCCACTGCTGGACATAGGCCTCCCCCAAGCGTCGCCACACAGATCGGTCCTGTGCGTTTTGCATCCACCGGACGCCCGCAGCCTTGACTAGGTTGTCGCTCCACCTATAGGGAGGCCTTCCAACAAGAAAATAAGAAGTTATCCTGTTTATAAAGTATTAACAGGATAGTATTTCATAGAGTGGCAATTAATTTTGTATTATAATATTGTTTAGAGAACATGGAGCATGTCGACGCACAATTTTGTAGGTTGACACCTCATTCATTCACGCATTCCTCATCTTAGCTGTATGCCCCTTTTTAACCGACTTCCCAAAAAGGAGGAGGTTCTATGTTCGACATTATGTTTGTTTTTTTTTTTTTGTGTATATTCACCGATATCTCCGTCAATTGTGAACCGATTTTGAAATTTATTTTTTGTTTGAAAAAGTATGTTTCGAAATTGGTCCCATTTTAATTTGGTGAAGATCTGATGAAGAACTTCGGCGATATACAACAGAACCCTTCAATAAATAACGGCAATAATGCGTTATGGACACCGACTTCAAAAAATAAAGTTATTTTACCCTTTGTAGTTTTGTATTTGGAAGTCGGTAGTATTTTTTTGCAAAATAGTTTTTTATAGCGTAGCCTGAATGGCAGATACAGACATCACCGGTGCCAAAACATTACCGCAGGAGTCGTTGCGCGCTATTGCGATTCGCTACAGCCAAACACGGTGTCACCAATGACATACAGGGTGACTGGTATTTGCGCAATTTCCAAAGTTTATTCGAGGGGATTAATTAGTTTATGACCTATCAGTTTATTAGCCAGAGTGGAGTAGTTTTCTCACTATTAGCACTTTTGTATACAAAATTTTTAAAGTAGAAACTCGAATACAACCTTATTACCCGACTGCCAGTCTATGAATGTATGTTTGTTCTTATGTGGCGTTCTAGAGACCAAACGCGTTGGCCGATTTTGATGATTCTTACGTCAATCGATTCGTCTTAACCCTGCGAGTGTCACTCACTGCATTTAAAATGGAAAAGAAAAAAATTGCGGCTTTTGGGCGCCATTTTACGGGGGTTTTTCTCGAAGCCATCGTGTGTGGTATCAAAATAAAGGGTTTTAAGGGTACACAAGTCAAAAAATCTTCCATACAAACGTAGTCTAGAGATTACTCCACTATTTGACGATGTACTTTCAAAATAAAAAAAGATATCAATTTGTCTCATCATTATCTAGCCCTGTATGGAACCGAAAAAATAAAATATTTGAAAGTTATGAGCGTCGAAAGTTCCATATTTCAACACTAATTTTAACGTATATTTGGGCGCAAATAAATACCATAAGAAGAAAGAAAATTAAAAAACGGCGTCCATACAGGGATAGATTAGTAATTCAACAATCCAAATAATTTTATTTTGATCAGATACATTCAGTAGTTTTTTCATGAAATCTAGACTCCCAAAGGTCTGTTTATAAAATTTCGCGCGCTCGTTTTCGTCCTAAATCATCATCCATTTCGATAGAAGATTGCAGAAGTGCTAATTCGTACGCGAACTAGCTTCTTACTGCTCATCACAGCATCTATATATTTCGCACGTGTTGTGGGATGAGATAGCATGCATTTTAACCTCGCGCACAAAATAGTTCGTGCCGTCGACTAGTTTAACCTTAAGAGGTGATTTCAAAAATATATAACACTTATATGTTTAAATTTACATAATTCTAAAAAAAAAAACTTAAATGTTGTAAAAAAAATCATGCTGTGCCTGTACCTCCCAATTGGGAGTCCCCCCGACTGTACAGCATGATTTTCATCTTGTTTACGTCTTTTTAGTTCGCTTTTTAAGCATTCGGGTTTTTTGGGTTTTTTATTATTATTTTTTTAATCCCAAGTTATATCAAAATCGTTGCAAATCAGCACTCGATCATGCAAAATCAAGGACCACAGCTGTATAAACATAATATACTTCATTGAGTGACACACAGACACGAATTTCTCAGTTTCGGTGCAATCGTGTCGGAATGCGACTGTTTATCATACCGACTGGTGTTCTCGTACGGAGACGGGAAATTCGCGTTACATTACAATGTATGCATACAATGTTATCAATTTGTAACACATGGAACAGGAAAATAAGAACAGGTAATGTAAATTTAAATTCTTGCGGAGCATGGATGGGGAAAGTGGGTCGTAAATAGTGCAGATATAAGTTGAATCAAATTTAATGAAGTCTATGAAGATTGCTTTTTGCTGCACAGTACCCCTTACTCCACCAGTCACTGCACAGCAAACCGCTATTTCGAGCTGCCATCAGAAAGAAAGAAAGAAAGAAAGAAAGAAAGAAAGAAGTAAAGAAATATTGTTTATTTGCACCAGGCACGACGCATACCATAAAAATAACAAAAAAAAACTTAAATACAATAATCATCAGGTTTGTTTCTACTTGTATCTACTGGTATTGTTGCTAGGAGTCGAAAAAAACACTATCTGGCTTATTAGTGTTGATTCACACTGTATAATAGTGTGGAACCTTCTCTACTCTTGTTCAGTGGCTGGTCTACCTTCACCTTTCTTTTTTTGGTGCTGAAATATTTTGAATCGTAATTTTAACTTTGTCTGTACTATACATACATAGTGTAAGAATTACTGAATAACTTATGTGTAGAGGAAAAGATTTTACAGCAAATAAGTCAATACACAAAACATCTCTTAGTTGGGATTGGAAAACTAAGACTCATTCTTTGTAAATTGTCGTAAAATTCTTACACAACATAACTACGACGAATGTATTGCACGTGCAACATTTTCAATTATAGGTACAGCATTAAATGACATAGGTACAAGATATTATCAGACATCCATCACTTCCGCTCACCGCAAACCATCGATAACATTATCGCATAGAACGAAGTCCCGTACGTCCGAAATCTATGGGAAAGAGCGGTCGCCGCAGACCGCAGGTGATAAGGAACTGATAGCAACAATGTATGTAGCTATTTGTAGAAATAGTGTATAATTCTAACTGATGTTTGAGGAGATATTGACTTCGACATACATGAAAAGACAGTAAAACATTGTATGTACAAACAAGAAAGGTGTAAGGGAGGTGATCAAAGCAGACGGGAGACCTCTAATACTAGAGGAATCGCAGATGTGTTGTCATGAGCATAGAGATACAGCTGCATTGTCTCGCCTATAATAAATCTTTTACAAAGGGATACAGCAACGATGCTTGGTTGCAAAAATAGGTATGGTGGAAGCTTTTTTAACCTACTTCAAAAGGAGGTTCTCAGTTTGACCTGTACTTATGTTTGTCCGCGATTTTCTCGCGTTTGACTGAACCGATTTTGATCTTTATTTTTTTATTGGGTTAAGTATCTCTCAACTTATAGGTTCTATAGGTCTTATAGGTCATAGTGCAAGTTTCATCAAAATCGGTTAGGATGGTTTTCAAGATATGGAGTATAAACCGAATTCTTTAGCGAAAAACAGCACGAATCTGTAAATTTAGTTATTATGAATATATTGTCAATCCTTTAGGTGCCTTAATATGGAACTTGCTCAATTTGTAGTGATGGTGAACCAACACTAAAAAGAGAGAAATAAAAATTTATTCGCCAAAAAATTTATCGACTTCAAAAACAAAACACTAATAAAAAAACTTTTTTGCAAAAAAATACTACCGACTTCCAAATACAATACTACAAAGTGAAAAATAACTTTAATTTTTGAAGTCGGTGTCTTTCGTAGGTGCAAATTTTTTGCGGTATGGACACCGACTTCAAAAATTAAAGTTATTTTTCACTTTGTAGTTTTGTATTTGGAAGTCGGTAGTATTTTTTTGCAAAAAAGTTTTTTTTATTTTTCACTTTTTAGTTGTACCTACCTAATAGGCAAGTTAGTAAGGTAACTATAACGCCGAAATAGATTTCATAAAACTTGAACTTAACCGCTGAAATGAGAGATCTGCGTACCCCTTAAGAGCGTACTGGCGTGATGTTATGTTATGAAATGGTATAAACAATAAACAGACATGCGATTGCAGCAATCCCGAGAGATTTGCCGTTATTTATTGAAGAGTTCTGTTGTATATCTCCAAAGTTCTTCATCAGATCTCCACCAAATTAAAATGTGACCAATTTCGGAACATACGTTTTCAAACAAAAAAAGAATTTTCAAAATCGGTCCACAATTGACGGAGATATCGGTGAACATAAAAAAAAAAAAACAACTTGAAGTCGAACATAGAACCTCCTCCTTGTTGGGAAGTCGGTTAAAAAGTGCAAAATATCTTTCGTTTTCGCAGTCATGTCGCAAAACGATAAAAACCTGAGGTACGAAGACACCGACTGCCTGACAGTGACTTTTTTTCCGTTTTTTTTTTTTTTGGATGCAATTTGGAAATACCAATCAGCCGCATCTTCGCTTAGCCTAAGCATACAGAAGGAAAACGTCAAAACAGAGCACGCAATAAAGAAGGCTGTTGCAGGCAGCATGTATCAAGCGTTCCATACTAAAGAAGATTGCAAAATCTGTAATCACGTCATATGTGGTCACGATCCTATGCAGTGAGGGAACAGCAAAGAAGAAGTAAACAGGAGGCAGTCAGATACTGGAGTGGCGACCGTGAACCGAAAGACGCAGCGTTGGAAGGCTCTAGGTCTACCTTTGACCTGGTTATGGCTGCGGGAATCTGATGGATGCGAGACGCACAGGACCGATAAGTTTAGCGACACTTGGGGGTGGCCTATGTCTAGCAATGGACGTCTTACGGCTGAAATGATGACGAGGAGTCAGATACTCACCACCATGGCATGACCGTGCGACGCGTGCGCGCAGGGGTCGTCGTGCATGTTGTCCATGTCGTGCCCCTCGTGGCCCTCGTGCCCGGCGTGCGCGTGCATGCTGTGGTCCATGTGATCCATCTTCTACAGCTGTCTGGAAAAGATGAGAATGTTTTGTTAGTTATAACAGTATAGAAGCAGATAGGCTAGTTCGGTGGAGATTTTCTGGAGAGGTTAAATGGGCAATATTTTGATGCTATTTGCTTAACAGTTATAGTTGAGGTTTATCAGACGCTGAACGGATATCAATGCAAATTCAGGGTTGTATAAAAATTTCCAACTTTTGTGAAAAATAGTACATTATGGTACAAGTGTGTAATGTTGGTGATTACCGCTGAGGCGCCATTGATACCCGAGCCTTCAGATGAGGGTCTTAAGAGAGCCGAGGACGGTAAACATCAATACACACGTGTAACATACGACGTTTTTCAACACACTTGTGAAGAAAATAATAGTGAAAACGTGTTGTGAATTTTTTTTCGCAATGGCGGCCAAAATGAATCAGTTTTCCTATGCGCGCGCATCTAACAATGGCGATCGGCCATAGGCTAATAATGAGATATCCTTTTTTTGGCTTTTCGGGTATAGCGTTTTAGCCACATACAAAATGGGGAATTTCAAGTTTTCTTTATTACAGAGAAAAACAAAAGTTATATTTGAATTAAAGTTTTATTTATTGAACACGTACAAGTTGAAATTATCTATTTAAATACGAAGTTGCATGAAATGTGTTGCATTTTTACTATTGAGCACGATATTTTTTGTATCGAAACTTTTTTAAGAACAAAGCAACTCACAACCAATAAATAAAAAAAAACTCTTTAACTCACTTGTGAATAATAGCAATGAAAAAGTCACAGTTTGATTATAGGTGTCTTTATGTGCCTATTTGCGGTGAAATTAGAGCCACTTTATGAGCAAGTGTGTTGAAAATGTAATTATCTTTTAAGTTCATTTATACGTCCATCCCAAGTTTTCTGGGAAATCATCACTATGTTTTAAGATTTTCATTTAAATGGTGACGCCATAATTATTAGATACTTCATCAACACCATCAGCGTTTTTACCCGACTGCCGAAGGAGGGTAATAAAAAAAAACAAAAAAAAAATAGTAAAACTTAAACAACTATGTTAGTAGTAACGCTTAAGCACACATGAATACACAGACACACAGGCCCCAATTAGAGGAAAATTTATCAAGACCCATGTCTAACATGTAGCTTAATAAACCTATCCATTGTAGGCCCTGTCTGAAAAGACCTTCTTCAGAACGCTATTGCTGCTTCCCCTCACTCTGCGCAACACTGATGCCACTTTTTTGCGCAAGATCGCGAAATAATCGTCCGTATGCGCGTGTGTTTATCAGTCTATGTATGTATGTTCCTATGTGGCGTTCTAGAGACCTAACGCGTTGGCCTATTTTGATGGTTCTTACGTCAATCGATTCGTCAGCAAAATTGTGGGAGCCAACATTTTTTTTTTCTTCCAAACCCTTCGTGTGGGTTTCAAAAATATATAACACTTATATCTTTAAATGTACCTAATTCGAAAAAAATACTAAAAAGTTATAAATAAAAAAAGTTAATAAAAAAAAACAAAAAACCCGACTGCATACAAAGCGAACTAAAAAGACGTAAACAATTAGAAAATCATGCTGTGCAGTCGGAGGATACATCTGGTTTTGGTCAGCCAGCTCGCAAATATGTATCCTCCAACTGCACAGCATGATTTTCTACTTGTTTACGTCTTTTTAGTTCGCTTTTTAAGCAGTCGGGTTTTTTGATTTTTGAATTAACTTTTTTTTTTATATTCCCACTGCTGGGATAAGTACGTCAAGAAACCGGTAGTTCTGGTTGAACAACTATGTAAATAAATAATTAGCTTTGCCTCGTTTAGTACCGTTTTCAGAAGAATTGAAGTCTTTGCAAGTGTCAGACACGTGTTAAGTATTAAAATAAATAACACAGTTTGCAGGTAGATAATAATATATTGTTCTCCTTTTTCCTTTAATTGTTTACTTGGTTACTGAGGAGTGGACCCAATTTTATAGCAATATGTGCCCTGCTTGAACAGGTAAAGAACGTAATGAACATAAATAGTAAGGTCTAAACTACCTGCTTAACCTTTCTTATGAGGAAACCGAGAACCTGTATCTCATTCAGAAATAAAAATGAGAGTTTGACTAGCATCCTGACATGAGCAGTTTCCAGACTATGATCATTTTATCCATCTCTAGATTCTCGGTATTATGTATCAAAACTACACTACCCAACACCCCTACACCTCTCACTACTCTACATTTACACAAAACCACACGTAGGCACACATACATGCACATTTTTGGTATTGTTTGGTTTTAGAACAAATCAAAGACATTGTATAATTTCATAGATACGTCTTTTTGCATGTCTATTGGGCTAAAAATAATAATCTATTTCGAGGGTCAGGTGCTGTATGGCGAGATACAGGACTCGTCCTAGTACGGCTACAGATGCTCCCATGTTGCATAATTTTAAGTACTGGCCTGTAATATTTTATGTAATTTGTTGTATTAGTTTATTCGGTGAAATAAATAAATAATAATAAAAAAATAAAAACTAAAGGTCGACGAGATTTGGACTTGGAGCATTACTTTCGGCAGACACAATGCACGAGTTAACTGCTTGGGTACCTTCCAATATCAACGTCTTTACTTTTGTCAATCAAACAGTCAATTAACTTGGAAACCGCAGGCTGAAGAAGTTTGCAAAAGATTAAGCACATCTGCGTATGCTCTCTACAATCTGTCCAAGAAAGTTAACGTTGATACATTAATGGTTGCTTATCACGGTTTGGTGGTCTCTGTTCTAAGATTTGGTGTAGTATTCTGGGGTAATTGTTCTGAAAGGGAGTCTATATTTAAAGCCCAAAAACGGTGCATAAGATCCATTTTTAATCTCAAGACCACAGATAGTTGCATTCCTTTTTTCAAGACACACAAAATATTAACTTTTCCTAGTTTATACATTCTCGAAGTAGCTATTCTCGTTAAAACTAACCAGCATTTTTTTCCTACAATTAATGAAACGAGGATGCGAACTACTGCCATGAGATCAAAATATCAGAATCTATTGTGTACTGGTAGATATAACACTGCTTTGCTTAAAAAAAACATTATTGGTATGGCCCCTATTATATTTAACAAATTGCCAAATTGTATTAAGAATCAGCCTTTAATAAAATTCAAGAAACTCTTAACGACGTTGCTGACAGAGAAATGTTATTACTCTGTTACCGATTTTATAAATGATAAATTGTAATGTTTGCTTCACTTTACCTCATTTATTATGTAAATAATTTTAGACTTAGCTGATTCATGATCTCATTTTGAATTTAAGTACTAATTAATTTAATTTTAGTTTCTAAATTATCTGTAAGTTAACCACTATTTTTGTATGCCAACAGGCAGAATGTACTGGGAATATATCTGAAACTAACACCATTATTGTAATACCTGCATTCTATACAAATAAAGAAATTATTATTATTATTATTTTGTTAATAAACATTCAGGATTTTTTTCTGCGGACGCTCAAGTTAACTGCTAGGGTACCAATACCAATGTCTTTACTTAGTACAGAAATATTCAGGATTCTTTCCTGCGGACACTCAAGTTACTAACGGTCTTCGGTGTTTCCTCTACTACTTACAACTCTGGCGAGTTCAATAATATAATAATAAAGCCTGTTTTATTTCCAATATTCAATTGTTATTACATGTTTTTTTAACCGACTTCCCAAAAAGGAGGAGGTTCTATGTTCGACTTCAAGTTTGTTTTTTTTTTTTTTTTTTTGTGTATGTTCACCGATTACTCCGTCAATTGTGGACCGATTTTGAAAATTCTTTTTTTGTTTGAAAAAGTATGTGCCGAAATTGGTCCCATTTTAATTTGGTGAAGATCTGATGAAGAACTTCGGAGATATACAACAGAACTCTTCAATAAATAACGGCAATTCTCTCGGGATTGCTGCAATCGCATTTCTGTTTATTGTTTATACCATTTTATAACATAACATCACGCCAGTACGCTCTTAAGGGGTAAGCAGATCTCTCATTTCACCGGATATGTTTAAGTTTCATGAAATCTATTTTGGCGTTAAACTTACCTTACTAACTTGCCTATTAGGTACGTACAACTAAAAAGTGAAAAATAAAAAAAACTTTTTGCAAAAAAATACTACCGACTTCCAAAGTTTTTTTTTATTTAAATATATATTACAAATATAACATGTAGTGATTAGTTTTAAATATAAGTGTATCTATGTATTTTATTTCTTTTTCTTCTACTCGCTATCATTGCTTTCTTCAGTATATACCATTGACCGGAACCCCTTCTCGGGTAAAGGCCTCCTCCAGCTTCTTCCAGACCTCTCTATCCATTATCTCTCCATTCACTTCCTGCTATCCTTTCTATATCTTCTATCCACCTCTTTCGTGGGCGCTTTCTTTTCCTTTCCTTTCGGTCCCTTCCGTATGTTTGACTCTAGTGTCCATCTTTTGTCTGTGTATCTTGCTATATGTCCTGCCCATTGCAACTTTTGTTTTTCTAGAATTGAATGAGACGAAATTTAAAACTTGTATAAAACGCACACTATGCAGGCAGGCATATTATAGGTTGGGGGATTACATTCCTGATAAATATGCTTGGCCCAACGCTATTCCAGCTCCACAGCCACTAGGGCACAAAAACAAGTGATAAGCAGAAAAGTTCTGAAGTATTGTTGGACCTGCTGATGACTGTATGAATATATTTGTGTTGTATAAACTCAATTTATTTTTTGGATTATATAACTGCACAGCACATATGTGAGTACTATGTACCAACTGTAAATCTACCATTTACTGTATCTATGTGTCGTTCGTTGACTTCAGTGTGCCCTGGCAGTTGATAGTGTGTCATGCTGTCTCTAATGTCTCCCTGATGGTGGCACATGTGTTGGATTATTCGGTTCCCTTCATGATGGTTGAGCTGAGTGGTGCCGATCCATGTGTCATGTTCGTGAACGGGCGCCATCAGTTGGGATTGGTGGTCATATCTTAGCTGCCTCCGCCTGTTTTAATTACCTATTTATTGTATTTTCATTATTTGTTTTACTCTAGACGCTTTTTAAGTGCCTTTTTTTTACATCGTTCTCATATATATGTATTTTTCCAACAATATTATTGTAACCAAATACTTGTAAAACACTTTTTTTTTTTAAAGAGTAAGTGTGGAGTTTCTTGTCCGTTCTTCTCCATAACAAGCTACATTTCCGAATGGACGGTAGAATCAATTATTATTACATTTAATTATTTTTTTTGACGTTCGGAAGTGCCGCTTAATGGCCTAATCAAATAAAGAAATTTTGATTTTTGATTTTAGGTCATATTGTAAGGCGTCTATAACTTTAGTTTTTCGTCTTATTTTTGCGCTTTTACTTTTTGTATTCTTCTTAATTTCAGTACACTTCTCAATTATATAATAGTAGATTATTTAGAGAGATAACACAGTTGTGGATCGGGAAAATCCGGTGCATTTTCCTGCAATTGAAAACGAATTACTTTGTTCTTATAATGCACACCTACGTAGGTAGAACAGTCATTACAGTTAAGTACCACAACAATGGCCCACACAAACATTCACGAAGTTCGTTCAATGCGGTTTGACATCATAGCCATTATAATCACGTTCACACATGACACGATTGTCACTAAATAACACACAGTCAACGGCACGAACTATTTTGTGGGCGGGGTTAAAATGCATGCTGTCTCATCCGACAACACGTGCGAAAGAGATTGATGCTGTGGTGAGCAGTAAGAAGCCAGATCGCGTACGAATTAGCACTTTAGCAAATTTGTAGCGAAATGGATGATGATTTAGGACGAAAACGAGCGCGCGAAATTTTATAACCAGACCATATGGAGTCTAGATAACATGAGAAAACGACTAAATGTATATTTTCAAAATAAAATTATTTGCATTGTTGAATTACTAATCTATCCCTGTATGGAGGCCGTTTTGCAATTTTCGTTCATCTTATGGTATTTTTTGCCGCCCAAAGATGCGTTAAAATTAGTGTTGAAATATAATACCCATACAGGGCTAGATAATGATGAGACAAATTGATATCATTTTGTATTTAGAACGTACATCGTCAAACAGTGGAGTAATCTCTAGACTACGTTTGTATGGAAGAATTTTCGACTAGTGTAACCTTAAGCAGTTTCACGGAGGATACTCTATTTATTGTAAATTTTTCACTCTTTCAGCGCTTTCATTGCTTAGTGGCACTGAGTGTCTCTGTAGAGAATAGCTCTAGGTTCGATGTGCAGGGTGCATTGACAAAAGAAAATCACTGTTGGAAATGTAAATTGTGTATTACATCATCATCATCATCTACAGCCCGACTTCGGCCACTGCTGAGCATAGGCCTCTCTCTTCTTGTACCAATCACCACGTTGCTGTGCCAACCTCATCCAGGTTCTACACGCAATGGCAACAATTTCATCTGCCCATCTCGCCGCTGGACGATCAATACGACTTCTTCCAGTCCTTGGACGCCATTCAGTCACCACTTACTCCACCTATCATTACCGTGCCTTGCCAGGTGTCCTGCCCAGCTCCATTTACCTTTCGAAATATGTATATCATTAGAGTTAATTTACTCGATAA
Organism: Orthosia cruda; assembly: GCA_964057195.1. NCBI lineage: Eukaryota > Metazoa > Arthropoda > Insecta > Lepidoptera > Noctuidae > Orthosia > Orthosia cruda. Next base: position 20,982,725 of record OZ059848.1, on the reverse strand, counting down.
AAAATACTACCTTATAAATATTTCAAAGGTAAAAGATTGTCTTCAGCAGTAGCTAAATAAAATAGGCCTTAACTCTATTGGAAAATGAGCGACGAGGAAAACACAGCAGTATTTTATAGAGGGGCAATAATTCTGGGAATTTCTTCAGTTCTGAGAATGCAAAACACCAATATTTGTGAAACCGCAGTATTAGTATATTGCCTTCACAGCCAGAAACCGCTATTTTCGACGTGACATTCTTCACCTACATCTAGTGTTGGTATCTAAGTGCTACTTGGAAGTCTGCTCACCTCGATCACGAATGTGTGAATTGTATTGTTGCTATCAAACTGATTTGTTTTTTTTTTTTGTGGTTTTCCGTTTGATACAAATCTTTACCTACTGCCTACACATTGTACATTCGGTGTGCAGGGAAAACTGGGTGAAAAAAATACACAACTTTAGATAGATTTTATAAGGTTATGAAGTTTTTTTCTTAGTTTATTTTTAGTAACAAATAAATTAACATATATACAATTGAATATACTAAAAAAAACCTATATACAAAAATACCAAGGGGAGAGGGAAAAGTGCTCATTGTGCATCAAAAAACCGGGCAAGTGCGAGTCGGACTCGCGCACGAAGGGTTCCGTACAAATATCGCAAAAAACGGCAAAAAAAATCACGTGTTTTGTATGGGAGCCCGCCTTAAATATTAATTTTATCCTGTTTTTAGTATTTGTTGTTAAAGCGGCAACAGACATACATCATCTGTGAAAATTTCAACTGTCTAGCTATTACGGTTCATGAGATACAGCTTGGTGACAGACAGACAGACGGACCGCGGAGTCTCAGTAAAAGGGTCCCGTTTTTACCCTTTGGGTACGGAACCCTAAAAATACGTCCACATCGATGTCAATAGGAAACGTGCTCAGAACACTGGCAGCATTGCCACGTTGGATGGCAATGCTGACTCTCTGGCCCAAGAAAAGGCCAGCGTTCTGGTCACGTGAAGAGTCGACGAGCTTTGTGCTAATTTCTCGAAAATGCGATGCGCACTCGGACCCCATGGACCTAATGTTTCAACCCCAAACGGCTCAAACATATAACTTTCAATAAGATTGTTATATTTGCGCCGTTTGAGGTTTTCTGCACCGGCAGCAGCCGCACCAGCACAGCCCGCCATGCTAAGAAGAAGATGGGATGGCGCAAGGGTGTAGACACATGTTGCATCCCACACCAAAGGCCGTCATCCCGTCTGGTCTCTTCCCATCGTCGCGTGCCAAGCCATTGGGTTCTAAAACAGCTGGCACATTTTCATTAAAAAAAATAGACGTGTGGCACTCGGGGACTGCCGCGGTAAAGCTATTGCATAGCATTTATTCTAGATCCAGTCCTGGAAAATGCGTCAAAAAAATTAAAAACGTTGAAAACTCGAAAACGTAGCGAGCCAAACCCGCATTTATTTACGATTAATAAAACTGTAAAAAACAAAACAAAAATACCCTTATCCACATTGAAATGAGGTCGCTTTTCTTTGACAAGCAAAAGTGACCATTATTCTCATTAGCATAAGGTCCACATTGATCACCATTGTCACAGAAACAGCTCAGAGAGACCGATAAAAGGCAAAAAAATTACGACCAACAAAAATTTTAAAACCCTCATATCTCAGAAACGGTTGGAGTTAGCGCATTTCTGACAAAAAATTTGCCCCCCTGCCCCGCGTTACTTCATCCAGGAGAACAAGATAGGATTTACCCCCCCCCCCCTTAACCGTTTACCTCCCTCCGCAAAAAAAAATTTCATTCTAAAAATACCAACACGGAAATCGAAAACACGTGCAACAAACCTCCCCCCCCCGCCCCCCTGCCCCTCACCACTCAGATTCCACAGAATTCAAAAACCTTATTAAAAGTCAAAGTATCACCGCCGTGCCCGTCGGAGTGGGGAGCGTGAGGTTTTTTCGTTACGGAATTTCTGGATTCGGTCCCCGCGCTCAAGGCCCGCGATAGAAGCTATGCAATAGCTTAAAAAACTATAATTATGAGTAGTTTATAACGTATTGTCCATTAAGTAAATGGTTAAACTAGTTAATGATTATTTCTAAGTTAAAATCAAATATTTGGGTTATCATTTAATACTAATTCTTGTATGAGCCCATTATAAGCAAGCTAACCCGCGTCTTATCAATCCGATAGTCCGTCATTATCAGCGGCTTATTTATTTAATTAAACAAATTGACACAATGCATATCTTCGTTAACAAATAATCTACACGCCTGCGATTGATAAAAGGGTAAGCAGAGGTCACTGGCGGTCACTCACAGCTAGAGGTGAAGGTGAAGCCCATCAGTCTATGGGATATCTATATGGTAAACTAGTTTTTTTCCGCGACTTCGCTGCCTTGGTCTATCTCATAGGAACCGTGCATGTGTTCGGGCAAATAGAAGCATAGACTAGAAGTACAACACACGTAGGGCTAGAGAGAACAATATCACAGATAACAAATTATTATGGTAAGAGAACATCTAAGTATTCAAAACAAAATAGATTTATTAACAGAAAAGGTGAAAATTAGTAAAGGAACAGTTAAGACAAATTTAAAAAAGTATATAAAGGATAGCAAACAGAACTAAATATGTACATTGCATAAGATTAAACAGTATAATATATAAGTAGTAGGTATTATACTGTTTGTTGGTGCTGTAAAAGAGCGCCCCTCGCCATCAAACGTAAAAGTTTGGCGAGTTCTGAATTAAAATATCATTAAATCATAAAAAAAAACAATAAAAAAGTACCTTTCAATCATTGACCGTATTTTGTATCGAAGCAGATTAGTAGGTACTTGAAGAGATAACCTTCTACATACAAAAGATTTTACTTCTTTGGTATGTTACTTTAGATGACATGAATAGAGTGTATGACAAAACGTATTCTCAAATACGGCCATGCCTTTCATGTGTTGTAGAAAACTTAATAAAAAAACTTTTTGCAAAAAAATACTACCGACTTCCAAATACAAAACTACAAAGTGAAAAATAACTTAATTTTTTAAAGTCGGTGTCTTTCGTAGGTACCATTTTTTTGCGTTATGGACACCGACTTTAAAAAATTAAGTTATTTTTCACTTTGTAGTTTTGTATTTGGAAGTCGGTAGTATTTTTTTGCAAAAAGTTTTTTTATTTTTCACTTTTTACTTGTACGTACCTAATAGGCAAGTTAGTAAGGGAACTATTTCGCCAGAGTAGATTTCATGAAACTTGAACATAACCGGTGAAATGAGAGATCTGCTTACTCCTTAAGATCGAACTGGCGTGATTTTATGTTATGAAATGTTCAAAATCGGTCCACAATTGACGGAGTAATCGGTGAACATACACAAAAAAAAAAAAAAAAACAAACATGAAGTCGAACATAGAACCTCCTCCTTTTTGGGAAGTCGGTTAAAAATCACACTTAATCTTTATCAACTTCATGAGACAACCACCTAAGTTGTACATAAGTAGTTATTCAATATTGTAGCCTTTGCGATTCACTGCTAAACCTAGCAGTTTTGTAGATACAGCTGGTTGTAGAAAAAACAATGATTGGATCAAAACAGTGTGAAAATAAGTCGCGTTTTTGTTTTGTTCGGCGAAAACATATTTTAAACGGGTGTTATTTAAATGGTTAGCATAATATTCGTATTTTTGTGAGCAGAAAAATATAATCTGTGAGAAGAAATAGCTATTTCATTCCAAAATCAATCAGCAATTTATGTCATTATGGATGGCTGTAATTATTTTGTACAGCATATTAATTATATAAGCTGCAATGAGGTGTTCCTGTTTAATACAATTTTTGTAAGCATATAAATATTTTCAACACACTTGCTCATAAAGTGGCTCTAATTTCACCGCAATTAGGCACATAATGACACCTGTTATCAAACTGTGACTTTTTCATTGCTATTATTCACAAGTGAGTTATAGTTTTTTTTTATTTATTGGTTGAGTTGCTTTGTTCTTAAAAAAGGTTCGATACAAAAAAGATCGTACCTACTCAGTAGTACAAATGCAACACATTACATGCAAATTCGTATTTAAATAGATAATTTCAACTTGTACGTGTTTAATAAATAAAACTTTCACTCAAATATAACTTTTGTTTTTGTCTGTAATAAAGAAAACTTGAAATTCCCCATTTTGTAACGTGGCTAAAACGCTATCCGCGAAAAGCTAAAAAAAAGAAAACTGATTATTTTTAGTCTATGGCCGATCGCCATTGTTAGATGCGCGCGCATAGGAAAACTGATTAATTTTGCCCGCCATTGCGAAAAAAATTTCACTTTTATATTTTTCATTTACCTGCTCTTACGCCGCGCCGCCCCCGATTTTTCAACAAAAACGCAATCCAATTAGTTATCTTGCTAACCATGTTTTAAATATGCATAACAATCAAATACTCGTACACTGCTTATAGATATGTTTTCTCTGCTGATCAATCATGAAATCTTGCTGATCAAGTAGTTATTTTGCGGACTGAATGTTTAATTCAAACTCATGTTATTGTAAGCTGCCTATTTATGATTTAATTTTTTACATAATAACTCATTTTTATTGCGTTATTAAAAAGTAATAATCTATTGTTAGCTCGATGCAATATGATTCTGGGGATTCTGCCTTTTCTAACATTGTCGTGAAGCCGTATTTTCGATGCACCTAATTCTCCAACATGATTTTTGTCAGTTTTGCCGTAAAGTAAGGTTTGACTACAACAGGTTACCTTGTAGTCTTAGCTTAGACACTGAATATTTTTAAGAGTTTAGTGTCATCGAGGACAGTTATCTCATGAAAACCCAAGCGATAACTTCTTATAAAACTGATATAAGTACACATGTATGGTGTGTATGTATATATGTGTAATGTGCTGGCTGCTGAGAGCGATCAGATGATCACCATCATTATAACATAGGTTCTGAATATGGTTCGAGTTAAATAGGAAGACGAGTGTGTAGTTATCTGGGATTGCTAAATTCATGATTTCCACTTGCATTTTGTAAAAAATAAAATTTCTAGAACGTAGGCATGGGAAAAAGGAAAAGGTCTACATACGTATGTACACAAACTTGATGAATAATATAGAAAATAAATTAGACAAATATTTTCTGGACGTAGACCTCTCTTAGAAATCGCCATAGAAATATAAAGAGTTTAGGTAGGTACCCATCGAATGTTCCCATGCCTCTGTCCCTTAGATTAGCCAAATCAGCCAAAGGTATATGAACCAGGAACATTAAACCGAACCACTTTACACTTTAATTAGCAATGACTATGCATAAAGTGCATATAATTTCCCAGTTTGCCGAGACTTGGCTCTGAGATCTACGGTTGTGCAAGACCGGCTTTCACTGGCGCGTGGAGCAGGGCTGCGCCTGCGCAATGTTGCGCAAACCAGGCCTTGACTCCGATAGATCATACCACGTACTTCCTCGGTTTTCATCTGTTCTTAAATTTTAAAGACAATATAACGGTGAAAGGTGGAAGAAGTGAACACATTTGCCCAGGAATGGGACAGAACAAGCAGCCGAATTGCGGAAACAGTTTGAAACCTTCATAGAATTAGAATCATTTCTTTCAACTTTTTCGGTATTGCGAAACTAATTTGGAAAGAGTACGATCATCCTCCTGATGATTTATTTCCAAATAACAAGGACATAATTTATTTGTTTTCATCATCATCATCATATCAGCCGAAAGACGTCCACTGCTGGACATAGGCCTCCCCCAAGCGGATCCCCGCAACCTTCACCAGATCATCGGTCCACCTGGTGGGAGGCCTTCCAACGCAACATCTTCCGGTTCGCGGTCGCCACTCCAGAACCTTTCTGCCCCATCGGCCATCCGTTCTGCGAGCAATATGCCCTGCCCACTGCAAGTTTGGCAATTCTTCTGGATATGTCGGTAGCCCTGGTTCTCTTGCGGATCTCTACATTTAATTTTGTTTTACTTACAACTAATGGTCTTATAATGCATTTAATTAAAAATGTATAATGGTTCCTTAAAACCGAAAGAACAATTATTCTTTACAATCAATTCTACATCAAAATATTGGTCATGGAAAGATTCATCTCCTTTAGTTTTCAGAGTGTAATATGCAATACGTAAAGTCGTTTTTGTGAAGGTTCCAAAATGTTTCCTTTGCCGAATTCACTTACGTAATTCGGCTGCAGGAAATCAAAAAAAAAAAACTTTTATTCCCCGAAGGCTTAAGCAGATACATCCAGATTTTGCCAGTTAGGATGTAAAAGTCCTAAGTATGTAATAGTAGGCGACTTATTACAATTAAACGGACAAGTCTAAGCACCCCGGGATGATACTGGAATGTTCTAGATGGAAAATCCCGACCGCTCTATGCCCGACAAGAGAATCGAACCACGAACCTCGCTTTCAGCAATAGCGCTTGCGACCAGTAGACCAACGGGGCAGTGATTCATAAAGATAACCCCAAATATGTATTTAATCGCGCTAGACACGGTTATCTCCTCTTAAGGGGACGATGCCCGTATTTGTCAAGTTGTAAGACTTTGTAAGTGTTACATTCAATTAGCGTCCATTCGCACTTACCCGCCTCTAGCTCAGACTGATATAATAATATGTCTTACTGTGTAGTTAGTGATCTACTATAGTTTTGATCATTTACGCATCGTGTTACTATTTGTTCACCAACAAACTTACACACACACACGCACACTCACAGACCACACAAAGCCTTAAGGATTTTTAACCGACTTCCCAAAAAGGAGGAGGTTCTATGTTCGACTTCATGTTTGTTTTTTTTTTTTGTTTATTTATTTCACCGATTACTCCGTCAATTGTGGACCGATTTTGAAAATCCTTTTTTGTTTGAAAAAGTATGTTCCGAAATTGGTCCCATTTTAATATGGTGAAGATCTGATGAAGAACTTCGGAGATATACAACAGAACTCTTCAATAAATAACGGCAAATCTCTCGGGATTGCTGCAATCGCATTTCTGTTTATTGTTTATACCATTTCATAACATAACATCACGCCAGTACGCTCTTAAGGGGTAAGCAGATCTCTCTTTTCACCGGATATGTTCAAGTTTCATGAAATCTATTTTGGCGTTAAAGTTACCTTACTAACTTGCCTACTAGGTAGATACAACTAAAAAGTGAAAAATAAAAAAACTTTTTGCAAAAAAATACTACCGACTTCCAAATACAAAACTACAAAGTGAAAAATAACGTAATTTTTTGAAGTCGGTGTCCATAACGCAAAAAAATGGTGCCTACGAAAGACACCGACAGTTTTTTATAAATAAAATTTTGGATTTAATCAAATTTTATGTAATTTTGAATTAATTATATTTTAATTTTGAGTGTATTATAATTTTATTTGACATTATTGTAAATTTAAATGATTTTTAGGGTTCCGTACCTCGAAAGGAAAAAAACAGAACCCTTATAGGATCACTTTGGTTGTCCGTCCGTCTTTTTCTCAGGAACGCGTAGAGGTATCAACTGAAATTTATATCAAATCCTCAGGTCTAATGTCTCTTAAAGCTGTGAAAAATCAAACTTCTAAGCCAATGCAATCAAAAGATACAGCCGTTTATGTCGCAAATTTCCCCAAATTTTCGACACTAGCAAGGGAATCAAAACCTACAGGGTACTTCCCGTGAGCTCAGAGTCTTGAAATTTGGTACGAAGCAATGTCTTATAGCACTTTGATTTTTATAATTGCGGTTTGGCATTTATTTTGACTTTATTTTACTCTAATTGTATTATTATTTTACTTTATTTAACTGTCATTTTATTTTAATTTAGTTAATTGCAAATTTGACCTAATTTTATCCTGATTTTATTTCAAATGTATGCTATTTTAATCTTATATTGAGCACGTTTTAAATGGTTTTTATTTAATTTTTATTTTTAAGTGTCAAAAGGGAGAGAAGACACTGACTTCTGTAACACTGATTTTTACCTAGCTCAGAAGTCAGGGTTTCAATTATATTGTTGTAAATACTTATTTGTCAAAAAACTTTTTAACAAAAAATCAAACCGACTTCCAGAACAAAAAACTACAAAGCAAAAAATAAATTTCTTTTCCGAAGTCGGTGTCTTTTGTGCCTACCCATTCTTTCCCGTTTTTCGACACCGACTTCGGAAAAGAAATTTATTTTTTGCTTTGTAGTTTTTTGTTCTGGAAGTCGGTTTGATTTTTTGTTAAAAAGTTTTTATTTTTCTGTTTTTAGTTTTGGTAGGTACCTCCAATTAACATGATTATCATTTATAGCCAAAGTACATCTCATGGCGATTCCAATAAGCCCAAACACGACTAGGATACATTGTTTTATATTAGAGTTCCAGTGCCTACCTTCCGGCTTCATCATCAGATCAGTTCGAGGGTGTCATTTTCACCAGTACCATTTATTTATAAGTATTTGCTTCATTATAGTCGGTTAACTATTCGAGATATCTTATGCCCGTAACATATTTAGCATTTAGGAGATCCAGTGGCCATCTGTGGTCTTCTTCATCAGTTCCACTTAACCAAATGATACTTTCTGAGTGCAAATGATTGCATTGTTGATGAAAATACCAAAATCACTATATGTTTGCCTATAATATTTGAGAAGTTCCCTCGATTTCTCTAGGATTCCATCATCAGATCCTGACTTGATGATTATGGGACCAACTAGGAAGTATACCCTTTCAAACAAAAGAAGAATTTTTGAAATCGGTCCAGGCGTCTTTGAGTAATCGGGGAACATACATAAAAAAAAAAAAAAGATTCCGACAAATTGAGAACCTCCTCCTTTTTTTGAAGTCGGTTAAAAATAACATTTGATTTGATTTGTTCGCAAAAACATTTTCGAGACTTCTCGTTTAATTACAACAGGTATCACCAAGATTTGTAGTCATGTTGGCCGACCACATGTCTATGGTTTGACTAGAGATTTGGGTACCATTATCAGTACTAAAACATCTTGTCAGAAATTTGATCATGATTATAGAAACCGGAGTAGGTACAGGCCATTACGAGCTAGAGAAACCGAAATTATTAGATGCATCCGTAACTTTGAAGACGTCAGTGGTTCTGGGGTTTTACCTATGACGGTTTAGTACTTGCATATTACAGGTTAGTCGGTTTTCCTCATTAGAACAGGTAGTTAATGTCAATTGATATGACTTTTCTTTAAGTAGGTACAATTGCGTAAAAAGAAGTGGTAGGATGAGCTCGACTTCCTTCAAAAGAACTGACCTAAAATCGGAGACCGGCAAAATGTGAAGAAGGAAACGAGGCATTTGTCCTGCAGTGGAACAGCAGTTAACAGCACACAGAACAGGCTCATAATAAAAAAACATAACACCTCAAATTCTAGTGAAAATCACACACAAAAATTCCCATTTAATAAAAACAATCTCGAGTGATTAGAGAAAAATTAACAAGATGGTGTCTTTTATCGGAGACCGGCAAAATGTGAAGAAGGAAACGAGGCATTTGTCCTGCAGTGGAATAGCAGTTAACAGCACACAGAACAGGCTCATAATAAAAAAATATAACACCTCAAATTCTAGTGAAAATCACACACAAAAATCCCCATTTAATAAAAACAATCTCGAGTGATTAGAGAAAAATTAACAAGATGGTGTCTTTTGAAACTTCTTCGAACCAAGTTGCTATAAAGACGTCTTGTCTTCATTGCCTTCGTATTCGTCACTTGTATTAATTATTATTAATCATCAATTCAATCAACACAGCAGTTTTTCGGTGACATTAAAAGATCTAGGTTCATTCATTAACCACATGTCGACCTAGTTTTTGTAAACTGTTAGTGAACCATGCTCAGTAACGAATTTCGCGATAAGCAAAGCGAAATGTTTGAAAAATGTAAACAACAATTTTAGTTATATTTTATTATTGTACCTACAGCGTGGCTATGATTTATTGCAAAACGCGTGAATAACAAAACATGTGTGCGGACAAGTTGTAATAGTACATTGTGTATTAAGGGCGGTAGGTAAGGAATTACGATCGAGACTCTAGTAGAAGCCCGAAGTCGAAGACTGAGGGCTTTCTGAGTCGAGGTTCGTAATTCCCGTACCGCCCGTGATACATACATAGTTTTCATCACATTTGCGAGTAATAATTATGAATTTTAGCTTTAATACACAAGTCAGCACAGCTGTTATTACGAAATACGTGAACCTTTTTTTAAGCGGTTGGCGAATTTTTGCCCACACCACAGATTATACAGTGTTTCGTTCAGAAACTTTAAGGGCAAATACTTACGTAGGTATACAGCCATGACGGAGTGTAAAAAGAATTAAATAATTTCGACGTTTTCATACTATAACTATTAACATCGATTATTAAGAACATTAGTTGAGTATTTATGTAACATGTAGCGAGATTGCAAAGAAATTCCTGTTTAGATAACATTTTAAGAAAATTTTTCAATTGCGTGTAAACTCCTTGCTTGAACTTGCATGACCAGTGTGCTGTGCTGTAAATTAAAAAAATATTACTTACCGCCCTTGGGTTTCATGACAAACAAAAAAGCCCGAGGGTTTTATATGGGGCATTACGGCCAAGTTAACCTGTATGTTTAGATACTGTTTACGTGCAAGTGTGATGAAAAATAAAATAAGTAATACAAAGCGCGAGGCAGGTTGCCCATGCGTTGGACCGACCAGATCAAGTCTGCAGTAGGCGGCTCATTTTATGAGTGCACAAGGGGAACAGCTGACATAGATGTTCCGTCGCTTCATGAGGCGAATCATGGCAGCCCGAAGTGTCACTGCAACTTGATGACCTTCACGATCGCTCTGGCAAGAGTGTCGACACCGACAAACCTACGAGGCCTACGAGGTGGTGTATGTGGTTTGAAATACGAATCTATCTGAAGGTAATCAATACCCAGTAGAGATGTACTTACATAGTACCTAGTGTACAATCTGTATGTACGATGCTATCATGTCTCGGCGGAGTTAGAACAATCAGTGGCGCGCATTCAGATGCGCGGGCGCACTTGCAGCGACCAAAAGGCTTCTGTATAAATATATGAAGTTTCTGATGAGTTTTTAACATGAGGTTTTCATTTTCTTAATTTTCTTTATTTGTTTAGGTTTTTTTTTTATGGTATGCGTCATGGTCATAGCTGGTGCAAATGAACTCTTAATTTCTAACTTGCCTTTTATTCAGTACTAGTGTACATACAATTGGTTTTTGATTAATTAACCGACTTCGCAGAAAAGGAGGAGGTTCTCAATTCGACTGTTTTTTTTTTTTATGTGTGTTACCTCAGAACTTGTTACTGGGTGAACCGATTTTGATGATACTTTTTTATTTGAAAACTAGTGCTTGTCATGTGGTCCCATTTAAATTAGGTCAAGATCTGATGAAGAACTTCGGAGATATACATCAGAACTCTTCAATAAATGACAGCAGATCACTCGGGATAGCTGCAATCGGATCTCTGTTTATTGTTTACATCATTTCATAACATAACATTACACTAGCACGCTTTAAAGGGGTACGCAGGTGTGAACAGTTCACCCTTGTATACTCTAAATCCACCGTTTTTGTTTAAGTTTCATGTTTCTGGGTTAATCTATTCTGGCTTCACTTTGGATAATTCGTCCGTTATGTACCCACAACTAAAAAGTGAAAAATAAAAAACTTTTTAACAAAAAATACAACCGACTTCCAAATTAAAACACTACAAAGTGAAAAATAACTTCAATTTCGGAAGTCGGTGTCAAAAAACGAAGATCCCAAAACAGGAACACCGACTTCCGAAATTGAAGTTATTTTTCACTTTGTAGTGTTTTTATTTGGAAGTCGGTTGTATTTTTTGTTAAAAAGTTTTTGTTTCCTTCTATTACAATGTTGTTTTCAATTTTTAGCTGAGCAAAATCGATAACGATTACCTACATATGTAGGTTTGTCGTTATTGAATTCTTTAATAAATTATTCTACTACCATGTTTGAAAATTTTGTTCCATATTCGCTTTTTAATCGACGATAAAAAAGTAGGAGGTTCTCAATTCAACATGTATATAAAGAAAATACGCATAACATTTTATACAGTGATCCGATTGCAAACAAACCTTTTTTTATTGGAAAGAGTATAGGTACCTCAAAGCTGGTCCCATTTAAATTTGAAAAATAAATTACAACCCTAAAAAAAGTATTTATTGATAATTTGCTCACTGAGTTTTCAATTGTGAACTGATTAAAATAAACACAAATACAAATAGAAAAGCGAAAAAAATCCTTTTTAACAAAAAATTTGACCGACGAAATAACGAACTGAAAACCAAAAAATTGTTTGGCGCCGCCTCAAAATGCTAGACTAAAAGTGTATTTTTTTTCGTTTCGGTTCGTTATTTCGTCCGTCCAATTTTTTGTTTCAAAAGGTTTTTATTTTTGAAGCCAAGTTTGAAGATGCATTGTATAAACTAATGTTACTTATAGGTAAAAATTGTTTGTTTGTTTATATAACTTTGTTTGCAAACGGTTATCTCTGGCAATCCTGACACAATTACGAAAATTCTTTCATTGACAGAAATCTATCGCCGACGCAGTGAGAGTGTACAGGTAGGACTTATTGAAACTGAATGTCAACAAATCGAACGGATCCAGTGGGACAAGCCACGGGAATGAAGTCGAGGGCAGAAGCTAATAAATCGTTACAGATAAGAAAATGAAACAATCTACAAAAGACAGCCGTGAGCCCGTGACCTCTCGCACTGTGACCCCACCCTCCCGGATACATGCAATTGTTTCGATGCGTCGCGAACGTTCCCCGCGTACAAACTGGCTCAGAACGGTGACGGGCATAAGATACCAGATAGAAAGGCTCGGACGTATGAGAGCACGGGGTTTATTCTACGTAATACCTTATACGGTGAGCAGTGGGAGACGCACGTGAAAGATAAGGGGTCTCGTAAGTTCATTGCACCCAGCACAGTCAGAGCACTGGCCAGCTAACTATTTTGCCACAGCTAGAACTCTTAGATTGTAACGATAACAATTTTGGAGACAAAAAGGGCTCCACATCAAGCTATCAAAGTATCAAAAAATATCTAAATCACTGACTTTATCAAAAGGGGCTATTGGTCAATTCGCACGAATTTAACTCGCCCGAAACGTGCGACTCGACCTCTTTTAAAATATTAATTTTTCTGTGGCGATTCGCCCGAAGTGAATTTTTTCGGTGTGCGAATCGACCACTCCAAAATTATATAGTAGGCAATTGGCGCACACATTGTGTTTTATGCAATACCGTTAAGATAAAGTGCAGAAGTATTAAGGGTTACATATTGTTATTGATATGAAATGAGAGAGAAATTTATAAAAAATGTCTTTATTAAAATAACTACTATATGATAAATTAACTTCGTGCGAATCAACACAGAAATAAATATATTTTTAAAAGGGGTCGATTCGCACTTTTCGGGCGAGTTAAATTCGTGCGAATCGTCCAATGACCCTTCAAAAGAGGGCGCAAGACCTGCGTGAGGATGGTATGTTATACAATATGATGGCCTACATCGTATAGCCTATCAGACCTTCAGAGGTCGGTGTGCACCGCTTCTGTCTAACCGTACAGCAAACTTCAGGTTTGACGACTATGTTAATAGCTCTGGGTCTGATATCAGCGCTGGGTCATCCGCAGTGCTTCTAGCTTCAGGACCCAAGCAAGGCAGGTTTAGAGATAATATATGTACATTGTTTGCAAATATACAAAAGGCAGGCTAGTCAATCAAGAGTTGAATCTCAAACAAGCCGTTTCCCACTACTAGACATATGTTAACTTGTATGTAATTATAGAGAAAAGTGACAGAAATGATTTCTACAAACATGTTCCATATTAATCAATTCTACAATGCATATTGTTATTATATTGATCTTTTCCTGCTATAATTAAATTAATTTATCGTTATCAGATTAATCACGATTGAAAAAGGACGACATTGGACTCTATCAAGTAAATAACAACAAATTCCTTGTTGATAAAATCGGGGATCTTTTTATCCGAATGATTGTTAGTAACCTTCCCAATTATTTTATTATCAAAGTGTACCTAGGTCTTATTAAGTTATTTTCTCATTAGCTCAAGCGCATAAGTAACCTTAGGGAAGACTACTACCGTGTACTCGTACAGCGAGGCTCAGGGGAGACGTGTTTTCAGTTTCTCTAGGAACACATCCCTAGAGAAACCGAAAACGCGTCTAACAGGCGTTGCACAGAGGGGGTTCCGGGGTGATCTTTTAAGAGATCACGCCGCTACGTGCTGATGGTGATCACTGGGGTGGTTAGTGAAGTAAAATCCCACATGCCCGGGTCTGGTCCCCAAAAGTACAGGCGCCTTTTGGAGGTTTCCCCCCGATAACAAAAAATAAAAGTCCTCAGGTTCAAAGACATACGGAGAGACTAAGTTAGTTGTCTTGAATTTGTAAACACTATGTAGACATTCTGTAGGTCATTTATGTAGGTCTTGTCATGACGACGCAGCGACGGTGACGCCACGTGCATGTAGTGAGAATTACTTCGTATTGTTGAACACGTGGTAACTGACTGTGTTACGCTACAATGACTTTCCGTGTGTAAACAACGGACTTCGGCAAATATTACTGATGTCAGTTGCATCCATTGTCGATTGAGAGTAACATTTGCATTATTTTGCAACTTTGTAGGCCCTTGAACAACACGATACGATAGGTGAGGGCTACTTTAGTCCATGTCTATTGCTATAGAAAATTGTGCTACACTTTTAAGAACCTAACTCGCGCTGAGGCCTCACGGATGTTACTGACGCTACAATTACCGTGGCCACAGGGGCCCAAAATCTTTAAAGATTTTGGGCCCCTGTGGCCACGTTTGATTTGTTGTATGTTTGATTTTTTTAAAGATGTATTTTTGAATTATTAACCGACTTTCCAAAAAGGAGGCGGTTCTATGTTCGACATTATGTTTGTTATCTTCGTCAATTGTGGACCGATTTTGAAAATTCTTTTTTTTTTCATTAAAGTATGTTCCGAAATTGGTCTCATTTTAATTTGGTGAAGATCTGATGAAGAACTTCGGAGATATTCATCAGAACTCTTCAATAAATAACGGCAAATATCGGGATTGCTGCAATCGCATGCCTGTTTATCGTTTATACCATTTCATAACATAACATCACGCCAGTACGCTCTTAAGGAATACGCAGATCCGTCATTTCACCGGTTATGTTCAAGTTTCATGCAATCTATTCTGGCTTTATAGGTACCTTACTAAACAACTTGCCTATTAGGCAGGTACAACTAAAAAGTGTAAAATAAAATCTATTTGCAAAAAAATACTACCGACTTTCAAATACAAAACCACAAAGTGAAAAATTACTTTATTTTTGGAAGTCAGTGTCCATAACGCAAAAAAATGGTACCTACGAAAGACACCCACTTCCAAAGATAAAGTTATTTTTCACTTCGTAGTTTTGTATTTGGAAGTCGGTAGTATTTTTTTGCAAAAAAGTTTTAGTGTGCAATAGGAAAATGAACTCTGAATGAAACTTGTTAGACCTCATAAGAAAAGGACAGAACCAAAACAATATTAAACTTCGAACTGTAGTAAGTAATTTCAAAGTACTGCGACCCAAGCGCTTGCGCATCTACGCGCAACCTCAAGGTGATCCACGTTGGGTATGCGGACTTACATAACCACCTTGAAATCAAAAACATAATATTTTTACTGAGATTCTGATCTGTGATATGGAAATCAAACAAAACTAAACTTGTCGTAGGTCGATACGGGGTTTTTTTTTAATTTATTGAGTTGTACTACGTATTAAATTTTACTACTAGTACAACAACCGTAACTACCAAACTACTACTGATGCTGGATGCGAGACGCAGAACTAGTGGATGTGGCAACAGTTGGGGAAGGCCTGTGTTCAGCAGTGGACATCTTTCGGCTGATATGATGATGAAAATGAACTACCAATGTGCGGAGTGCACAAAAACTATCAAAAACGTAGAAAGTTTATAAAATACTGCGCAACAACGCACAAAATTTGATTCAATTTCATTAAAACGGTAGTCATTCAACAAAATATTATGAATAATGCAAATATATATCTGTTTAATTCAAAACAGGTGTTTAAATATGATGATTAATCATAAAATTGCTGTTATGGTCGTGTTTCTATGGATCGTGCGGAGTCAAGGATGCGCGGGCGCACGATGGGACGAACCGTTCGCGTTCTGAATTCAAAATAATCATCACCTTTATAAACTATTGTTATTATGACTATTAACACAAGTGGCAGACTAGAAAATTGGTGTTATTTGGGTAAAAGGTGTCATCAAAACTTACATGTTTGCACAGCAAAACATTTTTTTGCACACTTGATAATTTTGTCAGTTGAAATGACTTATTGCGGCAGTAAAAATATAAACACTGAATTTGTGGTACATACAGACAATGTACTCATAGGTAAAAGTCACGAACATGTAGTTTGTCCATGCAGGAAATGACATCGTGGCCTTTGGTCCGAAAGGCGAAAGAGCTGCGCCATTTAGGTCGCTTAGAGAACTGTTTTGTGTACATTACCAATGCTATGTGAAACCTGATAGACTTGTATGAAGACTAAGATGCAATGGTCAGTGATCTACATTTCTGATTAAGGCTTGCAAAGCTCCAGAGAAAATTAAAAGTCATCATCATCATTTCAGCCAAAAGACGTCCACTGCTGGACATAGGCCTCCCCCAAGCGTCGCCACACAGATCGGTCCTGTGTGTTTTGCATCCATCGAACGCCCGCAGCCTTGACTAGGTCATCGCTCCACCTAGAGGGACGCTTCCAACGCTGCGTTTCCCGGTACGCGGTCGCCATTCTAGAACTCTTCAGCCTCAACGGCCATCTCTTCTGGGAGCAATGTGCCCTGACCACTGCCACTTAAGTTTGGAAATTCTTCGGGCTATATCGGTAACCTTGGTTCTCTTGCGGATGTCTTCATTTCTGATTCGATCACGCAAGGAAACTCCTAGCATAGCCCTCTCCATTGCCCTTTGGGTGACTTTAAGCTTTCTGATGAAGCCCATTGTGAGCGACCACGTCTCTGTCCCGTAAGTAATCGCTGGCAACACACACTGGTCATAGACTTTCGTCTTGAGACACAGAAGTGCAGAAGTGGGCACAGAAGTGAGCTGATGATACTGGCCAACAAAGGCGCGAAATCTTTTGTATCCTAACAATAAAATACCTATCTAGTATTGTCCAATGCAGAGCAAAGAACTCTTCTCATGCACTGGCGACAGTATTTTAGCAAGGGAGAAGCACATTTTGGAGAAAATGTGAATTAACATCACTTCTCCATAATCTCCAGTTACAGCTGATGAGCTCGGTAGCTATCCAGTAGATACCAACACGTCATGCTCTGATAGTGTCCAGTAAACAGTCTTCTGTTATGTATTCGCAAACATCACGTAAAGGCGCGTACGCACGTATGAACACGAACATAGCGAACACAAACACCAGACCCGAACATTTGGTTCGTACGTATGGACGGCATATTCGAACACGAACGCAAACATAGTTCGAGTCGAGTTCGCGAACAACAGTCGTGAACTCTATCTTAGTAGCCATGACGGCGCCGTTGGAAGTGGTCGATTGTGAAGTAGCGGAGAATTTTTTAAAGCTCTTCGAACACCGTCCATACAGAACACACTACAAGGATCGCCGCGAACATGTTTGACGAACAGAGTGTTCGATGTTCGATAGTGGTACGCACGTGCGAACCAAGTTGTTGCGTATCATGTAACGCAACAAATTTGTTCGTACGTGCGTACGCGGCTTAAGACTGCGGCTGGTTCGGGCTGAACTTGAAGTGGTAGAAACGCAATGAAATTATGTTTCTTGTTTGAAGAGGACTCGTTTTCAGTATTTGTAGTCTATAATTGCCAGAAAAATACAGAAACCAGAATTGTTCAGGTACTTGAACACAGTTTACCTCGAAATTAATTTTGTAGGTATCCGTCTTATAAACATTCGTATCTATGAGCGTAATTAGTTTCATCTCCACTAAGTAAGCCCTCGAAAAGAGGCCATCTTTCTTTAGTACCATCTACTTTACTTTATCTTTGTTACTCTAACTGAGCTCATTTGCCTACAAAACCTATTTGAAATACATTCAAAATACATATATTCAAACATAGAATCTCTCTTCCTTTTTGAGAAGTTGGTTAACGATCAATGATTGTAATCTGAGCTTTTCATTTAGCATTATCGGCACCGGAAATCCACCTAAATCTAGGAAAATGTGCCTTTTTATGCCATATTTAGCTGTAAAGAATAGAAAAGTTGGCAGAGGCATTGGAAATGTTTTCTTCCATTAGTAAGTAAATTTGTTTTTAAATTGTTTGTGAAAAAGTGGCACGCTTGGTTTTCATACAGATGGAGGGACTTAAGGAACCCAATCAGATTTTTTGTAAATGTTGTAACAGTCAATGGAGCAATCAGAGCGAGCAATTAGCGATGCTACAGATTAACTCGGTTGATTGCTTCTACACTCTTATTGTTAATAGTTTCGTTATCAGCAGCAAAGTTTGTTTTGTAAAGAGAAACCGTTAAATTGTTTGGATTTGCAAGAGTTGCACACTTCTTATGGAATTCGTATCGCGTTTCCCAGTACCTGGGTTTTGGAGGTCAGAGAGGCAGTGAGTCCATGTAAAATACTGGTACTCAACTGCATCCGATAGGCCATGAAGTCGACCTCAACATAGTTGCGAAAAGGCTAGGCAGATTCTTTGGCTTCCAGTGGAATTCTACCCCTAGACTGTATATAAAAACCGGAGGCGCGAAGGAAGTGCAACCTCCGTCTGCTGTAACAAAGCATGGGTGCTTATCCTCTGTTACGTAAGGGCGAAGGGGTTGCACTGCCCGCAGCGCCGGAGACGATGCAGAAGCAACTTTAAAGTTAAAAAACAATACCGTTATGATCACTTTATGACTGGTTTAGAAAATGTATTATAAAATGATATTTAGTATAAACGTGATTTTTACAAAATAATCTAAATATTAAATGAATAAATGATTAAATATCATCCGAAACATTTGTTAAGCGAGTGTTTATAAAATAAAACATTTGCGGAATAAATTGTTTGAGATATAAATAGTATACGAAACGTTGGTTGACAACAAAAAAATTATCAATGGTGTTTTGGTGAAACATTCGTGAACCGGAATTCGCTCTATCACTTTTAGTACTTGCATTTTTATTCGGCGAAAACACCTCCTTTTCAGACAAACGTCTGAAAAATTAGTCTCTGTTTTAATTTTTGTACATTTTTTTGGGCAAAAGGACCAAATATTTTACTGACAATATAGCTACAATATATATGAGTGACTTTTCAAAGAGTTTGTCCAACCCTTACACATTGTTCATCAAAAAACCTGTCGCTAAAACATTGATTGTGTCCACATTATTGTGTTAAATTCGCCTCGTCATCGGTATAATGTAGCAATGACTTGTTGGGCAATGGCCGCTAAGAAATGACTTCATTTCTGACATTGGAAGGTCGCGCAGCTGATCAAATTGTTTCTTGAGAAAAAAAGCGAAAGTTCAACAATGCAATGCTAAATCAATCAATCAATGCTTCTTGTTTTTGTTGCGATTCCTTATATAGGTCTCTGAGGCTCTGGACAAGTGACATTCTACCAACGAGCAATTGGAAACGAGTCAAAAATGTCTGGAAATGCCAAAGTGCTGTCGAAATCTCAAGTGACGACGGGCCCTCGAGCCCGGATAATGTTTGATTTTCTTTCATTTTCCGTCCGTATGCTAGGTACGAAAAATATCGAACGCAGATATTGTGACAAACCTCAACTTAGGTGTAATATCCTCAAAAGTAACCCACCAACCATTACGAATATTGTTTAGTAAACATAATAGTATAGTATTACGGAAGTTTACTACACCGGCCCGCGGGTTCGCCTGCCTTTGTCATGCTTGTTTTGTTGTCGAAGTGAGTGCTTGGTAAATATGGGTGACCTTTGATGGACCTGTGCCGGGCTGCGGGGTGCGGATATGTAACGAATGAAAACACGCCAGTTTCTTACAGGAAATTGTTGCTTTTGCTATGTTTTTTGGGTAAACATCCTACTTTTCAATTACCTACTGTCGTAACAGTTCCTAAACATGGGTTCGTCGGTCGTCCTTCTGTGTATATTTTTAGAATCAAAGTTGGAATATAACGGAAAAATCGATGAGAATGTCAATAAGATGGCAAAAGGCATGTGAAAGGAAGCAAATGCAATGTGGCTAAAATAGAATCTATACCAATATTATAAAGAGGAAAGATTTTTTTGTTTGTTTGATTGTTTGTTTGTTTGTACCGAATAGGCTCCAAAACTACTGGACCGATTTCAAAAATTCTTTCACCGTTGGGAAGCTACTCTATCCCCGGGTGACATAGGCTACTTTTTATCTCTGTATTCCCACGGGAACGGGAACTACGCGGGTGAAACCGCGAGGCGTCCTCTAGTAATAAATATATAGTAAAACAAAAATATATAGAATACTTAACAAATAACGTAGAAATAGTAAATTGTAATAAAATATAAGAAAGTTTTTTAATACCTACATTGTAATAGAGATAAGTCTCCAAGGTCTCGGACTCTGTCCGGGGAACCTCTCTATTTTGCAGAGCGCCGAGCGCCGTCTTCAAATATTAAAAAAAAAAAAAAATGTGGCTAAAATGGAAACATTTACAACTTGAAATCAGAACTTCGGATCTTCAAAATAAGACGAAAAGTTTTAATCTAAAGAAGTAAGATTGTTGCCTGAGGGATAACCCACGCGAACGAAGCCACGGGCCAAAAACTACATAGCAATATTTGTGAATCCAATAGACAGCAGAGCAACAAGACATTTTGAGCAATTTCACGCTCCACGTCTGTCAGTGGCACACCAAACGAACTTCTTTGTTGTTAAGGAGTCGCTAATTCGTTGTATTGTTCTTACAACACAACACTAATACGGGTGAAAACAGAAAACAAAGTGGTTTCTATTTCGTTCCAGGATGTAAATTGTTTAGATGTTAAGTGCGCGAATTTAGTTAAATTAGTATATTTAGAATGATACAAGATTAACGGTTAAATAGTATAATCATCATATCAGCCGAAAGACGTCCACTGCTGGACATAAGCCTCTCCCAAGCGTCGCCACAGTGATCGGTCCGGTGCGTCTCGCATCCAGCGGATGCAACGTCTTCCGGTTCGCGGTTGCCACTTCAGAATCTTTCTGCTCCATCGGCCATCCGTTCTGCGAGCAATGTGCCCTGCCCACTGCCACTTAAGTTTGGCAATTCTTCAGACTACGTCGATAACCCTGTTGCTCTTGCGGATCTCTACATTTCTGATTCGATCACGCAAGGAAACTCCGAGCATAGTCCTCTCCATTGCGTAAGCTTTCATTGTAAGCGACCACGTCTCAGAGCCATATGCCATCACTGGCAAAACATACTGGTGGTAAATAGTATTTAATAGTACCAAACTAAAGCTTCATCAATATAGCCTTTGCCCCGTAGCTTCGCTCCAGTGGCATAATCTGCAGCAACCGTGCATTTGCCGCGATATAGTGTATAAATGGGTAAGTTCTTCTAACTTCAAGAGTTTATCGTAAAATCATCATATTGACTTATCTTTATAATTTTATACTTTTTAACCGACTTACCAAAAGGGAGGAGGTTCTATGTTCGACTTCGTGTAAGTTTATTTTTTTATTTATGTATGTTCATAAATAAAAAAATCATATCTCCGTCAATTGTGAACCGATTATGAAAATTCTTTTTTTGTTTGAAAGAGTATGTTTTGAAATTGGTCCCATTTTAATTTGGTGAAGATCTGATGAAGGACTTCGGAGATATACAACAGAACTCTTCAATAAATGACGGCAAATCTCTCGGGATTGCTGCAATCGCTTGTCTGTTTATTGTTTATACCATTTTATAACATAACATCACGCCATTACGCTCTAAAGGGGTACGCAGATGTGTACAGTTCACCTTGGTACACTCTCATTTCTCAGTTTCATGATATTCGGGTAATATTCTGGCATTATAGTTAACAACTTGCCAATTAGGTAGGTATAACTAAAAACTGAAAAATAAAAACTTTTTACAAAAAAATACTACCAACTTCCAAATAAGAAAACTACAAAGTGTCCATTACGCAAAAAATGGTACCTACCAGAAACACCGACTTCCAAAAATAAAGTTATTTTCACTTTGTACTTGTAGTTTTCTTATTTGGAAGTCGGTAGTATTTTTTTGTAAAAAGGTTTTTTAGAAAACTCTGTTTTTGTTCGGCAATAATTTGTAAGTATGAAAGTAACCCACTTACCTAAGTAGGGCCTACAACTGATTCTGATCAAGGGCTTTACGAAATATCCACGAACTTTTACACCATTGCGACATCGAAGCCTAAAATACTGTATTACCTACTTGTATATTTGTTCAAACACTTGTACCAAAATCCCTTATCAGACAGCAATGGACGAAAAAAGTGAAAAGTGGTCACTAACTCGTAAACCCAAGGTTGGTTGCTCAACTGATCCGGTCAACCGCTGCTGACCTTTAAATTATTTACCTGTACCTACTTCTGGTTGGCATCGATTTTTGGAACCGTTTTTTGAGAAGTAGTTTAGTTCAGAGTCTAGACAAAAAAAAAATGTGTAAGTAGGTAGTGTCGGATGAATTAATTATGATGTTTTATTGTGAGGAAGTTTTGTTTTGAAAGATGACCTAAAGATTTTGTAGCAGGAAGCAAAAAATCTTTTTATTTTGTTTGTGTTTGCTCTCTAGTCTAAGTCAGAGGTGACACAACCAGTCAAAGTCGAAACCGATTATCGTTTTTAGGATTCAGTACCCAAATGGTAAAAACGGGACCCAATTACTAAGACTCCACGATCCGTCTGTCTGTCCGTCTGTCACCAGTCTGTATTTCATGAACCGTGATAGCTAAACCGTCGAAATTTTCACAGATGATGTATTTCTGTTGCCGCTATAACAAAAAATATTAAAAACAGAATAAAATAAATATTTTAGTGGGGCTCCCAACAACAAACATGATAATTTTGCCGTTTTTTGCCTAATGATACGGAACCCTTCGTGCGCGAGTCCGACTCGCACTTGGTCAGTTTTTTTAAGAGCTATAGGAGTTTTCTCTGAAACGAAAGATATGCTAGAAACCAAGTGCGTATTCAGATCCCAATTGAGATGAACTAAAAACATGATATGTTGCGCCGGTAAGTATCTTAGTACACAATATTTAAAATTGGAAACGAGTTATATCTTCAACTAAACCGAAAGTTGTTAAAATAGTTTATTAATGTATTGCTAGAATCCAAGATATTTAGTACCAAAGGAACAGCTCAAATATTACGATAAAAGCGTCCCTAACGCGAAACCAATGCAGTCTGACCTTAAGAAGTCTCTAACAAGTACATCTAACTTCGCATTTCATTATCAGTATAAAAACGACTAATTGAAAACATTCGTTAGTCACACAGCAGTAAAAACACGGTGTTATGTGGCCAGTAAATGACATGGTGTGGCTGTGACCAATGAAATGTGGCGTAACGCGTGACTTCACGCTGCAGGTGCATCTGACTTCAACTATATGGTGGCGCGTGTGTTGGATCATTCGGTTCCCTTCATGATGGTTGAGCTGGGTGGTGCCGATTCATGCGTCATGTTCGTGAACGGGCGCCGTCAGTTGGGATTGGTCTTAACTTAACTGCTTCGGATGCTAGTGTTTTTCTAGTACCTATTATGTAACTGCACAGTACATGTGTGAGTACTTTCAATACTTTGTACCTGTAAGTAGTATAGTATGTAGTGATTCTGGGAGCATTGTCCTCACACATATAAATTTATTAATGTATGTACTTATGTACCTAAATATTGTAAAAAAAACATTTTTTTTAAAAGAGTAAGTATGGAGTTTCTTGTGCGTTCTTCTCCATAACAAGCTACTTTCCGAATGCACGGTAGAATCAATTTTTATTCCTTGTAAATTTTAATGTATCTAACGTTCAAAAGTGCCGCTTTGTAGCCTAGTTGAAATAAAATATCTTTGTCTTTGTCTTTGTCTTTGTCTTTGTCTTTGTCTTTGTCTTTGTCTTTGTCTTTGTCTTTGTCTTTGTCTTTGTCTTTGTCTTTGTCTTTGTCTTTGTCTTTGTCTTTGTCTTTGTCTTTGTCTTTGTCTTTGTCTTTGTCTTTGTCTTTGTCTTTGTCTTTGTCTTTGTCTTTGTCTTTGTCTTTGTCTTTGTCTTTGTCTTTGTCTTTGTCTTTGTCTTTGTCTTTGTCTTTGTCTTTGACTACTGGAGTGATAAGGAGTGATAGTGATAAGGTGTTTACAATCACCATTACCGACTATAAAATTTCTGATTATTAAATAAAAAAGTTGTTGTGTTACACTTCAATATTAGATGTGTCTTGTGGTGTTAGGTACGTAGTGAACTACCCGTGCTAAGTTGACTATTAGAACACAATTTACAGAAGATTCCTGGTGTCTGAAGTGATACTGGATTGGCAACATTCGCCTTGCCTGATGCGCTGTCGGCTAACGTTAATAACCAATATATGGAGCCCTGATACAGCCAGAAGGCGTTTTGGCAGACCAGGCAGAAGATAGAGAGATAGTTGGACGAGCTATAGACAATATTTATAATATTCTATTATTATTATTAACTGTGACCACCCCAACTCTCGATCGAATGAGATACTGGTCGAATCTAGGCTCCAGAGCCTTGAACATCGGCGCCAAGTTGCCAGTCTGTCGCTTTTTTATCGGTTAAATTTCGGGGAGTGTGCGTTGGAATTGTATGAATTAATTCCTCCTAGCCCGTTCCATCATCGGACTACAAGACGTACAGCGATGCGTACAGCTAATGAGTGGAATTCCCTGCCGGAGTCTATATTTCCTGATAGCTACAACCTGGGAGTCTTTAAGTCAAGAGTTACTTCTAGGCAAGCGTGCTACATCGTCGACCACATCATCGCTTACCATCAGGTGAGATAGTGGTCAAGCGCGAGCCTAACAATAGTGTGTCTTTTTGTTTTGGCTCTCGAGCAAATCTAAGGCATAGGTCATCGTGTCAGATAAAGTTAGTGGGTTACCAAAGCACGAGTGTTGCATACATTTCCTCAAAAAAATATATAGTGGTTCAAACTTAAGCACGATTTTTAATATTATACGTAGGTAATATAAAAACGAAGAGTTCAACAATTACTCGTTGCAATCGCAGCCGGCACTCCGGCAGATATAGCTAACAGGGAAAACTATCTGTTCTGTGGGGAACTGGTTTGTTGAACCGGAATCTAGAGTTTATTACGAGTCTGCGGGCTATTCTCTCAGTTATCTTAGCTTACCTATACTATACTACCTAGTTATCTTAACTAGTGTTATTACCTTCGTTAAATCTTAGCTAAACTAATGTTACTTTTAGGTATATCTCTTAAAGTCAGATTACTAAAAATATTAAGCCAGAATAGATTACCCGAATATCATGAAACTTGAACATAACCGGTGAAATGAGAGATCTGCGTACCCCTTAAGAGCGTACTGGCGTGATGTTATGTTATGAAATGGTATACAAACAGATATGCGATTGCAGCAATGCCGAGAGATTTGCCGTTATTTATCGTTTTGTATCTCCACCAAATTAAAATGGGACCAATTTCGGAACATACTCTTTCAAACAAAAAAAGAATTTTCAGAATCGGTCCGCAATTGACGGAGATATCGGTGAACATACAAAGAAAATAAAAAAAAACACGTGAGGTCGAACATAGAACCTCCTCCTTTTTGGTAAGTCGGTTAAAAAATAACTAATTATTATTATATTATTTTAATTATTGTGAATTTGAAGACTATGTGGATCATTTTTTTTTTTTTGTTTTAATTTAAATTTATCTTAGTTTTTAATCATGGTCTGGCAGTTTGAGTAGTTTATGCGGCCTACCCGAATGTCCTTTCTTTGGTATTGTTCGTCGAATCGTTGAGCTCCTTAAATTCTGAGTTGAGCTGCTCGGTTATTGACAAATGCGTGCATTGACTGGACAGGTCCACTCAATCTGGCTGGTTCTTTCCTCAAAAGACCATTTCAGACATCAGTCTACATGGTCTTCACATGATCTAATCAAGTTTTTGTCAGGACTTTAAAAGAGACTGTGACCTCTGAGTTTGTTTCGGCCTTTCTTCTCAGAGTAGTCAGATAGGAAACGTCGACCTCATCTAGTTTTAAAAATATGTTCGACATGTAAAAGTGTTTGTACAAACCAACTTACAGAAATAAAATCATTTATCATAGCTACTTCTGTATAAATTGATCCTAACATCCGAATTCCACGTACAACGGATAATGTGTCACCATTGGCATTATTTTCACAACACGAGCCAAATCGTAAGCTATCCGAAGATTTGCAGGAATCATCAAGATTTGAAGGAATTTTGTAAATAAAGACGTCGCCACACTCGCCACGCCAAAACTGAGATGTTTCAACTTTATTTTGAGACATTCCTGCATGATTTGTTGAAATGATAACAGTAACGTGAAACTGTAAAACTAGTCTGTTCCAAGTCAAATCTTCAATATTTTAAATTTAGTGGTGTTTGATTCCAGCATCTATATTATATATATACAAATGAAAACCTATTTCCCTTGGTCACGGTATCACGCGTGAACAGCTGGACCGATTTCAGTTATTCTTTTTTTGTTGTGTTTTTTATTGCTAGGAGAAAAGGTCCTTATGAAAAAAAAAATTGGTACCTTACCTACTTAGGTAGGGCAGGTAGGGAAGGGTAGGGTAAGGTAGGTAGTGTAGGGGTAACCCAACCTAACCTACCTACCTAAGGTAGGGTAGGTTGGGTAGGGTAGGTAGGGTAGATGAATGTTTGGTGTTTTTATGGCAAAACAAAGTTTGCCGGGACGGTTTTTTTTTATATTAGGATACAGGGTATGTTTTAGTATGTACTTAGATGTCCATGATGTCCATGTATGGTTTAATAGTGTACCCACAGTAACTGTTCTGTGAGTGTACCCATACACATATGTAGTTAACAAGCCTATTGATATAGTCATTTTAAAGCATGAAAAAGGGTCATCAGAAGATAGAAAAAGATGTTATACAGATGGTAGATGGTATTCAAAAACAAATTGCTACAGTTTACCTCGGTGGAGATAAAATAGCCAGAGAGCCACAAACTACAATGGTAGCCTGTATCTTGACAGATATTAAAATTGATTGATTTGTGATTGCAGTGACAATAAGTATCTATTGTAATATTGTATCAACTGGTAACATGTAATCTGTCGTTATCGGTATCACTTATCAGTACGGACCGTAAGGTATCTATCTATACTAACTTGTACCGTGTTATCAGCATGAGTAACTTAGAGAAAGGCTACAAGAATTATTTTAGTGCTGCCTCGAAAACTAAAGGTCGTGTGTAAAATCTAGATAATTATTTCAAGATATATGTATTTTTGTCTCATCATGACATGTCAAAGATTTGGACACCGGGTGCAACGATATTTTTAAGTGAATGGGTGCAAAAATGACTGTAGAAGTCAAGGTCAACGACTTTTGACAGAGCAGTAAAATGTTGCCAATTACACAATATAATTTAGTCAGCAATACTTGTTTTATCACTCGCATAAATTAATTAAAGTTTATGTTTATTCCATTAAAGATTACGTTGAGGACAAAAAGGCTTGGGATTGAACTGCTCCAATTTTTTTAATATTTTGCACCGTGTATTATTATTCTTTTATTTTAGTTTTTTTTCGTTTTCTTGCAATGACAAGAATATTTACTTTTTCATCATTATTTCAGCCGAAAGACGTACACTGCTGGACATAGGCCTCCCCCAGGCGTCGCCACATTGACCGATCCCGTGCGTCTCGCATCCAGCGCCTTCCCGCAACCTTAACCAGGTCATCAGTCCACCTAGTGGGAGGCCTTCCAACGCAACGTCTTCCGGTTCGCGGTCGCCATTCCAGAACTTTTCGGCCCCATCGGCCATCCGTTCTGCGAGCAATGTGCCCTGCCCACTGCCACTTAAGTTTGGCAATTCTTCTGGCTATGTCGGTAACTTTGGTTCTCCTGCGGATATCATCATTTCTGACGTGATCACGGAAGGAAATTCCGAGCATAGCCCTCTCAATTGCCCTTTGGGTGACTTTGAGCTTTCTGATAAGGCCCATTGTGAGCGACCACGTCTCGGTTCCATAGGTGATCATTGGCAACACACACTGGTCATAGACTTTTGTCTTGAGACACTGCGGTAAATTGGACGAGAAGATACCACGCAACTTCCTGAACGCGAGTCGGATTCGACGGTTGATCTCTTTCTCGAAATTGGACCTACCCAACTGGACCGTTTGTCCCAGGTAGACATAATCGTCTACAACTTCGAGAGTAGAGTCTCCGACCTTGATAGGAGTGGGTTTTACATTTTAAGACCCACTCTTCCGGAAGCTCTACTAAGGTCATCGAGCATTTTACTGAGGCTCTCCATGGTCTCAGCCATGACCACTATGTCGTCGGCAAACGAAGGTAAGTAATGTACTCGCCATTAACGTTGATGCCCAGCCCCCTCCAGTCCAGAACCTTGAAAATATCCTCCAGCGCAGCAGTGAACAGTTTCGGAGAAATGACGTCTCCCTGTCTCACGCCGAGCTGGAGAAGGATTGGTTTCGAGGTCTGATCCTGAAGACGGACTGACATGGTGGCGTTTTTGTACAAACACTTCAATACCTCAATGTACCGGTAGTCTATCTGGCACCGTTGGAGAGACTGCAGTACAGCCCAAGTCTCGATCGAATACTTTTTAGATTATTATATTGTTTTAATTATTGTGAATGTGAAGACTATGTGGATCATTCTTTTTTTTGTTTTTAATTTATCTTATTTAGTTTTTAATCATGGTCTGGCAGTTTAAGTAGTTTATGCGGCCTACCCGAATGTCCTTTCTTTGGTATTGTTCGTCGAATCGTTGAGCTCCTTAAATTCTGAGTTGAGCTGCTCGGTTATTGACAAATGCGTGCACTGACTGGACAGGTCCACTCAATCTGGCTGGTTCTTTCCTCAAAATACCATTTCAGACATCAGTCTACATGGTCTTCACATGATCTAACCAAGATTTTGTCTGGACTTTAAAAGAGACTGTGATCTCTGAGTTTGTTTCGACCTTTCTTCTCAGAGTAGTCAGATAGGAAACGCCGACCTCATCTAGTTTTAAAAAATATGTTCGACATGTAAAAGTGTTTGTAAAAACCAACTTACAGAAATAAAATCATTTATCATTTTTGACTTTGTGTACGAATGAACGAACAAGTTTCGTTTGATAACTGCTGATCTAGAAGTTAAATGATACCGTACTTTCATTATTTTATTATAATACTACCTAAGTCTATCTGTTTGATGAAATTTGGCACACGGGTGGATAGACATATATTTGGGACCTGGATGATACTTTTTATCCTGTAAACTATGTTCCCTATGGATAATTTCTGACTTAGACGAGCGAAGCCACTGGTAAGTGCAACCTCGCGACCATTATTGAAAACACAAACCATCAACGAAATATTCAACATTAACAACGACGTGACTGCCAAAATATAATAAAAACTGGACATAATTCTTCCAACAGTTCTCACAAGTCTATAAATGAGGGGCCAAGAGGTCGCGTTGAGGACAATCACACAAGATGGTGGTAAAAATAAAGGTTGATCATGGTTGTTAGGGCGTCTAATGTATCTGAACAGCTGCTCAAAAGTGTTTTTAGGTTTTTACTTCTCGAATGTCCCAAGTGCTCGGTTCATAGCTTTGTTTTATGATTGTCTATGTTGTATGATTATTTCTGGAGGAACATTGGCTCCTAAAACACAGGCCCCTGGTCTAGTTTAGGAGGCAGCAGTTCGCCCTTGTTTTTATCTCTCTGTACAAAATTTATTATTTTAATATCTGTGTATTGAATTATTTGAATGTAAATGTACAAATAAACCATTTATTATTATTATAGCAAAAGGCTCGTCCTCGTTTACGTTGGGTTACATTAAGGTACACCTCTGCTCTCTTTTAACCAGTGGCGTAGCTAATCCTATAGGTTGTTGTTAATATTTCAAAATTTGTTGGGGGCCCTTTCTACCGGAATGCAGAAAATAAAAAAAACGATAATGTTTACAAAATAAATAAAATAGGAGATTTATTAACGAATTCATTACATGGTTAAGTTAAATGATTTTGAAGAATAGAAGAGAATGAAGCACGACTGAAACGAGCTTAAAAATGAGAGAATTCTGACTAGTAGATAAGTGTAAATTAGAGCACAAAGATGCTATGAAGGCATAAGGGAGATTATGCTGTCATCATAACAAATAAAGATTATTTTATAAAAAATATGATATAGGATTGGTCCACAATTGCCCTAAACCGGGAGGATTGGAGGGAAAAAAGGGAGGCCTTTGCCCTGCAGTGGGATAGAATAGGCTGAAAATAAATAATAATAAAAAATCGAACCTCTTAGCAAAAAGAATTTGAGACTATGGATAACATTTGCCGAACGTTTGGTTCCACTCGTCGGGGCCCCTGTATATCGGAGGCCCTAGCCCCTTTTATTTGTACGGCTGATACAGCGGTAGCTACGCCCCTGCGATGCTATAGTCGCATAGACGTGATGTTGAGTTGATAGTATGTGCTAAATATAAACAGAGTCTCCGTTACCTACAATAAGAGTACTTATAGTAACTTCACGAAATCACGGTATCTAACTAAGTTAGTATGCGCTATCTTGATAAACGTAGTTCTATTGTTTAGCAGGAAAACTTTAGATTAGTGCAACAGAAATAAATCTACGTTATCTCGAAAATCTACTTCTGATTGAGCAACAGAATAGAATAGAAACTTATTTATAAATGTAGGTGTGCTGTTGATCTAAAAACTCTACCAAAACATTTTGTGTTTCGAAAACCAAAATCGCCTCACCTGCTCAAATCTTGTGAGTTAACTTTTCCTTATTGAACTGTTCTGCCAACAAATAAAACATATAATCGTGTGTTTACAGTTTAAAGACTATTTTCCTGTTTTTATGTATAAAGATATAAATTTATACATATCTATATTTTATTCTAAACATACATATGCAAGTAAATGTTAACAAGTATTCTGTAGTTTCTGCCTACGCCCCTGGGAAAAAGGCGTGAGTTTTTTTATGAATGGATTGCTAATCATATATATGTACATCTTCTTACTTAATTATATGCTTAGAGAGCTTTTGTTTGACTTCCCTAATGAGACGATTAATTGACAAAATAAGTGTATTTACCAACCGACGCGTGACGTGTTGATCTCTTCACTTTCACCACAGTATAAATATACAAACAGTATGGAAACTACTTACAAACGATCGAAACGGCACACTCACACAAACATGCGCATCGACGAGACCCCTAGGCGGCCCGCACTACTGAAAGCACTGCAAGCACTGCTTAGGGGTTTCGTTGTTTCCGTACTGTTCGTCAATATTTTTACTGTGCTTTCACCCTTTTGGTTGGCATTTATAGGATACTCGCTGCCGCCCGCGTGGAATTAGTACTTCCCCAATATATTCATAAATTATAGCCAATGTATATAAATATATGAAATATAATGCACTACATATTATAAAAACAAAATCCCTCGCCGCGTCTGTATGGGATAAACTCAAAAACTACTGAACGGAAAGAGTGAGAAACGAGTAAGTGTCTTGTGTATAATAGGCACAGTAAAAATATACAAACAGTATGGAAATTACCTACAAAGCTCGAAACGGCACACTAACACATTGATGCAGAGACAAATATAGGTTGTAGAATTAATTTATTCTTGGCTTGTTTGTAACAATTAACCTCTGAAATTATTGATCCTATCACGAAAATTATTTCACTCGTAGATAGCTTATCGATAAGTGCCTTAAGAAGGCTAATTTTTATTATTTTTAAATGCACGTTTCCTATAGTGTATGTCATGGGAGCCAAGCCGCGGGACAAGTTAGTACGGTGTACGGTTCATTCTAAATCTTTTCGCCTATGAAGTATCAGCTCAGTGGCCAGTGCTATGATTGCCATGGCCTATTTTGTTTAATTTAAAACAATAAAGAGTCCCGATCCGATCGAGATCGGCCGCGGTCGGGGATCTTCGTGTCACCGACTTGTGACGTCATCGTTAGCTAGCGGATATGTGTCTGTGACATGAGAACACTTTTTTAGAGTTCCATAAACAAAGGGTAAAAACGGGACCCTATTACTAATACTCTGCGGTTCGTCTATCTGTCTGTCTGTCACTGCAGGGATCCAGCAGAATATTAGCGTCAGGTATATTTGCCTGACACATGCTGAGCTGGACTCCCATTTGGTGCAACCTTGAGACGCACACCCTACTGTGTTCTAGTTGAAGTAGGTAAGTTACTTGTGTCACTTTTATTTGTAGTATGTATTTTTTCCTTTTTCTTTTATGTTGGCACCTTTTTCCAAATACCCACATGTAAATTGAAATAATTTGATTGTGATTTTGTGTGCTGTGCTGTGACTTTTGTATGCGCTGAATAAATAATTTATCTGTCTACCAGGCTGTATCTCATGAACCGTGCTAGCTAGACAGTTAAAATTTTCACAGATGATGTATTTCTGTTGCCGCTATAACGACAAATACATAAAATAAATATTTAAGTGGGGCTCCCATACAACAAACGTGATGTTTTTGAAGTTTTTTACGATAATGGTACGGAACCCTTCGTGCGCGAGTCTGACTCTTACTTTGCCGATGTTTTTTCCACACACTTACTCGAAAACGATAATATTTTGTTGCATTGCTTTGAATTTAACAATGTAGTTTCTTTGACACACGTCAGTTTTACTTTTCATATATCCTTTGCTTATCAACAGACTGGTTTGCGGCTTGCACCAAAATTCGCGGCCCAAATAATTTTCTGATAAAAAAATACAACATTTTTAATTCGTTTGTGTGTTGAAAAACGTAGTTCAATACCGTGAGCAACTGTCATTGCATCTTCCTTAAGCCTCGCTGTTGTACATGTTTATGAAAATATCCGTAAATACTGTTAGTATTAGAGAGGCAATGTCAGTGGATACCAACGTACAATATTGACAATCTTGCCAATGCCGTGGAAACCCTGCTGCCTCCCTGAGAATCATCATAATTCACAAATTTTTAACCCCCGACGGAAAAAGAGGGGTGTTATAAGTTTGACGTTTGTTGTTGTGAATCTGTGTGTCTGTCTGTGGCATCATAGCGCCTAAACGGATGAACCGATTTTGATTTAGTCTTTTTTGTTTGAAAGGTGATTTTGTCGAGAGCGTTCTTAGCTATGTTTGAATAAAATCGGTTCAGCCGTTCAAAAGTTATGGGAGATTTACTGTTTGCATCGGGGTGTTATCGCAAGATATCGTGTCATAATTACTTGTTCAATAGATTGCCGATCGAAGCGTATCTACTATGTACTAGATAAATTATGTAGCATGAAATAAAAATGTGCCGGGGGTTTTTCAAATTTTGAAATTTTACTTGTGTACTTTGTTAATTTGTTTAATATGAGAGAAATGGTCTCGGTTCTCGTCCCTGAAACGAATACAAAAAAACACACGACTACAATGTACCAATACTACACAGGTCATTAACGTGGGTTTTCAATAACATAAGATCATAGGATATAAAATATCAAGGTCATGGTGAATGTAACCATGTAACACCCACTCCTATCAAGTTCGGAGACTCTACACTCGAAGTTGTAGACGATTATATCTACCTGGGACAAACGGTCCAGTTGGGTAGGTCCAACTTCGAGAAAGAAGTCAACCGTCGAAACCAACTCGGCTGGGCGGCGTTCGGGAAGGTGCGTGGTATCTTCTCGTCCAATTTACCGCAGTGTCTCAAGACGAAAGTCTATGACCAGTGTGTATTGCCACTGATCACCTATGGGACCGAGACGTGGTCGCTCGCAATGCTTTCGCTCACGAAAGGGCAATGGAGAGGGCTATGCTCGGCATATCCTTGCGTGATCACGTCAGAAATGATGATACCCACAGGAGAACCAAAGTTAAACAACACACATAGCCCGAAGAATTGCCAAACTTAAGTGGCAGTGGGCAGAGCACATTTCTCGCAGAACGGATGGCCGATGGGGCCGAAAAGTTCTGCGACCGCGGACCGGAAGACGATACGTTGGAAGGCCTCGAACTAGGTGGACTGATAACCTGGTTAAGGTTGCGGGAAGGCGCTGGATGCGAGACGCACGGGATCGGTCAATGTGGCGACGCCTGGGGGAGGCCTATGTCCAGCAGTGGACGTCTTTCGGCTGAAATGATGATAGGATATATATCATCTTGGTCTTTTAAATATGAAATACTTGCTGACCCGGCAAACTTTGTTTTGCCATAAAAACACCAAACATTCACCTACCCTACCCTACCTTAACCTACCCTACCCTACCCTACCGTACCCTACCCTACGCTACCTATTCTACCCTACCCTACCCTACCTAACCTACCCTACCCTACCCTACCCTACCTAATCTACCCTACCTAATCTACCCTACCCTACCCTACCTAACCTACCCTACCCTACCCTATGTCCGTCTCCTGGCTCTAAGCTAGCTCCTCACCAATTTTCAGCCATATCGGTAAAGCCGTTCTTGAGTTATAAATAGTGTAACTAACACGACTTTCTTTTATATATATAGATAGGTATTTCTTCCCATATTTTTTACAGGCAGAATAATGGCATTTCCGCATATCTATGCGTATACAACATAATTAATAGCCATTTAGACAATTCAACAACATTCATCGTTTTTTTCGATATTATTATTTATAGATATACAAACATATGAAGCACAGGATTCGGAATTTACATAAATACCACAACATTTATCATTTATGGAAAGGTATTTTGAATTGTTTTGGTAATTCTCTGTAATAATTGCCTATTAATCTATAATGTTTATATTACGCATTGCATATTATTGTAAGCTTCTATCCAAAGGCTGGTTGGTGAGTCAAGCATGGTGGCAACCACACGGCACATACTAGCGATAATAAAGTAAATAAACACAAACTAGACCTCAGCTTATCTGCCATAATAAAGTGAATATTCTTCGAGATAAGCTTGACAGAACGGAGATGTTTTTCTCCGGACGTGACAAGAATTTTAACAGCGGGTGCAAAGTACTGTGGTTTTTAGTAATGACCGAGTGCAAAAGCAATGAAATACTTGTGTGAATACGCTATTCTCGACACGGAGGAAATAGAAGAATCCATTGATCTTCGAAACCTTGATCACCGATCGATGTTAGTCGCTTGGTGTAGTAGGAACTGTAGAAAGACGTAGAATGATCCATTCTACCATCGATTGACTGGTGTGGTGACACCCTAAGAAACTTTTCAAAGTGACTTATAAAATCTACGTGTTATTTTCATTATTTCAGGTAAGAGATAGATTCGTAACTTAAGTCAATCAAGTTGAACTTTATTTTAATATTTTTATCTAATCACAAATGTGCTACATGTTAAATTTAATCTTGTTTTTTTTACCTTTGTATAGATTCTTTTGTGAATGTGTGAACATTGTAGGCCTTCTAGATTTCTAGATGCTTGTTAGCATTTGTTAACTTTTTATCACGTTTAACTTTAATTTTTCTTTTGTTTATAAAACTAATAATAATCTTTTTAACCCCCGACGGAAAAAGAGGGGTGTTATAAGTTTGACGTGTGTTGCTGTGTATCTGTGTACCTGTGTGTCTGTCTGTGGCATCATAGCGCCTCAACGGATGAACCGATTTTGATTTAGTTTTTATTTTTTTGAAAAGGTGATTGTACCGAGAGTGTTCTTAGCTATGTTTGAATAAAATCGGTTCAGCCGTTTAAAATTTATGGGCGTTTTTTAAATTTTACTTGTTTAAAAGTGTAACCATGGAGTTTCTTGCTGGTTCTTCTCCATAGGAAACGACCAATCCGAACCGTGCACCTTTGGTCGACGTTTTATAAATGCCCTTGTAGGCCTATGTCAAATAAATAAATTTGATTTTGATTTTGAATCTAACCAAGTTTTTTTTGAAGCTGGTATGCTTAGGAATTACCAATGCTATAGTTATGAAATATATGACATTTATTATATATGACATTTTATTAAAATTCGAAACTTATACAGACCACACTTAGTTTTTACGTGATGTGGATCTTAGAAAGAAATAGATTTAATTTATCTTTTTGCCTTCCAAAAATATTCAGAACGTACGTAGCGATACATTTATTTTATATTTTATTTAAAAAATGCATAATACTATTGTTTACGACGTAGTTACCGCATAACTAATATATAAGAAATTACTACCATTTACATAGAGACATAAATGACCACATCAGTGTCATAACGTGAATCATGAAAGTCTGTCCTTTCAATATCGGATCAAAATACAATCCGATACAGTGATATCATTGGGCGACATTAAGCAAAGTTAATTACTGTATTATGTACATTCATTAAATTTGAACAGCTGAAATAAATTACTCAGTACATACAGACAGACAAAGAACTCCAATATTCACGTCATTACATTTAAGTATTTACATACCTATTAATATTTATGAGTTTATCATTCACAAAATCTAAAGAAAAACAGAGAAAGAATATTCTTTATTCCTAAATCTAAAACTGCTGCAATGTCTCTTCTAGAGAAGATGATAAAAATGCTTGGCTCAATGCTGGTCCTGCTCCGCAGCCACTAGGGTGCAAGGACAAGTGATGGGCAGAAAAGTTTTGAAGTATTGTTGGACCTGCTGAAGACTGTATGAATATATTTGTATTGTATAAACTCAATTTTTTTTAGTATTATATAACTGCACAGCACATGTGTGAGTATGTGTCGTTTCGTTGACTTCTGTGTGTCATGGCAGTAGGGTTGCCAACCGTACTCTAAAATAGAGTATTGTACTCTATATCATGTAGGCGTACTCTATAATCTATAACACTAATAGTTAATGCAAAACTACTCTTTTTTACACAATATTTACTATACTAGTGCCCGCCACTTCAGAATTTACTGAGAGAGTATTTTCGGTCATGAATATGAAGTGGCGGGAAGAGAGAAACAGAGCTTCATTGAAATTGATTAAAAATGAGCTCTTGATCTATATAAATTTAGAGTTAGAATGTTTGGAGTCATACAATCCATATAAAAACCATGAAAAATATGTGCTGCAAAAAGTACGACAAAATACCTACCTTTGTAAAAATATAAAATAAAAATACTCTTTTTTGGAAGTCCGTACTCTTTATTTACCTGCTTTGAAATCATATATACTCTATTTCTTCTAATAAAAGTTGGCAACCCTACCTGGCAGTTGAGTGTGTCATGCTCTCTAATTTCTCTCTGATGGTGGCAAATGTGTCGGATCATTCGGTTCCCTTCATGATGGTTGAGCTGCATGGTGCCGATCCATGCGTCATGTTCGTGAACGGGCGCCATCAGTTGGGATTGGTCATAACTTTGCTGCATCGGCCTGTGCTTTTGCTGCTCTAGAAGCTTTTACGTGCACGTCTTTTTAAATTGTTCTCACATATATGTTTTCTTTTCAACAAGAATGATGTAACCAAAAAATAGTAATTAGAACTGATGGAAAAGAGTGTCCGTGGAGTTTCTTGCAAATTCTTCTCCATTGAGACCTACTGACGCTTGCGAATTTGCAACTATTTTTTTGTTTGACAATCCAAAAGTACCTCTAAGGTTTATTTGAAATAAACTATTTGATTTTGATGGTGATCAATATTTGCCATAGTGAAAACTTGGGTGAAATGAAAATAAAGTAAACTGTCAATCCCTAGCATTGGTTGACGTCAGTCGGAATGACAGGTCATCACAATGAGACCGACTGATTATAGGGACCAAAGTAGCTTTGATTCACGATGTTAAAGTGATTAGATACCGATACTTAATCTTAATGTTCGAAAGCTTTGAACTCGGATGAATTTAACTGGGGTATTCTAGGTTTCGAAGATTACGGACATAGAAATAACTGTAAATCTGACCCCCACATGATCGTGTTTGTACGTTATAGTCCTAATGTATTATATTGCCTATTATACTTACTTACAGTTACTTTTATTTAACTGCTTGTTCAAAGTACGAATGTTATATCTTTGGAAATTTTGATTTCTTTTAAACTTGCATTCGTGCAGTGGCGTAACGTGCCTTGGCGGGGCCCCGTATAAAAAAATGTTTGGGGG
The DNA here is from genome assembly GCA_964057195.1 of Orthosia cruda. Classification (NCBI taxonomy): domain Eukaryota; kingdom Metazoa; phylum Arthropoda; class Insecta; order Lepidoptera; family Noctuidae; genus Orthosia; species Orthosia cruda. The sequence goes on along the minus strand of OZ059848.1, from coordinate 20,944,397 downwards.
CCCTTATGAAGGGTAAAGATTTCCCACAAAAGAAAAAAAGGGGTTGCATAAAATTAAAAGAAATATTTATTCATCATAATTATCTTTCTGTCACTTTTCCAATTTTTTTTACAAACGATTCAAATTAAATATACACTCTTCTTGCCTTTTTGCGGAAAACTGATTTATTAAATCATTTATAGCTTAGTTACTTTAGTTTTTCGAAAGTTTCTGCCTCTATGGACAATAGTGACAGGTCTGACAGGCAAAAAAAAATTAGGAAGTTTTTATTAATTTTTGCTAACGCACGTCGGGGGCCCCGTGGCATTCATGTTGCTTTCAGTTACATATAAAGTCACTTTTAGAAAAAAACAAAACGATCCAGTTACGAAAAATGCATTACCAACTTAATACCCATTTATTTGCCAAAAATATCGTCTTGAATGATAGATAACATTGCTTTTATGATTTTTTTGTCCTGTATACATATTTGTGTGGTGTACAATAAAGAATATGATAATAACACTAAGATCCAAAAATCAGTACTGCTGGATACTATTGTTAGGAGGTTCCTCTCTTTGGAGCCCTGACCGCCGGTAGCTTGGACCCTGTTCTCGATACCGGTGGGCCTCTATTTTTTATATTTTTAAATGTTTTTCATTTTTGTGTGTGTTTTGTAAAAATATTTAAAAATGTAATCAATAAGAAAAAAGTTGAATAAAAGACATAACACTAAAATAACAAAACAAAGGAACGTAGGAAACGATAATATTTTGTTGTTTCCAATTAAAATTCTACTTTAATCGCGTTTTACAAATTACATGCGACCTCGTCTCGAATTGAGTTGTAAACATGTAATATCGTAGTATTTGGATCTAGTTTACTCACGCGATGCAAATAACGAATAAATAAATATCCATTTATTACATGGTTATGTTAGGTACGTTATCTTTACGCTGTCGTCACGGTTTGTTGACATGGGTAACGTTAAGGCCATCCTCCCTTCACTGCACACCCTTCACACACTGGAAAGGGCACCTAAGTATTAGACAAAGGGCAGCACTGCTATCTCTTACGGGGAACATCGGCTTTCAGTATATTCTGTTACTGTAGCAGTAGGAATAACATTATTATTACTGGTAGGATATTAGAATACAATTTTACCCGACTGCCGAAGGAGGGTAATGTGTTTATCAGTCTATGTATTTATGTATGTTTGTTCTTATGTGGCGTTCTAGAGACCAAAAGCGTTGGCCGATTTTGATGATTCTTACGTCAATCGATTCGTCTTCACTTTGCGAGTGTCACTGGATACATTAAAATGGGAAAATAAAAAAAATGGCGGCTTTTGGGTGCCATATTGTGGGGCACCAAATATTTTTTTCTTCCAAACCCATCGTGTGGGGTATCATAATAAAGGGTTTTAAGAGGTGATTTCAAATATATATAACACTTATATATGTACCAAATTGAAAAAAGAAACTAAAAAGTTATAAATTAAAAAAAGTTAACTACATGTTCGCAAGCTGGCTGATCAAAACCAGATGTATCATCAGACTGCACAGCATGATTTTCTTCTTGTTTTCGTCTTTTTAGTTCGTTTTTTACGCAGGCGGGTTTTTAGACTTTTGAAATTATACAATAATAAATTGTCACTTTGTCTAGAGGTGAAGGTCGTGTGACTCAGCTGGATGCAAGAAGCATGGGATCGGTTGATACTTGGAGCAGTCCTATGACTAGCAGTGGAAGTGTTTCGACTGAATGATGTGTTGTTCTCAAGGGCGGACCCAGGATTTTTTTTCTGCGAGAGGCACAAGGGGCGCACAAGCAAAAAAATCAACAATAACTGTTAGAAATAAAATTGAAGTATTATTCAAGTTTATTTTCTACAAGTTCAAGTATGTATAGGAAGGTTTATGAAAGACAAGAGTTTCAGTCATGTTCTCTCTGTTATTTTATTCATATATTTTAACAACTCTAATAATTTGATCTGCTTCTAATAATGTACTGTGATAGAATCTCCACAGTACACAAAATACCGTCTGGGGGGGGGGGGGGCACGTGCACCAGTGAAACACCCCTTAAATCCGCCCTTGGTTGTTCTCAAATCTCTAATGCTACTAATGGCATCTTACCTATGGTTACTTAATCAGCTATCAAGCTAGTATTTTCAAGTATGACATCTGATAGAGTATTTCAAGTATTTGACAGATAGAACTTTATTTCCGAAGGGACACCCATCTTTTTCGTAGTGCCATAAGAAACTGAAATGCATAACAGACATAGTGCATCTTATCAGAAAGCGAACAGCATTTAATAAGTTATCATCAAATCAACGTGTCATCCGATAATGATCAGAGATAGTGACTGTCTCAGTCTCAAACAGGTTCTTGATTGCAATATTTTAGCAGCTAAAATAATAGTAAGATGCTGTTTATTTTCATGAGATCATTTCTTGCTCCACTTTTATTGCAATCGTGCCACGGGTGCGAGAAAGAGTGCATATCCCAAAAAAAAACAAAATTATTGTAGGCACTATTTACCTTTACAAAAAATTACCTCGACTTTATCAGACTTAATCAGACCTCTATCTCAATGGTCAGTCTGATGAGAGATCTCTGTGTCTGTGTATGTTTGTATGTAAACAAATGTGTGCACCTGTAGTAGTATCTACCGGTGACTTACGTGTGTACAAGTACCCCGCGTTGCCCCCAAAGGTCACCGGCGCCGGCGCAACTCCGCTCACTTCAACCATTCGTTTCTATGGCTTCGGCAATCATTGTGTAATGCACCTTTATGTAATTTCACACATAAGTATGACTTGTTCGCTTTTGAAATGTTTGTAATCGTGTTACTTAGAAATTTATTGTTTTAAAAAGCAAGAAAAGAAAATGGGAAAAGTTTTCGGAACATTTTCGTAACATAATTTAGGATTTATTGTTTTTACTGTTGAAGCCATGAGATGAAGAATAGGCGAACAAATTAAAAGGCGAAGTTTTGCTTGGACCCGCTTTTTTTTTCAGAATTTATACTATTCACCCAGAAACCTCAATAAAGCTTAGGACTTACTGCCCAACGAGGCAACAGACTTTATACAAATAATATTTCAAAAAGTCTTTTATTTTCACACAAAACCGCTACTCATATCAAAGCCGCAGCCAACGCCGAAATAACCACAATTATTTTACAAGGACGCCATAAAATAACACTTAAACTATGAACCATTAACTAACTAACAACTCACCGAATTATCTCCAGGAAAACAAACAAACTCGAATCACAGACAACTGAGATTCTCCAAAAAAAAGTCAATAATAAACACTCGCGTTTTCAAGATGCGATCAATTTGACAGCTGTCAAAAAGTGGCGCGAACGTCCGCGGTCGTCGGGCAGCGATGGCGGAATGGCGCGAGTGGCTGCACGGAGCTCGAGCGAATGCGCCTGCGATTACAAAGTTACGACACCAACTTGTTATCTGTTCCACCTCATTGCGTATGCGACCATACGGAATACGTGGTTACAGCGGTTACCTTACAGGGTAGGTATAGGTTGGGTCGATTTTTGTGACGTCACGACCTTGCACCAGATATTTGGGACTTAAGTTTCAGGGCAATTGGCGGTCAATAGATAAGATATGGTTTTGATATCGTCAAAATGTTTGTAGGGCTTCAAAATATTTATTTTTGATTAGCTTCTTCCCGCTTTAAAAGTGATTCAGGCTATCCTATACTTCCTTCCCAGGGTTTCAAAATATGGGCACGCCACAATTGCAGCGATAAGGCCCCTCTTTGAGGAGTGACTTGAGAGGCGCCACGGCGTCCTCACCTTCCGCATGACGCAGGTCCTCACCGGACATGGCTGTTTCGGGAGGTTCCTGTTCCGGATAAGGCGGGAGGAAACGCCCGGGTGTCACGATTGTGTGGATTGCCCGGAGGACACGGTGGAGCATACGGTGGAGGTCTGCCTCGCTTGGGCATAGCACCGCCGTGTCCTCGTCCGGTGGCGATCAGCGGTGGCGACCTCTCGCGTCCGGCCCTGGTTCAGGCCATGTAATGGAGCGAGAGGGCATGGGAAGCTGTCACCTCCTTCTGCGAAGCAGTAATGCTCGCGAAGGAGGAGGCGGAACGCGTGAGGGAGACGCAACGGAGACTCCCTCGCACCCCTAGCCACTGCAGGAGACGTCCTGGTCGCAAGCCGATTGCGGACTGCGAGTAATGGGTAGCTCGCCGTCCGATAAGGACCAGGCTTGAGTCGACGGCGCGTAGTGTTCCACGCGCGCCTCAATGAGATGTCAGCAAAACTGACGGGGCCCGCTAGGGCCGATGTCTGTCTGGGTCGCGGATAAATTTGAAAGAGAGTTACCGCGGCCCTGGCAAAAGCAACTGAAGGAACACGGGTGGGGTTTAGTCAGTGAAAGTCTGACACGCCCTCCTGCTTCACTCAGAGCGGGAGAAGTCATTGGATGATTACCCACCCAAAAAAAAAAAGGTGAGACCCTTTTTTTTGGATGGGAACTATCTCCATACCAAATATCATCTAATTTGGTTAAGTGGTTTGAGCGTGAAAAGGTAGACATACAGACAGATATGTGAGATAAGGCGATATCAATCGCTAAAATGTTAGTAGGGCTACCAAATATTTAATTTTAGATCCCGTCATAGCTGTTGCAATAATACAAGTTAGCTGTAGATCTCAAAGATGTTGTAGCGAACATAAAAGCGAGGTTCAGGAAGGAAGGAAACCGGATTGCGGAGCGGAATCTCACGACTCATCGACTAGCACTATAGCGTTCCCACGAAGGAAGTTTAGATTTTTAAAAGTCAAATATAAAAGTGTTGAGACCCAAATTATACAACATGAACAGAAACACAGGCAGGGAAATACGAATCCGATGAAAACTACTGCAAATGTTTTGTAAACTCAGGCGCGGCAATTGATAACTGAAAATAATCGTTAAAGTTCCTCATAACTCATAACATTGGCTCTACCAAAATGATCCGAGTTTACTTTAAAAATGGAACAGCTACGAACCAATGTAGAAACCAGAGGTAGCCACCCAGAGACACTTTAATTACCCTACTTGCTCATTAACATCACTATCCTTGTCCTGGTCGACCCCACATGTTTTCTCTTTGTTGTGTACTAAAAATAACACTGGTATTAATTAAACAGTATTTATTTCTTAATAGCAATTTTCACACTTCCGTACAATAACATTCGCTGAAACTATGTGAGCAGTCTTTTATTAAGTATACTACATTTTAGGTACTTAGCCTTCATGCTCCTTCGGGAACCATCACGCTGTCATTTAATCCCTTTTTTATCCTTCCTCACATCTCGTCATAAACAAACAAAACCAAGTAAGCAGGAGTTATTACCGTGAACATAAGTATACGACGCAAACGCAGATGGCGCTGGTCTCAGTGCCTTGTGATCCCGACACGACCGGGAAGAGATCAAGCGCTGGACCAACGCCTTTACGTGGTTGCCGAGGCTCTGGGGTGTCACACCACTAACTTTTTAACCCTAGGCTGCTACAGGGATCTTTCAAATGGAAAAGCCCATTAACACTTTTTTACCGACCTGTGGCCACCAGCCACCACCAGGTTGTTGTTGTTGTTCCACCAGGCAGTGAAATTTTACATAAGTAGGTACTATCAAATCTAATCGTGCTCACCTCCGTTATTCGTCCTCTACCTTTACTGAAGTGATAAGAGCTGCCCCAAACATAAGCAAGGCTGGTTGACATACAGTCTGCGCCCGCGCAGCATGCTAACGAGATCGCGCGCAAGGAAGTGACGTAACTCGTGTTGTATTATGCGAGATCGAGATTATGTCACAGACGAGACGTTACGAAAATTAATGAGATTTGCTTGTATTTTTATTTATTTTGAATTTTAGATTTTTAGCGTATTTGTTCGGATTGTTGTGTTGGTGAATGCTTGGTTTTGTGACGTCATTGGTATTAGGGATAAGCATTTTTGGTGGTATTAGTATTAGCGGATCAAAAGATCGTTAATTATGAAGTATTATGATTTTTAGCCGACTGCTGAAGGAGGGTAATGTGTTTATCAGTCTATGTATGTATGTTTCTTCCTATGTGGCGTTCTAGAGACAAAACGCGTTGGCCGATTTTGATGATTCTTACGTCAATCGATTCGTCTTAACCCTGCGAGTGTCACTGGCTGCATTAAAAATGGCAAATAGAGAAATGGCGGCTTTTGGGCGACATATTGTGGGGGCCCAAATATTTTTTTTCTTCCAAACCTATCGTGTGGGGTATCAAAATAAAGGGTTTTAAGAGGTGATTTCAAAAATATATAATACTTCTATTTTTAAATGTACCTAATTCTAAAATAAAATAACTAAAAAGTTATAAAAAATAAACAACAAAAATCCGACTGCTTAAAAACGAACTAAAAAGACCTAAACAAGAAGAAAATCATGCTGTGCAGTCCAAGTCCAACCAGTTACACCTGGTTTTGGCTCGCGAATATGTATCCTCCGACGTTGTGTTTGTTGTTTGTGTTTTTAGTTCGATTTTCAAGCAGTCGAGTTTTTTTTTTTTTGTTATGACTCTAATCTGAAGAGATTGACCCGAGGGCCGAAGGCCTAAACTAATTGATCCACGAGTAATTTTATCCACGATAACGATTGTCAGAAAGTACAGATTTTATAGTATTGGCATGCCTACGCTAAATATACTTATTCAAAAATTTTGACTTTTTACAATCGCTAATAATGTTACTAATCCTGTGCTTTGTCTAGTCTATAACAAAGTATAATTTAGCAAGTCTTCGTGTGGGGGCTTCTCCAAAGATATGAAAAGTACAAAGCTAAGTGTACAATGAATATGAAAGGCAACTGTTTGCGTTGCTAACTGAGAGGATGAAAAATTAATCAGGGATAGAAACTGGTACTGAGCTCAAAAAACGTTTCATTCAGTGCTGCCAACTCGTCTAAGCAAAAACGCGCTGTTAGCTCTTTAAAAACGCGCTAGAAAGCGCTAAATGGTCGCTGTAAAACAAAACGCTATATTCGGCGCCAAATACAAGCAAAACGCCCAATAATTTGAGACAGGGACGTATAAACGTATTTTTTTATTGAATCAAAATATGTCATATATAATAGTTAATACATTATAGTACTTGTTTGGTGATAATAAAATAAAATAATAACGTGTTAATATAATTATTTCATAATATAAAGGAAATAAATTAATTCACCATCGTCTGATTCTACTACAACTGCTTCTGCCGCCGAATTATATGGTTGCTCAGGTTGGTCTTCATCAGTTTTGGACTTGAATTATAATTAATATTTATCTGTGGATGATATTTGCCTCAACACGTCGTTTAGATGTTGATAGTTTGCGAAATTACTTGTTTTTTTAAAAGAAAGTCTAAAGTTTCAAAAAGCGCTAGATTTAGCGCTAGGCGCTAGAACGCGCTATTGAACAATAAAAGCGCTAGATCTGGCGCTGAAAGCGCTAAGTTGGCAGCACTGGTTTCATTTCAATTATTCTTCAAATTAAGACTTGGAAAATCATGGCAAATAACGTAAAGTTAGTATCATCATTTCTAAAATTATATCAACTTGCCTAGTCACCACAAGCTCTGTTCATAACTCACATTTTATCGAACTGAGCATAGACAGTCGTCAATCAACCGGCAACCACTTTGATCATCAAAACCGCTCGCTTGCTAGCGCGCTGCAAATGGCTCACGAGCACGACTTGTACTGCATACCTAATATGACACTAGATTCTTTCAAATGCATACTTGCGATGTGAATCAGTATTTTTCTTATGGATACTTTAGTAATAAATGTGAAAGTATCTCTGTCTGTCGGTTTATTAGTCACGTTTTCACGACTAAAGTATGAATTATGCTAGACCGGGGCGCGAGCCGAGCCCCGAGCCCCGAGTGAGGAACGGACGAGGCACGGATTCAAAATTTCACGATCATTTTACATGCTACACCGTGCGGGGTCCGCGTCCCGTACGAGGCGCGTGGAGAACCAAATCATAGAACTTTATTAGAGCAGTGTTTGGTAAACCTTCCATTCTTAATCTACCATATTTGAAGAATATTCACAACAATAAAATAATAGTAAATAAACTCGCGTTAAAAGCCAAAAAACTATGAAAGTCATTTTGAAGACTTCACTCTACACCAGCGCGACTGGGTTAAATTCAAACATATTATGAACATTATCAGGGGCGGATTTAAGGGGGGAGCACGGTGGCACGTGCCCCTCCCCCCCAGACGGTGTTTTTGTGCACAGCGGCAATTCCATCACAGTACATAATTAGAAGCAAATCAAATTAACAGAGTTATTAAAATATATGAATAAAATAACAGAAAGAACATGAGTGAAACTCTTGTCTATTTCTGGCTGGAATTGCGTTTCCAGTGATTACTAGCACTGCCGAGCGATTTTTCTCCACCTTACGCCGATTAAAGTCATAATTCTTCGCAACAGGATGACAGAAGAGCGTTTGTATGGATTGGCTTTAATACATATCCATCAAGACATTACGGCAAAAATGGACGCTAATGAAGTGCTGCACATCTTAAGCAGGAAACATAAAAGCAAACTGTCTTTATTAAACATTTAATTTTTCTATTGTTTTGACACTTTCATAAGCCTTCCTATACATAATTGAACTTCTAGGAATAAACTTGAAGTATGATGATTCAAGTATATTTTCTTAATATAGTTGATTTTCTTGCCCGTCCGCCCCTTGTGCCCCTCCCAGAAAAAAATCATGGGTCCGCCCTTGAATATTATGTTTATCTTTAGTCATAAATAAAATACAGCATTATTACTACGCTGTCAGTCTCAAGTAATAGCTAATCTTTGTGATAGTTCGTTGTACCCGTTTAGATGTAGCTACTTGCGGTAGCGTGGGGATCAAGGGCCTTACTCTGACGTGTCAAAACTATGATGGTTCCTCTGTGAAAGACAGACGGAGCTATACAGAACCAAGAGCACTGTCCCTTTTTCACAGCGGCATCATAATGGCGTTGACACGTTATGGTACGGCCCCTGGTTACCCCTATCCCTCAAAATTGGAAAGTGGCCTAGCTAAAATTTTTAAACTTAAAACTGTTGTATAAAATGTACAAAAATACTATTGTACAGACGTACAGTTAGTATAGTTTAGTTTTGGTTAGTGTAAAATTAATAGATGAATGGGTTACGTGTCGTACTCAATGATATTTAAAATACAAGGCACATGTAAGTTAAAAAAAGATTCATCATCATCATCAATATCAGCTGAAAGACGTCCACTGCTGGACATAGGCCTCCCCCAAGCGTCGCCATATTGACAGGTCATTGGTCCTCCTGGTGGAAGGCCTTGCAACGCAACGTCTTCCGGTTCGCGATCGCCATTCCAGAACTTTTCTGCCCCATCGGCCATCCGTTCTGCGAGCAATGTGCCCTGCCCACTGCCACTTAAGTTTGGCAATTCTTCGGGCTATGTCGGTAACCCTGGTTCTCTTGCGGATCTCTACATTTCTGATTCGATCACGCAAGGGTACTCCGAGCATAACCCTCCCTATTGCCCTTTGGGTGACTATATAAAACTTTCTGATGAGGCCCATTGTGACCGACCACGTCTCAGAGCCATAGGTCATCACTGGCAACACACACTGGTCATAGACTTTCGGCTTGAGACACTGTGGTAAGTTGGACGAGAAAATACCGCGCAACTTCCCGAACGCTGCCCAGCCGAGTCGGATTCGACGGTTGACCTCTTTATCGAAGTTGGCCATACCCAACTGGATCGTTTGTCCCAGGTAGACATAGTCGTCCACAACTTCGAGTGTAGAGTCTCCAACCTTGATAGGAGTAAGTGTAACATATGGGCATTCAAGATCACCTTGTTTGTGTCCATGTTAATCCTAAGACCCACTCTTTCGGAAGCTCTACTGAGGTCATCGAGCATTATACTGAGGTCCTCCATGGTCTCAGCCGAGTGTCATTCTGAATTTCGACAGTTAATTATTTCGACAGAGTCTCAATTTCTAAAAACAGTAGTTCGACAACTCATTGCTTCGACAGATCATATATTCGACTAACATTAGTTCGACAGACCATGACCAATATATCGTCAACAAACCGAATGTGAGTTATGTACTCGCCATTGACGTTATAGATATTAATGTTCAATGTGCCTCTTACCATGCGGTGATCGCTCCCGAATTGCTGAATTCGGCAAAGGAAACAGTTTGGAACCTTCAAAGAGTTAGAATCATTTCTTTCAACTTTTTCGGTATTGTGTAACTAATTTGGAAAGAATACGATCATTCTCCTATGAGTTGAAGTTCATCTACTGCGTTATGTTTCATCAAACTCGAATGATTTATTTCCATATAATAAGGACATCTCTCTCGATTCTTCTGCTTTCGTTCATTCTTTACAATCAATTCTACGTCAAAATATTGGTCATGGAAAGGTTCAACTCCTTTCCTTTTCAGAGTGTAATATGCAATACGTAAGGTCGTTTTTGTGAAGGTTCCAAACTGTTTCCTTTGGCGAATTCACTTACGCAATTCGTCTGCCGGTTTTTACCGAATTGATCACAGAGATACTCGTTTTTAGTTGCACCATCGAGGTTTTGCCAGGTCAACTTACTGTGCTCACGCTTTTTGATGAAGGAGTTCATAATATAGAGGCCCTCCTTCTCCATAAAACTGACCCCGGTGGTTCCGACGTCCAACTCCAAATTGCCTCCAAAGAAGATTACCCTCAAATAAAAAGATTAACTATTGTTTTTTAAGTTTAAATTTGGATTGTTTTGTTTAATGGATAAATTTGTAATTATTTGATGTTTACTTGTTATATTTGTACGCCTTTGAGGCAAAACATGACAGTGATAAATTTTATTGTAACATCTTGCATGCCATGTATGTGTATACTCATGTTTTGGACAAATAAATGATCTTATCTTATCTTATCTTTAAATTCAAGTTCTTCAAACTCAGACAGATAAGTTACTGGGGAGCTTGGTGCGCAATTTCTTATTCCCAGCTAAAATACATGGAAGTGGTGAGGGGCGGACTCTAAGTTGAGAGTGCTGATTCTCAGCCTTATTTGAGTAAATTAATGTTGATTTCAATTGCGATAACATTGGACCACGAACATAACCTTTGGTTAGGTACTGGAATACACAACTTAGGAAGGTGTGAACACACTAGGTTGTGCAACTTATTGTGCTTAATATTATAGTTAGCCTTAGGAGGAAGACAAAGCAAATGTAGGTACTAGAGTCTAGACGCCATAGAATACAATGCTGGTACTTATTTTGTATTGTCCCCCTTCCATACTTACGGATTGGGTTTGAAACCTATAGTGACAAATTCAAATTCAGTCTATACACCTTGACACTTCTGGGGTTATAATTAGGTATATGTTGTCGTTACAGAGCAGTTTTCTTAAATTTTTCGTAGTACCTAATCATTCTCTTGTCCTTATCCCTTTTCCCTATTCATCATTTCAAGTCCATCCGTCGATTCAATGTATGTATACAATGTATCCGGACTTGCAGTAATAAAAATTTAAGACCGTATTTATTATACATTTTATCCATAAAACACCCCACATAAGGTGTGAAGTCACCACATCCTAAAGGATAGAGCAATTTTAGTGCCTGACTTACTTTTTACTAGATTTACAAAGTCTAACAACTTTGGACCACAGATAAAATAATGCAAGCATACTTTGGGCCTAGGTCTTACAGAAGCGTACATTTAATGTTATTTTTACAACCACAGCATAGAGAATCAAAAAAAATATTCATCTAAGACACAAAAGATAAGATATTTTGTATTGAGCCATAAAACTGAAATGTTAAACATAATTTCACTAGTTTTATAGGATTGCCAAAAATTTACATATATTTTTTATGGTTTCTTTTGTTAGTCTTTGAGTTGGTTTACACACTGACAAATCAATCACCCAAGCCAATTAGTTTTGATTTTATTATTGCCTAAAAATAACCTCTGCACATTTTTGCCATATAATTTTTGCAGAATTGTAGGAAGAAATGCAATAGATATTCTTTCTTTTTATATTATTTTATTTGTGATGGGTTTGCTCTGTCAGAGTCTAGGTCAGAGGTGACAGAGACAAAGTCGATTCACTCTAACTTTGAAGAGATTCGAGTTGGATGCGTTCGGAAACACCTGATTATGATACGGATTAAACCTGTTATGGGTGTTTTATTGATAAAATTAAGTGTATTTTACGGCCTTATAGTTTTATTACTACAAGTACGGACACATTGTATATTAGCCACATAAGAAGAGCATAATATCTGTCTTAATCATTAGTGGCTGGCTTAACATTCAAGCGACGACGTGAACTGTTGGCAGTCAGCAACAATCGAAATAGTAAGATAACGAATCGCTTCTTAACTGACTATACCTACATATTATAAGTAAGATTAAATCGTACTTGAAAAGCCGTAAAGCCGTCATGTATTTATAATTTAGGTTAATAAATAACATAGTCTAGCACGCTTCAAAGCAAGATAAGATTGACTGCTGAATTATTTCTAAAGGCAATGTCATAAGTGCCTATGAATATAGATAAATTATACCTATTTCAGCTTATAAAATAATTGCCTGGATGACGGCATAATAAAAAGTTAACTGTTCGCAAATAAGAAGATTTTTTTTAAACACCAAATGGAACGTCCCTAAATCACTGTTATGCACTCGTTAAAATGAAATATGAGTCCTACCTTACGTCCAGTAACTGGTTCGTCCACTCAGCAAGGATGCCCGGCAAGCACTGGACTCCGACCCTATTCCAATCTGCTATATAGCGATACAACACTATCTATTTCACCGATGCGTTACCGCAGTCAAGCGATGCGGACTACAAACTTGTACATACACGAAGTAGACTGTCAATGAGTGATTTTGAAACAGGTGATGAGTGGGTATTTCATGTGATTGTTACGCTCAATTAACTTGATAAAAATAGCTATAAAAACGCTTCGCATGCTTGCGTATAAAACTATCGAGTGGTCGTTTTGATGTGGAATCAAACCTTGAACTGGGCCTGTTAAAAGCAGTTCATGGTGTGTTTATTTTTTGAGGAAAAGTAGCAAATAATGAAAACTTCATCTTAGCCAATCCGTTTTCTGGGAGTCACCTATTCCCTATTGTTGAATACAGGCCTGCGGATCACAAGCCAAGAGGCAAACACTTGGCCCATGAGCAATGCTGCAACTCCTGGATCCTGCAAGGTCTATACCCGCGAAACTGCGATACGCAGCAGCGGAAAACTAGGGGTTTGTTCTTTCAGATACCGATTCCTGTCAGATAGGTGGAAAGTGATACAACTTACAACTATTACACACATTGATTCCCGCGGTGGTCTCCTGGGCTCGTTCAAGCCCGTGTGTGGTTCCCACGATAACCCCCGGGTTATCGTGGGAAGATATATATATAATACTAGCTGACCCGGCAAACTTTGTTTTGCCATAAAAACACCAAACATTCATCTACTAAATATCCTACCTACCCTACCCTACCTACCCTACCCTACCTACCCTACCCTACCTACCCTACCTACCCTACCTACCCTACCTACCCTACCTACCCTACCTACCCTACCTACCCTACCTACCCTACCTACCCTACCTACCCTACCTACCCTACCTACCCTACCTACCCTACCTACCCTACCTACCCTACCTACCTACCCTACCTACCCTACCTACCCTACCCTACCTACCCTACCCTACCTACCCTACCCTACCCTACCTACCCTACCCTACCTACCCTACCCTACCTACCCTACCTACCCTACCTACCCTACCCTACCTACCCTACCCTACCTACCCTACCCTACCTACCCTACCCTACCTACCCTACCCTATCCTATCTCTCAAGTTGGATCGAAATGCACATGGTGTACGAATTTTATTATAATCGGTTAAGTGGTTTAGGAGTCCATTGAGGACAAACATTGTGACACGAGATTTATATATATTAAGATTGCTGACCCGGCAAACTTTGTTTTGCCATAAAAACACCAAACATTCATCTACTAAATATCCTACCTACCCTACCCTACCCTACCTACCCTACCCTACCTACCCTACCCTACCTACCCTACCCTACCTACCCTACCCTACCCTACCTACCCTACCCTACCTACCCTGCCCTACCTACCCTACCGTACCTACCCTACCCTACCTACCCTATCCTACCTACCCTACCCTACCTACCCTACCTACCCTACCTACCCTACCCTACCTACCCTACCCTACCTACCCTACCCTACCTACCCTACCCTACCTACCCTACCCTACCTACCCTACCCTACCTACCCTACCCTACCTACCCTACCCTACCCTACCTACCCTACCCTACCTACCCTACCCTACCTACCCTACCCTACCTACCCTACCCTACCTACCCTACCCTACCTACCCTACCCTACCTACCCTACCCTACCTACCCTACCCTACCTACCCTACCCTATCTCTCAAGTTGGATCGAACTGCACATGGTGTGCGAATTTTATTATAATCGGTTAAGTGGTTTAGGAGTCCATTGAGGACAAACATTGTGACACGAGATTTATATATATTATAAGAGATTAGGGGAATAAGGGACAACCGACGTATTCTGGACCGAATCAACGAAACCTTATTGGTTCCGAACACGTACCTATATCAAAGTCATCAGCCTGATGATGACTTAGACTTAAGTAAGTTACATAGTCAAAGAAGAACCAAGTTGGAAGGAACTTCTTCTTCTTTTCGTGTGAGGATGTGGCCACCTCTGGTCAATCCAGGTTTCCTCACATAGAAACCAGAACACCAGAGACTCTTGGATAAGGGCAAATTTTAATTCCTTCTGTTTCAAAATTCGCTTCACGTAATATCCAATCGCAATAAAATAAACTGCTCCAACTATATTTGAAGCGAAATGGTAAGAGACCACCCGTGACCATGAAGTATCTACAACGACCATTACAAAAAATATATGTTTATCAAAAACATTCAAAACCTACGTAAATACCCCAGTCACACTATTGTAATGAGCCAAAAAAGGCAGCTAAGATCAATCTAGGCAAAATTATGCCCCGTATTCTTGGACAATACGTGTCTTGGGTGCCAATAAGTAGACTTGAACTTGGACAAAATATTGATGTATTTTTGCATGAATCTGCATTTTGTCTGTTTGAAAAAAAAAAACATGGGCCAACGTCTTTAATATGTATATTGTCTTTTATTTAGATACGTTTAAAATTAAGTGTCCTTGTACACTAGACTAACTGACATTCTACCAGCAATAATGTTTGTCAAAGTCTAAAATATTTCGGATTTGACTGTGACATTTCGCTAGCTCATGTCACGCCCCATGTTGGTCAATTTCAGACTCACTATCACTGATAGATTTTGACTATTATCCGGTTGCCGAATAAAGAATTAGAAGGTAAGAACGCGACAAACTCGTCTTTAATGATGCCAAAGTTTGACAGGTTTTTATGCTAAAGTATGGCATTTAAAAAGCAAATAGTAATGTTCAAATATTAGCCTACTGCTGTTCTAGCGAAATGAAATCAGCTGTCGGTACTGTAACGCGCTCACGACCACGAGTCGTGGTATTTATGCTAAAGTATACTTTGAAAAAATCTCAACATCGAATTGATAATTCAAAAAACTGGGGGGTTTTCTAGGCCCCGTTTGTTACAACCTACTTTTTAACAGACTTACCTTACCTTAAAGGAGGAGGTTCTATGTTCGACATTGTGTACGTTTTTTTTAATGTATTTTCACCGATATCTCCGTCAATTGTGGACCGAATTTGAAAATTATTTTTGTTTGAAAGAGAACAACAGAACTCTTCAAAAAATAACGGCAAATCTCTCAGGATTGCTGCAATCGCATGCCTGTATATTGTTTATACCATTTCATAACATAACATCACGCCAGTACGCTCTAAAGGGGTACGCAGATGTGTGATGTGTTCACCATGGTACACTCTCATTTCACCGGTTATGTTCAGTTTTATGATATTTGGGTAATCTATTCTGGCATTATAGGTACCTTACTTAACAACTTGCCTATTAGGTAGGTAAAACTAAAAAGTGAAAAATAACAATAAATATTTTCAAAAAAATACTACCGACTTCCAAATAAGAAAACTACAAATTGAAAAATAACTTTACTTTTGGAAGACGGTGTACATAACGCAAAAAAATGGTACCTATCAAAGACACCGACTTCCAAAAGTAAAGTTATTTTTCACTTTGTATTTTTCTTATTTGGAAGTCGGTGGTATTTTCACCTCAATTAGATGGGAGTACATATGCCTATGTCAGTTGTATGATGGAGTCCCGAGCGACAGATGGTGAACGTGCATCATTCCACGCATGCATTACATAACCTGTTATGTTTAGCATATAAGTTGTTGAAGTTAAGATTTCTCAGCTTACAAGACTTGCTGGCGCGCCTAGCTTCTGACTAACGTCGACACGTGGCTCCAGCCAGCCTATGGTATAGTCACGGGGTCTCATTGCTAAGAAAGAAAATTTGGTTCAAATAAATCTCACTAGATGGTGCGACATGTACACACAATTCAATAGAATTGTGTGTAAAATTAACATTTTCTGGAATTGAACATAAAAATTGTATGATCTTGTTTAATCAACTCTCCTAAGTACAAAATTATGGAATATTGGGCTCTTAATTCACATTTCAAAGATTATTTTAACGGATCATCTAAAATTTATGCCAGTAGATGGCGCATTTTTAAATTTCTGAGGCATTCCTCTCGATTGTTAAAATTTGCATTGCAACACATTTTGGTGCAAAAAAACTGTAAAAACGTGCAAAAAAATACTATAAAACGAACGAACATTGCTTATAAAGAAAAAAATATTCACGAACCTAGTAAACCCTTTTACTTGCAAGTCGCTGCGAACACCATCTATTGCCGTGAAACGGGATCGAACGCGATCATAACGCGATTGATGTACTAACAAAAATAACAAGATTAATCAGACGAAAAACGCTAGTTACGTCGGCACGGTTTCTTTGTATGGGATGAGGTATCTGTATGCTAGTATTATGTTATCTGTGGTATAGTATTATAGTCTCATGCAGTTACATTATAGTGTAAGATCGCTAGAACTTCTATTGTAGTTCAATAACCACTTTGAGGTAGCAGTAGGTAGTAGGGCACAGCAGTTACAGCTAACTCTACATACCCACTTATGTAAATATGACTCAACATTGTCATCGTACATGAGTGATATGCCTTAGAACGAAACCGAAAACCTTTTAGGGTAGGTTAGAGTATTTTTTTTATCACACTTGCACGTAAAAAGTATCTAAACATACAGGTTAACTTGGCCGTAATGCTCCATATAAAACCCTCGGGCTTTCTTTTTGTCATGAAACCCTAGGGCGGTAAGTAATATTTTTTTTAATTTATGGCACAGCACACAGGTCATGCAAGTTCAAGCAAGGAGTTTACACGCAATTGAAAAATTGTCTTAAAATGTTATCTAAAGAAGAATTTCTTTGCAATCTCGCTACATGTTACTTAAATACTCAACTAATGTTCTTAATAATCGATTTTAATGGTTATTATATGAAAACGTCGAAATTATTAATTCTTTTTACACTCCATCATGGCTGTATACCTATGTAAGTATTTGCCCTTAAAGTTTCTGAACAAAACACTTGTATAATCTGTGGTGTGGGCAAAAATTCGCCAACCGCTTAAAAAAAGTTCACGTATTTCGTAATAACAGCTGTGCTGACTTGTGTAATTAAGCTATAATTTATAATTATTACTCGCAAATGTGATGAAAAACATTGTATGTTTCACGGGCGGTACGGGAATTACGAACCTCGACTCAGAAAGACTTCTACTAGAGCCTCGATCGTAATTCCTTACTTACCGCCCTAAATACACAGTGTACTATTCTGTTAGGGGCCTTCCACCGCTTTAGTGCCGTAAAAATACGGTAACTTTCTAAAGCATACTCCTTGGTAACAGCTAGGATAAAAGGTATGAAAAAATAGTACATTATGGTACAAGTGGGTAATGTTGGTGATTACCGCTGAGGCGCCGTTGAGACCCGAGCCATTAGGTGAGGGTCTTAAGAGAGCCGAGGACGGTAATCATCAATACACACATGTATCATACGACGTTTTTCAACACACTTGTGCATAAAATAATACAAAAAAATCATTTCCAACAGTGAAAACGAGTTGTGAAAATTGTTTCGCAAAGGCGGGCATAATAATCAGTTTTCCTATGCGCGCGCATCTAACAATGGCGATCAGCCATAGACTAAAAAGAATAAGTTTTCCTTTTTTGGCTTTTCGCCTTAGATGAAGAACTTTTCGCGGATAGCGTTTTAGCCACGTACAAAATGGGAAATTTCAAGATTCTTTATTACAGACAAAAATAAAATTTATATTTGAGTGAAAGTTTTATTTATTAAAAACGTACAAGTTGAATTTATCTATTTAAAGACGAAGTTGCATGAAATGTGTTGCATTTGTACTATTGAGCAAGATCTTTTTTGTATCGGAACTTTTTTGAGAACAAAGCAACTCAATCAATAAATAAAAATTGTAACTCACTTGTGAATAATAGCAATGAAAAAGTCACAGTTTGATAACAGGTGTCATTATGTGCCTAATTGCGGTGAAATTAGAGCCACCTTATGAGCAAGTGTGTTGAAAAAAATATTAATGATTCATGTACATTACTTGTAATACATGTTTTTTCCGTTGTTACTAATAGATTTGTTTTAAAGAAAAATTAACAATACAATATTGTTTTCGCTATTTTTGGATACTCTTTCAGAACGACTTGGATGTGGCTAGAATTTCTTCATAACAGAAACAGCTAAGTAAACCAAAGAATATTTTGCAAACAAAACTCTCCAGAAGGAGCTTCAATGTTGATATTCTGGCACCGAGCACGGCCAGTACTGCGTTAACATTGCCCAGAATAATTTATTTCCCTCCCACAACAATCTGAAACTTAAAAGGTTAACAAGATTTTAGCTGTAGGGTTTGCACATTACCACTAGATAATACACGAACCCTCGGATCACCCACATCTTACACAGATAAGTTGAGGGAAACCAGGAGCTTTAATTGACTTCTGGAGGGAGGTGGGCTGGTTGGAGTGACCACCCAACGGCCGCCATGGCCCACGTACAAAGGTCCATTTGAAGGACTAAGTGCGGAAACCAAACCCCCCTTACATAGAACATTATCACTAGGTAGGTACTAACGTACTTACTTAGTTCAGACTGCACACCTAAGTACTTAGGTCTGAAAACCGTTTTAACTGCATGTTATCTATGTAGAAATAAGCTAGTGGGTTCATTAATAAAAAACTTCATAATTTTCAATGAACAACTTCATTCAATCATTTTGCTTGACTTATTATCTCTTCAACGAGCATCTACCTCTGGTCTACAATATGCTTCTTTGAGCGGAATATACGTAAAACTTTATGTGTTCGCAATTATAGAGCCGAGCACATAACGACTGCACATGAATAAGTGAGTTATGTGCAAACAAAGAGTTATGTTGTCTCGAAGTCGTAAAAATGCAACTGTGCATATTTTGCGTGAGTCAGGACAAGGTTGGTAGCAAAATAAGCAGAAAGGTTTAGAAAATTAAAGTAACAGCAGCGTTTGGAGTAAGTTGATAAATTGGGTATCAAAATTCAGAAGCCACGGAATGCAAACGTCTATAAAATATTTGCACGAATGAAATACATAGTTACGAAACGTAAAGCTTAGACATCTGTTGCAGGCCTTGCAAAAGACACTAATTCATTTTTTTGACGACGTTCACGCAGTTTTAAGGAAAACGGTTTCTTGCTACTAGTCCAACAATGTATTTCCCCACCAGTTAACCTTGAACCTTGTGCTAACCACACTACCCCGGGCTGATGTGGTCGCGCTTACCTTATCATCACTACACTGATTGTTTCATTGATGCAATAGTGCGACATTGTCATAATTTCAGTTGAGGTACCTAAGACTCTGCAGGAGAGCCACATGGTATAGCCTATCTACGCATTGTAATGTTGTATTTATGTGTCACCTTCATCTATATATATAAGAAGAAACTGACTGACTGACTGATCGATCAACGCACAGCCTAAACCGCTAGGGCTAGAAACATGAAATTTGGCAGAAATGTTCCTCAAGTGACGTAAGTGAGTACTAAGAAAGGATTTTCGGAAATTCCACCCAAAGCGGGTAAAAAGGGGGTTGAATTTGAATGTTTGTATGTAATTTCTACAGTTTGTAAGTTGGGAACATGGAATTTTAGATTTACGCTCTTGCTTGATAATTTTTTTTTATGTATTCATTAGTTTTTGGAAATTCGACCCCTAAGGTGGTAAAAAGGGGGTTGAAAGTTTGTATGAAGTTTTTACAGTTTGTAAATTGGACACATGTAATTTTACATTACGCTCTTGGTTGATAAAAATAAATAATGTATTCATTGGTTTTTGAAAATTCCAACCCTTAGGGGGTAAAAAGGGGGTTGAAAGTTTGTATGTAATTTCTACAGTTTGTAAGACGGACACGTAAAATTTTAGATTTACTCTCTTGGTTGATAAAAAGAAGTAAGGTATTTATTAGTTTTTGGAAATTCGACCACTAAGGGGGTAAAAAGGGAGTTGAAAGTTTGTATGAAATTTTTACAGTTTGTAAATTGGACACTTGAAATTTTAAATTTACGTTCTTAGTTGACAATAAGAATTAATGTATTCATTGGTTTTTGAAAATTCCACCCCTAATATTGTTCCGTATGGTGCGTTATCTGTGCTTCTATAACAACCATACTGCGATCGCCAACCCGCCTGCCAATCGTGGCGATTCAAAATCAAAATCAATTTTTTTTATTTCACATAGGCCTACATGGGCACTTATAAAACGTCGACAAAAGGTGAACGGTTCGGGTTGGTCGTTTCCTATGGAGAAGAACCGGCAAGAAACTCCATGGTTACTCTTTTAAAAGATGAAAGAAAGATTATGGCAAAACCCCCCCAATTAATAGCACAAATAAAAAATGGCCCCTAGTATTACATACTCTATAAGCCTATAATAAATCGCGTAAGATTGTAAATACTTTCCTCTATATGATTCACGGATATTTTGTAAGCTATCGAATTTGAACAAGTTTTATTTATTTGAAATGAAATGGCTGTTTAGGCTACAAATCTCTCGAGGTCAGAAGGAAAAAAGATATATATATATATATGTGTAAAATCTTTCACGGGAAAACTGATGCAACTGAACTACACGACGAACTATCCCATATTTTTACCCCGGTCAATTATAGACGTAGTAGGAGGCACAGTTTGTTCGCCGTACCGGGGAGTCAATGCTCTCTTGGATATTCGAAATATATCGAGAGTTTATATTTCGTGAGATTTATCACAGAATTCCCCTAAAAGCAGCAAATTCCACCCGGCTCCTTCTTTCCGTGGTGTGACCGTTCCACGGACCATCCTGAGCATCTTGGCGTTACATTGACATCGACCCTCAATTTTGGTCCATTCATTGAGGCAAAAGCTCAACTAGCTGCCAAAAAGTTCCGGTTCCAAGGGATCCTTGCAAAGGTGAGACGGTACTTCACGCCAGAACAGTTGCTCAACTTGTATCAAGCGCAAGTTCGGTCATGCGTGGAGTATCTACTGCTCTCATCTCTGGGACGAATCTGCCAAGTACCAGCTGGATGCACTAGAGTCAATCGAAAAACGGGCCAAGAGGCTCATCGACAATGAGATACTGGTCGAGTCTAGGCTCCAGAGCCTTGAATATCGGCGCCGAGTAGGTAGCCAGCTTGTTAATTTTTTATCGGTTTCATTTCGGGGAGTGTGCGATGGAATTGCATGAATTAATTCCTCCTAGCCCGTTCCATCATCGGAATACAAGACGTACGGGCGATGCGTCATCGGTACATGTTGGACATCCCACCCATACGCACCAATCGTTTTGGGAATACTTTCATTATGCGTACAGCTAAGGAGTGGAATTCCCTGCCAGAGTCGTATGTCATGATAGCTACAACCTGGGAGTCTATAAGTCAAGTGTCTTCTAGGTAAGCGTGCCTTATAAGTAAATATTTACTTACGTAATCGTAGCTTATTTCTCACTAGGTAAATTACGTTTACCACAGCCGGGGGATTTGAAAGAAACCCGAAATGATTCTAAACTTTTAATTATTAAAGTTAATTACAATTAATTATCTTCAAATGCCCATTCTAAGTCGAGGTTGGAACATGGTACGAGTATGGTTACAACTACTAACTACAACTAGCTAACCTACAAAATGTCCACTCCAAGCTGATGTTAGGACATGGAGCGGTTACAATATTTAAATAGACTAAGTATAACTACGAGAATCCATCCTACTTGATATAGGAATATGGAATGCCTTCTCCTTACAAAAAATGCTTATTAATATTGGTTTCGAAATTGATTAATTTACTGACGTTAAAGTAATTGCATCGTCAGTAACTTCCTGTCTCGATGTTACGTAGTTTCTGAGTCAGCAAGTCAGCTAATTCCTGAGCTATACGTTTCGTACTCAAGGTAACTGCACCGTTGCAAGGTCTATGAATACTTAGTTAATGTCAGCAGATTCCTAGGCATACGTAACAGGTATATGACAAAGTTATCAACTAGATAGAGCTTCACCATAAGGGAATAGGTGAGGTATCTTTTATTCGGGTTTTTGCAGATTTACGCAAAACTTTACAAAACCCTTTTGCGAATGCAATGGGCAACAACTACAGACAGACATGACAATCCGAATTTCTAACGACTTATTCCGGAATTTCGAATCTAATAGAATAGAGGGTTATCGTAAAGTTCAAGGGAAGCAGGAAACTAATACATCACGTGACCATAGCAACGACACCAAAACCTAATTTGATTTTGATATTGCATATAAATTTTATTAAATATTCTGATTGGGATCAGACAAGACTAAAACTACTTTCATGTTTTTGAATGGAAGCCTCAGCTCAGAATTTGTAAAGTCCTAGCAATCTTTCGCAATATAGTTCTTCTATCTGCCCAAAAAAATATCTACAATATTTGGATACAACAAAATTTTAAGTAGATAATGTTATTTTTTTAAAGGGAAACGTATATATGTTAAATGGCAAACACGTGTGCCTTACTTCCTTAACAGCCCCGGATCTAAGGGGGGGGGGGGGCAAACCGGGGCACTTGCCCCGGGCGGCAGTTTCATGGTGGCGCCAAATCCTTGAGACAAGAATACGAAATATCGAATAAATGAAGCCGTACGCGGTGCCTACAATCTCATAGGTTTTTAATCTAATATAATGTTTGAAAAACAAACTTTTCTAGCATAAAGCTAAATTTTTTAGCCATTGAAAACAAAACTGCCTATGCGACAGACTTTGAGTAGCTAATAGAGTCATTCGCAGAAAAGAAAGCACGCCGTGTAAAATTGTAATCTTTCCTGTTTATATATTTTTCTGTGTTTCTGTTTTATGCCACAAATGAAAGTTTTTAGATAATAAAAAGTTTAAAATTAAAGGATTATTATTTTAACAAATGGTCACAAAAATGCTACTCATTGGCAGTTTTAACAGTATTTCTCAAACACTACCAGGGGGCGCCACTATCAAGGTTTTGCCCCGGTTTGAAAAAATCGTAGATCCGGGGCTGTTCCTTAATGCCAATCTGCATCTATTTCATCATCATCATCATTTAAGCCGAAAGACGTCCACTGGCAGCACTTTTTAACCAAATCAATTTAATTTAATGTTATTTAAATTGAGTTAATTCAGCGAAATGAGTAAAAAAATGCCGCATATCAAATTATTATTAAGTAATTAATACATATTTATAGGTATTAGTGATAATGATATTGAATTGAGAATTACTCACATATCTACCACAGTTTACATATTTTAGGAATCTTCATAGTTGGTGGAACAGTTCCCAAACAGATAGACAGACAAACAGTGTAGGTTATTATCGTATTTTTTTAAGGCCAGACCGACATAGGGAATGAAGATAGCAGCAAAACCCCACTGGTTTCATAAAGGTACCGATTAACCTATAATGTATCTAGGTAAGTACAACGATCACCAATAAACACACATACATAGTTGATGATGAAGATTAGGTACTTTTAATCTTTTACAACGAGTGGCTGGAAAATAAAATCCTGTAGCCTATTTATCCCTTCTTATAATATACAAGAAGAAAAGAAGAAGAAGAAGAAAGAAAAAAAAAAGAAGAAGAATTGTACACGTAGTTGTAGTGTACGTACTTACCTTATTTGTTATTATGTGCGCAATAACAGGCAGACCACGGGGGATTCAATTCCACTGTCTTTCTAACTGTCTGTTTCCTCCGGCCGATTTCGGATCAAAAATTTGGAGTTTACAACAATGTGTCTAACCTTAATATAGTGCTAAAGTTTAATAAATTTTCAGGTTAAAGTAGAGTTTGACAATTACTCAACTTCACATGGGACCACGTCTTCAAACTATATTATGAATTGCTACAACGTAACGCGGACACTTCCTGAACTCACAGACGCACGACTAACTTTAACTGGGGTAAAATCAGACATCAGATTGTGCTAAAAGTTATAAAGTCACATGATCTGCAATTGACAAATAATGAAGGTCACCAGATTGAACAATACACGTGTCTGCAAACATAGTGACGTGACTGATCACAAAGTAACCTGTCCTGTAAAAATATATCCCATAGAATACGTGGGTAACCTACACCTAGATATTAAATTGAGTACTCAAATTCTTGAAACATTTTTTTAATGCTAAGGACGGTTATACGGCACTGCATCCAATCCAAATCCGAGAAATGTCTGTTCGAAGTAGGCGTAATACTTCTTGTAAGGTAGGTTACGCACTGTATCCGAACACCGTCCGTCTGAAATCAGTAGGTACATTGCCAATTCGGATCTTGGATTCGGATAAATATCGGATACAGTGCGTAACCGCCCTAAAGTTTGACAAGTTCTTAACTTCAAATTCTCAGGATAGATAGCGTGTAAATAGTCTAGTCTAACATTTGCTTACTAACCTATGTAGACTCACTTGCATAATCATGCTAGATAGCTAAGTAAGAATAAAAACACTTTTTAACAAAAAATCAAACCGTCTATTGTACCCATTGTTTTCCGATACTCGACACCGACTTCGGCAAAGAAAGTTATTTTTCGCTTTGAAGTGTTTTGGTTTGGAAGTCGGTTTGATTTTTTGTTAAAAAGTTTTTTATTTTCCTCTTTTTAGTTTTGGTAGGTACCTCCAATTAATATGAAAATCATTTACAGCCAAAGTACATCTTATGACGATTCCAATAAGCCCAAACACGACTAGGATACATTTATTTCGGATTTCCAATGGCCATTGTGGTCTTCTTCATCAGTTCCACTTCACCAAATGATACTTTCTGAGTGCAAATGATTGCATTATTGATGAAAATACCAAAATCGCTATATGTATGCTTATAATATTTGAGGAGTTTCCTCGATTTCTCTAGGATCCCATCATCAGATCCTGGTTTCCTTATCATGGTACCACCCTTGGGATATCTCCTTTCCAACAAAAAATAATCATCGAAATCGGTTCATAATAGACGAAGTTATCCGCGAACACACATAAAAAATATATATATATATATACGGTCGAATTGAGAAACCTCCTCCTTTTTGGGAAGTCGGTTAAAAGCAAAAGGATAAGTACAAACCGTCTACAAAACTCGATGGACATGTTTTTGTATCCATCATGTCGACTTTTCTTGTCGGCGACAATGACGGTCAGGGTCAGTGTGAATCCTGTTTTACAAACACTCTTGATTGCTTTTTTCAAAACACCAAACTAGTTTAGTTTCACCAAACGCGAAAGTATTTTGTAAAAAAAAAAACTGCACTCGTAAACCAGATCGCGAGGTTTTAGCAACAGTATAATATACACATTAATAAGTTTAATTTAAATGCAATAAACTGTATCATTTCACTTTTGTAGTCACTCGTTTAGGTAGTAGAGAAAGCACTATGTTGTTTCAGATCTAATATAATCATTGAGTTTTATGTACAGCAGAATAAGAATGTTATTCAAAAGTGTTGACTGTAGTTCCAAAGATTACGTTGTCACTTAACGAATTACAAAGTAACACTTCATAATTAGATACCAAACACTTATCGTTGCACAAAAACACAGATTTGAATTAGATCTTCCTTGAACTACATAATCATTATTTTTCATTTCAAAAGTAATAATTACGGTTCATTAGCGTAAAACAATCCGGCGGTACTGATACAGTTCAATGCTCAGAGATAAGGTGATTGGGTGCGCACGGGCAAGTGCCCGGTGATAGGTAACTCCGCCGTGTGCAATGTTTACAATGCACGCTGCTCTAAACTAACGATTAAATACGGAATGGACCAGAAGAAAGGCAATTAAATAATACAATAAACATTTAATAGTTGCTTTCATGTTTAATTGTAGAGCATAGACTCCCAAGTTGGTTTTCATCACACTTGCATGTAAACAGTATCAAAACATACAGGTTAACTTGGCCGTAATGCCCCATATAAAACCCTCGGGCTTTTTTGTTTGTCATGAAACCCAAGGGCGGTAAGTAATATTTTTTTAATTTACAGCACAGCACACAGATCATGCAAGTTCAAGCAAGGAGTTTACACGCAATTGAAAAATTGTCTTAAAATGTTATCTAAACAGGAATTTATTTGCAATCTCGCTACATGTTACTTAAATACTCAACTAATGTTCTTAATAATCGATTTTAATAGTTATAGTATGAAAACGTCGAAATTATTGAATTCTTTTTACACTCCGTCATGGCTGTATACCTACGTAAGTATTTGCCCTTAAAGTTTCTGAACGAAACACTGTATAATCTGTGGTGTGGGCAAAAATTCGCCAACCGCTTAAAAAGGTTCACGTATTTCGTAATAACAGCTGTGCTGACTTGTGTATTAAAGCTATAATTCATAATTATTACTCGCAAATGTGATGAAAAACATTGTGTGTATCACGGGCGGTACGGGAATTACGAACCTCGACTCAGAAAGCCCTCAGTCTTCGACTTCGGGCTTCTATTAGAGCCTCGATCGTAATTCCTTACATACCGCCCTTAATACACAATGTACTATTAACTAATTGTATACTTTCATGGTGTCTCGAAAGCTCTCATTTTTAAGTCCAGTAGCGAGCGAAGGGCTCTACGCTTTATTCGCAGATTACAGAAGAATTCGGTTAGACTGGAAGCCGACCCCAACATAATTGGGAAAAGGCTAGGCAGATTGATATTGATTGATATCACAAAGTACATAAGCGGCGGCGCGCCGCAGACAGAGAGTCCACTACGAACAAAGCGCCATTTTGAACGCACACATTGACATTGCGATTTTACAGGGAATAATGGGCAATATTGGCCCGAACTCAGTCGCGGCTGTCACGAGTGCTTTGTGCGGGCGTTTGTCACTTATTTGTCACTTATTCAAACATAAAGTAGGTATTGTAAACTAACATAAACAATGCAACCCATTAGCTGGGTTACCTATATTAATTGTTACAGAAAGAATATACTTTAAATAAATTCTATATACATAATTTAAATTCGTTCTTTCATTCATTTTAAGTTATAAAGGTCTTTAAATTTGTCAATTTGATTAGTTAGAAATTTAATATCTAGGCAAATAAAAAACTATTTTAAGTCCTTAGACGAAATTGGAAAGGGTATGAAATTAGTCTTATTAATATCGTTTAAGTCATCCAGCTCACAAATATGTTTCGTCCGATTGCAAAGCATAATTTTCTTCTTTTTTAAGTTTCTAAGTCTTTTTAGTGCAGTCGGGTTTTTTTATTTTATTAACTTTTTTTTCACATTTATATTTTTGTCAAGTTTGGTGTTTTTCACATTTTTATGTTTTTGGTGGGATCATTATTATACATTGTTACGTCTTGTTACCATCCAATCTTCGTCGTAAGTGGAGTCGTGATCTTTAATGGATATTTGATGCTCTGTCTACCCTCTAAGGCATGTAAACATGATATGATGTATGTTTAGACGAATCGATGTATTTATGTTTGCAACTTATACAACCTACTCTTTTTTAAATTCGGTATCAATATAGTAGCAACCTTAGTGAGTCTGTCAAGTTTAGCTGTCAATTTTCGAAACGGCGGGAGTGGCCCTTCTGTATACTTTCTATTT
The DNA here is from genome assembly GCA_964057195.1 of Orthosia cruda. Classification (NCBI taxonomy): domain Eukaryota; kingdom Metazoa; phylum Arthropoda; class Insecta; order Lepidoptera; family Noctuidae; genus Orthosia; species Orthosia cruda. Next base: position 20,916,137 of record OZ059848.1, on the reverse strand, counting down.
TGTGTTGATATAGAAGAATTCGGTTAAAAAGTGCTTAATAACTTCAGTAGGTACGGCCTAAAGCCTGCAGCCTAATTGCGCAAGTGAATACGGCAAGGCATTATTATTATTTATTATTTTATTTATAGGGTTTGACCGCCATTAAACGGCCAATCACATGCGAGATGCAAGACGCGATTGCAATAGCAATTGGCTGCTGGTTGATGGCAATAGTTTCACCCACAACAATATAGGACCATAACATAACTAGGCGAAATGTCATACCTGATAGTGTATACCTCTGTCTACCTAGTACGTTATGATGTTATCTACCTAAGTAGATATCAGAACAATTTGCCAAGTATGTTGATTGATAAAATCTTATTTACAAAGGTATGATTTATTTACTTTTGTAAATAAGATTTTGCAGACTAATAAAATTCGTTGCTGACTCGTAGTCACACCAGGTTATCACACCAGTGTGACTAACAGGATTTTTTCTCTCGTTTGTCACACCACTGATTTTTCCACACCATTTATTCCTAAGTAGTGCTGTCTTAGTTATACTAAAGGGTTTTTCAACCTTGCCGATTCGTAGTCACACCAGATTATCACACAGTATTATGACAAACAGTACCTTTTTCTCACGATATTTTTTTCGATAAGGGCGGGTTGATGTTGAATTGAAATAAAAGAAGCTGTGTGTAAGGTATTTACAAAATACTTTTTTTTTTAAAGGCCCACTTGTGCCATTAAGTGTAGAATATGATATGACATCGTTCAAATGCCCGCCTCGGCTGTTTACAGTGGCACGGATCCGAGTGGTCCAATTTTCAATGAGTCTTCTGCATAGATCCGGATGAATTTGAGCAATGGCCTGTGTGTCATCGGTCATTGTGGTTTGTTTGCATAGACTTCAAAAATGTTGGAATAACTAGTAAATAATAATATTTGTTATTTATGTTGTGAAGAATTTTAATGAAGTAAAGTGACAAAACAGCTGATCGTTCTTAGTACGAATATTTTCAAAATTGACATTGATATAATAAAAACTAAAACTACAACAAAAAAACCCTACAAGAAAAGGTCTAGCGGTGTCAAATCGCATGACCTTGGTGGCCAATTCACATCACCCCTGCGAAACCATACGCTCAAATCGCTCATGCAGATTTTTATCATTTGAACGTGCTGTTCAATCATGTAACTTGCCATGGTGATTTGGCATAAATAACTAAATAATATTTTTATAAATTAAAGAAGGGTCGACCATTTCCTTGAAACTTTGCGTTAAAAACGGAATAAAAAACTAAAAGTAAAAAAAACAAAATAGTCGGCAAAGAACGAAAGTCAGCAAACTTTATTAGAATGTATAGGTACTGCACTAGATACATGGTGTGCAAAAATCAGTGGTGTGACAAACGAGAACAAAAACCAGTTTGTCACACTGGTGTGATAACCTGGTGTGACAACGAGTCAACAACGATACAATTACCACTAAACACTTACCTATTGGATACCTATTGGCTGGCTATTCTTCTTATGGGGAGCTTAGCTAGCAGACTGAGCTAGCGGCCAGCCACAAAACACCGCTTGACGGGCTATAAAACACCTGAAAAGGCCACCAGCATTCAGGTACTCATCAACTCGAGTGACACACTCAGAATGGACGCTAATTGTCGAGTGCTCTTGAATATGTAGAGCACAGCACTTGATAGTTTGTTACATAGTCTCTTTAACACTTATTCGAGACCTAATCGTTTTAGAACATGACTGATTAGAAACAGGTAGGTAGTTATTAATGGGGTCGATTTTCAAAAGAATTCTAAACAAATCTGCTAGCATTTTTTCAAATATGTTGAGGTCGTCTCCCAGTCTAACACATCCGGTTACTTAGCTAGTATTTTACTTGGAGCGATTGGCCATGCCTCCTCCACAGTCCAGTAACTGGGGAACACGATATTTACCCCTTCGGCAAGACTGGCTTCATCTGCCTGACAAACCCGTAGCAACAGCTGGGACCAACCGCCTAATATACCTTCCGAGGTACGGATAACCCTCGTATTCTTTATTGCATACAAAAACAGTTCCAAATACAAATAGTAGTATCGATATGGAATCCTCAAACCTAAACTGAGCTTAAATAGCAGTTTATGTACAGGTCAATGAACCAAGAAGTCACACATGAGTATGACGAAAATCATTATGCAAACGAAGTTAGTAAGCTCATCCATAATGGTCCTCATTACGGACCAAGTGTGGATACCGAAAAAAGACGAAGTCGACAGTTCCTCCTTGGTCCTTCCTTCAGAACCCTTGTAAAACGACCTTTGCAGCTATTATGATGTAACCACAAGATCCTACGAGTTGGCTATATGAACTGATGTAGCTCTACCATGTCTAGATTATGTGTCATTGTGTCGACCAATTAGCTCCTTCTGTTCTGAAAGCATGCAAAAGGAGATCGCTCAATTCACTAGAGATAATCTGCAATGCAGATTTACTGACGATTTTCTGAAACAAGATCTTAAACCAAATTAGAACATAACTTAAGTCATGCATGAAAATTAGCTCTGTTATCTATCTAATCCGCTTCTTTTGATAGAAATATTTGCCGTAACGGAAATCTAGACCCAATTCAGCTGAAGTCACGTTAGATAGGATAGGTGTCAAGATTGCTTTACATGTACCATGTAGGTACCTATCAAACTACGTCGACTTGCAATATCATTCCATCCTAAAATTCATGCTAAATCTTAATCGTTTCATAGCGATTAAAACAAGGATTTGAGCAGATTATCGTCGATAGCGGCGCGCGCGCAGGTTGCCGTGGTGACCCGAAGTGTCCCGAGCAGCTGCCAGCTACTCGTTGCTACTCTATCAATGATAAAATAATTGATACTAAAGCTGTTGATAAAGAATTGGAGTGGTGCCGCGCGCAAAACACTTAAGGAGACGGTTGTAGAGTATTTGTTTTAGGCAACAATTAGTTGATTTCAGTCATCGATTGCGAATTTGATGCTTAAAAGATCGATTTTTTTATTGGATATGCAGGATAGGATCGATTTACCCAAAAAAAAAACTTTATTTTGTTTTATTATTGGTAGGTTCGCGCTTGACCACTATCTCACCTGATGGTAAGCGATGATGTGGTCGACGGTGAAGCACGCTTGCCTAGAAGAAACCTATTCAATATTGACTTAGAGACTCCCAGGTTGTAGCTATCAGGAAATACAGACTCTGGCAGGGAATTCCACTCCTTAGCTGTACGCATAATAAAAGTGTTCCCAAAACGTTTGGTACGTATGGGTGGGATCTCCACCATGTATCGATGACGCATCGCCCGTACGTCTTGTAGTCCGATGATGGAACGGGCTAGGAGGAATTAGTTCATGCAATTCCATCGCACACTTCCCGAAATGTAACCGATAAAAAACCGACAGACTGGATGTATCATAGGTAGATAAACTTGCTACAGGTAAGTACATTCAACCGTAATACATCAATGGTTACACAAAAACAGTCGTTAGAGGCAGTCTGTATCAAATAGTTACCAGTAATGTTTGATTGACTCATAAAATGAATGGGCTCTGTCGACGATATCTTTAGGGTTTAACACACGGGAAAAACGTGTAGGTAGTAAGTAGCTTAAGTACCTGTTATAGCCATATAATTTGAAAATCGTAGATCTGTAGCAAGCTTCTCCTTAAGTCTAATTCACGCGGCACTAAAATTTCTAGTGCCGTGCGCAAAAAGGCTTTCGTAAATGAATTGTAATCAACAACAATGATATCACAATTTGACCGATACACGCATACCTACGCGCACCTAGTCCGGTTCACTACTTTGCTAAAGCCGATAGCAGCGTGATAATAATTACAAAACAATATAATAAAATTATTAATAGTGAAATAATTTTGTAAGTTTTGAAATTAATATTTCAAAGCAGTTATACTGAAATAACTGGTAACGACATCTAGTGTCGAGTGGAAGGAGCGCTCATGAGATGACTGTTCTTTCACAGATGGCGTTTTAGCCGCTTGGCGCTAGATGGCGTTAACTTCTCAATGAGAACTTAAATAAGAAAACTATAAATATGAAAACTCATAAATAACATAAATAACAATAATAACAATCATAAATAACATTACAAAATAAATTGTTTAAATATTTGTAAGGCGACTTCCCAAAAAGGAGGAAGTTCTCAATTCGGATGTTTACATTTTTTTTAATGTATGTTTTATCTCACGTCATTTATTTTTTTATTTTTTTTATTTATAAACTATAGGCTAGCGTTTGACCACCATCTCGCCTGATGTTAAGCGATGATGTGGTCTACGGTGAAGCACGCTTGCCTAGAAGAAACCTATTCACTCTTGACTTAAAGACCCCTAGGTTATAGCTGTCAGGGAACAAAGACTCCGGAAGGGAATTCCACTCCTTAGCTGTGCGCACAATGAAAGTATTAGCAAAACGCTTTGTGCGTATGGGAGGGATGTCTACCATGTACCGATGGCGCATGGCCGTACGCCTTGTAGTCCGATGATGGAAAGGGCTAGGCGGAATCAAATTGTGCAGCTCCGTCGCACACTCCCCGAAATGTAACCGATAAAAGACCGACAGACTGGCGACTCGACGTCGATGTTCGAGGCTCTGGAGCTTTGATGCGACCAGTGCATCGTTGCCAATAAGCCTTTTGGCCCGTCTGTCAATCGACTCAAGTGCATCAAGCAAAGGATTTGCAAAATTCTATGTTTACCTACTCCGAAATGGTCCCATTTAAATTTGGTTAAGATCTGATGAAGAACTTCGGAGATATACAACAGAACTCTTCATTATTTGACGGCAAATCTCTCGGGATTGCTGCAATCTCATGTCTTTTTACTGTTTCACAATATACCATCACAACAGTATGCCCTAAACATGTACGCAGATGTGTACAGTTCACCCTGGTACACTTTCATTCCACTGGTAATGTTCAAGTTACATTTTATTGGTGTAATCTATTCTGGCATCACTGTGGGCATTATGCCTTACTATAGAACTTGTCCTTTATGTACCACTAAAAAGCGAAAATTAAAAAACACTACAAAGTGAAAAATAACTTTAATTTCGGTAGTAACAGTAACAAAAAACGAAGAAACGAAAACAGGAACACCGACTTCCGAAATTGAAGTTATTTTTCACTTTGTAGTGTTTTTTCTGGACGTCGGTTTTATTTTTTTGTAAAAAAGTATTTTGTCAAAGATAATAATAGACAATTGGACAAAACATGGTTGAGATAAATCCAATTGTAGGATGATTGAAAGTTTATTATCTATTAGGTACCGAAAAAGAGTAATTTGTGATTTTAAGGTATAACTACCTTAAAATCACAAATTACTCTATATATGGGTACTATGGGTAGGTACTTAATTTTAATTAATTGTCTCCGCTTTTTAAGCAGATATATAACCAGTGCCGTAAAAAGGGCGGTGCCACCGGTGCCCAGGCACAGGGCGTAGAGTCTGGGGGGCGCAAGAATGGCCAGACCAGGCAGGACTATTCTTTTTCAGTTTGCTCCTGATAAGTTCCCGCTGCGCCCCTAGTGCTCGATTCCAACACATACGTACCTAGATACCAGTAGCTTCTCAATTAATCAAGGGATTAACTAGGCAGATTCAGAATATTCGCAAGACTGTAGTTAAAGTTATCGAAAAGACAAAAAAAAAATAGATTAAAAAAAAGAAAAAGATTTTTCTTCCAAAATATTAGATAATTGGTCCACCAACACCAAGTTCCTTGTGCTTTATTTTATCACCCTGAATGAAATAAAGTAGGCCTATACATAGCATTAAGCATTGCTCTAGGGTACCTATAATATCTAAAAAAAAACAAGGGCGCAATTATAGAAGCTCGAACAGGGCGCAGAAAAGGCTATTTACGGCACTGGATATAACCTCGCAAAGGACCTTTTAATTTCTGGTAACTTGGGCTGGTAACATAGTATTTACCTACCCAGTTGCGAGTTGAAACTAAATCACAGAGCCTACATTAAGGAATTGCATCACGATTAGATAGATATTCACAATACCTACAGGCTTACAGCCTATAGCGGTACTAACATTAGAATCGGGGTATTTATTATAGGTACCATGTTTACTGTTTGTAGCGAGTTTCCGATATTTCGGCGCTGTTGCAAGCACCATGATCACGGATAAACTAAAGTTATTGCGGGTGGGTGTTTATGAGGAGACATATCGGTCTACCCTCTTTCTTGTTCGTTTTTTGCACTCGGGTACCGCTGCCATTGTCACTCACAACTCGATTCTGTTCCCGACACACGAAACTCACTGTGTCCGCTCGCGAACATTTTTCGGCACTTTTCCGGGGTTTACACAGCTGAACCACTGGATTCCAAGCTCTCGACAGTTGAAACCCATCCTCCCGGTTGAAATTCTTATATTTGGTGATCTCGATAGCTTCCCTCACCAGTAATAATATCCCGATTCTAATGTTAATATTAGTGACCATGACAGTTTAATAGTACATTATGGTACAAGTGTGTAATGTTGGTGATTACCGCTGAGGCGTCATTTAGACCCGAGCCGTTAGGTGAGGGTCTTCAGAGAGCTGAGGACGGTAATCATCAATACACACGTGTATCATACGACGTTTTTCAACACACTTGTGAAGAAAATAATCAAAAACAAGTTTTTACTTTGTGAAATGCTGTGAAAATTTTTTCGCAATGGCGGGCAAAATTAATCAGTTTTCCTATGCCCACGCATCTAACAATGGCGATCGGCCATAGACTAAAAATAATGAATCTTAGCCACGTACAATATGGGGAATAACAAGTTTTCTTTATTACAGACAAAAACAAAAGTTATATTCATGTGAAAGTTTAATTTAATAAACACGTACAAGTTGAAATTATCTATTTAAATACGAAGTTGCATGAAATGTGTTGCATTTGTACTATTGAGCACGATCTTTTTTGTATCGAAACTTTTTTAAGAACAAAGCAACTCAACCAATAAATAAATAAAAAAAACTCTTTATCTCACTTGTGAATAATAGTAATGAAAAAGTCACAGTTTGATAACAGGTGTCATTATGTGCCTAATTGCGGTGAAATTAGAGCCACTTTATGAGCAAGTGTGTTGAAAAAACTTATATAGCGGTACTCTTTCAAAAGATCATAGGAATTTCTAACACTCTTTAAATTTCAAATTAGCCAATTAATGTGACCTTTCCGAGTCCGGCCATTACTTTTTGCCTATGACCCCAGGCGCCACTGGTAGCCGAGGGCGTGCCGCGCCGCGCCGCCTCGCGTTACAAACGCGCCGCTCACACGTGTCGGCGCGACATCTGACCATTCGACACGCTCAACTGCCGCAAAAACTATAACAAATACCCACAAGTATGCTAATAAAGAAATAGACACCGTTTTTGTTGAGTTTAGGTGGTCGAGTGATGTGTTGGATTAATGAACTCTTCGTTTTTTCAGGCGATTGAAGTCATATTTAAACCGAAGATGCGATGGATAGATTTTGCGAGAAATTATATACCTACTTAGCTATTAGAAGAATGTACTACTTGCGAAGTATGTGTGTGGTAACTTTAAATGAAAGATTAAGGAATGAGGTAATAAGACAACGTTGTGGTTTAAAAGAAGATGTAGTGACTAAAATTGAAAAGAGTATGTTAAGATGGTTTGGCCATGTTGAGAGGATGAATGAAAGGCGACTAACGAAATGTATTTACAAGGCAGACGTGAATGGAAACGCCGGGAGGGGACGCCCTACAAAGACACATAGACCTTATAGGTGATGTTCTTCAAAAAGGCCAGGTGCGCAGTACTCATAACCGGCGTGTGTGTATGACTAGATGTATGAAAATGAATGAAGCAAAAGAAGTATGTAAGGATCGTAGCAGGTGGCGTTCTGTAGTTTCTGCCTACCGCCATGGGAAAAAGGCGTGAGTTTATGTATGTAAGAATGTACTAGATGATTGAGATCACGGGATGTATGGGTATGGAAGAAGAAAACAAACTGCGCTGACACCAGGGGCGTAGCTACCGCCGTATCTGCCGTATCAATTATACGGGGCCCCGGGGCACGGAGGCCCCCGACGTGCGCAAGCAAAAATTAATAAAAACTTCCCAAATTTCTTTTTTTGACCTGTCACTATTGTCCATAGAGGCAGAAACTTTAGAAAAACTAAAGTCATCATCGGCTATAAATGATTTAATAAATCAGTTTGCCGAAAAAAAGGCAAGAGAGTGTATATTTAATTTGAATTGATTGTAAAAATTTTGGAAAAGTGACAGATAGATAATTATGATGAATAAATATTTCTTTTAACTTTATGCAAACATTTTTTTTTCTTTTGTGGGAAATCTTTACCCTTATAAGGACCCCCAAACAAATTTTTATACGGGGCCCCGCCAAGGCACGCTACGCCACTGGCTGACACTTAATCCTACAACTATTATAAACGTGAATGTTTGTGAGGATGGATGGATGGATGGATGGATGTTTAGATGTTTGTAACTCAATCACGCAAAACGCATTTTGATGAAAAGTTACAGTAATAAAGCTTATTTTTAGGAGTAACAAATAGCGTATAATTTATAATGATTTTGGGAGAAGTAGTACTACGCGGGTAGAGCCGCGGGCGGCAGTTAGTATACCTACAAATTAGAGTAGGTGTGGTCAAGAGTACGCGGTGGTATCCTTCTGCGAAACAGTGGTCTCGCAGAAGGAGGCTGCGGAGAGGGAGAGGGAGATTTCATCCGCTAACCCGATCCGCAGCAGACGCGCCGGGCGTCGGCGGAGGGCGGACAACGCCCTCTTCCGGCCCCCGTAACTGGGTTCAGGGGCGACGGAATCATTTACGCCCCAAACATCTGGACCCGAGGTGGCGGCGCGTAGTGTGCCACGCGCACCCCTCTCAGACGTTGCGGGGGAGTCAAACACCTCACTCCCCCCCAACCCGAGGTCGTGGCCCGCAGAGGCGGGCCAGCACTAGGCGGGGGCTGCGGAAGCCGGAACACCGGGGTGGTTTTTAGTCAGTACGAGTCTGACAGACCCCTCCGCTCCCCCAGGGCGGAGGACATCCAATGAGGATTTAAAACCAGGAAAAAAAAAAAAAAAAATAAGACGTGGTCAAGAGTAGGATGACCATTTTTATATTTTTTATATTATGTATTGGTTCGCTCTCTTGACCACTATCTCGCCTGATGGTAAGCGAAGATGTGGTCGACGGTGAAGCACGCTTGCCTAGAAGTAAACTATTCAATCTTGACTTAAAAACCCCGAGGTTGTAGCTACCTGGAAACAAAGACACCGGCAGGGAATTCCACAAAAGTTAACATTGTTTTGGCGGCATATCACATTGAGGTAGGCTTCTTATCAGACAATTGTAGGATAACTGTGATAACACTGACATAATCAGCTTACCGTCCAAACGGATAACAGTACAGCTGCTAAATGCCTATCTCTATGTATTACCTTCAAATTTAAAAACTGTTAGATCAATATTTCGGCAAAATTTATAATTGAATTCCTAACAATAGGATTGAGATGATTTAAATTAAAAACTTTTTTACAAAAAATACTACCGACTTCCAAATAAGAAAACTACAAAGTGAAAAATAACTTTATTTTTGGCAGTCGGTGTCTCTGGTAGGTACCATTTTTTTGCGTTATGGACACCGACTTACAAAAATAAAGTTATTTTTCACTTTGTAGTTTTCTTATTTGGAAGTCGGTAGTATGTTTTTGTAAAAAGTTTTTTATTTTCACTTTTTAGTTTTACCTACCTAATAGGCAAGTTGTTAAGTAAGGTACATATAATGCCAGAATAGATTACCCCAATATCATGATACTGAAAACCAAACATGAACCGGTGAAATGAGAGTGTGCCAAGGTGAACTGTACACATCTGCCTACCCCTTTAGAGCGTAATGGCGTGATGTTATGTTATGAAATTGTATAAACAATACACAGACATGCGATTGCAGCAATCCCGAGAGATTTGCCGTCATTTATTGAAGCGTTCTGTTCTATATCTCCGAAGTCCTTCATCAGATCTTCACCAAATTAAAATGGGACCAATTTCAAAACATACTCTTTCAAACAAAAAGAATTTTCAAAATCGGTCCACAATTGACGGAGATATCGGTGAACATAAATAAAAAAAATATACTCCAAGTCGACATAGAACCTTCTCCTTCGTGGTAAGTCGGTTAAAAATCAGTGATTCGTATCACGATTAAAATCAAATTAGTTATTTTGTCGTTGATTTAAATCTATATTTTTTTTAACAAAGTTAACCAAAACGTTTGAAACATAATTAGAGATAATAATGCAGGATGGAGCAAATATTTTCAGTATTTAATTTAGTTCACAGTAAAATAAGAAATAGGCTAGGCCGCCAAATTAGTATATCCTTCTAAATAACCTAAATGAATAAAAAATAAGCCCATATAAATTAAAATGTGTGACTGCCTTTGCATGGTTCTATTATTTGGAGATGATTTGTTAATTTTTTTATGATAATGTTTATTTTTAGGGTTCCGTACCTAAAAAGGTAAAAAAGGAACCCTTATAACATCACTTTCTTGTCCGTCTGTCTGTCTGTCCGTGTGTCACCACCGATTTTCTCAGAAACGGGTGGACCTAGCAAGTTGAAATTTATACCAGATACTGAGGTCTATAGTCCCTATTAGTGTATAAAAACCAAGGTCCTGGGTCACCGCGATAAAAAGATATAAGCAAATTTAGTTTTTCGCGAAAAAAATATTAAAACTCGGTTTGTTTTAAAGTCGATGACTTTAAAACAAACCGATTTCTAAAAAGGTTTGCAATATCCTTAAATAACAGGCAGGCCTGGCCGAATGCTCAATTTATTAGCGCTCTTTCAGAAACCGCGAAAATCACGCTTTGAATGCTTAGAGGCAATTACGTCCATCTTTATCTGTATCTTTTTCTGTATAATGGGTAGGTACGGAACCCTCGGCGCACGAGTTTGACTCGCACTTGACCGGTTTTTTTTTTGTTTCAATGTAACTGAAGCAGAACTGCAATGTTAATCAGCTTTTATTTTATGATTAAAATAAATAAAGATATTTTAATTTACCAACCGATTTTCATGTGAAGAACATAGTGGCACATATGGAAAAACCTGATGTAGGTATAATACAAATAAATCCGATTAAAATCAAATTAATCCGATTACTTTGATTTGTCAAAACAAACATGCTTTTAACACTGCCTAACATTGCCAGCTATGGCTACAGACATGTTACTCTGTTGCGTGGTTTAGGAGGTCAAAAAAGCAGTCGCTGTAACAATACCTACTGATATACAGCTGCATCCGGCACAGAACCGACACAAAATGGTGTTGGGCAAGGCTAGGCAGGTGATAAGGTGCTAAGATTTGCATAAATCTGTTGATCAACACAACATACAGGCTATATAAAGCATTTGGCAATCCTCAAAATGTTGTCTTGATTTAAAAGTGTATTTGTAATATTTGTTTTCTGAGAATGGATACTTAGACGCTTCAAATCTAGTGGCGAAACATTTGTCTATATCCCTCCAGACCAGACTTTCCCAAAGTGGGCGATAACGCCCCCTTGTGAGCACTGCAGGCCTAAAGGGGGGCGGTAAGAGACCCAGAAAAAAATGGGTGCGTTGTGTAGAGTCTTGGGGGGTGATTTGTAATTTCATTTAGCTAGGAGGGCTCTTAGACACCGACTGCATGAGCTCTCGACTCTCAACTACAACTTGTGAACATTAACTAATATTAGTTAAGAGATTGCTCAAACTCGGTTCGATATTTCTCTCCGCGTAGTTCATATATCTGTCCTGTTTTATTTAATATATAAAATAAAAATCATGTCATCCGGTCGCTCCGTTCCGAAATGAAAGTAGACACAAACAAACAAATAAAAAGGCAACAGACATACTTTCGCATTTTAATAGTTATTAGTACTCCTAGATAGGTAATTTTCGTAGATAGTAGACCGCGGGTAAACATGTTTTAACAAGTTTTTGTTAAATAACACAATAATTGATTAATTTAATTTGAAGTTATAGTGGTGTGTATTTGAAGTGAAAAATGGGGGCGCTAAATAATAATTTATTCTCAAAGTGGGCAGTAGACAAAATAAGTTTGGGAACCCCTGCTCCAGACGAATGCTTCTTCTAGGACGGCCTGCCATGTTATGAAAAGTCATCAAAGATCTTATCGGCAATAAGATAAGCTTTTTTGTCATTTGCAAAATAAGAGTTCCATCTAGGTATAACATCATAAAACACTGATAGTATCGGCCAGCACCCTAATTGCGTAACCAACTTTCTATCGTAATCCAAATGATACAATTTGAATGAAAGGATTGCTAATCCATTTATGCCTAATATCTATTTTGAAAAAATCATCTACTTGACAGGGCACCTTTAATCAGGCAATACATATTAAGATAAGAAAGGCATTGTTGCCCAAATACTCCAGTTAACTCTTTGCCTACACCTAGGTAGGTGCTAGGTTGGGCCTGGATCCAGGACCTGAGTTAAAACCACAGGGTAATAAAGCTATAATAGCCAGGGGTGCGAGGATCGAGGTTGCGCCACGGTGCAAGCACTACTCATTTACAGAATAAAATTTAGATAACGAATTCGCTCGTAAAGTACTAAAGTACGTATTACATTATAAGTTTTCCCGGAACCGGTTTCACGAATGTCTTTGTTTTCTATCTATCTAGTGCGCCAGAGTTCTCGCCAAACTTCTTGGCCGCCCTGAAGTTGGCTACAATGGCTGCGCAGTAGTAAAACTCATACAAAAACAGCACCGTTTCGTGCCTCGCGCATCCGGAAAGCCAACTTCAGGGCGGCCCAGAAGTTTGGCGAGCACTATACAATAGTTCAATTAATTTACCACACTACTACTCGTACCTCAGTCAGCCTTTTTTATTTATCAGGAACAATTTACATCGTGTTTGATGCATTACTTAATATTTAAAAACATAAGCATCCTTATTAATAATATTAATTCGTCGCAGACTGTGATACCATCATAGTCCAACCACACCCCCAGCCATACTGACGAAGAGAGTAAGTAGCCATTGTAATGAGGAATTGAGGAGTGCTTTGGAGTGTGCTATTCGGGAATATCGCTACATGCCAGCCGAACTTAGACCACGATTACCTCGTTTGCCCATGCATGACAAAAATAGGGCGTTGGTTGTTACATATTCGATCATGTACTGCGCGGCTGTAGCGGCATGTCGTGTAGCTCATGTCAAATTTGCAGATGACAGAGCTACACGGCCGAAACAAGCCGTACCGGCTTGGCAGAGAAGGGTCGAGCGTCTTATTGGTGGGGCCAGAGCACTCATCGGCAAACTAATTTGTTTCAGGGAAGGCAATAATCGCCCAAGAGTGATGCGCTTTGTGAGACGGGCGTTTTCGGGGACTGATGTCAGCCCCCGAGACTATATCGATGTACTATTTAAAAAAATGGTATTTTGTTAATTAACAAAAATAAAATAATATAAACTCATACGATAACCGCCTTACTATATTTTAATTTTCGTGTTTTCTCTTGAAAAATATCCTACTCCAGAAAAAAAACTGTTATTTTTCAAGTTTTTTATCTTCTCAGAAAAAAAAAACGTTTTTTTACTTCTCTAATGGTGACGGACGTAAAGAATTTCATCTTTATCTCCCCGTGGGTGTCGTAAGAGGCGACTAAGAAGGGACACACCAGAAAATGGGCACCAGCGTTCTCTGTGCACTTTAACAACACACTGCGATCGCCAACCCGCCTGCCAAGCGTAGCGATTATGGCAAACCCCCCAAACCAAAATGAATAGCACATAGAATAACGGCCTCGAGTGGCCGACAGCCCGTCTACCCTCGGATACGGTAGCGTTCGAGGCGATGGCGTTGCAAGGGGTGCGAAGAATCCCCGGAGTGGACCCGGCTTCCCTAAAAAACACTGACGACTGGACCTGGGAACATATAACACGCGAACACTCCGGACCGACGAGAAGATAGCCGAACTCAAGGAAGAATTGAGCAGGTTACGATGGAGTATTATAGGGTTATCTGAAGTCCGAAAAGATGTGGAGGTCTCGCAAATCGTCAAATCCGGTAACCTGCTCTATTTCCGAGAGGATGACTGGCAGTCCCAGGGTGGTGTCGGCTTTATCGTCCACAAGTCCCTTGTGAACAACGTGGTGAAGATCGAGAGTGTTTCGACCAGGGTAGCGTATCTTATACACGGAATATCCGCAAGATATTTGCTGAAGGTCATACAGGTCTACGCCCCGACCTCGGTACACCCCGACGACGAGGTAGAGACCATGTATGAGCATATCTCTAGCGCTATGCACGGTTTCAAAACTCACTTCACCTTTGTCATGCGGGAATTCAACGCGCAACTGGGCAAATGAAAAGAGGATGAGCTGCAAGTGGGGTAATTTGGAGTTGGACGTCGAAACCACCGGGGTCACCTACTGGCCAGTTTCAAGGAGAAGGAGGGCCTCGACATGATGAACTCCTTCTCCAGAAAGCGTGACCGCAGGAAGTGGACCCTGGCATAGCCCCGATGGTGTAGCTAAAAAAGAGACCGACTTCATCATGTCAACCAAAAAGCAAATTTACTATGATGTCTCTGTGATCAACTCGGTGAAAACCGGGAGCGATCACCGCATGGTAAAAGGCACATTGAAAATTAATGTTAAGCTTGAAAGGTCTCGAGTGATGAAGTCCACGCTCCGTCCAGCACAGATCCAGGTCCAAAACCCCGAGACTATTCAACTCGAATTCCAGAATAGTTTCGAGTGCCTGAGGAGCTCCGTGGACGAATACAGTGATGGGTTCGTGGAAGCTGTCCATACGGTTGAGTCTAAGTTTTTCAAGACCCGCCGTACAGATAGGAACAAAAAGCTCTCTGATCCTACTCTCAAGCTCATGAAGGAGAGGCGAGTGATGATCCTGCAGTCCACCGCTGCGACTCCACCGATTTAATACCGAAAATATTAAAGACGCGATTAAGCGGAATAAGGGCTCCAAGGTCTTTGCAAGAGATCTATCTATTGGGCAGAGCCAGCTCACGAAACTGAAGACCGATGATGGCAGGATCGTATCCGCCAAACCGGAGGATCTAATAATCTCAATCTTCTGAGGGAGATCAAGAGATTCTATAGGCAGTTGTACATGTCAACCAGTAAACCCGTCGCGAATCTAGCGAATGAACCTAGAGCTAGATTGACCCGACACTATACCGATTAAGATGGCTCTGAAACAGCTTAAGAACAACAAGGGGCCGGGTTGATGACGGAATCACGGCCGAACTTCTGAAGGCGGTTGGGAAACCGGTCCTTAGGGCCTTTCAGAAGCTGTTTGATTCCGTCATACTCGAGGCGAGGAAGCCACAGGCATGGTGCAGGGATGTGGTGGAATTCTTCTTCAAGAAGGGTGACAATGCCCTATTGAAAAACTATAGGCCCATCTCATTTCTTAGCCATGTCTATAAGCTGTTTTCAAGAGTCATCACGAATCGTCTCGCGCGCAGGTCTGACAATTTCCAGCCTCCTGAACAAGCCGGATTCCGTAAAGGCTTCAGCACCGTAGACCACATACATACGCTGCGGCAAGTTATACAGAAGACCGAAGAGTACAACCTGCCTCTCTGTTTAGCGTTTGTGGACAATGCGAAAGCCTTCGATTCGATCGATACGGTTAAAAAAACTAGAGGTGTTCGGGATCAGAGGCTTAGCTCTAGACTGGTTTAAGTCCTATCTAGAAGAGTGAACACAGTGCGTCCGGATTGGTGAATATGTCAGTGATATTGGTTACGGCGTACCCCAAGGCAGTGTCCTAGGCCCCACGTTGTTCCTTATTTACATAAACGACCTATACTCTCTAGAACTCCGTAAAGCCAGTGTCTTTACATTTGCAGATGATACCGCAATAATTGTTCATGCGAAATCTTGGAGCGAAGTCGTTTGTGTGGCTCAGGAGGGACTTGGGAGGGTTGCTACCTGGCTCCAAAATAACCTACTGACCCCAAACGTCGCTAAAACTAAGTCAATATGTTTTAGTGTGACTGATCGGTCAGCGCCAGACTGGGATCTGCAAACAAAACTGCATGTTTGTGGTAGTTTCGATGACAAAAGCTGTCTGTGCTCGCAAATCGAACAAGTTACGAGTATAAAATACCTAGCCATACAAATCGATAAGCACCAACATGGGAAGCGCAAATTGATGCGCTTGTGAAGCGTACTAGAAAACTTTCACACATATTTAAAAAAGTCAGATCCATCGCAACTCTAAAGCTGATTCGTATCTTGTATGTTATCTTGTGCCAATCATTATTAAGTTACTGCGTGTCAATCTGGGGAACAGCAAACAAAACAAATTTGCTTAGGCTGGAGAGCTCAACGAGCTATTCTAAACATAGCGTACAAGAAGCCCTGGCGATATTCAACTGATGCTCTATGTTCGGATTGTAGCGTCCTAAGAGTGACACAATTGTTTATCGCTTCGGCTCTGATGCGCTTTCACAAGGATGCTAAAGAACTAGCCCGCCATTCATCCAGAACGTTAAAATGGGATCGACCTAGAGTTCACTCTTCCTTTCCTTCGGATTTCTTGGGCCCTACCTCTATTCAAAATTCTACCCTCACGACAGAACTATTATCAGTATAAAAATTGTTATATTTGAATGGCTGCATCCTCTAAACTATAATCAAACAGAAGACCTTTTGCACATACAGTCGTAAAATTGGGACATAAATGGCAAAAATACCAACCTACCACTTAACAATCCACATAATTATACTTATACACATACACTCACCAAAAAGCAACTTAAACTTAATTCATAGAATAAAATTATAACCTCTATTTCTATTTATCTACATTACAATTTAATTTAATTTTATCTCTGTGTAACCATGTAAAAATATTTGCCTTACCTACTTGGGAAGAGACTGGACCCCACAACACAGAGTATCCTAGTGTGGGATCCAGGGAATTTGTCAATATGTAATGTATTATTGTTTTAATGTTATACTGTGTAAAAATGAACGGAATAAAGAATTTATGATTATTATCGAGACTTGAGCTGTACTGCAGTCTCTCCAACGGTGCTAAATTGACTACCGGTACATCGAACTGTTGAAGTGTTTATACAAAAACAATTCTACCGACTTCCAACTAAAAACACTACAAAGTGAAAAATAACTTTATTTCTCGAAGTCGGTGTCTTTGGTAGGTACCATTTTTTTTTGTTATGGACACCGACTTCGAAAAAGAAAGTTATTTTTCACTTTGTAGTGTTTTTATTTGGAACTCAATAGAATTCTTTTGTAAAAAAGATTTTTTATTTTACCCTTTTTAGTTGTACCTATTAAGCAACTTGACTTTAGTAAGGTAGGTACTTATAATTCCAGAATAGATTACCCGAATACCATGCACATAGCCGGCGATATGAGAGTGTACCAAGGTGAACTGTACACATCTGCGTACCTCTTATAGTGTACTGCCGTGATGTTATGTTATGAAATGGTATAAACAATAAACAGACATGCGATTACAGCAATCCCGAGAGATTTGCCGTTATTTATTGAAGAGTTATGTTGTATATCTCCGAAGTTCTTCATCAGATCTTCAACAAATTAAAATGGAACCAATTTCGGAACATACTCTATCAAACAAAAAAAGAATTTTCAAAATCGGTTCAAAATTGACGGAGATATCGGTGAACATACACAAAAAAAAAAACATACATGAAGTCGAAAATAGAACCTCCTCCTTTTTTGAAAGTCGCTTAAAAATGCCACCATGTTAGTTCGACTTCAGGATCAGACCTCGGAACCCGTCATCACCGTTGGAAAGCTTCACTATCTCCGGGTAACATAGGGTACTTTTTATCCCTGTATTCCCACGGGAACGGGAAATGGGGGGGGTAAAACCGCGAGGCGTCCGTTATTTTTAGTATAAGCAGATATTTTAATTGTCAAAACGTAAACGACTGATTTATTATATCGGCCTTGTATGGAGCCTTGTTCCTAGTAAGGACGTTTGGAAGAGTTTAATAAAACTTATGTTTAATAAATAGGGGTAAATCTGCAAAAATTAAGTGTTCTATATGTTACATAATAAAACAAAATATTACTTAATCATTGCTTTGTCTCATTTATCGAGTAAATAATAGCTATTTATGCAACTGTTACGTTATGGACGGTCTTTTAATACGAGTGCCATTTTTCGGTACAAGCGTAGCGCGTACCGAAATAGGTGGGCACGAGTTATCAAAAGACCAATAACGTACAAACACAGATATGGACAAATAAGTATTTCAGGAAGTGTGTTTAAGTATTTCATTTCTCATTACATGTCTTGATTTTTCTGGTAGTAAAACTATTTGTAGCCGCAACTGCTCTATTTGTTATAACTGGTGGAGTATTTTCAATATCACTTGATGTTGAAGACATTTTTAATAAAATTTGGAATAAAATTGCACTCAGAAATATTTTTCCGCGTCCACTTTATTTTATATTATATTTAGTCTTTGTAAGGCAAAGATCTTGTAGCCGTGACAGCCAAATAGTATACGATACTTTTGTTTTAAACTTGTTCCATTTTTAAAAACATCATTTACATTGTCTCGATTTCGAAGTAATATTATAGGTACCTGACTGTATGTTCAGAATGTCTTTGCTTGTGTTTTAAAATTTATGACGATTCGCATAATGCAACCCGATGTCGTTATGGGTATCATAATGAAACCGCTGTCAATTTTGTAATTCGAATATAACGAAACCGAAGTAGATAAACAAATAATAAGTGTTTATTTGTTTAGTTAGGTCCCCGTTTTTACACTTTGCGTACGGAACCCTAAAAACGGAAAAAAACACATTTGTTGTATGGGAGCCCCACTTCAATATTTATTTTATTCTGTTTTTAGTATTTGTTGTTATAGCGGCAACAAAAATACATCATCTATGAAAATTTCAACTGTCTAGCTGTCACGGTTCATGAGATACAGCCTGGTGACAGACAGGCAGACAGAGAGACAGACGGACCACAGAAGGTCCCGTTTTTACCATTTGGGTACGGAACCCCATAAAACGACTAAATGTATATTTTCAAAATAAAATTATTTGCATTGTTGAATAACTAATCTATCCCTGTATGGAGGCCGTTTTGCAATTTTCCTACTTCTTATGGTATTTATTTCCGCACAAAGATGCGTTAAAATTAGTTTTGAAATATGGAACATTCGACGCTTATAACTATATTTTTTTTTTACATTTTTGTTTCCATGCAGGGCTAGATAATGATGAGACAAATTGATATAATTTTTTATTGTGAACGTACACCGTCAAACAGTGGAGTAATACTCAACAACAGTGCAGACTACGTTTTTATGAAAGAATTATCGACTAGCGTGTAACCTTAATGGCCGAGTTGAAATAAAGAATTGTTTTTCTTGTCTTGTCTTCCATGTTCCACCCACCTTAGTAGTAAAGAGATTGAATAGTTCTTATCACGTAGATCAAAATCAGATACCTACAAATGATCCATTTGCAATTCATGACTCTTTCAGCTTCAATCATGCTGAGTAGATATATATAGTACCCTGTTGAAAATCATCTTTATAGGTTTAAATGAATCCTCGGAAAGTTGCGATCTTTGGCGAGAGAAATTTAAACTGCCTGATCATTTCCTTGAGCCATCGGAGACCCTATCGCCTGGGCACGCATTGCCTTGGCCGACCTGGAAAACTCTGAACAAACTCCGCACTCAGGTCGGCCGCAGCAAAGACAATCTCCATAGATGGAGGTTCTCGGATGGTTCCGATCTTCGGTGTTTGTGCGGTGTCTCCCCACAGACCATGGCCCACCTTTCGTCTTGTGCCGCATGTCCTGTTGTCTGTTCACGTGAGGACCTTATGACTGCGTCGGCGGAGGGTGTTGTCGTGGCTGAATTCTGGGCCAGGCAAGGCATTTAACTAAAAAGAGTCTGTTTGTCATCGACACGCTAAGAAGAAGAATGAAACCTACAATATATGTTTAACAGTACAACAATAACCGGCTTCGACTGTGGGACTCGATTTCACGGCGGTACATACACATTAACATAATATAAGTTAAGTCACAATCCCACAATATACTGTATTTCAACACAAAGCCGCCGCACGCCGCCTGCTGCACTTTTTAATTATGTTCTGCCCCTCTCATCACGCAGCGCAAGTAGGGTTGACTAACGAATGAACCTGAAAAGAGAACCCAATAAGACCCCCAGTCTTATGGACTTCGATGGTCTTGCTGACGGCAGTACATAATTTAGAGTTTGAATATCACATGATAACATTTTTGACCGACTTACCAAAAAGGAGCCTCCTCCTTTTTGGTAAGTCGGTTCTATGTTCGACTTCGTGTATGTTTTTTATTTTTTTCTGGGTTCACCGATATCTCCGTCAATTGTAGTCCAATTTTAAAACTTCTTTTTTTATTTGAAAGAGTATGTTCTGAAATTGGTCCCATTTTAAATTGGTGAAGATCTGATGAAGAACTTCGAAGATATACAGCAGAACTCTTCAATAAATAAGGGCAAATCTCTCGGGATTGCTGCAATCGCATGTCTGTTTATTGTTAATACCATTTCATAGCATAACATCACGCCAGTACGCTCTTAAGGGGTACGCAGATCTCTTAATTCACCGGTTATGTTCAAGTTTCATGATATTCGGATAATATATTCTGGCATTATAGTTACCTTACTAAAAATCTTGCCTATTAGGTAGGTACAACTAAAAAGAGAAAATAAAAACTTTTTTTGCAAAAAAACACTACCGACTTCCAAATAAAAAACTACAAAGTGAAAAATAATTTTATTTTTGGAAGTCGGTGTCCATAACGCAAAAAAATGGTACCTACGAAAGACACAGACTTCCAAAAATAATGTTATTTATCATCTTGTGGTTTTTATTTGGAAGTCGGTAGTATTTTTTTGCAAAAAAGGTTTTTATGGTAAATAGAAAACAATGTCCCTAACGTACGGTTATTTAGAAAAAAGATATCCTAATATTACCCATCGCTTTAAGTCTGATAGTAGGTACCTACTTGTGCCAATTTTAAATCTGTACTTTCTGGTCAAACTACCGCCCATCGCAACGTTTGAGAATAGAAACGACCCTGGAGCTATTAGAATAGAATATACTTTATTGTACACCAAAAAAAGAAATTACACATTTAAAGCAACTTAATACTATGGGTACAAAGGCGGTCTTATCGCTGACAGCGATATCTACCAGACAACCTTTGGATGGACTAAAGAACTAGACATAAAACAGGGGGTAGCCTACGGTGTACTGCTACATAAAAAAAAAAAAAATACATAAAAATTATATAACTATATAAAAAACTATACGCAAACTTACAAATAAACATACTTAAATAATATTACGTGTTACAAAATTTTGAAGAAGGTTGAAATAATGATAGAAATTAGATAGGAACAGAAGAGCATTAAAGAGACAGGAAATGGTTCTTAACAAGATATTTAAAAGATGCTAGTGACTGGGCTTGTCTTACTGACATCGGCAACTCATTCCACAATCGAACAGCCTGGACCGTGAACGATTTATTGTAGAATTTAGTAGAATGAGCAGGCATCAAAAGTCTCAAATTTTCCGACGATCTCAAGTGTCTAGAATGTGTGTCATGAAGGAACTTCAAGCGTTCTTTGAGATAAGAGGGGGTTGTAGGAATAAACAGAACACTGTACAGTAACGACAAAACATGGGCATTCCGGCGAAGGCGGATTGGCAGCCACTTGAGCTTAGTACGAAATTCAGAAACATGGTCATATTTGCGTAAACCAAATATGAATTGAATGCAAAAGTTTTGGAGTCGCTCAAGCTTATCTAGCTGCACTTCAGTTAGATCTAAATAACTGACATCTGCATAATCGAGGATTGGGAGAAGGAGGGATTGGGCAAGCGCAGTTTTGGTGGCAGTTGGAAGGAAATTGCGCAGTCTGCGCAAAGACCCCCAAACGCAAATACCTTGCGGCTAACCTCCTGCAGCTGAGGACCCCACGAAATTATACTTAGCAGTGGTTCATTGCCTAGTGGCTACAATCAACTATGTATGCATTTAGCAAATTATGCCAACAAACGTCTTTTTATTTCCCCTCTGAGCTCAAAATGCTGCTGAGGTCAACTGCTGAATCTTTTGGCATTGTTCTTAACGTAAGTGGATTGGTATCTGTGTGTAAGTAATTCTAAATCGAATCCGCGCTCTTAGTGTCTATGGACTTACTTTACATCATGGATTTGATTGGTAGAGTCAACAGTATCCAGAGGTTGACTACAGTTTTGTCTGTTAAGGTTCCCCTATTCAACGGCACGAACTATTCTGTGCGCGGGGTTAAAATTCATGCTGTCTCATCCGACAACACGTGCGGAAGAGATTGATGCTGTGATGAGCAGTAAAAAGCTAGTTCTCGTACGAATTAGCACTTTTGCAAATTTGTAGCGAAATGGATGATGATTTAGGACGAAAACGAGCCCGCGAAATGTTATGAACAGACCTTTGGGAGTCTAGATATTATAAAAAAACTACTAAATGTATATTTTCAAAATAAAATTATTTGCATTGTTGAATTACTAATCTATCCCTGTATGGAGGCCGTTTTGCAATTTTCCTTCTTCTTATGGTATTTATTTCCGCCCAAACATGCGTTAAAATTAGTGTTGAAATATGGAACTTTCGACGCTCATAACTTTCAAATATTGTATTTTTTACTTTTCTTATTCCATACAGGGCTAGACAATGATGAGACAAATTGATATAATTTTTTATTTTGAACGTTTGTATGAAAGAATTTTCGACTAGTGTAACCTTAAGGTTTTAACCAACGGATAGGACGTAAATCTGCTTGTATTGACTTTTAGTCGTACACTGAGGACTTGTTGAAGGCTCTTGACTTATTAGCAGAAATTTGGAAAGCCAGCCCTGTGTGCGGGGCGGCGGGCGGTTGGAGAGCGCGGACGGCGAGCGGCGTCAAATATCATTTTAACAGTGCGCCCGTCGCCCGCCGCCATATTTTTTGCTCCCGCGCATTTTCGAGCGCGATCATAAAATTTTGTTATTAATACAGTAAAATTTTCGGATTAGGTAGTATTAAATTCGAAACAAAGCAGGGATTTAATTGGTAATTCGTGTCCCGAGTCCGGGCTCCGGGGATTGATGTGAATATTTGTACGCGTGCAATATCCGTTCGTTTATTGTTTTCGGTTGTAAACTCGATTCGGGACGCGAATGTGTGCGGCGGCATTGTGCTCACTGCCCACTGGTAGCCATTCAATTAGCCACTGAATTTTTAATGAAATATCACGTTGTACAGACGTAATTAAATCACGGAGAGTTGGAAATAGAGAATGTATTTGTGGAGCATTGTGGCGGTAGTGGCGAGCCCGAGCCGCGCGGCAGCAGGGCGATGTAAGTCGGTCTAATCAATGGCCGGTTTATAACGCCGCCAATTTCTTTTTGTTCGCACAAATATTACATTCGTAGTTGATATTGATTTCTATTTTGGTTTATTTTCATTTCGAGACACAAAGGAGCCGGCAGCAACAAAATCTTACAGCAAAACACGACAAAGAGTTCTGAAAAGGCATAAAATAATACAACGAAATAATGTATGAACAAACCAATTTATTTTCTATACTTTGACCAATAAAGCTATGTTTAAATAATATCAGCAGTTTACACCTAATTTGTACAGATTTTATTTTTTATAAATACCTATTTATTAATTTAAGATAAGCACAGTTGCATGTTATTTCGTCAGATCAAATAAAAAGTCAAGATGGAATGTTGCAAACAACAAAGTGAAGCCGGTTCAAACTATGCCATGCCGTATAAATACACAATTACACGCGCACACGTACAATGAAACTACCCCTTAGCTTGTCAGTTGAGCTTTATTATTTGATCTGTGAGCTCGAATGACAAGCTAAGGCGTAATTTTATTGTACGTGAGTGCGTGTAATTGTGTATTTGTACGGCAAGGCATAGTTGAATCGGCGTCACTTTGTTGTTTGCAATGTTCCATCTTGACTTTTTATTTGATCTGAGGTTATTTCAATCTATTTTATTTTTATTTGGAAACTAGTAAGTAGATATTTATTGGGATGGCCACCATATCTCATCCAAATAAAATTAAATAGTGCAGAAGTTACTGAAAGATACAAAATTAATTTAACGAATCGTTTAATTGATATTATGATATTTGAGATTGATTTACTTTTACGGACAATTAACACATATTTATATTGATATACATAAGTAGTTCCAATAGTTAAAATGTGTGTTGCTAAGTTTTCTCCCTGGCAACAGCCCAGGCTTATAGTAAAAATACCAAGAAGGAGTTCAAAATTTAATTAGAAGTTCTTCTGTTTATTTATTCCAAAATTCTAGACCAGACCGACTTGACCCCAGTAATACCTGCTTAAATTATTTGATAGCTATACAAAATTTCTTCACACTATTCAACATTTCAGCATAATTGAAAAACCCTATATCACAGGAATTTAACGCGATGATTTCGTTTGTTTATTTACCTATTTCACCCGACGTTTCGGCCTTGTTTCAACGACCGTGGTCCCGGCTAGACACTCTACCCGATCGAGATCGTGGTCTACCCGATCGAGATCGTGGTCTACCCGGCAATCGGCCGAAACGTCGGGTGAAATAGGTAAATAAACAAACGAAATCATCGCGTTAAATTCCTGTGATATATGGTTTTTCAAACGCGAAAGTTTTAAAGTTAATATTTCAGCATAATATTTTAAGATAAAGTTTAAAAAATAAAAATGCTATACTCGCACGAGTGTTGTTTTTATAATAATAAGTACATTTGTGTCATATAGTAGGTAGTGTTATTTATAATATTTACATCATTGCACCCATACTTAAATACTCGACAACATACATGTTGTTATACCATAACTTATATATATCTACAATAACTTGAGACTTAATATCACAGCTTGGATTTTAAAAACAAAAAAGACAAGATAGATATTGAGGAAACATTTTTATTCAAACTTGAAAACGTATCCAACGCCAACTTCTTCATTCTTTCGTGCCATTATTTTTATAAATCTTTTTTTATAAATAACTAGAGGACGCCTCGCGGTTTCACCCGCGTAGTTCCCGTTCCCGTGAGAACACAGGGATAAAAAGTAGCCTATGTCACCCGGGGATAGAGTAGCTTCCCAAAGGTGAAAGAATTTTTGAAATCGGTCCAGTAGTTTTGGAGCCTATTCGGTACAAACAAACAAACAAAAAAATCTTTCCTCTTTATAATATTGGTATAGACCTTACTACGTTATCTTATTTATTGCGGTACCTACTTATTTTTTCATCCATAAGGATGGGAAATATAAGCACCGTTTATCCGTCGACTCGTTTACCGACGGGTTTGCACAACGTACATTTAGAAACCACGAGAAAATCTGGCTTTGGTAATTGGCTTCTATTTCGAGGTGAAAGAAATTCCGTGCAAAATTGGGCAAACAATAAGAGAGCCCTTATCGTTTTAAAACTGGAATATTATCAATAAATTTTGCAATCTATATATATAAAAGAAAGTCGTGTTAGTTACACTATTTATAACTCAAGAACGGCTTTACCGATATGGCTGAAAATTGGTGAGGAGGTAGCTTAGAGACAGGAGACGGACATAGGGTAGGGTAGGTTAGGTTAGGTAAGGTAGGGTAGGGTAGGTTAGGTAGGGTAGGTTAGGGTAGGGTAGGGTAAGGTAGGGTTTGCGGAAGTATCGTTGTTTCCGCGACCCCCGGTGTAGGTGTGAGACGGAACACTGGGGTGGTTTTTAGTCAGTACGAGTCTGACAGACCCCTCCGCTCCCCCAGGGCGGAGGAAATCCAATGAGGATTTTCCACCCCGGAAAAAAAAGGGTAGGGTAGGGTAGGGTAGGGTAGGTTAGGTAGGTTAGGTAGAGTAGGGTAGTGTAGGGTAGGGTAGGGTAGGGTAGGTAGGTTAGGGTAGGGTAGGTTAGGGTAGGGTAGGGTAGGGTAGGTTAGGGTAGGGTAGGGTAGGGTAGGTGAATGTTTGGTGTTTTTATGGCAAAACAAAGTTTGCCGGGTCAGCTAGTAGTATAATAAAACCCAAATCCTTATGTTTGCTTCTCCAATGTGAATCACAGTGTCACCAAATCACTGTGACATTAAGCCTCGCGTGAAATATAAAATCTATTTATCTTACACGTGATAACGTATATACAATAATAATATAATACTTTTTATCAACAGCTATGTATAATTATCACTATAAGATCAGTTTTTCACTTTTATATCACCCGCACAGTCTGCACTTCGAATCGAGGAATTATTAGGTGCATTTTTAATCCAGAGGCCCGAGAAAAGTGACATTCGATCACGAAAGCGTGGCGATAGCGATTGGGAATATGTACGGGAATCATCCAAACGTTTTCGAAATGTTACGTGTTCAATCCGTTATATGTTGGCATTTCGACCATAGCCAATTTCACCATCGCTAACATCGAATAACACTTGTCTAGAGCTTCAGGGCCAGATTTAGAAAATAAGTTCAATGGCAAAACAATTTACTGGAAATGTAAAAAGTATTTTCATATTCATGAGTGTGCATTTAATTGCTCTAAAATAATTTTCACATTTCGGGAATGTCTGACATTTTTTTCATTTTCATACACTAAGGCGTAGTCCTAATTAAAAGCCTTCCGGTTTTGCCGTACAAATGAACGCGACGATTGCGAATTCGCGCGATGATCGCTTTCTATTGGGACGACGCGGACGATGCTACACTCATAAATAATGAAATTACATTTTGCCTCTTTATTACCTCACCATGAACTTTTTCTGATCAATCCAGTATCCATACAGTAGTGATACAACAGGGCACATAACTTTACTCTACTAATCTCAGTCGTGACTCGTATCATCGAGACAGTGTCAGAGTCACTCGCACCACACTTCACTGGAGACCACTCACTGGGTGGTGATCACTTTCACTGGGTGGTGATCACTTTCACTGGGTGGTGATCACTCTCACTGGTGATGGTGATCGCTGGGTGGTGATCACCGGTCGTGGTTGGTGGCGAGGCACGCGTGTCAAAGCGCGTGAGCATGCGCGTGGTGGGGAGGCGGGGGTTGTTGGTGTGGGTGGGGTAAGGCGTGGGGGTTGCCTGCTGTGTGCTGACGACCCTGTGGACAAAATAACATGGAACATTTTAGGAAGCTGCGTTTTAAAGACTATCTTCTGTGACCAGTTTTTTTATTCTGCGTAGCGCTAATTTGAACCAGCAATAATAAAAATGTTTGTTAGAATTGCTACGTGATCAAAAACCACAAGCTTTTCTCCGAATGTAGTGTTTAATGCAGCTTGATGAAAGTTCATAAGAATTTTAACTTGGTGATAGCTTTGACGTGAAATTACAAGACCATCAAACATGTACATAGCAACCGGTCAAGAGTAATTTCAGATCACAATTATAAATGGTTTGGTGCGAAGGCTTCTACTCTACCTCTTCTGGTCCGAATTTGTGTAAAACAGAATTGTGTTGAAAATGGAGTGGCACCTTTCTCCTGCAGTGGGTCCATACAGGCCACGGTAATAATCGATTAGGTTGGACTATATCCTCACCTGTAGATATACATAGTAGTCGTAAGGCTGGTGCAGCGGCCAGCACCGCTGCGGCGGTACGGGGTACAGCGGCGGCACCGGGTACAGCGCGCCGCCGCCGAGCTTGTTGCGAAGGATGCGGCTGATGCTGGACACTGACGGCACGTTGTACTTGTCGCACACACCGTCCGCGAGCAGCCGGTCCCGGATCTCCCACGCGAAGATGCCAGGGTCTTTCGCTTTTAATTGTTTTATGTAGGACACCACCTGGGGAGAGATACTTGATTAAAGACCTTTTCTTGGTAGTAAGGTAAAGTTTATAAGTGGCCTAGGTATCCAAAGGTTTGCTGAACTGAAAATATATGCATTTTGGAGGTTCTGTCCCCTCTTATGGTAATTTTAAATCCCATTGCAGAGGATCCAAGGACCAAGCATCAAGTTCAAGAGTCAAATTGTCCCAACCTATTTCCATTTAGTTTAAGATCAGGTCAGTGAATTTAACTGATGTTTCATCTTGCTCAACACAATGGATTAGGGTTCCAAGATTTTCAATCTTATGGCGGTGCAGCGACGAATTCAGGTGTAACCTGACATATCAATGCAAATTTCGGCGTCATTGGTTACCCCAGCCACAATTATTATAATCCTACATAAAAATCGTTAGAAGCAGAAGCAGAACTCAAAACTCACCTTAGGTGTGGTAACTCTAGGCTTGGAGCCCCCTATGGCTCCAGGCAGGATGGAGCCGGTCTCGTGGTACCGCGCCAATATCTTCGACACGCAGCCGTGTGACACCCGTAGTTGTCGACTGATGTCGCAGGGCCTGCCAACAAAGGAGATGAGTTAGACAACATGTAACAAGCAAGGCATAGACATATTCAAAGATCTGAAATCTTTGAGGTCACCAACATTTGATCAACCGAAATCAGCTAATATGAAATTGGAAGAAATGCTCGATTAATTCAATGTTGGTGAATAGATACGAAAATTCGGTGATATTAATATTGAGCCCTCTGCTTAAAAAAAATGTCATATGTCTGGTTACCTTATCACAACTAGGTATGTTGGGCTCAGGTTCTATTCTAACCGGTTGCATCTGGACACCAGTATTTTACATGGATCGGTTGCCAATATCTGACTTCCACTACCCAGTAACTGGGTAATACGATGACAATCGGTAAGACTGGTATTTATTTATTTAAACTTAATGTACAATGGTGATACATAGGCGGACTTAATGCAGCAAGGCATTCTCTACCAGTCAACCTTTGGGTTAAAAAGGACAAACAGGTGGTAGGAGTACAAAATAAAAATGAACAATAATTAAAGTCGGATATTAATAAACTAACTAACTAATAAAATACATAAATAATTTCTAAAACAATAGACTAATAAATATTATAATAAATATCATATTCTAAATGAAACAGAAATTAAACATAATAACTAAGACGAAGACCGAGCTATGTAAGAGAGGACAAGTAATAGTTCCGGATTCTACGCTTGAATGAAAATTTACTCTCAGCTTTTTTTATGTCAAGGGGAAGGACGTTCCAGAGTTTTATAGTAGAGACAGCGTAAGAATTAGATATAAACCCAGTGCGGTGAGAAGGAATTTGGAGAAGTAAGTTTTTTTAAGTGGTATCAGATTCGTGATTCAGAAATAAACTTGAAAAGTCTCATCTATATTGTTTCCTTCTCTCTAAATTCCAGATTATCAGCACAGGTTACGCTAACATCGTTTTAGTTCACGTAATGAAACTATTGATAAGAATAATATCCGATTATCTGATAGTAAAAAAATAGAGAATGTTCGCTGTGCAACCGTTCTAGATACTGCAAACAACGTTATTGATAGAAAAGTAATTTGTCATCTAACTCAACTGAGGGACAGCAAAATGCTATTTTAGTGACTTCATGGGTTTTGTCATAACTTGATTTAAAAGATTTTATGGAGTTTCTTGAAAGTTCGTCTTAATAGATAAGGATGATTAGATCTACACGGTTTTGGATCGTGCAAATACATAGAATCCAAGATGCCTGGAAGACATCGCTGGACGCGACAAAGCCGCCAATTAAATGTTTTTAATTTAAGGTTTTGTAAATGTTTTAGATTATAATCTTGGTGTACAAAAATGTATTTAATTACTTAGTTTCAACAGTCTTTACGATTAGTGAGTTCGCTTTTCGTAGATGCCGACTGACCTATTCTACTGAACTATTCAACTCACGGAATAGTTCACAGAGTTCACAGAGACTGGGTAAATGTTTAAGTTGAAATAAATGTTTAGATGTTGACTTATAATCCATATCTAAATCAGAATGGTTCGTTAGATACAATATTTTAATGCTCGAGTTATTTTTATGTGGGAGAAGTGAGTTATCAGAGAATTAGCAAAGATAAGATAACTGTACACATGTATGACAAGCAATATAAGAATTATTGCAACGATTAAAAACGATTAGTGAGTTTAGGCCTATAAGCAATTATAGCGATGGTCGGTGCAGCCGCATGACTAATTCCGACAGAATGTCCGTGGGATAAGTGCATTTTGCTTTCAGTCATCACGTCACAGTAGAAGCCGTGTTTTTGTGTTGAGACACTAAAGTTACCAGGTATTTAAACCTGTTCCATGTTGATGCAAATACCAAAATCTATACTTAATCTATACTAATATTATAAAGCTGAAGAGTTTGTTTGTTTGTTTGTTTGTTTGTTTGTTTGAACGCGCTAATCTCAGGAACTACTGGTTGGAATTGAAAAATTCTTTTTGTGTTGGGTAGTCCATTTATCGAGGAAGGTTATAGGCTATATAACATCACGCTACGACCAATAGGAGCGGAGCATCAATGAAAAATGTTCCAAAAACGGGGAAAATTTATTATTTTTGAGACGCAACGTATTTAGAGTAGGTGGGCTAGCTTGGTAGGTAGCCAGTTGACGGGAGCGAAGCCGCGTGGGACAGCTAGTATACTAATAATATTATAAAGAGGTAAAGTTTGTGGGTTTGTGAGTTTGTGACGTTGTAAGGGGTAATCTCTGGATCTACTGAACCGATTTTGAAAATTCTTTCACCAGTAGAAAGCTACATTATTCCTGAGTGTCATAGGCTATAATAAATTTTCAAAAAAAATAGAGATCCTTATGAAAATTGCAATAATGTAACCCAAGGTAGGAAAATGTTGCCTATAAAATTCATTCTTTGGCGTGCGCTAAGAAAAACATTGATGATAGATAAAAATAGTAGGTAAGTAGGGTAGGTAGGGTAGGCAAAGTAGGCAGGGTAGGTAGGGTAGGCAGGCTAGGCTGGATAGGCAGGCTTGGTAGGCGGGGTTGGCCGTCTAGGCAGGATAGGCATGGTTGTCAGGGTAGGCAGAGTAGGCAGGGTAGGCAGAATAGGCAGGGTAGGCCGATTAGGCAGGATAGGCAGGGAAGGCGCGGCACTGGGTAGGCAGGTTAGGCAGGGTAGGCATGGTAGGCAGGGTAGGCAGGTTAGGCAGGGTGGGCATGATAGGCAGGGTAGGCAGGTTAGACAGGGTTGGCAGGGTAGGCAAGGTAGGCATAGTAGGCAGGGTTAGCAGGATAGGCAGGGCAGGCAGGGTAGGCAGGGTAGGCATGGTAGGCAGGGTTAGCAGGATAGGCAGTGTTGGCAGGATAGGCAGGGAAGGCAGGGTAGGCAGGGTAGGCATGGCAGTCAGGGTTAGCAGGGTAGGCAGGGTTGGCATAGAAGGCAGGATAGGCAGGGAAGGCAGGATAGGCAGGGAAGGCAGGATAGGCAGGGTAGGCAGGTTAGGCAGGGTAGGCGAAGGGGCAGGATAGGTAGGTAGATAGCCAGTTGACGGGAGCGAAGCCCCGGGGGTCAGCTAGTCTTATATAAAATTTTAGGAGTTCCCTCGATTTCCATGGGATTCTCTCATCAGATCGGTCGGTGTATAATCGGTGAACAAACACTAAAAAAAAACTTAAAGTCGAACATAGAACCTCCTCCTTTTTGGGGAGTCGGTTAAAAATAGTAGTCCATGACTTATATTTTTTCTACAAACCAAAGCCGAGCATTTGCTACACCAGTTAAGTGGCTAATCCGGCCCTGTAGCTTACCTGATCCCTAGGTATCCCTAGTTGTGCTGACTCCACTATCCGTAGCCTGACGGCGTTTGGTATCGACCTCCCGTCCTCGAATAGCATAAACACTCAGACCTTCTCTCTGAGAGACGGAGTGAGGCGTAATCTAGCCAGTGAGGATTGTTAGATGTCACATGATATGCCGGCTTCCTCACGATGTTTTCCTTCACCGTTTTGAGAGCAGTGGCGATGAAATTGATTACACAATTTCATGCGCCTGCCTGGGTTAGACTGGACCTTAGACTCTTTAGTCGGGGTCGTAGCACTGGGCTACCAATGCCCACTCACAAACACATATGTTTTCACATTTGTCATTTGTTAAACCTTGATTCTGACCATCTTTTGTACAAATGTGTTTTGTACAATACATTTATTTTTGTTTGTTTTTTTTTTGGTTCCGTACCCAAAGGGTAAAAACGGGATCCTATTACTAAGACTCCGCGGTCCGTCTGTCTGTCTGTCACCAGGCTGTATCTCATGAACCGTGATAGCTAGTCAGTTGAAATTTTCACAGATGATGTATTTCTGTTGCCGCTATAACAACAAATACTAAAAACAGAATAAAATATATATTTAAGGGATCCCCCATCAACATCCATCATCCCATACAACAAACATGATATTTTGCCGTTTTTTTGCTCGATTTTAATAATGTCAACAGGTAGACGCTTGAAATATTCACAGAATATTTAGTTGTATATACACTTCAAAAAAATTTAATAATTAAAATAAAATAAATTAAGGGGGGCTCCCATACAACAAACGAGATTTTTTTCCGTTTTTCTCGATCATAATAAAGACAACAGATAGAAACTTAAAATATTTACAGAGTATTTAGATTTATATTCACTTTAAAAATAAATACCTACTTAATTCAAATAAAAATATATGCCGAAGTACTGGGACTTCTATTCGTAGTACAACTGTTAAACTTGATGCGTTTCTATCTGTATACAGTCGACAAGCACAT
Source organism: Orthosia cruda (assembly GCA_964057195.1). Classification (NCBI taxonomy): domain Eukaryota; kingdom Metazoa; phylum Arthropoda; class Insecta; order Lepidoptera; family Noctuidae; genus Orthosia; species Orthosia cruda. The sequence goes on along the minus strand of OZ059848.1, from coordinate 20,883,368 downwards.
CAAGCAAAACATGTTAACTTTCCATTGACCTATGAACTTGAGATTTGGTGATTATGTTCATTATTACGTATATTTTACTAACAATACCAATATATTGATAAATCAGATTTTTCTTTAGAATTTCCTCATTTTCCCTATTACAACCAACTTAATATTGCGGTTTGGTACGGAACCCTAAATGTGCGAAGTCCGACACGCACTGTAATACACCCACTATCACTGTTTCATACCTGATCCCTAGCTGTGCTAGCTCCACTATCCGTAGCCTGACGGCGTTGGGTAAGGGTCGTCCGTTCACGAACACTCCTCCGAGCTGGTTCACCTCTCCGTACTGCTGGGTCCCCGCGCCTGGTACGCCAGGGTTGCCCATGCCACCGCCGCTGGGATCTGTCGACAAAGATAAATGATTTCAATATGAAAAAGACAATGTTGTGCTACTGATCTATAGATGATTAGGTACGTATGTACGATTAGCAAGGTAAAGGGTCATTCAACCTGAATTGGAAAATACGACATCACCATTTACCTAAAGTCTTTGCCGAAATTACGCACTAGTGATCATAATGACCATAGATGTATAGTTTCAACTCCGTACTTCGACATACATATCTGAATTTTGGAAAAAGTAAATAGCTTCAATATTCTGAGTAAATAACAGGCTTTTTACCGGGCTGCCGAAGGGTAAGTTTTTACCAGTACAAAACCATATGTTGTAGTTTAAATGATTTCTAAGCCTTTGGAATCGCCCTTTTTACCCGACTGCCGAAAGAGGGTAATGTGTTTATCAGTCTATGTATGTATGTTTGTTCCTATGTGGCGTTCTAGAGACCAAACGCGTTGGCCGATTTTTATGATTTTTACGTCAATCGATTCGTCTTAACCCTGCGAGTGTCACTGGCTACAAAAAAACTGGAAAAAAAAAATGGCGGATTTTGGGCGCCATTTTGTGGAGGTTTTTTTTTTCTTCTAATCCCATCGTGTGGGGTATCGAAATAAAGGGTTTTAAGAGGTGATTTCAAAAATATAAAACACTCATATGTTTAAATGTACCTAATTAAAAAAAAAAAACTAAAAAGTTGTAAATAAAAAAAGTTAATAAAAAAAACAAAAACCCGACTATATACTACCGAAATAAGAAGAAAATCATACTAATCTAATCGACTGCACAGCATGATTTTCTTCTTGTTTACGTCTTTTTAGTTCGCTTTTTAAGCAGTCGGGTTTTTTGATTTTTTAAATTAGTTTTTTTAACTACGGATTTGTACGTGAGCGATAGTGAACTAACGGAACGTAATGATTATAATATAAGATAACCCAGAAAACTCTAGTTTCTGAAACTCAACCCTACAAACGTCTAGCAGTTCATAATTAAGTCTTAGGTATCGAGTCGAGTCACCCGACACCCACTTTGATGTCGCCCGACACCGCCGACACCGCGACACCGGCGACACTCCTCGTTTTGTGCTGACACTCGACACCTGCGCCCGCGCAACTCGCTCGTAAAACGTTAGCTTGTTAAGTTTTGAGCCGTTTGATTTTATATTGGGTTGCTAATTTGTATTTAAATTGTAAGAAATATAATGTAGAGTTGATTTTCACCAAAATTCAAATAATTTATTAACATATATACAATTCAATATGATAAAAACAAAACAAACCTATATGCAAATACAAAAGGGAGACGGAAAAGAGCTCATTGTGCATCAAAGAAAATCGTCCACATCGATGTCAATGGGAAACGCGCCCAGAAAGCTGTCAGCATTGCCACGTTGAACTTGGATGGCAATGCTGATTCTCTGACCGAAGAAAAAGCCAGCCCTCTGGTCACGTGAAGAGTCGAAGAGCTTTGTGCATAGAGTTTATTTTGAAAAACATATAATTTGGTGAACTGTGTGCAAAATAAAATGTTCAATGTATAGTAGCAGGTGGCGTTTTGTAGTTTCTGTCTACCTCCTTGGGAAAAAGGCGTGAGTTATTGAACATTCAACTGCCAATTTTAATTTAAAAAATTCAAAACTTTTACTCGCGAAATAATCAATCGTTTGGCGAGTTCAAAAGTTTGTACAATCTTGTTTTTAATACGTGTCTTTCAACATTGGTTTCGTTTTAAAAATGTGCAGGTTTTCGGTAGCAAAAACAAATAACGAAAACACTTCAAAGCCTATTAAAAGTAACATTCCAAAAATAAACCAACATTTCACTTTGATATTTTTGTAAAAACAAACCACATTCGATATCACATTACATACAACTAATAACAAACGACTAAGTATTTAAAACTCAACTGTCATGGCGTCCGTCTCCTGTTGCATCCGTCCAATAAACGTGACGAGACGTCACTTTGACGGGACGTCAAAAGAACGACACGTCATTCCTACGAGCTGTCAGTCCTACGGGCCTTCATTCCGAGATACACTAGCATAAGATCCCACTGCAGAAACTTGCAGGTTAGTTTTTAATTAAACTTAATTTTAATAAATTTTAGTTGATATTAGAACAGATTGTAGACTGTATGAATATATTTGTGTTGTATAAACTCAGTCTATTTTAGTACATGAGTACTATGTACCAACTGTAAATCTATCATTTACTGTACCTATGTGTCGTTCGTTGACTTCAGTGTGCCCTGGCAGTTGATAGTGTGTCATGCTCTCTCTAATGTCTCTCTGATGGTGGCACATGTGTTGGATCATTCGCTTTGTGTTGGTTGAGCTGAGTGGTGCCGATCCATGTGTAATATTCGTGAACGGGCGCCATCAGTTGGGATTGCTCATAACTTAGCCGTCTCGGCCTGTTTTTAATTACCTATTTATTGTATTTTTAATTGTTAATTTACTCTAGATGCTTTTACGTGCAAGTTGTTTTTTTACATCGTTCTCATGTATTTTTCGAACAAGAACAATGTAACCAAATACTTGTAAAACACTTTTTTCAAAGAGTAAGAGTGGAGTTTCTTTTCCATTCTTCTCCATAACAAGCTACATTTCCGAATGGACGGTAGAATCAATTATTATAACTTTTATATTTAATTTCTTTAATATAATAATTGAATAAGTAAATTTTGATTTTGATTGTTACAGGGTTGCTTAGAAATACTAGCCGAAATGAACTTAATTTTAATTTAAGTATGTTTGATAGTTAACCCCAAATATATCAGGTTTCCATGTGAATCCTCCATCATTTGAAAGACAGTGGTGTAGAAAATAGGAAAAGATTTGGTTTGGGGTTGTCAGCTCCTAGTCAGCCGCAATCTGTGGGTTGCCAGTTTACCACTAAACGTAGTTATACTTCATAAAAGATAGCTTGATCTCTGTGACATAATATGTCAAACTGACGTATACGTTATTATTAGTCTGTCAAGCGCTATTGTTACTCTATTGATACAGACAGCTGTCGCAGAGATCAAGCTATCTTTTATGAAGTATAGAGGTTAATACCCAAAAATTACACCTAACTGAGAGATAGATGATGTTGCATACGCACCCACGACACAGAAGAAATTCCTGGTCCTTCACAAAGTTTAGAAAAAACGTACAACTAGTTGTAGAACAGTAACGGCTAGATGAGGCCAGGTAATTCTGCAGTGATCTATACTTCCATCAAGAATCATAAAGATTCAAGATCAAAAACCATATAAATACAGATTTTTTGCAGTAGGATCTCGTACTACACGATCCGTCATTCCTTGGCGACAACGCGACAGTCAACAACAAATGGCTGTAACCTTAAACTGCTCTCAATATTTTCAGTCTGTTTTAAACTGTTAGAAGACATTTATCTCGGCAGCTGCGAGCGGGTTATAAGTGGCGATCTGTCGGTGATACTGGTGATATATAGCGGTGATGCTGCGGAGTGAGGATTAATTGCAGATTGTTTGTTATTTACTGTACGGTTATTAATTTGAAGAGTTTTAATTATGTTATTAACTTGTCTGCTAGCGAGGTTTAATTTATTGAAGAAACGTTAGTCTTTAAATAAGATAAATGGTATCGTCCAATAGACTGAATTGGTACAATAATCAATGGAAAAGACTGAGGCCAATTCAGTTCAAGATACTTTAGGAATCAATCAATCTGCATAGCCTTTTCTATGTTGGGACCGGATTAAACTGAGTACCAGTTTTTTTCATGGCTATGTGACTTCCTCAACCTGGGTAACACAATACCCTTATTGGCAAGATTGTCATTTTTATGATAAAAGGTTTTATCTTTCGTAACCACTAACAAAGATCTTCACATGACAGTCCTGACTGACGGCTGACGTGCTTTCCAATTCACGGAGGAGTATCGGCATAAAATAGGTGAACACCACACCACAGACCGACTTCATCAAGCCTTGCTTAACCTTAAAGATCGACCCGGGCGGCTGTTATAACTTAAAACCACACACAGATTTGATTTTTATTGAAAAGGACACCCACTTAAGTCACATTTGTAGCAGGAGCCGGTTTGGGAGAAAATAAAATCGTTTCAACACCAAGACTTTAACCAAAACGAAGAAAACGCCATCTTCTACACCCAAATACATCAAAAAGTGACCACGACACAGCATTACTCAGCCAAGCTGCCCATATCGGTGACAAAGTACACTCGAACAAATCAACAGGCCCACTCCTCGCTCGTCGGGGCACAAATTAGCGGGCTCCGAACAAAATGCTTGACTAATGTCCTGCTGCACTCGTTGTCTCGTTGTACGACGCTGACAAAATAGCATGTCACTAGTTTATTTATACAACTGTACTTATTTTAGAGGCGGTGTAAATGTGTAATTGGAATCAAGTTAGAGATTTTACGTTGTTTTCTGAAAGATAAATGCAATTTGCACTTAGATACTTGGAACTTTTTTTTTTTTTTGTGATGTGGTGCTGGAGAAGAATGTTGCGCATACCATGGACAGTCAAGCGCATGAATAAGTCCATTCTCGACCAGTTGAACATCAAAACCAGACTCTCCACGATCTGCTACCAACGAGTCCTAAGTTACTTTGGTCACATCGCCCGGAGACAGCCAGACAACCTGGAAAAACTGGTTGTAGTGGGAAAGGTGGATGGAAAAAGACCACGCGGGCGTTCACCTACTCGCTGGTCTGACCAGATCAGGGCCATTACGGGACTCACTGTGACCAATGCTATGAGAAGAGCCGAAGACAGGATGGCTTGGAAGCAGCTCGTCGTTGACTCCGTCAAGGCTTTTCAAGACGGGCACGACCTTCAGAAATGAAGACAACGACTAAGAAGAAGACTTGGAACTGAGTAAAAATGTTTGCATTGATTAGAAGATAACTGTGAAGTTTTTCACTTAAGTTTTTCCTGAAACTATGTGGAAGTGGATAGATAGCTCTATTATAAAATAGTTAGATTAATTTTATCAGCAGGCAATCAGTTCTTAGAACTTTTGAACAATACGAGTACGACTGCCTGATTGGTCTCGTGCAGGGATGACCAACCTTCCGAAGGTCCGTATGGATAATTCTGCCTCCCTCCTCCCAAGAGACTCTGAATATGTTTTAAAGATTGTATCTCAAATATATTAGTGCATGATATATTTTTTGCACTGAAATATCCGTCTGAAGTTTGGACTAAAGTTGGTGCAGGCTATGGCCAACCGGGGGTTGCGGAAGAATCGTACTTGCCCGCAACCCTCGTTATTTTTCGCTCTATAGTGTTTTGTTTTGGAAGTCTGTATATTTTTTTTTTGTTAAAAGGTTTTCAATTTTTAACCGACTTCTCAAAAAGGAGGAGGTTCTATGTTCGACTTCAAGTATGTTTTTTAACCGACTTCCCAAAAAGGAGGAGGTTCTATGTTCGACTTCAAGTAGGTTTTATTTTTTTTATTTTTTGTATGTTCACCGATTACTGCGTCAATTGTGGACCGATTTTGAAAATTCTTTTTTTGTTTGAAAAAGTATGTTCCGAAATTGGTCCCATTTTAATTTGGTGAAGATCTGATGAAGAACTTCGGAGATATACAACAGAACTCTTCAATAAATAACGGCAAATCTCTCGGGATTGCTGCAATCGCATTTCTGTTTATTGTTTATACCATTTCATAACATAACATCACGCCAGTACGCTCTTAAGGGGTACGCAGATCTCTCATTTCACCGGATATGTTCGAGTTTCATAAAATCTATTTTGGCGTTAAAGTTACCTTACTAACTTGCCTATTAGGTACGTACAACTAAAAAGTGAAAAATAAAAAAACTTTTTGCAAAAAAATACTACCGACTTCCAAATACTAAACTACAAAGTGAAAAATAACTTAATTTTTGAAGTCGGTGTCCATAACGCAAAAAAATGGTACCTACGAAAGACACCGACTTCAAAAAATTATCTTTTTTTGGTTTTGGTACCCTATATTACCATGAAAAACATTTATAGCCAGAAGGCTTCTTATATCAATTCCAAAAAGCCTAAAAACGACTGGGATGCATTGTTTTATTACGGAGTTCCGGTTCATTACCAGATCAGTTCAATAGTACCATTTATTAGGGTTCCGTGCCCAAAGGGTAAAAACGGTACCAGCTATTACTAAGACTCCGCGGTCCGTCTGTCTATCACCAGGCTGTATCTCATGAACCGTGATAGCTAGACAGTTGAAATTTTCACAGATGAAGTATTTCTGTTGCCGCTATAACAACAAATACTAAAAACAAAATGAAATAAATATTTAAGTGGGGCTCCCATACAACAAACGTGATTTTGTTGCCGTTTTTTGCGATAATAGTACGGAACCATTCTTGCGCGAGTCCAACTCGCACTTGGCCTGTTTTTGTTTTTTAAATTTGCTTCATCACAGTCATTTAACTAGTCGAAATTTCTGATCAATCTTTGGTCGTCTTCATTAGTTCCGCTTCACTAAATGATACTTTCTTTTCATCAACATGATAAGCATTTGCATGCTTGTCATGTTGATGAAAATACCGAAATGGCTATGTGTATGCCTATAAAATTTGAGGAGTGCCCTCGATTACCCCAGGATCCCATCATCACATTCTAACCATGGGACCACCTGGGAAGAACCTTTCAAACAAAAGTAGATTATTCCAAATCGTTCCAGGTGTATGAGTAATGGGGTAACATGCATTAAAAAAATGTTTCCGCCGAATTGAGCACCTCCTCCTTTTTTTGAAGTCGGTTAAAAACGCAAGTGGCGAAATGTGGGTGAGTTAATAGCACCCTATCCTTCGAGAAATACAATAGCGAGATGTTGTGTATTTCTGACAAAATATAGACGATAAAGTGGATCCTTTTGAACTTGCAGTTTCTCCTATGATCTCTATGCCCTTGCCTGAACCTGAGCATAATGTCCAAGGGGGTGATCACAAGCTCTTCGTGCAAGATTATTTTGAGTGTGTGTAAGGGACAGATGTATTTGACTTGTATACATCTGTCACTTACGCGATCTCAAAATTACCTTACTCTAAGAGCTTGTGGTCACCCCCCAGAGCCGTGTTTAACAAAATTAAAATACATTTAAGACCGAGCTGTTGACCTTTCACGGTTAGAATGATCGTTACTAATGTATTAGTCATTTGTTACAATACAATGTTGCGAGATTCTGTTCATTGTCACGCTGAAAAATGCAGTTGGCAGCTGTAGCGAGTACAATACATGATTATGTATTCACGCAGTTTAGAAGGTTTATAACTATCGGTACAGAAGTCTGAAGGTGTGGTAATTATTCAACTAGGTACGGATTTCAAAATTCTGTAGCACTAAATAAGTATATTCACCATGAACATCATGCAGTTGGTAGTCTACCTGATCTAAGTCTTTTGTCTGCTTCTGCTAACTTTACTATTCAGATATCTTTTAATCGATATGTATACCTTGAAATGTACCGATTGCTGTATAGGTAACTACTACACTAGAGTGACTTTGAGTTGGAACTTTGGAAGCAAGATGTCGCTAAGTATCATACAAAAAAACTTTTTTACTAAAACATTCTACCGACTTCCAACTAAAAACACTACAAAGTGAAAAATAACTTTATTTTTCGAAGTCGGTGTCTTTGGTAGGTACCAATTTTTTTCGTTATGGACGCCGACTTCGAAAAAGAAAGTTATTTTTCACTTTGTAGTGTTTTTAGTTGGAAGTCGGTAGAATTTTCTTGTAAAAAAGGTTTTTTAATTTACACTTTTTAGTTGTACCTATTGAGCAACTTGCCTTTAGTAAGGTAGGTACTTATAATGCCAGAATAGATTACCTGAATACCATGAACATAGCCGGCGAAATGAGAGTGTACCAAAGTGAACTGTACACATCTGCGTCCCTCTTATAGTGTACTATCGTGATGTTATGTTATGAAATGGTATAAACAATAAACAGACATGCGATTGCAACAATCCCGCGAGATTTGCTGTTATTTATTTAAGAGTTCTGTTGTATATCTCCGAAATTCTTCATCAGATCTTCACCAAACTAAAATGGGACCAATTTCGGAACATACTTTTTCAAACAAAAAAGGAATTTTCAAAATCGGTCCACAATTGACGGAGATATCGGTGAACATACACAAAAAAAAAGAAAACATACATGAAGTCGAACATAGAACCTCCTCCTTTTTTGAAAGTCGGTTAAAAATAGAAAAGCGGTTGCTTGACGGTTAGGTACCTGAATGGTGGGAGAGAGATCAAATTTGGTTACTTACGAAAGATCCAATTGGAAACGAAAAATCTGTAGCGGATAGAAAACTAATAATATTTTCCAAATATCTGCTACTACTAACTGTTTATGTATATTTGTGTATTTAGTTTATTTGTTTAAATATATATTGCATGTATCTTATAGTATGTATGTATATATTTGTTTTTGAATAAACTCACCTTGTCGTGATGTACTCTCAATATTGCACCTACCACTATTTGTCTCTGCATCACCCAAAGTTTGACTGGTAGAAAATGCCTAAGGCATTAAGTCCGCCTCTGTACGTTTGTGTGCATAAAGTATTAAATAAATAAATATAACTGCTCGTACCTAATCTAAACTATCTCTGAGTGCCAAATCTAGCTACTTTTTATCCTGGCAAAATACACATCTAATTTTGGGATTAGCCACGGAATCGAAGCTGCAACAAATTGGTAATTACAATAAGAAATAAATTTATTTTCAGTAACTTTACAACTTCTACCTCCTTTAAGTATGACAAATACCTGTGCTAGGAGGCCCCGCTCTTCTAAAACTAGTACATTAATATGTAGGTAGGAGTGTGCTTACATTGACTTTTACAATTTGGTAACTTATTAACTAATGGAAGTAAAATATAAAATAAAATGTATACAAACAAAAACGATTAACTTAAAACATGTACGTGTATGGGTGTGAGTGGGTGTGTTTTGTTTATTATGTGTGTAAAGAGTGTGTCAGAGTATTCGGGGGTATGTATGTGTACACGTCACTTATCATCAGATCATCACACGGCAGTTTGTGAAAGATTTTCAGCCAATTTGTCAGAGATTTTTTACAATCTCGACAAGTCATGGGGAAAATATTTAAAAGTTTATTTAGTTTGTTGTAGATGGAAGCTTGCCTGGTATACTGTCTTTTTGCGTATGTCGTTTTAACGGAGACTGCCGGCGCAACAAGATATTTCCTTCTTTTTTTTTTTCGAGGTTGATATCGTATTGGTGAATTTTATGGAGTTTTAAAACAGCATGGAGGACATATAATTACCTGATTGTGAGAAGACCGGTTAGCGAATAAAGGCTTTCAGTAGGCAATCTATACGATTTGAAATACATGAGAGATGTTTGTTCTCGTACCTGTACATAGTATAGTGTGTAGTGAGTCTGGGTGCATTGTCCTCACACATATGAATTTATTAATTTACCTATGTACTTATGACCTAAATATTGTAAAAACAACTTTTTTTTTTAAAGAGTTTGTATGGAGTTTAATGTGCGTTCTTCTCCATAACAAGCTACTTTCCGAATGCACGGTAGAATCAATTTTTATGCCTTGTAAATTTTAATGTAGGTATCTAACGTTTAAAAGTGCCGATTGGTGGCCTAGTTGAAATAAAATATCTTTGTCTTTGTCTCGCTCCAAATCCAGAAATTTAATATTTGTAGCCCCATCCCAAACAGGTATACAGTACAGGTTGGTAGTATAAATTTGTAACATGTAATTTCTGTGTAATTGACAATATCATAAACAGTCCATATGCGCGTGCGTTGACAATATCATAAACTTTTAATTTTACGGTAGCTGCAGATATTTATTTGTGTTTTCTTATTTATTGCAAGTAGTATTTACTTTAATAAATTCAAAATAACTTGTATATTTGTGACATTTGTCAGAAATGAGACAACTTTCACGGTAATTTCGCGATTTATTTTAAACTTTACGTTCAATAATAATTTCGCTTTCATCTAATACATCAAAGTGACTCGTTTAGAGTATACAAAACTAAAATACAAACAAAAAAAAGGTGTGAAATGTGTGGTAGTTACTATGTTTTCTTCTACAACACTGGAATGTCCACACAATGCCAATTTGATCCAGATATTATGGAAGAGCACTAGAAAATCGCTCATTATCCTTTGATCACGCCATTGTATTAGGTACTAGAGGACGCCTCGCGGTTTCACCCGCGTAGTTCCCGTTCCCGTGGGAATACAGGGATAAAAAGTAGCCTATGTCACCCGGGGATAGAGTAGCTTCCCAACGGTGAAAGAATTTTTGAAATCGGTCCAGTAGTTTTGGAGCCTATTCGGTACAAACAAACAAAAAAAACTTTCCTCTTTATAATATTGGTATAGATAATAGGTACCTATACTAACTACTTTTTATTACCCGTGGTGATCTGACCCGAATCTACAATTCTTTCACTCAAAGAAAGTTATACACTTTCGTTCAGTGATATAGGCTTTTTATCCTTGAAAGTGTACGGCTCCTTTGCGATAGCTCATGGGATCGAAGCCACGGCAAGAAACTAGTCTCTTAGTAAATGTGCAAGTTCGGTCAAAAAACATGTATCAAGCGCAAGTTCGGTCATGCACGGAGTACTGCTCTCATCTCTGGGACGGATCTGGATAGACCAGCTGGACGCACTTGAGTCGATCGAAAAATGGACCAAGAGGCTCTGAGAGGCATTGGCAATGAGATATTGGGCTAGTCTAGGCTCCAGAGCCTTAAACACCGGCGCCGAGTTGCCAGTCTGTCGGTTTTTATCGGTTACATTTCGGGGAGTGTACTATAGAATTGCATGAACTAATTCCTCCTAGCCCGTTCCATCATCGGACTACAAGGCGTACGGCGATGCGCCATCGGTACATGGTGGACATCCCACCCATACGCACCAAATGTTTTGGTAATACTTTTATTATGCGTACAGCTAAAGAGTGGAATTCCCTGCCGGAGTCTGTATTTCCTGATAGCTACAACCTGGGAGTCTTTAAGTCAAGAGTGAATAGGTTTCTTCTAGCTAAGCACATCATCTCTTACCATCAGGTGAGATAGTGGTCAAGCGCGAGACTATCAATAAATAAATGCATAATTAGATCTCTACATTCTCTAAATAAAATGCATAATTAGATCTCTACATTCTCTACATAAAATGCATAATTAGATCTGTACATTCTCTACATCAAATGCATAATTAGATCTCTACATTCTCTACATAAAATGCATAATTAGATCTCTACATTCTCTACATAAAATGCATAATTAGATGTGTACATTCTCTAAATAAAATGCTTAATTAGATCTCTACATTCTCTACATAAAATGCATAATTAGATCTGTACATTATCTACATAAAATGCATAATTAGATCTGTACATTCTCTACATAAAACGCATAATTAGATCTCTACATTCTCTACATAAAATGCATAATTAGATCTCTACATTCTTTACATAAAATGCATAATTAGATCTCTACATTCTCTACATAAAATGCATAATTAGATCTCTACATTCTCTACATAAAATCACACACTTTCAATCCGACCCCAAGCCTTACAAATCTAATCAAGTCCAATAAAGCGTTTAAAATCACACTTAATTCAATAAAAGTCTAAAGTCAAAAGGTCACCGCCTGCCCTCCCGAGCTCCGGGACTCATTTCGTGGCCATGGTCACATATAGTGACAATGTAGCGCCCAATGGCGGCCAGCGGCGGCCAGACTTCAAAGTGGGGGCGGGGCGTTCCGCCTCGACACATGCGCCGCACTTGTCTCTGTGACAAAGTCTCTAATGTGCCGACGCCGACAATAGTACAAGGCTAAGGTGGCATGATCGTTTGGATTTCATATTTTTGGATTGGATTTAAAAGGTAAAACATGAATATGTGACTCACTCAATCTGCCTGACCTTGTTCCAAATATGTTGGGGTCAGCTTCCAATCCAACCGGATGCAGCCGACATTGGCTATTTTACGTCAAACAACTGCCTATCTCACCATCAAGTAAAAACACACCTTGGTAAGAATGCTGTCAGATTTTCTGGCTGCCCTGCCTATCAACACTTGTAGCGCCGTTAAAAAGCAAAACAGGGAACATTATAAAAATCTCTGATTCGCTAAGAGGTTTTATTCAAGCTCGATAAACGATATAGTTTTTCTCCGGCGAGTTGCTCTTAGTTACTTATGCACATATCTACACACACGATTAAGACCAACTCGTCGTTCGTGAGATAGAACAACCGTACTAAAAACAGGTTATGTTATTTGGTTTATTAATGATAAGCTTAAAACGTATTCCCATAATTTACATTGGCATAACGAAATTTAGCATAATGATCATTACGCATAATATTATTAGGCATAAATGTTTTGCCATAATGTATATTACCGTAAATACTGTTGGCATAATAATAATAACGCATAATTTTATAAATCATAATGTTATAAACGCGTAATGTTCTTTGGAATAAAACAAAACATATTCGCGGCTCAATGCAAATAACCTAATTCAATTGAGTACGATGTTTTGAACATTGAAATTTTTCCCGTAGGCATTTTAATTTACGACGTTCAAACATGTACCCAGAAAATTATTATGACGAATAAATATTACGCCTTAAATATTTATGCAACTCCAAATTATGCCAAAACAAATGAGACCAAATGACAGTTATGCCAACCGTTACATTATGCCAAAGTATTATAATGCAACAGTATTATTATATATGCGAAAACGTTATGCCAAACTATATTATGCCTAAAAAAAAATTGCCATGAAGGGGATTCATTGGTATTCTCTTAGGAATTGACCGTAGTCGATCCATGTAAAATACTGGTAGGTATTCAGCTCCATCCGGTTACACTGGAACCTCCGATCCCACCCAATAGCTGGGAACAAGCTAGTCAGATGCGGATGAGATGTCACTCAGTGACTTGCCTAGCCATGCCTTGTCATAAAACATTGATTACTCAGATTCAGATCAAAGCGACTAACAGAGATATTTACTATGAAATTAGTCCTAAACATTTAGCGGTAAATCATCCCGCCAGTCATCCAGCATCTGTGGCTGGTCGAAAACGTGCGACACTTGTCACAGGGAGCCGACGCATCTCGCAGAGGCGGGGCCGTCACGCCTCGTCACATGTCGGGGACAAGTGTCACCATCAGCTGAGACAATGGACGGGGGGGTTATGATCTATTGTGCGATGGGTTTTTGGCGGCGCTACCGTGAACTTGAACGTCTTAGATTTGAAACCGAGAACTGTAGAAGTGTAAGCTGTGTAACAATTTTGGTGTACAATAAAGTACGAATATATTCTATTTATGTTATCGTCTACACTTCTCCAGAGATGTCTTAAACAAGTTAATCTTACATAAAACAAATTAGAATCCCAAGTTCAGACACAAATGTACACACATTGCTTTGTTATCCGACTTACCAAAAATGAGGAGATTATATGTTCGACATTATGTATGTTCACCGATATCTCCGTCAATTGTGGACCGATTTTGAAAATTATTTTTTTGTTTGAATGAGTATGTTCAGAAATTGGTCCCATTTTAATTTGGTTAAGATCTGATGAAGAACTGCGGAGATATACAACAAATAACGGCAAATCTCTCAGGATTGCTGCAATCGCATGTCTGATTATTGCTTATTCCATTTCATAACATAACATCATGCCAGTACGGTCTAAAGGGGTACACAAATGTGTGTACAGTTCACCTTGGTACACTCTCATTTCACCGGTTATGTTCAGATTCATGCTATTCGGGTAATCTATTCTGGCATTATAGGTACCTTACTTAACTACTTGCCTATTAGGTAAGTACAACTAAAAAGTGATAATTAAAAAAACCTTTTTGGCAAAAAGTACTATAGACTTCCAAATAAGAAAACTAAAAAGTCAAAAATAACTTTATTTTTGGAATACGGTGTCCGTAACGCAGAAAATGGTACCTTTTTCACTTTGTAGTTTACTTATTTGGAAGTCGGTAGTATTTTTTTTGCAATAAAGTATTTTTTGTATATATGTAGGTATCATCTCAACATTGTTTTACACAAGAATGGAACCTCCAGCTTGATGGACCCATAACCTTAAAATGTGACTGAACATACTGGATGCGTATGATTGAGGATCAGATTTTATGGCGTAGCTCTGGAGAGACAGATTTTTAGACAATGATTGAGTTAATTGATTTTACACGGTAGAATCAATTATTATTATTTTTACATTTAAAAATGCCGCTTAATGGCTTATTGAAATAAGGTATTTGTCTTTGACACTATTTAAACCAAGAGTTTGGACAGGAAAATTCAATAACCTATAAAGGCATCATATCGAAACATGAGTATTTTAGCCTTCCTTAAGGTTAAACTAGTCGACGGCACGAACTATTTTGTGCGCGAGGTTAAAATGCATGCTATCTCATCCCACAACACGTGCGAAATATATAGATGCTGTGATGAGCAGTAAGAAGCTAGTTCGCGTACGAATTAGCACTTCTGCAATCTTTTATCGAAATGGATGATGATTTAGGACGAAAACGAGCGCGCGAAATTTTATAAACAGACCTTTGGGAGTCTAGATTTCATGAAAAAACTACTGAATGTATCTGATCAAAATAAAATTATTTGGATTGTTGAATTACTAATCTAGCCCTGTATGGAGGTCGTTTTTTAATTTTCCTTCTTCTTATGGTATTTATTTGCGCCCAAAGATACGATAAAATTAGTGTTGAAATATGGAACTTTCGACGCACATAACTTTCAAATATTTAATTTTTTTATTATTTCGGTTCCATACAGGGCTAGATAATGATGAGACAAATTGATATCTTTTTTTATTTTGAAAGTACATCGTCAAACAGTGGAGTAATCTCTAGACTACGTTTGTATGGAAGAATTTTTGACTTGTTTACCCTTAATATCCTAATCAAGTTCTGATCTTCAGTTTTCAACTCTGGCATACAATCAGCATGCCACCCAGCCCGATCTGGCGACACATCTGAGCTGCGCGCGCGCACGTGTGCCACGTCGTTAGTTCCGCGAACGTCCGCCACGCTCGGCTGCTGACGCCACTTCAAAGGGTACACAATGTCACATGCACCATACTATCAACACTTTTTTTTTCCTTTTGGTTCTTTTTTTCTACCATATTTTAAGAATATTAGCTCTTTGACCCTTCAGACTAAGTGACCCATGGATAAGAGCGTTTGTGGGTGTTTAGGTTCTGGGTTTGATTCCAAGAGAAGTACTGTTGTTTTTTAACCGACTTTGCAATAAGGAGGAGGTTATAAATTCGACTGTATTTTTACTACTTTTTATTGGATGAACTGATATTGATGATTCTTTTTTTATTTGAACGCTGGTGCTTGTCATGTACATATTTCCATTTAATTTTCATCATGATCTGATGAAGAACTTCGGTGATATACATCAGAACTCTTCAATAAATGACGGCAAATCATTCGGGATTGGTGCAATCGCATGTCTGTTTATTGTTTACACCATTTCATAACATAACATCACACTGGTGCGCTCTAAAGGGGTACACAGGTGTGTACAGTTCACCCTGGTATAGCAGCATTGCTCCCATTCCACCGGTTTTGTTCAAGTTTCATATGTTATTGGGTTAATCTATTCTGGCTTCAGTTTGGGCATTATAGGTAGCTAGGCAGGCAGGTAGGCTAGCCTATAGAACTGGTCCATTATGTAGCACAACTAAAAAATGAAGATAAAAAACTTTTTTTAAAGTCGGTTGTAATTTTAAGCTATTGCATAGCTTCTATCGCGGGCCTTGAGCGCGGGGACCGACTCCAGAAATTTCGTAACGAAAAAGCCTCACGCTCCCCACTCCATCAATGTGGACCTTATGCTAATGAGAATAAGGAATACTTTTGCTTGTCAAAGAAAAGCGACCTTATTTCAATGTGCATAAGGGTATTTTTGTTTTGTTTTTTAGAGTTTTATTAATCGTAAATAAATGCAGGTTTGGCTCGCTACGTTTTCGAGTTTTTAACGTTTTTAATTTTTTTGACGCATTTTCCAGGACTGGATCTAGAATAAATGCTATGCAATAGCTTTACCGCGGCAGTCCCCGAGTGCCACACGACTTTTTTTTTTTTGTAAAAAAGATTTTTGATTTGCTGAACAAAAGAGGATGATTGCAAGAGTGACAATAATAAAAAGAAAAGACAAAGGAGCAGATTTAGGGTACAACTGTTTGCTGCTGTTAAGGCTTTAGTAAGCTTATACCTTAAACATTGTTGTCTTCTGAATTGAGAGCCTTTATAACTGCACACACAATATAGGAGGTATTTTTAACCGACTTCCCAAAAAGGAGGAGGTTCTATGTTCGACTTCAAGTTTGTTTTTTTTTTTTTTTTTTTTTTTTTGTCTATGTTCACCGATTACTCCGTCAATTGTGGACTGATTTTGAAAATTCTTTTTTTGTTTGAAAAAGTATGTTCCGAAATTGGTCCCATTTTAATTTGGTGAAGATCTGATGAAGAACTTCGGAGATATACAACAGAACTCTTCAATAAATAACGGCAAATCTCTCGGGATTGCTGCAATCGCATGTCTGTTTGTTCTTTATAACATTTCATAACATAACATCACGCCAGTTCGCCCTTAAGGGGTAAGCAGACCTCTCATTTCACCGGTTATGTTCAAGTTTCATGAAATCTATTCTGGCGAAATAGTTCCCTTACTAACTTGCCTATTAGGTACGTACAACTAAAAAGTGAAAAATAAAAAAACTTTTTGCAAAAAAATACTACCGACTTCCAAATACAAAACTACAAAGTGAAAAATAACTTAATTTTTTTGAAGTCGGTGTCCATAACGCAAAAAAATGGTACCTACGAAAGACACCGACTTCAAAAAATTAAGTTATTTTTCACTTTGTAGTTTTGTATTTGGAAGTCGGTAGTATTTTTTTGCAAAAAGTTTTTTTATTTAGCTAATACATGATAAATGCCGTCATTGGCTAGGTATAGTAGGTCATAGGTGCCGTACACCAAGGCCAAACAAAGTTGAACTCTGATATTTATGCATTTTGTTATCAATCGACTGTATTTTTTTTATATGTGTTACCTCAGAACTTTTTATTGGGTGAACAGATTTTGATGATTCTTTTTTTATTTTAACGCACATATAAAAAAAATACAGTCGATCTGTCATGTGGTCCCATTTAATTGTCATCAAGATCTGATGAAGAACTTCTGAGATATAGGTACATCAGAACTCTTCAATAAATGACAGCAAATCACTCGGGATAGCTGCAATCGCATGTCTGTTGATTGTTTACACCATTTCATAACATAACATCACACTGGTACGCTCTAAAAGGTTTTCACTTTGTAGTGTTTTTGTTTGGAAGTGGTTGTAATTTTTGTAAAAGGTTTTTTTAGACCTTGATACAAAAAGACAATACCATAATCACACATCGAGGTATCTTCAAGCAACTAATAAGTATATAAATAAGAGTTAGAGAGAAAGTAATAAGGGTTTGTTGCACGTGTTTTCGATTTCCGTGTTGGTATTTTTAGAATGCAAATTTTTTTTGCGGTGGGAGGTAAACAGTTAAGGGGGAGGGGGTAAATCCTATCTTGTTCTCCTGGATGAAGTAGCGAGGGGCAGGGGGGCAAATTTTTTGTAAGAAATGCGCTAAATCCAACCGTTTCTGAGATATGAGGGTTTTATTAATCGTAAATAAATGCGGGTTTGGCTCGCTACGTTTTCGAGTTTTTAACGTTTTTAATTTTTTTGACGCATTTTCCAGGACTGGATCTAGAATAAATGCTATGCAATAGCTTTACCGCGGCAGTCCCCGAGTGCCACACGACTTTTTTTTTTACTCCTATCACCTGTTGTCCTTTTTAACCCAAAGGTTGACTGGCAGAGAATGCCTTGCTGCATTAAGTCCGCCTATGTATCACCATTGTACATGAAGTTTAAATAAATAAACTAACTTTTCGGAATTGAACTTTTCTCGAAACGTTATGAAAACCGATACCTAAGTACGAACTTTCCAGAAAATCAGTTTTCCTAAATGTACAATAACCGATTAGCAGGCAGAACAGCGCTCACACTGGCCGTTAAGTGCGCGTGTCGAATGCGGCGACAAGCTTGAAAGCAGCAATGTAACTAACATGCAGTGTATTTGTCGTACTCTCACCGCGCCATTTTCCAGTGTATTAACACTGGAAAATGTCGCGGTGTTTATGATGCGCGGGGCGGGGGCGGGGAGGGATCATCAACACATCAGATTCATGATGCGTTAGTGGTGGGACCTGATAATGATATCGATACTGATGTTGACTACCTCTTCGACCCAATGAAGGGTATGGGCCAGCGCCCATAGAATTGGCTTGTCAAACGGCAGCTTAATTGCGTAAGTGATTCCAACAAGGCAAAGGGTTTGACCGCCATCAATCACATGCGACATGAAAGACGGGATGTGGATTTCCGTCTATGTGATTGGTCGGTTGATGGCGGTCAAACTCTTTGCCTTGCCGAATTCACTTACGCAATCAAACCTCTTCAAAATGTCGAATGCAACCGTTTTTGGCTTTTAGCGCGAGTTTCTTTTTATTTTTGTGAATATTTTCCAAATATGCCAGATTTAAGTCAGGTACGGGTTTTACCAACCACGTTTTGGAAAATTTTATCCCCACAGTCAATGTCATATTTAATCGCACTTCTACGGCATTATAAATGATTTTATTTCAACATTTGCTTTCATGCGCGTTATAACATTTATTACAGCTATATTTACCTTACTCGCCAGTGGCGCCAACTGGTGAGCACAAAAACGCTAGCCCTCATTGTGAAGTTGTTTCGCCACAATCGGCACAATATGAACTACCAGGCGCTCTAGATAGAAAAGATCTCGCTCTCGCTAAAATGTAAGCGATTGGTAACGTATTATTTTGATAGCACTTGACATTCTCAAAAAAAAAATTGTTTTTTTACCCGACTGCTGAAGGAGGGTAATGTGTTTATCAGTCTATGTATGTAAGTATGTATGTTTGTTCCTATGTGGCATTCTAGAGAGCAAACGCGTTGCCCGATTTTGATGATTCTTACGTCAATCGATTTGTCTTAACCTTGCGAGTGTCACTGGCTACATTAAAATTGGATAAGAAAAAATTGGCGGATTTTGGGCGCCATTTTGTGGGGGATATATTATTTTTTTCTTCCTAACCTATCGTGTGTGGTATCAAAATAAAGGGTTTTAACAGGTGATTTCAAAAAAATATGTAACACTTACATGTTTCAATGAACATTATTTTAAAAAATAACCAAAAAGTTGTAAATAAAAAAAGTTAATTACGTAAACAAGAAGAAAATCTTGCTGTGCAGTCGGAGGATACATCTGGTTTTCTCACGAATATTTATCCTCCGACTGCACAGCATGATTTCTTCTTGTTTACGTCTTTTTAGTTCACTTTTTAAACAGTCGCGATTTTTGATTTTTTTCAATCACGACCCTCATTTCGAGCCTTAGTGTGCAATACGTTGCATAAACCATTACAGCTCCACATCACACTTGCTTTGGGTTTAAATTGCAAGTAATTTACTAGAATGACGTTGGAGTACAGCAAGAACCATTGTATTTGATTAAATCACTCGTGTTCGTTAACTGCAATCAAAGACAATAGAATTTGCTTCGTAATGTGTCTCGCCTAAATCATTACTCCGGCCATACAACGGTTTCCAATAATTAATAACGCAACAATTCTGCGATAGTACAAGTAGACACTATTGATTAATACAATCTTTACAACTGCACCAAGAGAAATAATTAAAAATCGTAAAACAATCACAATTTTCTTTCACCGATAACTGTATCCCAAACATCAATAAAACACAACACTACAAATATCAAATCGAACGATTTCTTTGAAACATTACTAATTGGTTGTGAAAGGAGACAGCAACATGCGAGTTTTGATACGTAAGAGAGAAACAGCATATCTTAAGGCGGGAAACATCTTTCTTTCGACGGCTAATTTACGAGTTGCCTTTGACGTTGCTTCGCTGACAGTTACTAGTGTACCACACGAATAAAGCATTCATTAATTCGAGCGAAGCCGTAACTTTAATATCGCTCGAAATACATCGCTCTCTCCATTTCAAACGCCTAAATATGCACGAGAACAAAGACAGCAATGGTTCGTTAAAATCGCGGAGCACAATTCCCCCTTTTTGTTAAATGAGGAATATAAAAATACATGCCGTTGACTGTTGTTTTCTGTATAGCGATTAATTAATTGCTCTCCTTTGAGCCTGAAGCCGCTGAACGTTTTTTATGAGACTGTTTTCGGTAACCTTTGATATTAAAAAGAAATATCGGTGTAATATTAGACGTAAATGTGTTTGATGGTGTGAGAATTAAAGAAAGCGGTCGAATTTGTCAGCTGTGGTTATGTGATGAAAGCTGAAATACTGGGTCATTGAGTGCTGAACGTCACTGAATAGTTCTTAATTGAAAATAGAGTGACAATGGTTACAGTTAAGGTGGTAATATATAAGCGTGATGCAATTAATTAGGTACACTCATTTGCTTTAAGGCAAAGAACTAGACAGTTTACTAAAATTAAAGCTTTTCCATGCTCTAAATTATGTAGGTATGAGAAGCATAGTTTGGATTATGAAATTTGAAGATAGGGCACTTTTTGCATAGGATTTTGACATTTCGATTGTCAAACAGCTAAAATTGTATGGGTTTGACAAGCGATATCGAATAAAAAAACACTTTTTTGCAAAAAAATACTACCGACTTCCAAATACAAAACTACAAAGTGAAAAATAACTTTATTTTTTGAAGTCGGTGTCTTTCGTAGGTACCCATTTTGCGTTATGGACACCGACTTCTAAAAATAAAGTTATTTTTCACATTGTAGTTTTGTATTTGGAAGTCGGTAATATTTTTTTGCAAAAAAGTTTTTTTATTTTCACTTTTTAGTTGTACCTACCTAATAGGCAAGTTAGTAAGGTAACTATAACGCCAGAATAGATTTCATGAAACTTGAACATAACCGGTGAAATGAGAGATCTGCGTACCCCTTAAGAGCGTACTGGCGTGATGTTATGTTATGAAATGGTATAAACAATAAACAGACATGCGATCGCAGCAATCCCGAGATATTTGCCGTTATTTATTGAAGAGTTCTGTTGTATATCTCCGAAGTTCTTCATCAGATCTTCACCAAATTAAAATGTGACCAATTTCGAAACATACTTTTTCAAACAAAAAAATAATTTTCAAAATCGGTCCACAATTGACGGAGATATCGGTGAACATAAACAACAAAAACAAACATAATGTCGAACATAGAACGTCCTCCTTTTTGGGAAGTCGGTTAAAAATCACGGTCTGTAAGGAATTGCTCTTACATTTTGACATTTCGACCATAGCCTTCACTGACATCGAATGCCACTTGTCTTGAGCTTCTTCGTTCTTGCAACAATATGACTTACTAGCTTCTGCCAGCGGCTTGGCCCGCGTGAATATCGAAATTTATCCCGAGGGAACATATTCCCGAGATAAAAACTATTCTATGTGCTACTCCTGACAATAATCTATCTCTGTGCCAAATTTCATCTAGACCCGTCCAGCCGTTCGAGCGTGAAGAAGTAACAAACATTCAAACACACTCACAGACTTTCGTAAGTATAATATTAGTGTGATGATTTTTGGTAGCGCTAGCGATTGACAATCTCATACCTATCTGTGGATATTTTCACGATTATTTACGTTGACGGAATATCACTTTATCTAATTTTTCATCTGCTTGAAGGCCCTGTTCTTACAATCCTGAATAAGCGTAGCCCTACCAACTTTCAGCAAGATAAAAGTACATACCCAGATATCTAGATCTACACTATACTAATAATACTAATACTTAAACCAGTTCAAAGCTGCAGACAATCAGTTAGCACCATCACTTCACAGTACATTTCGCGCGGTTACCATAAGCTCCCTTTTACGATCGGCCGGGGAGTTTAGTTACCAGTTCTACGAACACGTAGCCGCGTAGCACCCTGCTACGAAAAAAGATAAAATGTTTTGTTATCTACTGAGAACAGTAAAGATTGCTACGGTAATCGTAGCATTCCTACGCTTAAGGGTACACAAGTCAAAAATTCTTCCATACAAACGTAGTCTAGAGATTACTCCACTGTTTGACGATGTACTTTCAAAATAAAAAAGATATCAATTTGTCTCATCATTATCTAGCCCTGTATGGAACCGAAAAAATAAAAAAATAAAATATTTGAAAGTTATGAGCGTCAAAAGTTCCATATTTCAACACTAATTTTAACGTATCTTTGGGCGCAAATAAATACCATAAGAAGAAGGAAAATTAAAAAACGGCCTCCATACAGGGCTAGATTAGTAATTCAACAATCCAAATAATTTTATTTTGATCAGATACATTCAGTAGTTTTTTCATGAAATCTAGACTCCCAAAGGTCTGTTTATAAAATTTCGCGCGCTCGTTTTCGTCCTAAATCATCATCCATTTCGATAAAAGATTGCAGAAGTGCTAATTCGTACGCGAACTAGCTTCTTACTGCTCATCACAGCATCTATATATTTCGCACGTGTTGTGGGATGAGATAGCATGCATTTTAACCTCGCGCACAAAATAGTTCGTGCCGTCGACTAGTTTAACCTTAAAGATTTATTTTATTTTATTTTAATTTTATTAATCTTAAAAAAACTTACAGCTAATAAAATAAATACGCAGAAACAACATGCAAAAAACGGCCAATTAAAAGTTTACACACATATAAAAATTTGCATAATATTCACACATATAAAAACTCAACCCCCAACAAATACAAAAAAGTAGAAACAGAAAAATAATTCTACATATCAAAGAAACGCTTACTCAAACTATTCTTTACATTCTTGATCTTAGTAAGGAATAAATCTAGATCAACATCCCGACACACCATATTAAAAGTACGACAAATTCTTATCATGTTTTTAAGCATTACGATATTACGAATTCTGTCTGTAAGTAGTTCCAACTTTAGGTACATGAAGGAGACGCAAATGCCGAAGAAATGCACACGGTACACGCAGTCCAACCTTGCCCACCAGCTCAGGAACGTCAGTAGTTCCGTTCATAATTTTAAAATGAAAGCTAGATCCGCGATTTTTCTTCGCTCGTGTAAAGGCAGAATGTGTTTTTTTTTTACACCGACTTAAGTAATTAGGAAGATAGGTATTCGATCGATATTGTGTGTACCTTAAAAATAGTATTTGTATGCTTTCAATACGAATAACATATACAGATGCTGGTAGCCATCTTCTTTTTAACACCCGACGGAAAAAGATTTGTTATAAGTTTGACGTGTGTATTTGTATCGGATTTTGATTTAGTGTTTTTGATTGAAAGGTGACTTTATCGAGAATGTCCTTAGCTATATTTGATGAAAATCGGTTCAGCCGTTCAAAAGTTATGGTCGTTTTACTGTTTGAATCGGGGTATTTTCGCAAGCTATCGTGTCATAATTACGTGTTCAATAGATTGTCGATTGAAGCATGCCTACTATTTGATAAATTATGTGTACTTAAGTATTAAATAAAAATTTTCAAGAGTTTTTAAACTTTACTTTTAACTATCTCTATCGCAGACAGTTTTGATAGCAGTTAATAGAAGAGATTTCTATGGTTTTAAATATTTTAAGTTGCAGTTGGTGAGAACCTCACATGGGAATGCCAAGAATTATCGGAATGGAACGGAATCAATGCCTCACTTACACTTACTGATGGTCGAAATACCAAAATGTAAATAAGGCATATTTACATTTTGGTATTTCGACCATCGTCATCGCCGATACAATGACACTTTGCCTTTTGCTTGATAAAAGAGTAAAATCATTCTCAGGTATGTAGTAAGTAGGTATGTTACATCGACCTATAAAGCCACAAAACAATAATTAACAATTAAAATAAAATCAAAACTAACTGAACTGCAGTATCGTCGTCCTTGTTAGCGTTATCGATCACTATGGCGACGAAACGCGCTTGTTCGAACTTCGAATACTTTTACGACGACGGGCAGCCAATCAGCGCAGCCCGGCGCGTGCGCACGCTAATCAACTTTCTAATACAGATGTACTGTAACGCGCTTATCGCGTAGTTGCCGTCATTACATACGCTTTTGATTTATTTACGCGTGCGATAAACGGTTTTCCTGTGTTTGTGGGGCTATATTGTACGAGTAATTATTGGGGTTTCGTTTGGTAACAGAATTCGTAACATGGCTACCAAAAAGTTCGGATTACTTTCGAAGGTGAGACGGTACATCACGCCAGAACAGCTGCTTAAGTTGTATCAAGCGCAAGTTCGATCTTGCATGGAATACTGTTCTCATCTTTGGGACGGATCTGCCAAATACCAGCTTGATGCACTAGAGTCGATCGAAAAACGGGCCAAGAGGCTCATCGGCAATGAGGCACTGGTCGAGTCAAAGCTCCAGAGCCTTGAACATCGTCGCCGAGTTGCCAGCTTGTCAGTTTTTTATCGGTTGCATTTCGGGGAGTGTGCGATGGAATTGCATGATCTAATTCCGCATAGCCCGTGTCATCATCAGACTAGAAGATGTACGGCGATGCACTATCGGTACATGGTAGACATCCCATCCATAAGCACTAAAAGTCTTGGAAATACTTCCATTATGCGTAGAGTTAAGGAGTGGCATTCCCTGCCGGAGTCTGTGTTTCCGGATAGCTACAACCTCGGGGTCTTCAAGTCAAGAGTGAATGGGTTACTTCTAGGTATGCGTGTTACACCGTCGACCACATCATTGCTTAGCATCAGGTGAGATAGTCATCAAGCGCGAGCCTAATTATAACAAAAAAAAAACATTTAGGTCGTGAATCGTCAAAGGTGAACTATACCGAACCGTTACCGACTAAGCCGAAGAATAGCCAGACTTAAGCGGCAGTGGGCAGGGCACATTGCTCGCAGAACGGATGGTCGATGGGGCCGAAAAGTTCTGGAGTGGCGACCGCGAACCGTAAGATGCTGCGTTGGAAGGCCTCCTACTAGGTGAACCGATGACCTGCTTAAGGCTATGGGAATCCGATGTATGAGAGACGCACTGGACCGGTGGATAAGTCGACGCTTGGAGGAGGCTTATGTCAATTTGTAGAAGTATCTCAGTTGAAATTACGATGAAGATCGAAACAGCTTGAGATATGATGAGAATGAGTGTGACATCCAAATTTAGCATAAGAATAATCAGCATTTAATGCTTCTACTGCTGGTAACAGGTCTCCCCTATGTAAGATTGAGGGAGCTGTAATCATTATCTATACTAATTATAAATATACTAAACTAGAGGACGCCTCGCGGTTTCACCCGCGTAGTTCCCGTTCCCGTGGGAATACAGGGATAAAAAGTAGCCTATGTCACCCGGGGATAGTGTAGCTTCCCAACGGTGAAAGAATTTTTGAAATCGGTCCAGTAGTTTTGGAGCCTATTCGGTACAAACAAACAAAAAAATCTTTCCTCTTTATAATATTGGTATAGATTATAAAGCTGAAGAGTTTGTTTGCTTGAACGCGATAATCTCAGGAATTACTGGTTGGAATTGAAAAAATATTTTGTGTTGGATAGTCCATTTATCGAGGAAGGTTACAGGCTATATAACATCACGCTACGACTAATAGGAGCGGAGCATAAATGAAAAATGTTTCAAAAACGGGAAAATATTCCTTTTTGAGAGCTTCCGTTGCGTGCGCTGCGTAAACGGTTTAAGTTACGCAACAATCATGTATGTAGGGTAGATGGGTAGGTAGGTAGCCAGTTGACGGGAGCGAAGCCGCGTGGGATAGCTAATACACAATAAAATCACTAGCCAAATGTAAATTGGTGATTTACCCTACATGTCTGCATGCAGGTTTCCTCACAATGTTTTCTTTCACCGTTTCGAGAGCAATATTGATACAATAAATTACGCAAAGTAAAGCGCCTGCCAGGTTTCGAACCTAAAATCGGCGCCGTTATTTCTGGACCACCACTGCTCTCATCATACTTTAACAAAAATGTATTTGTTAAATTTTGGACACGACCGCATGATTGCAAATAAAATCAACTAATAACCTAACGTTTGTCAATACACAAACGTGAATAAACTTTCAAACATTTGACATTACAGAAACCTTGTATAAGAATGACAAATAACCAAATGTTGCAAAACCCTGAGGCAGAATGAACTGACCAATCAGAGCGCTTGGTTCGCTGCGTCCGCCCCGAGGTAAACAAACTTCGGCGCGATTTATTCTATTATTGCTTATTTTGTTATTCATAGCATGTAATACTATTTGATAAGTGTATGTTTATTTGGCATAGTTCTGGCGGTCCTTGACATAGTTAACCTTATATTGTTTGCTATGTCAAGTGAATCAAGTAATATGTTTTTTTGCCCTTTTTGAACTTAACTAGCTGCCGCCCGCGGCTTCGCCAGTGTGGTATAAGTACTTACTTCTATCTTTATAAATAACTAGCCTCTGCCTGCGGCTTCGCCCGCTCTATCTAATAAAAAAATCCGCATCAAAATCCGTTGCGTAGTTTTAAAGATCTAAGCATACATAGGGACAGACAGCGGGCAGCGACTTTGTTATATACTATGTAAGGATAGCCTTTGAGTTATTCTGATGTAAAACCTATCATCATCTTCATATCAAACGAAAGACGTCCACTGCTGGACATAGTCCTCCCCCAAAAGTCGCCACGTTGATCGTATAAGCTATATCACTGTAAAATTTCATCAAAATTCGTTTATAACTTTTGTATGAAGTATTATTACATATTCACAAACTTTCACATTAGTAGGAATATTTTTTTTAACATTCTTATTTCGTTTTATTTTCAGCAAACCCTTTCATTTGATACCAATATTATGGCGGTGCACCGAAAATAGTCCGCCAACAATCCACCGAAAGCAATCCACCATCTTGAGCCGTCCGGACTTAGAATGATGTCACTGAGCTGACCATGCATCGTCATCCAAAACAAACGTGTATGCAAAATTTCATCTTAATCGGTTGAGGATAACTGCTTTAAAATACAGTTGCAAGATTTGACCCGAACACACTTACATACATACATTACAAGTTAAATCGTAAAGTCGATTTTTAAAAGTTTTTGTAAAAAAAAAGTTAATTAAAAAAGTCAAAAAACCCGACTACTTAAAAAGCGAACTAAAAAGACGTAAACAAGAAGAAATTCATGCTGTGCATTTGGAGGTTACATATTCGCGAGCTGGCTGACCAAAACCAGATGT
The DNA here is from genome assembly GCA_964057195.1 of Orthosia cruda. Classification (NCBI taxonomy): domain Eukaryota; kingdom Metazoa; phylum Arthropoda; class Insecta; order Lepidoptera; family Noctuidae; genus Orthosia; species Orthosia cruda. The sequence goes on along the minus strand of OZ059848.1, from coordinate 20,855,641 downwards.
ATCCTCCGATTGCACAGCATGATTTTCTTCTTGTTTACGTCTTTTAGTTCGCTTTTTAAGGAGTCGTGTATTTTGACTTTTTTAATTAACTTTTTTTATTTACAACTTTTTAGTAATTTTTATTAATTAGGTACATTTAAACATATGTGTTATATATTTTTGAAATCACCACTTAAAACCCTTTATTTTGATACCCCACACAATGGGTTTGGAAGAAAAAAGAAAATTTGCCACCACAAAATGGCGCCCAAAATCCGCCATTTTTTTCTTTTCCAATTTTTATGTAGCCAGTGACACTCGCAGGGTTAAGACGAATCGTTTGAAGTAAGAATCATCAAAATCGGCCAACGCGTTTGGTCTCTAGTACGCCATATAGGAAAAAACATACATACATACTTACGTACATACATAGACTGATAAAACATTACCCTCCTTCGACAGTCGGGTAAAACTTAAGACGATGACTAACGCCAACGACCTTGAGGGAACAAAACGCGCACTCGTTTCACACCCGCGAGACCCAACATTTTGTAGTTTTTTGTATTTTCCTTATTATTCTAAGACTTAAAAAAAAGCTTCAGATGAAAATGTAGATAATTAAATTGTCTTTGAGATGGTGTCGATTTCATTAAAATACGCTCAGCGGTTTTGGTGCGACTGTCGTGTTTTTGTCTTTTTAGACATAACTTTACAAATTAATTACACTATGTTATACGAATAAAACTCAAAATGTTCTTAGATCAAATTATTAAGAAAATGGTCTAATGTAACATATATTTTTTCAAAAAAATTACAACTAGCCGTTTAGACGTGATTCTCGTTTTAAAATTAGCTACTGAAGGGAATCGGTGTTCTGTTTACAGAATTAAGTTCATAGTTTGTAGCATCTTCATGCTTTTGAGTTGAGAAAAAGGATCAATAAGCCTGCATACGTAAGTTAGAAGCTGTATTTGGTCGGTTTGAAATTTTACAAGCTTCTGCTCAATAAGCCGACAATTTCTTGGCTCAGTAACTGGAGATGCCACAGCAAACATTTAGCAGACTGTTGTATTTCCAATCCATAAAGCATTCTGCTGTTTACCTGTTGGCTGGCACTTTGACAGGTGTCTGTCACAACTCGTTATCCGTCATGACAACTGCTGTCAGCACTCGCATTGCGATTTGCACGTGTTGAGGTCGCAGCTACCTCGTAAGTGTCTGTCAATTCCTACTACAACTAGTCTACAAATACTACTTGCCTCTTTTCTAAACGAGCTACTGGAGGTAATTTTGCTACATAATTGCTGTAAAATATTAATGCATATTCTGAAACTGCTTAACAACAATTCTCCGAAAATTTAAGATTTAGTCCCATATTCCAAGTCAGTTTTTTATTTTTATTTATTGTGGGTTTGCTCTTGATTCTAGTCTAGGTCAGAGGTGACAGAGACAAAGTCGACGATGGAGTGAGCTTACCCAGAAGATGCAGGCGTTCACTCTAACTTTGAAGAGATTCGGGTTGTATGCGTTCGGAAACAAAGACGCAGGCAGTGAGTTCCACTCTTTTGCCGTGCGCATTATGAAGGATGTTTGGAAGCGCTTGGTGCGAATTGGTGGAATGGCAACGATGTGAGGATGGTAACTTGCAGTGCGTCTAAATGTCCGATGGTAGAAGGGGGCCGGTGGGATGAGGTCGTGGAGTTCATGAGCACACTCGCCAAAATACAGTCTGTAGAAGACCGACAAGCAGGCAACCTTACGGCGATGAGCCAAGCTGTGAAGCTTGGCATCCATCAGTTTGACGTCGCCAATTAGTCTCTTAGCTCTGCGTTCCACCGAGTCAAGCGCGGCAAGCTGATATAGTATATAGGAACTCCACTCGTATCAGTCGTCGAGTAACAATAACAAGCTACACATAACTATGAATTCGATGATTCGATCGAGGATCGAAGTGGAGGACTGTTGTAGAGTTAAATTGGGGACATGACTTGGAATAAAGAGGTTAAATAACTATCCTACTGTTTCATAGACAATTAGGCCTTGGGCTCTAAGCAATTGACATTAAAACTCTAAAATCATCATCATCATCATTTCAGCCGAAAGACGTCCACTGCTGGACATAGGCCTCTCCCAGGCGTCGCCACATTGACCGATCCCGTGTGTCTCGCAACCAGCGCCTTCCCGCAACCTTAACTAGGTCATCGGTCCACCTAGTGGGAGGTTCACCTTCCAAAGCATCGTCTGTCGGTTCGCGGTCGCCATTCCAGAACTTTTCGGCCCCATCGGCCATCCGTTCTGCGAGCAATATGCCCCGCCCGCTGCCATTTAAGTTTCGCAATTCTTCGGGTTATGTCGGTAACTACTTCCAAAACAAAACACTACAAAGCGAAAATAGTATATTATGCAACTAGTGAATAAAAGACGGATTAATGGGAGGGCAGTAGATGAATCACAAGTAAGTGAGAATCACGAGCATAGCGAGTGATTCAAGTGTTAGAATCATGAACGACGCGAGTGATTCATGGCCCTCGATATAAATCCGTTTTATTCAAGAGTTGCATACTCTATTTTATATCATGACTACGAGAAAAAGAAAGATTGAAGCGAAAAGCACAAGGAATAATAATAAATAAATGGTTTATTACCTTCAAAATTTACAGAAAAAATGTGAATCCATGACCCCTGAGCTAGGTAACAGCACTTGTGTTCAATCTCTATCTCTAACTCTATCTCTATATCGAATTCTATCTCTAACTCTATCTCTAACTCTAACTCTATCTCTAACTCTAACTCTATCTCTTACTCTATCTCTTACTCTATCTCTTACTCTATCTCTTACTCTATATCTAACTCTATCACTTGCTCATAAAGTGGCTTTAATTTCACCGCAATTAGGCACATAATGACACCTGTTATCAAACTGTGACTTTTTCATTACTATTATTCACAAGTGAGATAATGAGTTTCTTTTTTTTATTTATTGGTTGAGTTGCTTTGTTCTTAAAAAAGTTTCGATACAAAAAAGATCGTGCTCAATAGTACAAATGAAACACATTTTATGCAACTTCGTATTTAAAAAGATAATTTTAACTTGTACGTGTTTAATAAATAAAACTTTCACTTAAATATAACTTTTGTTTTTGTCTGTAATAAAGAAAACTTGAAATTCCCCATTTTGTACGTGGCTAAAACGCTATCCGCGAAAAGCCAAAAAAAAGATAACTCATTATTTTTAGTCTATGGCCGATCGCCATTGTTAGTTGCGCGCGCATAGGAAAACTGATTAATTTTGCCCGCCATTGCGAAAAAAAATTCACAGCTCGTTTTTACTGTTGGAAATGATTTTTTTGTATTATTTTCTTCACAAGTGTGTTGAAAAACGTCGTATGATACACGTGTGTATTGATGATTACCGTCCTCGGCTCTCTTAAGACCCTCACCTAACGGCTCGGGTCTCAATGGCGCCTCAGCGGTAATCACCAACTTTACACACTTGTACCATAATGTACTAATATTGGTGTGTTCTAAATTCAAACACCAAAACAGTGATTAAAAGTGCTTTTTATTCACTGTTTTCAGTGAATAAAATAAGCTTTTTAGAGGGGGAATGGTATAAACTTTCTTTTCGGAAGTCGGTGTCTTTTTTACCTGCATATATTTGTTTGTTTTTGACACCGAAAAGAAAGTTTTTCGCTTTTTAGTGTTTTGTTTTGAGAGAACCAATGACACGTCTTTCAGAATATTTGATCACTTAAGGTTCCCCTAGTCAACGGCACGAACTATTTTGTGTGCGGGGTTAAAATGCATGCTGTCTCATCCGTCAACACGTGCGAATGAGTTAGATGAGCAGTAAGAAGCTAGTTCTCGTACGAATTAGCACTTTTGAAAATTTGTAGCGAAATGGACGATGATTTAGGACGAAAACGAGCGCGCGAAATTTTATGAACAGGCAAAGGCCTGTTCATAAAATCAAGACAATGATGTCAAGACTTCCAAAGGGAAGTCTTGACATCATGAAAAAACTACTAAATGTATATTTTCAAAATAAAATTATTTGCTCTGTTGAATTACTAATCTATCCCTGCATGGAGGCCGTTTTGCAATTTTCTTTCTTCTTATGGTATTTATTTCCGCCCAAAGATGCGTTAAAATTAGTGTTGAAATATGGAACTTTCGACGCTCATAACTTTCAAATATTGTATTCTTTTACTTTTCTGTTTCCATACAGGGCTAGATAATGATGAGACAAATTGATATAATTTTTTATTTTGAACGTTAAACAGTGGAGTAATCGCCAGACTAGAAGAATTTTCGACAAGTGTAACCTTAAAGATGCCTGAGCTCTGAGGTTCGGTATGGAAGAAGTGACATGGGATAAGAGCAAGATGCAAGATGATGATTGCTGACAACTCGTTGTCTCCTTACAACTTAAATTACCGACCGAAAAAGCATCCACCATTACCAATCAAAACAAACTCAACCACTACGTATTTATCTATCATGTTTTCCGTAATTTTACTTTCGTCCGTGTCTCATCATGTTTAGAGTTCCCTGTGCACCTACCTATAGACCACACAGGGCGACAGGCCGCCGACAAACGAGCCCGCTACACAAACACTAGCTACCGCCGCCACCGCCGCGGCTCACGTAGCGTGAGTAGCGTCTGAAGAGGCCTTAGCTGTGAGAGGACAGCCCGGTTAATGGCGGTAGCCGAGAGGAGTGTTTGCACTGCGGGGACATTTTGTTTTGAATTAGACGTGGCTTAACTTCGATGTACGGTACTATGTGAACGGTCGTCTTGAGCGTGTGTTAGGTAGTTATAAGTTGACTGTTATTGATGTCTCCATGGTTTACTGAGATTTATGAGCAGAACTTCGTAGCGAATTGCGAAGTGCTGGTGTACAGATGCCTCTGTGCAACTCCAGCATGCATGGTGTTATGTCTTCGAATTGAATTTTAGGCTTACTTAACTGTCCTGATCTCAAGTCAATATCAATCTGCCTAGCTTTTCCCAATTACATTGACTGTATTGGTTTTGTTCCGGGCTTGCCGTATGTAACTGAGTATTAAATAGTTTAGTTCTAATCTGAAGTATGATTTAATTTTTGATAATTATCGCATCTTAAAGTTACACACGTAGTCTGACGATTACTCCACTGTTTGACGGTGTACGTTCGAAATAAAAAATGATATCAATTTGTCTCATCATTATCTAGCCCTGTATGGAAACAGGAAAGTAAAAAAATACAATATTTGAAAGTTATGAGCGTCGAAAGTTTCATATTTCAAAACTAATTTTAACGCATCTTTGGGCGGAAATAAATACCATAAGAAGAAGGAAAATTGCAAAACGGCCTCCATACAGGGATAGATTAGTAATTCAACAATGTAAATAATTATATTTTGAAAATATACATTTAGTAGTTTTTTCATGATATCTAGACTCCCAAAGGTCTGTTCACAAAATTTCGCGCGGTCGTTTTCGTCCTAAATCATCATACATTTCGCTACAAATTTGCAAAAGTGCTAATTCGTACGCGAACTAGCTTCTTACTGCTCATCACAGCATCTATCTCATTCGCACGTGTTTTCGGATGAGATGGCATGCATTTTAACTCCGCGCACAAAATAGTTCGAGCCGTTGACTAGGGGAACCTTAAGTTGCTTTATGGAACTACTCATGTACGTGCGTTCGAATAAAGAAAACTGCAAAATTCTTCCCAGGTACCCAAATCATGAAACTGCTATCTATCCGGGTGGCTTCATCTATAAATAGTAGTGTACCAACTTCTAAACCAACAAAAATTGGACAGACAAATCCGGTTCACGTGAATCAAGATATTGACAAGCACATCAGGTTATTCAAGTAAACGTGTTCATTAACATATTGATAATGGCAAACATTGCTGACACGGCCCGTGTTTATAAGTAAAGCTCTACTAAAATGTGGTGTTTAAACAGTCTAAATTTAGACAGACGTGGCTTCACAAACATCATTGACATTCCGAAGGTGTCCTGCTATTGGCAAGACATCATCTGCCCCTTATTAACCCCTATAAACACTGTCAAAGTATTCTCTCATAAGCCATAACTCACGATAACTAATTATTGACACGGCACGCGCCACAGAGCAGCCGCACACGGCACATTGCCTGCAGGCGGGCGCAGTGTGTTCATCGTCTGTGGGACAATTAGTTACCCTGTAGGATTGTTGTCGTGAGGTGATTTTCATTTGTTGGTGTTATTTCTGGATATCCGCACGGGCCAGCTGGACCTCTTGTGCGGTATTTATGGGAGACTTAATAGATGGGGTTTTGGAAAGTCCGTTTTAATTATGTGCCCCAATTAGGATCGTTATTTTGTAGAGTAAATGTATTATCTTCTTGTAAGACCGATTGGTGCTGATGCTGACTCGAGTCATAATTTCAGCCGAAAGACGTTCACTGCTGGACATAGGCCTCCCCCAAGCGTCGCCACACTGATAGATAGATAGATAAAACATTTATTTAGTGCACACAAAAGACACAGCACAAAACACAAAATCACAATTAAATTTTCAATTTGTACGAGGTATATAAAACAAGGTGCCAACATACAAAATAAAGAAAAAGAAAAACAAAATCATACAGGAAATAAAAGTGACATAGTAACATACCTCAAATAGTAGTTATAACGTTTAAAACACAGTGCGGTGTGCGTCTCAAGGTTGCACCAAATGGCAGTCCAGCTCAGCACGTGTCAGGCATATACCTGACGCTGATATTCTGCTGGATCCCTGCAGTGACATATGGTCGCCAAGCAGACGTGATAATTATGTTAGTGTTGTTAAAGTGTTATGCGAAGAGTATTTCACGTAAGTATACCCGCAACTTTAATTTATTGCAATAAATGTTTTACAGTGGCAAACGTTACAGTGATCGGTCCTGTGCGTTTTGCATCCACCGGTCGTCCGCAGCCTTGACTAGGTCGTCGCTCCACCTAGAGGGAGGCCTTCCAACGCTGCGTCTTCCAGTAAGCGGACGAAATTCTAGAACTTTTCTGCCCCAACGGCCATCTGTTCTGCGAGCAATGCGCCCTGCCCACTGCCAATTAAGTTTGGAAATTCTTCGGGCTATGTCGGTTCTCTTGCGGATGTCTTCATTTCTGATTCGATCCCGCAAGGAAACTCCGAGCATAGCCCTCTCCATTGCCCGACTCGAGTAATAGTTAATATTTATATGGCCAACCAACAACTGTGTATACTGATGTTAGACCTAGAGGCTGGAGCCCCAAACGGTGGTTAGGTCAAGTATTTGGAGATACCTATCAGCGGCGCACTTCACCAGGGTGCTGATCGTAACAGATGGAGAAAACCGTTGAAACTTGAAACGGAGTGACGATTCCCAGCCCTGAGAATGTGAACCGGCTTTCGTAACAGAGAGAGTTATGTAATTGTCGTACTGGTCAAGCAACAAAACACATTTTACCTAGGTATAAGCAGCATTATTTTTATATCTGCAATTCTGCATTTCCGTAAACCTGGCCACATATCGTAACCACACAGACCTTGACATTTAATTGGTTTCGCCGTGTCTTCTCTAATACTGAGTATAGTTAGATAGAAAATGACGACGCCATCTTACTTTTTAACCTTCCCGAAAAGGAGGAGGTTCTATGTTCTACATTGTTTTTTTTTTTTTTGTTTGTTCAGCGACATCTCCGTCAATTGTGGACCGATTTTGAAAATTCTTTTTTGTTTGAAAAAGTGTGTGCCGAAATTGGTCCCATTTTAATTTGGTGAAGATCTGATGAAGAACTTCGATGATATACAAATCAATCTCCCGGGATTGCTGCAATCGCATGTCTGTTTATTGTTTATACTATTTCATAACATAACATCACGCCAGTACACTCTTAAGGGGTACGCAGATCTCTCATTTCACCGGTTATATTCAAGTTTCATGAAATATATTCTGGCGTTATAGGTACCTTACTAACTTGCCTATTAGGTAGGTACAACTAAAAAGTGAAAAATAAAAAACACTTTTTTGCAAAAAAATACTACCGACTTCCAAATACAAAACTACAAAGTGAAAAATAACTTTTTTTTTAGAAGTCGGTGTCCTTAACGCAAAAAAGTAGGTAGATTAACGCTGTTAAAGCGATTTTCATATCCTATTTACATATTCTAGTTAAATACATGTTCAACAGCCACTAAGCTGATAAAATATAGCAGTATTTTGTAATGTTCAAATCTACGCAATTTTCTTTCGACACGGTTTCACTTTGTATCGAGTAATGGAAATATCTAGATTAAACCATTTTCAACGAAGTATTATAATCTATGGAAATAGGATTGTAATCTTAAAGCTATTAATTCGTCGTCGGGCCAACCTTATTACCAGTCCGTAGTGAAATGTGAAAAAATAAATTAAAACGATTTTTTGTCCTGTAAAACATAGTCATAACATCTTTAGAACAAATATAAAAAAACTTTTTGCAAAAAAATACTACCGACTTCCAAATACAAAACTACAAAGTGAAAATAACTTAATTTTTTGAAGTCGGTGTCTTTCGTAGGTACCATTTTTTTGCGTTATGGACACCGACTTCAAAAAATTAAGTTATTTTTCACTTTGTAGTTTTGTATTTGGAAGTCGGTAGTTTTTTTTTGCAAAAAGTTTTTTTATTTTTCACTTTTTAGTTGTACGTACCTAATAGGCAAGTTTGTAAGGGAACTATTTCGCCAGAATAGATTTCATGAAACTTGAACATAATCGGTGAAATGAGAGGTCTGCTTACCCCTTAAGAGCGAACTGGCGTGATGTTATGTTATGAAATGTTATAAACAACAAACAGACATGCGATTGCAGCAATCCCGAGAGATTTGCCGTTATTTATTGAAGAGTTCTGTTGTATATCTCAGAAGTTCTTCATCACATCTTCACCAAATTAAAATGGGACCAATTTCGGAACATACTTTTTCAAACAAAAAAAGAATTTTCAAAATCGGTCCACAATTGACGGAGTAAACTTGAAGTCGAACATAGAACCTCCTCCTTTTTGGGAAGTCGGTTAAAAATGAAATCACAAATAATACAGACTAGAAGATTAGCGATGGATTACCAGCAGCCGAATTGCGTAAGTGAATTCGGCAAAGGAAACAGTTTGGAACCTTCAAAGAGTTAGAATCATTTCTTTCAACTTTTTCGGTATTGCGAAACTAATTTGGAAAGAGTACGATCATCCTCCTAATGATTTATTTCCAAATAATTAGGACATCATTTAATTTTGTTTTACTTATAACTAATGGTCTTCTTATGCTTTTAATTAAAATGTATAATGGTTCTCAATACTGAAAGAACAATTATTCTTTACAATCAATTCTACGTCAAAATATTGGTCATGGAAAGATTCATCTCCTTTCCTTTTCAGAGTGTAATAAGCAATACGTAAAGTCGTTTTTGTGAAAGTTCCAAACTGTTTCCTTTGTCGAATTCACTTACGCGATTCGGCTGCAGAAGTAGCATCAGATCTTCTGATAATTAAAAATTCTACTCTTTCTCTTTTTAGGATTATGAACTTCCTAAGCTACAACGGCAAATATAAGGTTGTGTAATCTTTAAAGAAGACCTTAACATCTGAATATCCAGAATTAGAGATCATTTTAATTCAAAATTCCAGATTATTTTAATTCGTACATTCGTCCTACACCAGAGGTTCTATACAAAGTGTAATGGCGCTGGTCGAAATGCTAAATTGTAAGGGATTGGTTTGGTCACGTGACATTTCGACAGCGCTTGGCAATCCTACACATTTTTAAACGTCGGCGAAAAAAAAGGGGCTAAATAAATTTGACGTGTGTATTTGTGTATCTGTCTGTGGAATCTTAGCTCCCAAACGGATGAACCGATTTTGATTTAGTTTTTTTTTGTTTGACATTATCGAGAGTGCTCTTAGCTATGTTTGATGAAAATCGGTTCAGCCGTTCAAAAGATATGGGTGGTTTATTGTTTAAATCGGGGTATTTTCTTGATAGATTGTCGATCGAAACGTGTCTACTACTAGATCAATTATGTAGTTTAAAAAAAATTTTAGTTGTTTTCCTTTTCTTTCAATCGCTATCGTAAGTTGACATTTTCGTTGATAGCTTGTCATTTTTAGGGTTCCGTACCCAAAGGGTAAAAACGGTACCCTATTAATAAGACGCCGCGGTCCGTCTGTCTGTCTGTCTGTCACCAGGCTGTATCTCAAGAACTGTGATAGCTAGACAGTTGAAATTTTCACAGATGATGTATTTCTGTTGCTGCTATAACAAGAAATACTAAAAACAGAATAAAATAAATATTTAAGGGGCGCTCCCATACAAAAAACGTGATGTTTATGCCGTTTTTTGCTATAATGGTACGGAACCCTTCGTGCGCGAGTCCGCCTCGCACTTAGCTGGTTTTTTTCTGTAGAGCGATTTAAGACAAGTAAAATTTCAAAATTTAAAAAGCCCCCCGACACATTCATCTTGCGAAAACATCCCGATTCAAACAGTAAAACGCCCATAACTTTTGATCGGCTGAACCGATTTTATTCTAACATAGCTAAGAACACTCTCGACACAATCACCTTTCAAACAAACAAAAAACTAAATCAAAATCGATGCATCCGTTGAGGCGCTATGATGCCACAGACAGACACACAGATACACAGCAACACACGTCAAACTTATAACACCCCTATTTTTCCGTCGGGTGTCAAAAAGATTTTGGGTCTAATGGTCACTTGACTTCCCTCTCATGTCATCCCCAACATTATGGACTTTTGAAAATCATTATCGCTGATTGAATGTTACTTCCTCTAGATCCCCAGTAATCAGGTCCTGACTCCCTACATCCTTTGCCACCACAATAATTTGTCATCCAAAATCAAATCCTCATCTGCAAACATTTGAATGCTCGCTCGAACACGTCACGCAGCGATCCCGTTGCGCCTGCGCATCTGTCAACTCAAGACAGTAGCCCGGGGGAGAGGGTCCGGGTGGGGGCGAGGGGGTACTGTTTACCGCCATTACGCTGCTGTTGACTCACGGCGGGCGGCTAATGCGAGCGCAAACAACGCTGTCACTTGCCCGGACAAGCCTGGTCAACGGATAGACTGGAGTTTTGACTGTGAGCTGCTGGGTACAATAACTTTGTCTGATATGAAGTAATCTAGAAAGGGGGTGATTCTGAGATGGTAATTAATAGAGAAGTGATATAAGTGAGAAGTGGTAATTAATCGGTCTTTCATGCAGCCGAAGTGCGGGTCGCTTCGCTCGGCACGGAAACTTAAACGACATCATCCGACGTGCTCTCGTCACCGTCGGCGTTCCGGCCGTATTAGAACCCCATGGCCTGGCACGTGACGATGGCAAAAGACCGGACGGGATGTCTTTGTTTCCATGGAAGATGGGTAGGCCTTTAGTGTGGGACGCTACTTGTGTCGATACTCTTGCGCCATCCCATCTTCCGAGTTCATCGTGCTGTGCTGGCACTGCCGCTGCGGCAGCAGAGAACCTCAAACGGCGGAAATATAATAACCTCATCGGTAGTTATATTTTCGAACCGTTTGGGGTTGAAACTCTTGGTCCGTGGGGTCCGAGTGCTCACGCTTTGTTTAAAGATCTGTCCAAACGCCTAGTTGACACTTCGCGTGACCCAAGGGCTGGCTTTTATCTTGGTCAGAGATTAAGCATTGCCATACAACGTGGCAATGCTGCCAGCCTTTTGGGTACATTACCAGTGGGCAACGATGTGGAGGAGTTTTTCGACGCCATATTTTAGTTGTGTATATTTTTAGTTTTAGTTAGTAAGAAGTTTTTGGTTAAAGTGTATATGTTTGTAGTCTTAGTTATTTAAGTAATTTATACACTGTATATACTTTTATCTATGTAAATAAACTCGTTTATCAATAGAGAAGTCAAAATCAAAATCAATTCTTTTATTTCACATAGGCCTACATGGGCACTTATAAAACGTCGACAAAAGGTGCACGGTTCGGGTTGGTCGTTTCCTATGGAGAAGAACCGGCAAGAAACTCTATGGTTACTCTTTTAAAAATGGTTTGGTTTTACAATATTTCCATGTTACAGCATTACTTAGATATGGGGGACAATGTAGGCCCGACTTATGACAATAAGTCGTAAGAAACTAAAAAAATAAAATAAAAAGATTATATATTATATAAAAAAGTTAACAAATGTTAACTAACATCTAGAATGCCTACAATGTTCACACATTCACAAAACAATCGGTAAAAGAATCTATACAAAGGTAAAAAAAAAAAGAAAGTATAACAAGACTAAATTTAACATGTGGCACAAATTTTGTTATCGGTGCTGTAACTATTCTTAGTAAGTATGGAAGAAGAGTGTATGTAGTCATCATCATCATCATCAGCCTATTAATGTTCCCACTGCTGGGACACAGGCCTCCTCTCTGTGAGAGGGGATGGGCCATAATCCACCACGCGGGCCCAGTGCGGGTTGGTGGATGTCACATGTCTTCGAATTTTTTGTTCTAGGACATGCCGGTTTCCTCACGATGTTTTCCTTCACCGTTTTTGAGAGCAGTGGTGATGAAATAATTTACACAAAGTATAGCGCCTGCTTGGATTCGAACCCACGACCTACAACTTGTAAGTCGCGGCCGATACCACTGGGCCACCACTGCTCTTGCTGTGTATGTAGTGCCGATTGCAAATACAAAACCTTGGGGTCTTTCAGTCAAGAGTGAATAGGTTACTTCTAGGCAAGCGTGCTTCACCGTAGACCACATCATCGCTTACCATCAGGCGAGATATTGGTCAAACCAGAGACTATCGAAAAAAAAATTGGGTTGGTAAAGAAGAATGACGAATATGAGGTTGATGAGAATTCAATCAAGCAAGTGACATGAAAAAAATACTCTTCACTAATGTGTCATCATGTATTCTTAGAAAAGTTGGGCAGAGATGGTTTACCCCAACAAATACCAAAAAACCTTTTTAGGGAACCTCATGGAAGCAGAAACCAAAGGTTTTCCTTATTTCAATAGATCTATTTTGAAAGATAAAACCAATGATATTCAAATAAACAGATATGTTATGAGCGCGCGCATTGTGAAGACTCGAATAGGTCACAATTGTGACCTTTATAGTCTTTAGTTTATGTCACGCATGGCGAAGAGCGATAGGCTTTGTTGAAACAAAAAAAAATAAAAAAATGCCATCGTGTATTTGTAATTTATTTATTTATTGATAAAAATAAATATTTTTTAATGTCAGATGACTGAAAAGTGTGTATGTGTGCTGCCGCTTTTTCTAATGTTTTTTGAGTGTATAACGTATCTGTTTATTTGAATATCATTGGTTAACAGACAATGGCGATGCATAGCACACAAGTGACGCTAAATGAAGTGTCGAAATAATGGAATAACAGTTTGTAATTTCTAATTTTTATTTATTCCTGTCTATCTGTTGTTATTTAAAAGAATGAGCCTATAACTCAGTCAAACACTAGTTTTCTCAAAAATATATCTAGTCCATCATGCATGCTGACGCATGATGAATATAGATTACAAAAAAATGTTGTAACACGTAATTTTCTTTTACAAACATAAAAAAGATTACTACTTTTATCTTGTGTTGACATTTCACGTGACGTCACGCCTTGGTTCTCGTTTTACGTAGTTAGATGAGCTTTATCTTCGATTGTTTTTGTCGAATACTCATATTATTTATTGTACACAAAATAAACATTTCAAACACAAAATGAAAACTTGTTAAAAAAAAAAACATAATTGGGTTCTCTGACAGCAAACCTCAGTGCTAAAGAGATATTTACAAAATTAGGACAGTTAACAAAAGCGCACAACAGATACTAAAAAACATTTGAATTCTTACTAACTAAATACACTACACAAATACGTGTACAGCACAAATGCATAAACATAATACATACATATTTATGTGTCATGTTGACAGGAAATGTTCCTTAATTCTTCTCCTGAATATCTCTACTGAAGGGCTGTTCCGTATGGAGTGAGGAAGATTATTCCAGAAGCGGACAGCACGAACAGTAAATTATCCATTGTAACGACTTGATGAGTGGGTAGGAAAACGAAGGAGACGATGAGGAGCGGCAAGGCTTTCCTCTCGGAACAAGATACTCAAAGCGTTCTTTAAGATACGAAGGAGAGGTAGAATTGTGAAGAACATAAAAGAGTAGAGAAAGAGTGTGGGCAGCCACTTCAACCGCTTCCGAAATTCCGACACATGGTCGTACTTTCGGAGGCCAAAAATGAAGCGGATGCACAAATTCTGCTAACGCTCGAGCTTATCAAGAAGTTCCTCAGTCGCATCAAGAAAGCAGACATCAGCATAGTCAAGAAGACTTTTTTGGTAATCTAACTGATGGTCCAAATATGTAAAATGTTTTTTATCCAGGAAAATATTAATCTAAAACGTGCATGCGTAGATTACTCCGTATCCTCCTTCCTATTACCTATCCGGGCAACAAATTTCACCGCAGACTTTTTTATTAGAATGCAATCGATGTTTGCAATAATTTTCCCGTCAGTTGGTCATGAACTTGTACGGAAATCATTAGTTGCGTGTATATGGACAGACCCATGTTCGGAAGTCAACGTTTGTTTTTATTAAGTACAAATAAGCGACAATACCACAAATATAAAAAACAAATAGAGCTGCACCGAATTTTGTTGAAAATCAAATAGTGATGGATTACGGTTTATCGATAGTCGATGTAAATGTGTTTGGTTTCGGTAGCGGGTGCGCCCGCGCACGGCGTAATGATCGCCCATCGGAAGAGGAGTGGCCGGGCTGTTTACTAATTTATTAAAACTGTGAGAACTATTTAAGAACCGTCATAGATTCATTTGATAAGTGGTTTTTTTTAGAGATGACACACATTCTTTGCTTAGTAACTATTTATAGAATCAGTAGATCTTAAAGCCTTAAAGTAAAGAAAGGTGTGTTGCCATTTAGAAATACAATCACGTAGTATTTACTCGTAGACCTGTTTGTTGAAGAGGATTAAAGGAGCCGTCGGCTTTGGAGAGTGGATCGCTGCCTGTAGGAATTCACGTTACTGATTGTCCAGACCTTCCTTGTGTACCTGTATAATTGATTAGGACACAATCCAACAACAAACGCCTGCGCCATAATATAACCTATTGCCGGTACAATTAAGTCCGGTTCCCTGCTTGCCCTTGGTCTTGACTAGAAGCTCCAGTGAGCTGTAGATGGTAGTAGAGTACTACTAATTTGGTGAGCATTTAAGGTTCTTCTTTCAATCTATTATAATTAAATAAGTAAACTCTTATGTAAATAAACCGCCTATGTAAATTATAAACCTTCGCAGACGTTGTTTAACTACAAATGTCTGAACAAACTGCCCAAAAGTCCCTAAAAGTAACCGAATATGATCGGCAAATGTACAAATCGGGGGACAGTGCCTACTTATCCTTTTATTACGTCTCCAAACAAGCCCGAGATTATCATCCTTATAACTGACGTATTATGGTTGACTTTGCCTCATCCTGGAGCAGCAGGATTGAATCAAAGTGGACAAACAATTGTAATCGACAGGAAACTGTAACATTATTCCATGTTTGGCTGAGGGCTTAGACTCCTGTTAGGTGTAGAGTTACGGGCTCAAAACTATTTTGCTTCTGTTTTTTTGGAATGGAGTATTTAATTATTTATTATCACGCCAAATAAACAGGCAGGGAATGATTCAAATATACTAAGTCGTTCGTTCTTGAGCCATATTCCGCCATCAGATACAAAAGGAACTGGAACTGGGTATGCCCAGAAATTAATGCTCTGCAGTCGGAGGATACATCTGGTTTTGGTCAGCCAGCTCGCGAATATGTATCCTCCGACTGCACAGTATGAATTTCTTCTTGTTTACGTCTTTTTAGTTCACTTTTTAAGCAGTCGGGTTTTTTGATTTTTTTATTATCTTTTCTGTAGTATAACGGGAACTAAAAGAATACATAGGTACAATTTTTTCAACCGATTTTAAAAGGGCGGAGGCTTTTTATCTGACTTCCTAGTTATCTTAATTAAATTGTGACCAAATTGTAGTATTTATAACACAGCAAGTAAAAGCCGAACTTCTAATACTACCCGACAATGCATGGCCATTGATATTCGCATGACAGCAGACGCCGACGGCAAGGTCCTGTACCTGTACTCTAGGGGTGGGATGGCGCCACTGCCACGATACATGTCACCTCTGAGTATATTTATTTCGTAAAAATAGTAATTACGCTCGTTTAAACCTAAAATCACCACTAATCGAACAGTTAAGTGCTTAAGACCCAGTGATAATGTTATCTTCAAGAACATTTGGCAAATAGTGACGAAATTGTGATGTGAACCCAGTGCTCCAACTTTGACAATAAACTGAGCTTTAGAAAAGGAAACAATTTTAATCGTTTAATAAAGCTGAAATATGAACAGAACAAGTGATCGGGTAACAACATTACTTTGAAACCCTTCGTAAAAGTGCTTTGAAAACGATTTTACCATATTGTGAACGGTTACTCATCAAAATTTTAAAACTCTGCTATGTAATCAATGCCTCTGTGGCGACATCTAGTTAAAATACTATACACTAACATCACCTAGAACATCGGTCGATAAAACAGTACTGTTCTAGACAAGAGCTCAAGTATTACACTCGTGTCATGTGAGAACCGAATAGCCGAAGTCGGAGTGTACGTGACTGACGATACGGTAGCTGCGAGTTCGATTCCGCCACAGAAAATATTTCACTTTTTGTGAGGAATCTAAATTTGTTTTCATCATTTATAATGGATGACTACAAGAACATTACCCAAAGAAGGCAAAATGCGCAGAATAAAAACATAACATCTAGCGACAGTGAATTTGATATGGATGTGTCGTACCAAAGTCTACCTAACCACGGAAATAGTAATGATCTTGCAATAATGAAGGAGGAGATCGAACAACTAAAATTGCAGTTGCAAACTGCCAACACAGAAATTGACAACTTAAACTATGAAAATCACACACTCAAAAATGATTTATTGAACTGTGATAAAAAGATAAAAGTTTTAAAATCAATAGGAATCCAAGACTGCTCAAACAATAAAAACCAACCCCGGCAGTTCTACTCACCCCAATATCAACGGAGAGTACGAACTCTATTCATGAAAACTGGTTTACCTAGGACTTCTTCAAGAGAATACTCAATACAGGCATTAAACTTGATAAGCCCTAAAGCAGGTGTAATGAACAATCCAGTGGCTGACAAAAATATGTTTCAGGGGGCTGATGTGCGTCAAACAACAACACGTATAGCTGAAAACCTGCAGGATAGTATTTTAAATAAAAGCTTCCTGGATGCTTCCATTGGACACAGTTGTGAAAATGATGAAAGTGTTAACATATTGCACACACCTATTGAACAACTAACTGACGTCGCTCCATGCAATAGACACACTTATTCACACGTTTGCAAAGTAAACAAAACCAAAAATCGTGTAATAATACTATGTAATGAACAGGGGATTGGTCTACGTCAGTCACTCACCGAGCTACTGGGATCAAAATATTCAGTATTCTCGTTTATAAAATCTGGCGCTACATTGAGACACCTCATCAATTCCTCGAAGAACGAAATAGCTAAATTAGATATGTATGACTATGTTATTGTTGTTGGAGGCCGCTATGAACGCAACCCATATGATACGGAGATGTACTTACATACATGGCTGTCATCTGTTAAGAACACAAATATAATTATAAGCGAAGTCCCGTTCAATAGATATCTTAATGAATCAAAACTCAATTACATGCTAAGGTTTATTTGTGGAAAGTATGACAATGTAACTTTTATGGATATGGACTACTCTAGATATCGGCCTCGTAAAACAACTTTCATGATTAATTTATCAAGGTCTTTACTTAGGGAACTCTTGCAATTGGACTATAGACTCAAATCGAAAGAATATCAAAACTTATTAATTTTAAAAAGTAAAAGAATATATGTAGATAAAGCTGTACAAACTGAAATAACATACAATTATCAAAATAAATTAGATACCCAAAATGTCCAAATATGTGATATGATGTCATCTAGTGTTAATAATCAGCAGCTCGAAAATAATACTGTTTGTAGTGATTTTTTTCGTGAATAAACATTTATACGTTCTGCACCAAAATATAGCGGGTCTACTTAACAAAGCAGACACCCTATCTATATGTATAAACGAACTGTCAGAAAAAGACCAGTCTGTTGCTGTACTATGCATAACAGAGCACTTTATGATCTCTGGTCATGAAGACCGCCTTGTGGTACCGAATTATACATTGGCTGCATGTTTCAGTAGACAAAATAGCAAAAGAGGTGGAGCTTGTATTCTGGTCCGATCTGGTCATTTGTGGAAGGAGTTGCTAGAGGTTTCAGAACTTTCAATATCGAATGTTGTAGAATGCTGTGCAATTGAATTGACAAGTTATAGGGTAGTTATAGTATGTATTTATAGAGTACCAAAAACAGGGCATTTAAATGTATTTTTTAGTAAATTAGAGCAACTTTTAAGGCGACTGACAAGAAGAAACTGTAGGAATATTGTCATAGCAGGCGATATAAATATTGACGTTTTAAAAAATAATAATATGACTTCCGAACTAAAATATCTCTTAACAAGTTTTAATATGACATTAGCAATAGAAAAACCAACTAGGATGCAAAGCCAGACCTGCATTGATAATTTTGCTCACAATTTTGAGAAAAAATGCAGGACGGAGGTGATAGAATTTGGCCTTTCGGATCACACTGCGCAACTTCTGAAATGTCCCGTACGTTTGAACTGTGTTCTGAAATATTGGTATACATCACAACGGGATTATTGCCCAGAAAATATTATTAGATTTAGAACCTGCCTGGAAAAACTAACTTTCTCTGAAATCTATAATAATGATGATCCAAATAATGCATTCAACTTATTTTTTGAACAATTTAAATTATTTTATGACCTGTGCTTCCCCCGTAGACGTATTAAAATACCAACAACCCAAAAACCAAAATGGATATCGCGAGGACTTAAACTATGTAGCCTAAAAAAAAGGCAATTATTGTGGACGTCTAGACATAAACCTACTCAAATAAATAAAGCAAAATATTCGAAGTATACAAAGATATTTAAAAAAATTATTAACCTGACTAAACGATCTCAAAATAATCACAATATTAAAACTTCTGACAATAAAAGCAAAATGACATGGAAAATTATAAAGAACTCTAAATTAAATCTACCTAATGACTCAATAAATGCTATAAAAATTGACAATAAAACGATTGACAAACCACAATTAATTGCTGAAAAGTTCAACGATTACTTCATAGAAAAAATTGTGCCAATTCCTGGAGCAGGTAAAAGATCGAACGCGTACATCACAAATAAACAAAAATCAATGTTCATGCCTCCATGTCAGCCGATACAAATTTTCAACATTATAAGATGTATTAAAAGCACCAATAGTGTAGGGTATGACGAAATTTCTACAAAAATTATAAAACAGGTTGCCGACTTAATCGCACAACATTTGTGTCATATTCTTAACCTTTGTATAAGCCACGGTGTTTTTCCAGACCGCCTTAAGGTATCTATTGTGAAACCTATATATAAAAAAGGTAATAAGCAACTAATGCAGAATTATAGACCTATTGCGCTTCTGCCAATTTTTTCCAAAATATTCGAGAAATATATTTATAATGAGCTTTATAGTTACTTAGAAAAACAAAAGATCCTCTGTAACGAACAAAAAGGTTTCCGAAAGAACATGACTATAAACATGGCAATTTATGACTTTTTAAATAAAATTATGACTAATATTGATAATAAAACACCGGTCTGTTCTGTGTACTGTGATATGACGCAAGCTTTTGATTATGTTGACCATTCAATTCTATTAAACAAACTTGACTCCTATGGTATAAGAGGTAACGTTCTTAGCTTATTAAGCACGTACCTATCAAAAAGAAAACAGTATACCGCTATAACAAACTTAAACTTAAAGACTAAAGAAGAAGTGACATACCTGTCTAAAGAACGCACTGTATACTTTGGTGTGCCACAGGGTAGTGTTTTGGGACCGCCATTATTTCTAATTTATATTAACGACCTGCCCAAAGCTATAGACTTCCCAACGACACTCTTTGCTGACGATAGCACGATTACAATAGCATGTGATAAACCTGATTCGTATGAAGCTGATGTTAACAATGCGGTAACTTCAATCATCTCTTGGCTGGATAATAATAACCTAAAAATAAACCTTGAAAAAACACAAATAATGCACTTTGCTCAAAAAAAACCTAGTTCAAAGATGGAGGTTCAATACCAGAATATCAAAATTCAAGATGTCAATAGTGCAAAATTTCTAGGTTTGGTAATTGACAGGCACCTCAATTGGAAGGATCATATTGAAGCGCTTTGTAAGAAAATTAGCAGCTCATCTTATGCATTATATAAACTTGCCCCCACAGTTAACATTGATACACTACTTACAGCGTACCATGGTATTGTAGCGTCTGTGCTAAGATATGGTCTTATATTTTGGGGTAACTCCACAAATAGGGAAACCGCTTTTAAAGCGCAAAAGCGATCCATAAGAGCCATGTTCAGGCTACAAGTAACGGACAGTTGTGAACCGTTTTTTAAGAAATACAAAATTTTGACACTGCCGTCTATGTATATTTATGAAACTGCCTTATTTGTCAAGCTGAATTCACACCTTTTTCCCAACCTATCAGATACAGTAAAACGTAACAGGCGAAATGATATGCTGCGCGGACGTAGAGCAAAAACAGCGTTAATGTGGAAAAGCATGTTTTGTTTAGCTCCGCAAGTTTTTAACAAAATCCCAAAGCAAATTAAACAGTTAAATTTAAATGGGTTTAAAAAGGAGCTTAAAGAGTTACTATGTAAAAAGTGTTATTACAATGTAAACGACTTTTTAAATGATACTTTGACATTATAATCTAATTGTAATCTCTTTTTTATAACAGATAGCTTGACATTCCATTTTGAAATTGACGTTTTTTTTAATTATTATTTATTTTTGACATAATAATATTTACTGACTCTGACATGCCTTTTATTGTAACATTAATATTTTCATGTAATTGTATCAACTCTAGCCTGATATTTCTATTTTTGCATTGTAATGATTTATTTTGTGTACCTGAAATTTGCACGCCCCATGTGGCAGAATGTGATGAGACCTTTATGTTATTTGAGACCTTGTATTGTACCATGTTCGGACAAATAAATGAATTTGAATTTGAATTTGAATTTACCCTCGGCAAGCAAACACGAGACGGTCACCCATTTGCAACTTGACCGCGGCAACGGACAATGCACACCAAATCATTGCTAACGGAAGCCGTATGATCTGTGCTCTCGGAGCCGATGTCCCCGATCCCACGCCATCTTGGTGTGGTTAAGTACTGCGCCAGCGCCGACGGCGGCGCGTCGCCTTGGCAAACAAGCGGCTCCGCGGTCAAACACACTCTGTTTGTGCTATTAGCGGACAACTACCGAATATTTATTGTAGATTTTTTGCTGGATAGATTTGTGTACTGTTTTTTTTCTTTTCGTTACAGTATTCTGTCTATAAATGATAAATGATTTTATTTCTGTAAGTTGGTTTGTACAAACACTTTTACATGTCGAACATATTTTTTAAAACTAGATGAGGTCGGCGTTTCCTATCTGACTACTCTGAGAAGAAAGGCCGAAACAAACTCAGAGGTCACAGTCTCTTTTAAAGTCCAGACAAAATCTTTGTTAGATCATGTGAAGACCATGTAGACTGATGTCTGAAATGGTATTTTGAGGAAAGAACCAGCCAGATTGAGTGGACCTGTCCAGTCAGTGCACGCATTTGTCAATAACCGAGCAGCTCAACTCAGAATTTAAGGAGCTCAACGATTCGACGAACAATACCAAAGAAAGGACATTCGGGTAGGCCGCATAAATTACTCAAACTGCCAGACGATGATTAAAAACTAAGATAAATTTAAATTAAAACAATAAAGAATGATCCACATAGTCTTGACATTCACAATAATTAAAATAAAAATGTATTTAACTTTTGTATTTAACTAACTGTTGCAGCCAAAGGAGATTAGATAAACTATTGATAGTAAATAGATTTGTATTTATTTCAGTCTCTAAGTTAAAATCATCATTTTATTTTTCGTATGCAATTTAGCAGTGAATCTTGTTAGTTTTCAGCTAATTTCAGCTAATAATGAATTAAAATAAAGCTTGAACACATTGTAGGTACACTTTCAGCCGAGGTTAATACAGGAAAACGTAATTTAAAAACTTTTGGCCTACAAGAGTTTCCGGTGTCGATATTAATAATATCTTCAGACGCACAAGCGTAATAGTCTTGAAATCATTTTATTTATTGACACTAAAAATCATGTTGTTTCACCAATTATTTTGTTTATGATTTTTGTGACGATCTATAATTTTCATCGTGACATCTACTGACGGATGTCGAACACTATAAAAAGCGAAAAAATATATTAAATGTTGTTTTTGGTAGATGTGTACCTATACGTAAGTCTTAATACATTCAAATCTTTCATTAAACGTAAGTTGTGCCAGAAAGCGTTTTATACAACTAAAGATTACATTGAGGACAAAAAGGCTTGGGATTGAGCTGCTCCAATTAATTTTGTTTTTTTATTATATTTTGCACCATGCATTTTGTTAATATATATATATTTTTTGGTTTTCTTGCAATGACAAGAATATTTACTTTTTAAAGTATTATATTATTTTATTTTAATTATTGTGAATGTGAAGACTATGTGGATCATTCTTATTTTTTTTGTTTTATTTAATTTTATCTTAGTTTTTAATCATGGTCTGGCAGTTTGAGTAGTTTATGCGGCCTACCCGAAAGTCCTTTCTTTGGTATTGTTCGTCGAATCGTTGAGCTCCTTAAATTCTGAGTTGACCTGCTCGGTTATTGACAAATGCGTGCACTGACTGGACAGGTCCAATCAATCTGGCTGGTTCTTTCCTCAAAAGACCATTTCAGACATTAGTCTACATGGCCTTCACATGACCTCTGAGTTTGTTTCGGCCTTTCTTCTCAGAGTAGTCAGATAGGAAACGCCGACATCATCTAGTTTTAAATAAAATATGTTCGACATGTAAAAGTGTTTGTACAAACCAACTTACAGAAATAAAATCATTTATCATTTACGTATGTTTTCACGTACAGTTTTCACTCATCTTTATTAATATTACACACACTAAAATGTTCACAATATTATGTAGAAATAACTTTGATCATATTATCTTCATACCTACATGTAGTACTTGTGTTAAATATTTAGTAAAACATAGATTTATTTTGTCGCTTGCAGTGTCTTTAGGCATCGATAAAACTCGTCGTACTTGATTCTTTCAGATTTTTGAGAAGAAAAAAAGATACTGTTCATAAAAAATTGTATTTTTTTGTCAAAAAAACGTCGTTCGTCTTACACTTTATCATAAGAACATAAACTGAAAACAAATATGAATATGTGTAATTATAATTAAGTCGATATAACCGAAGTGAGTGCGTGGCTCGTGCTGTTTAACGCGCGGCGGATAACCTCGCGATAACCGTTGATTATCGACGACCCCTCCGATAGCGGCGCGGGCGCCTCGTACGACCGATGTCGATAGTTTGCTGTTTGCGTTCACATCACTAGCGCGCTAAGGCGTAGAGCTGGATATGGTTTTGTTAGGGCTGACGAGAAACGCAACGATTTTAAAGTGATTAGTAGAAAAGGGATGTAATTCTGTTTTCTTTATAACTTACCGTACTTTTTGTGGTCAAAAGCAATAAATCTTTTACACACGGAACAACACTCTACAATACATACTTTCTGAGGATTTCTTCTAATAACTATATACCCTTTAACTAACAAACCAACTTAGTTCACAACTTAGTATCTGACTGTGCTTCGAAAAGACATTGATAAAACTTACAACAATCTCACAAATGCAATTGCGAAGGAGAATTAATATTAGTATACGGTAAAAAATTACAACAGTATACACGTACAATTTACAACATTATAAACGTACAATTTACAACATTATAAACGTACAATTTACAACATTGTAAACGTACAATTTACAACATTGTAAACGTACAATTTACAACATTGTAAACGTATAATTTTCAACATTATAAACGTACAATTTACAACATTATAAACGTACAATTTACAACATTGTAAACGTATAATTTACAACATTATAAACGTACAATTTACAACATTATAAACGTACAATTTACAACATTGTAAACGTATAATTTACAACATTATAAACGTACAATTTACAACATTGTAAACGTATAATTTACAACATTATAAACGTACAATTTACAACATTATAAACGTACAATTTCGTGGAAAAGTTTTCGCCTCACATTACCTACCTGGTGAATCTATACTAATATTATAAAGCTGAAGAGTTTGTTTGTTTGAACGCGCTAATCTCTGGAACTACTGGTTGGAATTGAAAAAATATTTTGGTGTTGGATAGTCCATTTATCGAGGAAAGTTATAGGCTATATAACATCACGCTACGAAGAATAGGAGCGGAGCATAAATGGAAAATATTGCAAAAACGGGCAAAACTATTCCTTTTTGAGAGCTTCCGTTGCGTGCGCTGCGTAAACGGTTTAAGTTACGGAACAATCATTTATGTAGGTAGGGTAGATGGGTAGGTAGGTAGCCAGTTGACGGGAGCGAAGCCGCGTGCGACAGCTAGTTCTGGATATTAAGAGAACCGCATATTACCGTACTACGCATTAAAAATGTACACAAACAGATTTTTGTGTAAAGTATAACAGTTATACAATGAGCTTAGTGACGCGCAACGGTGCCGTTTTATCGCAGTTATCGATAACCCGCGACGCCCTCTGACATGTAGATAAACCACGCGCGTTTAGTGCGGCGCTGCGTCTGCGCCCGCGCCGCCTTTATGCCGATTTTAACTAAACCAGGTAATTAACTGCCAGTCCTTTTGTTTAACGCGATAACGCGGGTTTTAATTAATTAAATGGTCCTTTTTTGACAAGTTACTATTAGTTGAAATGTAGTTGAAAATTGTGTGGTGAGAAATAATAAATATTGGTTTAGTTATTTTAAAATTATATTAAAATGTATATTTTTTTAATGGTTATGCAGCAGGTTTGTGTGCATACTGCTTTGAGCAATATTTTGTAGGCTACACCCCCAATACCTAGGTATGCTGTTTAATAGTATTATTCATTTTAATAATAAAAAAGAAACATTCTAGTCGGATAAAATTTGAAAAACAATATAATTAATAAATTACTATAATTAATTTCTATTTGTTATTACAACACTTGCATATAATGAAGGGGTAAGCGGAAACGAAAACCAATATGACCTAATGTTCATAATTTAATGTACAACATCGATAAAAGATTATTTTAATTTACCTTATTTCTAAAACATAAAACTACAATACTTGCATACATTTAACTAGTAACCAAATTCAGATTATAATACCTACCAGTTTCCTCAAAATCATTATTTTTTTTTTTAAACGAGGACTTGGCAACTATGTTGTTTTTGAAAACAATATTATATTATTGCGATTTATTGTAGGATTATGAAAAAAAAAGGTTAAAATATTGCTTTTTTAACCGACTTCCCAAAAAGGAGGAGGTTCTATGTTCGACTTCAAGTTTGTTTTTTTTTTTTTTTGTGTATATTCACCGATTTCTCCGTCAATTGTGGACCGATTTTGAAAATTATTTTTTTGTTTGAATAAGTATTTTCCGAAATTGGTCCCATTTTAATTTAATGAAGATCTGATGAAGAACTTCGGAGATATACAACAGAACTCTTCAATAAATAACGGCAAATCTCTCGGGATTGCTGCAATAGCATGTCTGTTTGTTGTTTATAATATATATCTTATTGTAATAGTTAAATAAAATTTAGTCTTTGAATTTTAAATAATAATAATTTAGAACGAAAAATAACTTTATTATGTAAAGTTGCTAATTGAGTAAAATTGCTATGTGTAATATTTTAGCGTTAATTATGACGGTGATATGTATACGACATCCAAAACGGCCGACCGCCGACTACCCAAGATACGAGCATGTCTCAGTTTGGGAGTCGTTGTCTTAAATTAAAATGACTCTGTACATTTACCTCACTAACATAGATGAAAATGTTGTTTCTTGTAATGCTTTTGTACTTTTTGAAGAATAAATTATTTATTATTATTATTATTATTTATTATAACATTTCATAACATAACATCACGCCAGTTCGCTCGTAAGGGGTAAGCAGACCTCTCATTTCACCGGTTATGTTCAAGTTTCATGAAATCTATTCTGGCGAAATAGTTCCCTTACTAACTTGCCTATTAGGTACGTACTACTAAAAAGTGAAACATAAAAAAACTTTTTGCAAAAAAAATACTACCGACTTCCAAATACAAAACTAAAAAGTGAAAAATAACTTAATTTTTTGAAGTCGGTGTCTTTCGTAGGTACCATTTTTTTGCGTTATGGACACCGACTTCAAAAAATTAAGTTATTTTTCACTTTGTAGTTTTGTATTTGGAAGTCGGTAGTATTTTTTTGCAAAAAGTTTTTTTATTAACTAAAATAAATAGGCAGTCCGCATGGACTGGACTTAAAAATCTTATAACGTCACATTAGCATGTCGGTGACGTGAAACCATAAGTTTCGCCCCTACCAAAAATCGCTCAACACGGCCAATGGGTCCCAGCGCTAACAAAGAAAATTTGGTTCAAATAAATGTCACTAGATGGCGCGGTATGCAATGATTTGTTATTGAATTGTGTTTCGCATTAACATTATCTAGAATTGACCATACAAATTGTATATTCCATAATTTTGTGCTTCAGAGAGTTGATTAAACAAAATCAACTCTCTTAAGCACAAAATTATGGAATTTGGGCTCTTAATTCATTCACATTTCAAACATTATTTGAACGGATCATTTAAAATTGATTCCAATAGATGGCGCGTTTTTAAATTTCTGAGGCATGTTTTACTCAATTTTTTAAATTTGCAACAAAATTTTTAATACACATTTTGGTACAATGAAAGTGTAAAAAAATGCAAAAAAATATTATAAAACAAATCGTCACTTTGATTAAAGAAAAAAATTGTCACGAACCGAGCCGAATGAAACCGCTGCTAATACTTATAGCCGTGGAATAAAACCGAACGCGAACAATCAGACGAAAACTGCTAGTTACGTCGGCAGGGTTTCTTTGTATGGGTAGTAGTATTATATTATCTGTGACTCGTCTAAGAAGTTTATACTAACATGCTAAATGAACAGACAGATGTAAAAATATAATATTAGTTAAAATAATGATAAGTGATCCAAGAATACCTAGTAGGTACCACAATCCCTACTGTTTATTGTTACTTATCGGGATACGAGCAAGTGTTTAAATTTATAATCATAATACATAACATGATTAAAATGGTCTCAACGTCTTTCTGAGGAATTTGGGAGAAGAATAAACACCGGTAATTACAATTACAAGATATAGTGCAGCTTATTAGCCAGAGACAACACCGTCATCAGGGACCTTGGATAACTTTTGACTCGAAGCACATTTATAAGTAACATAGTCAAAAAAAAAAGTTAATTTAAAAATCATAAACCCGACTGCGTACTAAAAAGATGTAAACAAGTAGAAAATCATGCTGTGCAGTCGGAGGATCAGGTGGTCAGTACATATTCGCGAGCTGGCTGACCACCTGATCCTCCGACTGCACAGTATGATTTTCTACTTGTTTACATCTTTTTGGTTCGCAGTCGGGTTTTTGATTTTTAAATTAACTTTTTTTTTATTTACAACTTTTTAGTTACCTATTTTTTTTACGAATCGCATTTAAACATTTAAGTGGTATATATTTTTGTAATCACCTTTAAAAATCCTTCATTTTGATACCCCACTCAATGGGAAAGGAAGAAAAAAAATATGGCGCACAAAAGCCGCCATTTTTGTTTATTTTTAACGTCACTTATCTAAGAACACTTGGGCGGCCAAGCCCTATCTAACGATATATTAATTATAAAAATCCATCTAGCGGTTTGCAAGATATGAGGTAATAAAGAATATTACATACATACAATTACAAACATACATACATACAAGATGCGCGCGAAAAACATAACCCTTTCCTTGCAGCCGGGTAAAAAGAAGCTTTGGGTTTTATATATAGGATATCTCCTGATTTTAAGAATATAAAAACTACTAGCTGACCCCTGCGGCTACGCTCCTGTCAACTGGCTATCTACCTACCTAAACAGGTAGGTTAAACAAAAAGTTATTTATTTTAATAAGAAATAGTACTGCAATATGAATGTAACCAACTTTTGTTTCTACCGGCGATCTAGATTAGATTAAGACGGGCTGGTGTCCGCAACTCCACGTCTAAGCGCGTATTTTGCGTACGGTATCTAATTAAATTTTAGAACACACGCTGCTATTGTGACGTATCTATAGTAACTTTTTTGTAGGTAATAATAATGAGTACTTTTATCATATAGTAAACAATTTTTATGTATCAGCAATAGTTTTCTCAGCGCACGCGAAATAATAAATATTTTTGACAATATTTATCTACTTTGGGTTACAATATTGCAATTTTCATAAGGATCTCTAATTTTTTTGAAAATAAATTATATCCTCTTTTACTCGAGAATAATGTAGCTTTCCATAGGAGAAAGATTTTTGTTAAATAGGTCCAGTAGTTTTGGAGCCTATTCGGTACAGATTTTTTGTTTGTTTGTTACAAACATGATTCTCAAATTTGGAATACAATATGTTAATCGCATTGAAAACATACAAATGTAAGGAATACACAATATCGATCTAAAACCTATTTCCCTAATTACACAAGACAGTGTAAAAATAATCACATTCTGCATCTACTAAACGAACAGAGACAAATTGCAGACTTTGCTTTTATTTTTAACCGACTCACCAAAAAGGTTCCATGTTCGACTTTATGTACGTTTTTTTTATTTTTTTTATGTATGTGGACCGATTATGAAAATTATTTTTTGTTTGAAAGTGTATGTTCCGAAATTGGTTCCATTTTAATTTGGTGAGGATTTGATGAAGAACTTCGGAGATATACAACAGACTCTTCAATAAATAACGGCAAATCTCTCGGTATTGCTGCAATCGTATGTCTGTTTATTGTTTATACCATTTCATAACATAACATCACGTTCACTCCAGTAAGCTCTAAAGGGGTACGCAGATGTGTACAGTTCACTTTGGTACACTCTCATTTCACCGGTTATGTTCAATTTCATGATATTCGGGTAATCTATTCTGGCAATATAGGTACCGTAACTACTTGCCTATTAGGTAGGTACAACTAAAAAGAGAAAAATAAAAAAACTTTTTACAAAAAAATACTACCGACTTCCAAATAACAGAACTACAAAGTGAAAAATAACTTTCTTTTTGGAAGTCGGTGTCCGTAACGAAATAAATTGGTACCTTTACCAAAGACACCGACTTCCAAAAAGAAAGTTATTTTTCACTTTGTAGCTCTGTTATTTGGAAGTCGGTAGTATTTTTTTGTCCAAAAGTTTTTTTATTAGTATAATGAACGGATCTACTAACGTTCCTGATCTGGTGGGCAAGTTTGGACTGCGTGTGTGTACCGTGTGCATTTCTTCTGAATTCGCGTTTCTTTCATGTACTCTAAAGTTGAAACTACTTATAGATAGAATGCGTACAAGATAAAAGTTTGTCCTACGTTTAATATGGTGTGTCGGGATGTTGATCTGGATTTGTTAAATACAAATCCAGATCAACGTCATATATCTTTTTTAGGGTTCCGTACCCAGTCGCGGATAAATTTAAAAAAGAGTTACCGCGGCCCTGGCTCAAGCAACTGAAGGAACACGGGTGGGTTTTAGTCAGTAAAAGTCTGACACGCCCTCCCGTTTCACCCAGAGCGGGAGAAGTCACTGGATGATTTCCCAAACAAAAAAAAAAAAAGGGTTCCGTACCCAAAGGGTAAAAACGGGACCCTATTACTAAGACTTCGCGGTCCGTCTGTCTGTCTGTCGGTCACCAGGCTGTATCTCAAGAACCGTGATAGCTAGAGAGTTGAAATGTTCACAGATGATGTATTTCTGTGCCGCTATAACAACAAATACTAAAAAACAGAATAAAATTAATATTTAAGGGGGGCTCCCATACAAAAACTTGATTTTTATGCCGTGTTTTGCTATAATGGTACGGAACCCTTCGTGCGCGAGTCTGACTCGCACTTGGCCGGTTTTATTTCAAACTCTCGCCGATATGTGGTGGGTATTTTTATGCCAACTTTTTATATTGGTGAAAACTTTTAATTGGCCGTTCCTGCATGTTGTTTTTGCGCATTGATTGTATTAGCTGTCTGTGTTGCCTAAGATTAATAAAATAAATAAAATAGTCTCCTGAACTTGGGAACCACAAATTCTAGTAGCGAAGTTAAAACTAAGGATTGAAGGAGCAAACATTCTGATTATTTTGTTAAGCATGCAAACACAATTTGGCGAAATGGGGGATTATTATGAATCCTCCACAGCACACTGCGAGTGCAGTGCTCCTAGGGAAACTATGTCCCATCTGCTGGAGTGTCCCACGAATCTTCAGTCACCTGCATCCTCGATGATCTAACTAAAATGAGGCATCTCACACGCCGCTATCAACGTGGCTACTTACTGGGCCCATACGATATTAGTAGGTACCGACGACAAGAATAGAAGAAACAGTATAAAATATATATGTACAGCATATTATTATTACCCTGGGCAGGACTCTGTTTAGTACCTATGAACAATCATAAGCCTCCAGCCATTTTCTTGCTGCCGGAAAAGAGCTTTTATCAAACCTCTTGAGATTCAGAAAATATCAAAATTGCCAAGAATTCAAGTCAAAGATTTAATTTCGCACTTCTACTCTTGATTTTAGTTTCAAGAATATAATAATATGAGAAGCCGTATGTGTCTATTGGACTTAAATCGCTATACAAAAATAAACAAAAAACTTTTTAACAAAAAATACAACCGACTTCAAAATAAAAACACTACAAAGTGAAAAATAACTTCAATTTCGGAAGTCGGTGTTCTTGTTTTGGTTTCTTCGTTTTTTGGACCATTTCTCCAAAGTGAAGCCAGAATAGATTAACCCAGAAACATGCAACTTAAACCAAAAAGGTGGAATTAGAGTATAACAGGGTGAACCACCCTTTAGAGCGTGCTAAAGTGATGTTATGTTATGAAATGATGTAAACAATAAACAGACATCCGATTGTAGCTATCCCGAGTGATTTGCCGTCATTTATTGAAGAGTTCTGATGTATATCTCCGAAGTTCTTCATCAGAATTTAAATGGGACCACATGACAAGCACCAGCTTTCAAATGAAAAAAGAATCATCAAAATCGGTCCACCCAGTAAAAAGTTCTGAGGTAACACACATAAAAAAAAAAAACGAGAAGAGATGGAAGCGGCAGACGGTCGATGTGCGGACTATTGAGGCTTATGATCAGCAGTGAACGTCTTTCAGTTTATATGATTATAAAGTTATTATTATGAGAATATATCTACAAAAATCGGCTGTTCTTGTCTACGTCATAAGCTGTCTTAATTACCAGAAAGACGTAGGCAACATTCCAAAATCTGATCCCGGCTGTATCAAAGGACGTGCGATGTCATTAGGTAACTTTACTCAGAACTTCAGATAACAACGCGTGAAGATAGTTCATTAAAGTAATGACAGATAGAATTCACGTCAATAAATAATATGTTAACGCATTTCACTTTAATGACGCAAGCAGCAAGTTGCATCATTTTTTTAATAAAGGTAACGTTTGAAATAAATTTTAGGGACTCGTAGCGTTACATGCAGAAGACTGGTCGTTGTGATGCATTTTGGGAAAGGCCTACTGGTCCTGCAACGGACTACAGTAGGCTCAGTCGATTGATTGATTTGGAAGCTATAACAGAACGGGTTGAGACAGTCAAATAGATGCGGCAAGTGCAGAGAACCGTTGGCTGCACTTTCAACTGTGGCGATACTTGGGCAAGTTACGTATGTCTACCTTGGAGGTGTTTCCGATGAGTGATCCGATAGAATACCTCCGGGGGTAGATAAAACACATCTATTAGCGACACAACACAAATGTGTTTAACAACAATATAGCTGTACCGGTGAGTTAATATTAAAATTCCTAAATAGCGATATTCTGAGATCATCCGTATTATTCAATTAGAGGAATACAAACAAGGTTATAAATAAACAAAATACGATTAGAACATCTTGATCGTTAATGCCCAAACTAGTTCACGATATAATCTGTCATGCATATCGGGCGATAGATTATATCAAACTAAATTAAATGTGCGAAACCATTAACGTGAGACAACACATTAGAAGGCGGGTAGAAGGATGTACAAACATACGTACCCACTAATAACTTAGAGCAACAAACGAGGGGAAGATGGATACACCCACATAGAGCCGCCCATGTTTAAGCCCATGGGGTGAGGCTTAGTAAAGAACGGATAAAAAGGTAGATAAGATAAAAATAGAAGTTGTAACACGAAGTAACGCTTTAGGTAGTTACCTCGTTGACTCAAAGAATTTGCCTACTATTTAGGTAAAACGTTGTTGATGAAAATGAAAGCCTTCTACGTTAATTATTCACTAACCGTATTATTAATTCTGGATAACAGAAATATTTATAACATTCATTTTGAGTTCTGGTTATTCTACTCGCTCTTTCCCATTATTTTTAACCGACTTCCCAAAAAGGAGGAGGTTTTCAATTCGGCTGTTTAAAAAAAAAAATATGTTTGTTACCTCAGAACTTGTTACTGGGTGAACCGATGTTAATGATTCTTTTTTTATTTGAAAGCTGGTGCTTGTCATGTGGTCCCATTTTTCATCAAGATCTGATGAAGAACTTCGGAGATATACATCACAACTCTTCAATAAATGACGGCAAATCACTCGGGATAGCTGCAATCGCATTTCTGTTTATTGTTTACACCATTTCATAACATAAAATCACACTAGTACGCACTAAAGGGGTACGCAGGTGTAAACAGTTCACCTTGGTATACTCTTATTCCACCGGTTTTGTTTGAGTCTCATGCTATTGGGTTAATCTATTCTGGCTTCACTTTGGGCATTATTGGTACCTAGCCTATATGTTTAACTGGTCCATTATATACCACAACTAAAAAGTGAAAATAAAAAAAAACTTTTACTAAAAAATACAACCGACTTCCAAATAAAAACACTACAAAGTGAAAAATAACTTCAATTTCGGAAGTCGGTGTCAAAAAACGAAGAATCGAAAACAAGAACACCGACTTCCGAAATTGAAGTTATTTTTCACTTTCTACTGTTTTTTTCTATTCGAAAGCAAAGAAGGAACATCAACAACAATGATGATCCACTGTTTTCTATCTGTATCGGCCGAGAGAGTTTCATCAATTTACGTACTTGCTATATATCACCCTTCATGTCTCACGGTAAGATGTTGACCCTTTATCGATTCGACCTGAGTTATCGACAGTTTGCGTCACATCACTATCTCGCTGTGCCGCTAATTAATTGTGCAAGTATTGGTAAACATGTGTTGTTCTTTATCATCACAATAAACATTCAGATTTATCGAGCTCTGCATATTAGACGAGTGTATCAGCTGTTACTACGTCATCAGTTCATCGCACAATCTGTTAAGTTGGCCTATCGTAAAACATAAATTGACTAACTACGCCAAGAAAGTGATTTAATGGTGTTAAATCATAATTTAAGCGTAAATACTGTACAAAAAATAGATTACCTGGATGCTCAGTTCAACTGCAACTTTGCAGATTGGCAAATATTTGAACACAACATGAACTCTCTTACAATTTGATGCGAAACGCGAACGATCTAGCAGGAAGCTTTGGCAACTCAAACTATTTTGACTTTCGTAAGACTTTTGATAGAGTCAAGTATGAAAGTTAGTTGCCAAGCTGAGCACTACAGTCTACAAGATTTTGATGCAGGTATCTGACTTATGATTTGATTGTTTAGTACTTGATTATTAGCTCAAACAGGACTACAAAGTAATGAAGGTGGTTACTCGTGAGGTTTTGACAAAGGATCACTTCTCGGACCTGGTCTGTGTTTTTAATAAAATCATTCATCAATCAATCCATTTTTTTCTAAGGCACGCTTTGCGCAATTACTGTATAGTTCCGCATTGCGATTTTTATGACTTTTCAGAATGAAAATCTAAAACTTGTGTTTTTTAAAAGCGTGTTTCAACCGTAAGTTGAAATTGAAAAAGAGATGTAAGCATGACCTTAGTATTAAAATGCCGCTGCCGAAATGATGAAACTATCAAATAAAAACAAAACAGTATGCTTGGTCACTACAGTTCTAGATTGAACCAGTATAATATTCGCAGTCTTATCTCTTAACGACTTGAAAGAGGCGACCTCTGTGAGTAATAAACAATATATTTTTAAAACGCTTTCAGTTACCAGCAATGCGGCAGCAGTAATGAAAAGTGTTGAAATCAATAATTTGACGACGGTCATCTAAATTTTGGGGGTTACTCGTTCTTCACTGAAATTTTTCATTTCAGACGAGTAAAGACCGGGTTACTCCCATAACATGGATGACCATCGTCAACAACGACCTGAAGAAAGCATGTCTTTTAATTCTTACACGTTGGTCTTTGAACTTAAATCCTTTTCTGTTTCTTTTAAAATTTGAAAACGGATAGAGTTTGAAGCTAGAAACGCCTCGTTTCATTGCTATATATATATACTTTACGTATACTGCGCCCGTTGGCTTGTTAACTTATTACAAAAAATACCAATCTGAATTTGTCACATGTTTTACTAACTTAGATATCTTCATGTTTTGTCTTTGCTGACGGACTTCGCATATTTAGGGTTCCGTACCGAACCGCAAAATTAAGTTGGTTGTAATAGAAAAAATGAGGGCATATCAAAGAAAAATCTGATTTATTAATATATTGTTATTTGTGAGTAAAATACACGTAATAATATACATTTTTACCAAATTTCAATTTCATGGGTTACATGGGTTAAACAATTCTTCGGTACAAAATTTTGTAAAGAAAGATGACTTTGGTGGCTTCTCATTCTACTCAACGAGCTCTAAACAAAGATACCCCACTGGATGGGGCAAGTAAAAAAAAAATGCTGAATGAGCAACCAATAAAAAAAGACTTTTTGCATGGCTTTGGGTCAGGAAAATTTTTATATTGTGAAAATTTGAAGACTGTAGATCCAACCAGTTACAACCGTTTTACGGATAGACGGACAGACGGACACGTGAGTGACAGCAATAGGGCTCTGCTTGGCTTGGACCCTTCGGGTACGGAACTCTAAA
Organism: Orthosia cruda; assembly: GCA_964057195.1. Classification (NCBI taxonomy): domain Eukaryota; kingdom Metazoa; phylum Arthropoda; class Insecta; order Lepidoptera; family Noctuidae; genus Orthosia; species Orthosia cruda. Next base: position 20,820,129 of record OZ059848.1, on the reverse strand, counting down.
AATCAGACCAAAAAATGTATTCAGTCTCAGTTGAGTCAATTAAGATTACCTACTTATTTTGCCCTTCAGATATTGCTATGGCTCCGCATAAACCTTTCTGGAGAAATTCTTTTGATATGCGTTGGCGTTCTCCGTGCCTTGGAAGACATAGAGTGGTCACCTTTTGACTTGATCTGATGTTTTATTAAACCTAAAAGATGTAATTGGTTTACCGGAAAACGGTTTCTATTGAATATTGTAATATAACAATTGTTGCATTATTCACAAACTTTTTAACCTCCGACGGAAAAAGAGGGGTGTTATAAGTTTGAGATGTGTTACTGTGTATCTGTGGCATCATAGCGCCTCAACGGATGAACCGATTTTGATTTAGTTTTTTTGTTTCAAAGGTGATTGTATCGAGAGTGTTCTTAGCTAAGTTTGAATATAATCGGTTCAGCCGTTCAAAAGTTATGCGCGTTTTACTGTTTAGATCGTGATGTTTTCGCAAGATAAATGTGTCGGGGGTTTTTTAAATTTTGAAATTTTACTTGTTCTAAGGCCTTCAGTATGGCTACGTTCAGCGTAATTTAACGGTATTATTTTTAACACTATTCTTCTTTTTATTTATTTATTTTATTGCACAAAACATGGTATACAAAGGTGTTACATGAGTTAAGGGTGAGATCATACATGTTTTGCTTAAGACTAAAGCATGCAAAATGATTAACACAACTTATGTTCAAAGTATTCCTTAATGCTATAAAAATTATTATCATTTAGCCAATTAAACAAGTGAATTTTAAACAGTCTGCTATTTAGTATTTTAAATTTACCTGGTAATTTATTATATATGTTAAGAACCATTTCCTTTCTCTTTAATATTTTTCTATTTCTATCTAATTTCTTCTTTCATTGTTCACCACTTCTTTGTAATTTTGTTGCATGTAATATTATGTATGTATGTTTATTTGTAAGTTTGTTTTTTATGTAGCAGTACACCATAGGCTACCCCTGTTTTATGTTTAGTTCTTAAGGCCACCCAAAGGTTGTCTGGTAGATATCGCTGTCAGCGATAAGACCGCCTTTGTACCCATAGTATTAAGTTGCTGTAAAATATATGTGTAATTTCTCTTTTTGGTGTACAATAAAGTATATTCTATTCCATATGTGTACAGCCATAGCTAAACAGCTTTAATTTGTGTTTGTTGCTGTTATGTCGTGTCTGTGTCGAATATATTAAGGACTTATATGCTATTCTACTCAATATTACATTTGTTTCTTAGGAAACAGTCCCAGTCTTTCAGATCAGCATCATCGTCATCATAATCAGCCTTTTAACTTTGCCTTTGCTGGGACGCAGGATTCCTCTTTGTCAATAGGGAATGGGCTAAATCCACCAAGCGGGCCCAGTGCGAGTTGGTGGATGTCACGTCTTCGAATTATTGGTTCTAGGATATGCCGATTTCCTCACGATGTTTTTAGAGCAGTGTTGATGAAATAATTTACACAAAGTAATGCGTCTGCCTAGGTTCGAACTCACGACCTACGTCACGCAAGTCGGGGCCGTTACCACTGGGCCACCACTGCTTTCAAATATTGCAACCCTTTTTTCGCATAATCTTTATCCGAAATCCGTTTCTAGGCATGAGTTTCTCGCAAAGAAAATATTTTTCACCGCATTTACACTTGAATGCCTAACAAAGCTGGTAACTACGCATTTCAGAACTGATGTTTTTAGTTTGTTTGACAAATATTGTTTCAATTTAATTACTTGTTTGACCGCGGCAGCAACCTCTAGGCACATTGGTACAAGATTAGGTAAGTACTACATAAGCGGGTACATAACAAGCTGCCGCCATACTTTTACATGTCAAGCAAATGACAACCAGTACATACATGATGTTTTATTTTCATTAGAACAAATTGTACATAAGTAAAAGCCTCTTATGATTGCAGTCATGCAATTTTAATATACACAAATGTTGATGCTGAAACACTGGTGGAAAAGGAAGAATTCCAGACATTTTGAAGAGAAAACTTCCTTAGCCGCGTTGACCTATTGTTGTCAGGGGCAAAACTTAAGGGCCTACATACGCTTTAGTGCCGTAAAACGGTAACTTTCTAAAGCATACTCCTCAGATTACTGAGGAGTATGCTTTAGAAAGTTACCTTACTTAATCTTTTAACCAATTTAATACTTAATCTTTAATTTTAATTAATAATTAAAGATTTGAAAAATATATATATTTATTATTGATTCATGTACATAATTTTTAACACAAGATTTTTTCGTGTTCCTAATAATTTTGTTTTAAAAAAATAATTAACAACACGATATTTTTTCGCATATTTTGGAAACTCCTCCAAAACGACTTGGATGTTTAAAAATATTTTTATACAGAAAAATTGATGGCTGGAATTACTTCATACCTAACATAGCATATGTAAATCAAATAATATTTTGCAAACAAAACTGTTCAAAAGGAGGTTCAATTTTGATATTTTGTCATCGAGCGGGCGCACGGCCAGTACTGCGTTACATTGGGGCGTATATATCACCTTAAGGATTCGCATTAGCGACATGTTAATGTGACAGCGTCATCGACATGCTATTGTGACAGGGGCGGTCTGTCCCACAAAAACTCAGTTATTACATAGTTTTAGTTTGCTTCTGTCGATGTCGGTAGTCCCCATGACCGTGTATTTTTCTGTTAATGAAACGGCTTAAGGAAATAGACCCTGGCCGAATGGTGAAAATCTGAGGAAGCAGTTTTTCAAATGGCAAGAATACAAATTGATTTTTAATGAAAATAATCGAATAAGTCATGGGATACAACATTTTGATTGTATAAATTCGTCTTGTGTTGGGTTAAATTGTTAAAACGCCGACCTCATCTAGTTTTAAAAGTGTTTGTACAAACCAACTTAAAGAACTAAAATGATATATAATGATTATTTTATTTAAACAGTTGAATCTTGTGATCTTGAGGATTTGTTTAAATATCAGTAGGTTAGAATATCACTATATTTATTCTTATTTTTATTTCTTTTTCTTAATGAGAAGAAAGAAAATACTTAGTGCTTCTTTTTATTCGCTGAAAATTATTTTATCGATTCGTCTCTTGCGACCAAATAGTAATTTGGTGCAAGAGACGAATCGATGCGCAAGCGCATGTTTCAACTATCTAGTTATTATTTAACAGTATTGATAAAAACAATTTTATTTTAGAATTTTCAGCTTACTTTTAGCCACAACAAGACCAGTTAGTTTTTTATCTTATTTTACCATTCTACCTAGATATTTTTTTTAACAATTCTCGTGAAACCTAGGTAGAGTTTTTTTTTTGCCCGTGAGGCCTAACTGAACTACACGGTTTTTCATAATGAAAATTAATTAACTAGACCTACATGACATTTACTGTCAGCAAAATATTAAAAGGGGGTAGTTTTCGGAAGATTTTCAGCGTTGCTAATGATGAAAATTCTATGGGTCTATTAAAATTTTATGACTGGTAATTATGAAAGTTAGCACTCACCGGTATCCATAGCGTATCCCGCGGCTGCTGCTGCGGCGTGCAGCGCCCCGTACTCCTTGCCGTCCATGCCGCCCAGCATCATGGCAGATCACTTCACTTCACATGCACACGCACTCACGTTCGTCGCGCGACGCGGCGCCGCCACATGTGCGCGCGCGCCGCCGCCTGCCACCGCCAGCGCTCCCGCCCCGCCCCCCACCGCCATTGGCCCGCGCCGGCCAATCGCCGCGCTTCATTTCGAACGCTTTCCTTTTTCCATGTCGCGTTCTATTTGAAGCGTGTTGATGCATCTTTAGTTTTTGCCAATCAAAATTATACTCAATCTGTTTGAGACAAAGTTGAGATTGCGTTGTTAGGTTGTGCAGAAATATGTCTGTTTTCCCGTTCGGTCGGATGCGCTCGGGCAGTGAGCGAGACGAGAGCCGAGGAAAATGCCGCGCCGCTCGAGTAGGCAGGGTGCGCCTGCGCCGCTGCGCCGGTGTCGGTGGGGCCGCACGTCGCTATGTATGTGTGGCGAGGGCGACACGGCTATGTACTATGTACGCTCTTTTTAATTGATATTTTTATGTTCGTTAATTCGCGTTGCTAACTAATGTTCTGTGACTGACAATGATACGCCGACATTTTGTGGTGAACACTGGCGTTGTTTTTTTATTTATGTTGTTTGTAGGTTTTTAATTTTAATTAGGCTGAAGTTTGTTCGTTAGTAAGCTTGTTCACAATTAATCAGTTGAACTGTGTGACCGCGGCAGGAGCCGGGCGCTATCGGTCGGTAGTCGAACGCGGTTCACTCTCATCTGATAAGAACCTAATTAATTGTTGGCTATGTGTTGCTGAAAATTTAAATGCTTGGCAGACAGGCCAAATGATTCAGATGCCTCCCCAAATATATGATCATGATGTATGGCTGCATACAACCAAATTGATTGTTCTGCCACGAAACGTCGGTCTTGTCTAGTCGGGAGCACAATCATCTATCCAGCCATGGAGTACCTACCTGAGTATCTATGTGCTTACTCTTGGTATGAGTTAATAGCCAAGTTGATTTATTACCACAAGCTAACCAATTCTTCTATATTTTTTCTAAAACCTTCCGTTTTTGAACGACAAAGAATTATAAAATAATACGATCTACTAATAAGTAAGAGTTCCGTAAAACACAACAAAAAACATGGCGTAATTGACCAAAAACGTTAAAACAGACTGACCGAAGATTGTTTTAGAAAATAAAAGGAATGTATGTATTAACCCTCGGCTGTCGGGTAAAAAGAGGTTCCTTATTTCAGAAGAACGCCGCTCAAAAGCCAATTAAAGCTGAAAAATTCCTGAAATACTCGTAAAACTGCGTTCAACTCGGAAACACATGGCACCAATAAGATTCATCAGACGACAAGTCATGATGATCATCAAAAAAAGCTTAACAGTCAGTGCCGCCGGGCGTTGTCTGTTAATTACCCCAAATATGTCGCTTATTTGTGTAAAAACGGTGGTTTTCTTTGAGTCGCCGCGTGGTTGCGCAGGCGCAGCGGATGGGAGCAAATTGGCGGGAGCAAATGACGCGGCGCGGCAGACACAAACGTGCCGACGGACTAACTGTTGGCTTTGTACTGATTCATCTGCCGGTACCTAGTTCTTACTACTGAGTGGGTTCATGATCACGTGTATTTGAGGAACACGAGCAATGGACTGTGTCTAAGATGCTAACTCTACGATAGTTTTGCATATCATTTGTAGGTTTTGATGAAATTATTTCCTATAGCTAACACAGTGAAGAACTTGGGGATTTATATCGACAGCACTCTTGCCTGGACCAAACAACTGCAGGAAGTCAGTCGTAAACTGTTTGCTTCTGCGGGCTCCCTGAGGCGTCTTCGTAATTTTCTTCCCATCACCACTAAAATTGCGATTGCACAATCTCTTCTTCTCCCTATCCTGGACTATGCTGATGCCAGCTATCTTGATCTCACCCAAGACCAATTGGATAAGCTTGAGCGACTTCAAAATCTCTGTATTAGGTTTATATTTGGCTTGCGCAAATATGATCACGTTTCTGAATTTCGTACTAAGCTCAAATGGCTTCCTATTCGCCTTCGCCGGAATGCACACATACTCTCTTTGCTTTATAATGTGCTCTTTAATCCTTTTACCCCTTTTTATCTTAAAGAACGTTTTCAGTTCCTCTGTGACACACATTCTAAGTCCTTGAGATCATCGGAGAATTTAAAATTGAGTGTTCGTATGCATTCCACTTCCTTCTTCGACAAATCTTTTACGATTCAAGCAGTTCGGTTGTGGAATGTATTACCTATAGAAATAAGACGTGCTCAAACACTGCCAACATTTAAGAAAATGGTAAAGGAGCATTACCTTTCACTATAATTTTTAGTCTTTTCCCGTCTCTGTCATATATTCGATATTTATTAGTATATTAGATATTTAGTATAGTAGGTATTTTATGTTATTATGTATAAGTAAGTAATATTATTTATGATCAGTTGTACACTGACAGCCCTAAATTCTTCTCCTATCGTTTCAGTCCATCCAAAGGTTGTCTGTAAGAGATTGCCCTGTGCGATAAGACCGCCCATTGTACACTTTGTTTTTAAAAATGTTTGTTCTGTATGTTTGTATTTTTGTGGTGTACAATAAAGTATATAATAATAATAAATTATTGCTGAAATAGAGGTGGTGTCCTACAAGGGAATATACTGGGCCTCCACTTATGCAATCTTTTGTCTTTTCGTTTTATATTGACTGACATTGTCATAATTTGACTAAAACATATTTCTTAGAAATCCTGCCTAATCGTTCCAGTGGACGGAGGATTGCATGCAGCTGATTTGGGTAAGTGAATTCGGCAAAGGAAACAGTTTGGAACCTTCACAAAAACGACTTTACGTATTGCATATTACACTCTGAAAATGAAAGGAGATGAATCTTTCCATGACCAATATTTTGACGTAGAATTGATTGTAAAGAATAATAGTTTTTTTTTCAGTTTTAAGGAACCATTATACATTTTACAAGTTTTTTTTGTTTTTTTTTTGTGTATGTTCACCGATATCTTCGTCAATTGTGGACCGATTTTGAAAATTCTTTTTTTGTTTGAAAAGTATGTTCCGAAATTGGTCCCATTTTAATTTTGTGAAGATCTGATGAAGAACTTCGGAGATATACAACAGAACTCTTTAATAAATAACGGCAAATCTCTCGGGATTGCTGCAATCGTATGTCTGTTTGTTGTTTATAACATTTCATAACATAACATCACGCCAGTTCGCTCTTAAGGGAGATCTCTCATTTCACATAACCATGTTCAAGTTTCATGAAATCTATTCTGTCGAAATAGTTCCCTTACTAACTTGCTTATTAGGTAGGTACAACTAAAAGGTGAAAAATAAAAAACTTTTTTGCAAAAAAAAATACTACCGACTTCCAAATACAAAACTACAAAGTGAAAAATAACTTAATTTTTTGAAGTCGGTGTCCAAAACGCAAAAAAATGGTACCTACGAAAGACACCGACTTCAAAAAATTAAGTTATTTTTCACTTTTTAGTTTTGTATTTGGAAGTCGGTAGTATTTTTTTGCAAAAAGTTTTTTTAATTAAAAGCATTAGAAGACCATTCGTTGAAAGTAAAACAAAATTAAATTATGTCCTAATTATATGGAAATAAATCATCAGGAAGATGATCGTACTCTTTCCAAATTAGTTTCGCAATACCGAAAAAGTTGAAAGAAATGATTCTAACTCTTTGAAGGTTCCAAACTGTTTCCTTTACCGAATTCACTTACGCAATTCGGCTGCTGGACGCGGAAATGGAAGCTAGAAACGGCTTATAGGTTCGATATCCGGGTCGTGCAAACATAGTTTTCTGGTTGTTGGTAGCTATTAATAAAATACAGCTGCACAAAACAAAATCATTGTTTTAAAGTTTCTAGATTTATTTTAATTTCTATAGATACGGTCTATATTAGGTCATAATAATAAAGAGTTACACTTGTTTCCTATACATCTGCCTAGCGTTTGCCCAACTATATTGGGGTCGGCTTCCAGTCTTACCGGATTTAGCTGAGTACTAGTGTTTTACATGGAGCGACTGCCTAACTGACCTCCACAACCCAGTAACTAGGTAACACGATACCCCTTGGCAAGACTGGTGTCAGATCTCAAGCTTCTGACTACTCGTAACGACTGTCAAAGATCTTCAAATGACAGCCACGACCAACGGCTTAACGTGCTTTCCGAGGCACGGAAAACTCGGTATTTTGAAATGGTCACCCATCCACGGACCGACCTCGTCAAGCGTTGCTTAACCTTGCTCGAGCTAAATTACTATTACTATAAATAAATTACTACATTACTATTAACATAAAATATAAATAGGACTAGGATCCCAGCTGACTCTCTGACCTCAGCCTTGACTCGATTAACATTTTGTTTGATAACCAAACAAATATAGCTCTCTATTATAAAACCAGCGATCTAAAAATGGGCACGACTAATACTCGTTTCATTTAAGTCAAGCAAAGTAACGTCTTTTTAGATAATATCTTATTAACATCTACCAAGGTAACCAATTGCCAGAGCAACCACTTCTGTTTCACTATAAGTTCCAAAGTAGAACAACTAGTAAGCTGCTAAATTTTCATTTTAGGGTGCCGTACCAAAATTGTAAAAAGAGAACCCCCACGGTTAAGAATAAAAAAAACTTTTTTGCAAAAATATACTACCGACTTCCAAATACAAAACTACAAAGTGAAAAATAACTTTATATTTTGAAGTCGGTGTCTTTCGTAGGTACCTATTTTTTGCGTTATGGACACTGACTTCAAAAAATAAAGTTATTTTTTACTTTGTAGTTTTGTATTTGGAAGTCGGTAGTATTTTTATGCAAAAAAGTTTTTTTTATTTTTCACTTTTTAGTTGTACCTACCCAACAGTCAGGCAAGTTAGTAAGGTAACTATAACGCCAAAATAGATTTCATGAAACTTGAACATAACCGGTGAAATGAGAGGTCTGCTTACCCCTTAAGAGCGAACTGGCGTGATGTTATGTTATGATATGTTATAAACAACAAACAGACATGCGATTGCAGCAATCCCGAGAGATTTGCCGTTATTTATTGAAGAGTTCTGTTGTATATCTCCGAAGTTCTTCACCAGATCTTCACCAAATTAAAATGGGACCAATTTCGGAACATACTTTTTCAAACAAAAAAAGAATTTTCAAAATCGGTCCATAATTGAAGGAGATATCGGTGAACATACAAAAAAAAAAAAAGAAAAAAATACGTAATGTCGAACATAGATCCTCCTCCTTTTTTGGAAGTCGGTTAAAAAGGGAACCCCCACGGTTAAGAAAAAGGGATTAGAACATTCTTTGTGTTGATCGCAGTAAAACAGCCCTCCTACGTAATAGTACATTATGGCACAAGTGTGTAACGTTGGTGATTACCGCTGAGGCGCCATTGAGACCCGAGCCGTTAGGTGAAGGTCTTAAGAGAGCCGAGGACGGTAATCATCAATACACACGTGTCTCATACGACGTTTTTCAACACACTTGTGAAGAAAATAATACAAAAAAATCATTTCCAACAGTGAAAACGAGTTGTGAATTTTTTTTCGCAATGGCGGGCAAAATTAATCAGTTTTCCTATGCACGCGCATCTAACAATGGCGACCGGCCATAGACTAAAAAAAATGAGTTATCTTTTTTTTGGCTTTTCGCGGATAGCGTTTTAGCCACGTACAAAATGGGGTATTTCAAGTTTTCTTTATCACAGACAAAAACAAAAGTTATATTTAAGTAAAAGTTTTATTTATTAAACACGTACAAGTTGAAATTATCTATTTAAATACGAAGTTGCATGAAATGTGTTGCATTTGTACTATTGAGCACGATCTTTTTTGTATCGAAACTTTTTTAAGAACAAAGCAACTCAACCAATAAATTAAAAAAAAACTCTTTATCTCACTTGTGAATAATAGTAATGAAAAAGTCACAGTTTGATAACAGGTGTCATTATGTGCCTAATTGCGGTGAAATTAGAGACACTTTATGAGCAAGTGTGTTGAAATAGTACATTGTGATACAAGGGTGGAAAGTAGGTTATTGCAAACGAGTTGTCATTAACAAGCCCGAGCTGAAGGCGAGGGTTTTTAAGGACACGAGTTTGCAATAACCTACACACCCGTGTATCACACGACGTTTTTCAATACAGTTGTGGGAAATATTAAAAACAAATCAAAGAATTAGATTTGTTTATTCAGAAAAAAAAACTGAATATGGCGCGTTTTTGAAACTGGTCATTTTTTTTACAACGAAATCAGCCTATACAGCCTATTCGATTTTTGACAAATATTGATGTGAAAATAATTAAATTAAAACAGGTAATTAAATATATTAAACAACCATTTAATAGATTTTTGAGAATTCAATGCTAAAACGTACGGAATCATTAATTTTTCTCGTATAAAATCTATCCCATTTTATTCTATGTATGAAAACTCCTTGCTACTAAACTTTTTTTAAATTGACTTATAAATTTAAAACTCAACTGCAAAACTAATGATCGAGCTCGTAAAAAAAAGTCACGACCGCGTAATAGAAAGATGCCTGTGCGAAAGATTTAATTTTCGAAGCATAATTATAGCCACCGAAAGTACGCCATGTTTAACAACTGTATTGAAAAAGTATTTACCGAATGGCTGCAGTTATTTTCAATAAAATTCCACGACAGATAAAGAATCTTAATAAATATTTAAAAAGAAACTGAAACAATTTTTAATTCATAAATGTTATTACTCCACAACTGAGTTTATGGAGGACACCGTCAGTTCCTCTTTATAATATTAGTATAGAAGTATAGATAAGTCAATGCTATATGTTTAGGTACGCATTACTATTAGTTGTTGTCTTCTATATATAACTGAAAACTGGCATAAATATTGACAAGTAAAATTTCAAAATTTAAAAAACCCCCCGACACATTTATCTTGCGAAAACATCCCGATTCAAACAGTAAAACGTCCATAACTTTTGAACGGCTCAACCGATCTTATTCAAACATAGCTAAGAACACTCTCGACACAATCACCTTTCAAACAAAAAAATCTAAATCAAAATCGGTTCATCCGTTAAGGCGCTATGATGCCACAGACAGACACACAGATACACAGCAACACACGTCAAACTTATAACACTCCTCTTTTTCCGTCGGGGGTTAAAAATGAATTTCAAACGTAGGTAATCTATTTACCTAGATTTCCAAACAGCGTGGAGGAACATGGTAACATAATGATATAGGTAGTTATGGTAGGTAACACAAAGCAATCGGTTCAATTTGCTGCGTTCTGTCACGATTTGCTTCACTTAAGAACAACTCACTAATACCTCATATTACTAGGTGCCAGTAAATTGAGAGTCGACTGTGAAATCTATGAAGGCTGAACTGAAGGATGTAGTTCATAATAAGTAGGAGTGTACACTTCAATCGGCTGTATTAGCTTAAACCTTTTTCTTGTTAACGGGGGTAACCACCGCAAGGCGCAGTGCTCCCAACTTATCGCTTTCAGCGCCAGATCTAGCGCTTATTTTGTTCAATAGCGCGTTCTAGCGCCTAGCGCTAAATCTAGCGCTTTTTCAAACTTTAGAATTTCTTTAAAAAAAAGTAAGTTCGCAAACTATCAACATCTAAACGACGTGTTGAGCCAAATTTCATCCACAGATAAATATAAATTCAAGTCCAAAACTGATCAAAACCAACCTGACCAACCAAATAATTCGGCGGCAGAAGCAATTGTAGTAGAATCAGACGATGGTGAATTAATTTATTTCCTTTATATTAAGAAATAATTATATTAACACGTTATTTTTTTTTTTATTATCACTAAACAAGTAGGTAAAAAATACGTCTAAACGTCCCTGTCTCAAATTATTGGGCGTTTTGCTTGAATATTTTTTTTTTACAACGACGGACAATTTAGCGCTTTCAAGCGCGTTTTTAAAGAGCTAACAGCGCGTTTTTGCTTAGACGAGTTGGCAGCATTGGAAAGGCGCCTGGAATTTTGGGGAAAAGAATAGGGAGTGTGAGATTTTGACATCCCTAAAACCAACACGGTGATCACCATCATCACTTAGAAGAGACCCCGTGATCTCTCAAAATACCACTCAGGAGTCCCCTTTGTGCAACGCCTGTTAGGGCACGCCCCTGGGATGACTGTAAATGTGTCTCCATAAAGGCTCGTCCGAACGTTTTCTTGCCCGGAAAATCCCGGGACTGTACTTAGCTACACTACTAGCTATACGACTGCCGAAGGAGGGTTATGTGTTCATCAGTCTATGTATGTGTGTATGTTTGTTTCTATGTGGCGTTCTACAGACCAAACGCAATGGCCAATTTTGATGGTTCTTACTTTAATCGATTCGTCTTATCCTGCGAGTGTTATTGGCTACATTGAAATTGGAAAATATTATATCCCTGGATCCCGGGATTAGACTATGTGGTTTCTAATTGGGCTCAAATGAAAAAAAACTTGAATAATATAAAAAAAAAATGTTTTTAATGTCTTTGCACATCACAAATGTCACAACACGATGTCGATGATAGAACGTTACTTGTCTAGGACCTGAAATGCGAATTCTGTATAGAAAATTTGAATTACCTACAAAACATCGGCTAGGTAATCAGTCACTAAAAATCGTCGAGAATTATATAAAAAGGGTATTTATGGTGTAGTAGCCAAGTACCTTGATGTAATTAAGGCTTAACCTAATGGTCATCAACCGGGCATAAATATGACTAAACTGAACTTATAAGAAAGAATCAATCAACAACAGCGTGCTGGTGCCTACACTTATGTATGGAAATGAAGGGTGGGTATGGCAAAAAAGACAAAAAAGTAGGATTAACGCGGTAGAAATGCACTCTTTTCGAAGCATGTGTGATGTAACTTTAAATGATAGATTGAGGAATGAGTGACTGAAATTGAAAAGAGTATGTTAAGATGGTTTGGCCATGTTGAGAGGATGAACGAAAGGCGACTAACGAAATGTATTTACAAGGCAGACGTGAATGGAAACGCCGGGAGGGGACGCCCTAGAAAGACATTCAAAGACCTTATTGGTTATGTTCTTCAGAAAGGCCAGGTGCGCAGTACTCATAACCGCGGCGGCGTGTGTGTTATGACTAGATGTATGAATGTGAGTGAAGCAAAAGAAGTAAGTAAGCATCGTAGCAGGTGGCGTTCTGTAGTTTCTGCCTACTAACCATGGGAAAAAGGCGTGAGTTTATGTATGTATGTACTATCAATCAAATATTGAACAGAAGCTGTGGCTGGAAAAAGCAGGGACCAACGACCAATACGTACTCTAATAGTGCAGTTAAGATAGGTCCTATATTACACCTATGTACGCAATAGGAACCTGTGAAAGCTAGCCCTTTACGTGCTTTGCGGGTGAGGGACCCATTGTATGCCTAGCGTAATCTGTGCAGTTTACACCTCGTACAGGTGCACACACAATAGATTCACAATAACGGGGGAAAAAAAACACACTTTTAAAAATGTACTTGTTTTTTTGTGTGAACACAATGAGATTGGCAACCATAGTTTAAATTCAACACTATACATAATTATATAGGTTTCGAAAATATGATGGTACTGATGCAAATAAAACATATTGTTTTTGTTTTTAACCGACTTCCCAAAAAGGAGGAGGTTCTATGTTCGACATTATGTTTGTTTTTTTCTTTTTTTTGTGTATGTTCACCGATATCTCTGTCAATTTTAGACCGATTTTGAAAATTCTTTTTTTGTTTGAAAACTTATTGAAATTGTTTTGTTCCGAAATTGGTTCTATTTTAATTTGGTGAAGATCTGATGAAGAACTTCGGAGATATACAACAGAACTCTTCAATAAATAACGGTAAATATCTCGGGATTTCTGCTATCGCATGTCTGTTTATTGTTTATACCATTTCATAACATAACATCACGCCAGTACGCTCTTAAGGAGTACACAGATCTCTCATTTCTACGGTTAAGTTCAAGTTTCATGATATCTGTTTTGGCGTTATAGTTACCTTACTAACTTGCCTATTAGGTAGGTACAACTAAAAAGTGAAAATAAAAAATCGTTTTTGCAAAAAAAATACTACCGACTTCCAAATACAAAACTACAAAGTGAAAAATATCTTTATTTTTTGAAGTCGGTGTCCATAACGCAAAAAAATTGGTACCTACGAAAGACACCGACTTCAAAAAATAAAGTTATTTTTCAACTTTGTAGTTTTGTATTTGGAAGTCGGTAGTATTTTTTTGCAAAAAAGATTTTTATGACTTTTATTTAACACCGCTGCCCCAACAACTCGATCACTCTACAATTGCTAAAAAATAAAGTATTAATAAAAATATAGCACAAATAAAATATCAATAACAAGCTCGTTTGTATGAAATTATATCGTAGAGTATTTACAAGAGTTTGGCGGGCCCGATATAACGTTCGTAAATAACGTATAAGGCGCATTGTTCGCGCGCGACCGGCGTGGTTAATACCCGATTGTCTCAGCTCTGCCCACACCACACCACGACATATAATCCCACACCAGCATTGTTCAGCTTTTATCTTTTCTATAGCTCATATTTATAGCAGTCGTTAAAGCTGCATTTTTCACGAAAATTAAATGTTTAGTTCAGATTAGCAAAGGTGGTGCGGAACGGAACAGATTCTGATCGCGGCCGCAGCGTGAAGATATCGCCGATCGCCTCGCCTTCAAATTATTACTGTTATGTGAATATAAAACATGCGACACTTGATAGCTTTACGCTTTTTATGTTTTTGCATTTTTTTATGGATTTTTGTTTGACTAGATTTCGTTGTTGCTCTGCCTGTAGGAACAGTTTTCAAAGCTAACCGATTTCAAAAATAAAAAAAGTTAATTAAGAAAATCAAAAAACCCGACTGCTTAAAAAGCAAACTAAAAATACGTAAACAAGTAGAAAATCATGCTGTGCAGTCGGAGGATACATCTATCTGGTTTTGGTCATCCAGCTCGCGAATACGTATTACGTACTTTTTTTATTTATAAATTTTTAGTTATTTTTTTTAGATTAAGGTACACTTTAACATATAAGTGTTGTATATTCTTGAAATTGCCTCTTAAAATCCTTTATTTTGATACCCCACACGATAGGTTTGGAAGAAAAAAAAAAATTGTCCCTCACAATATGGCGAATTTTTCTTTTTTTTCAATTTTGATTTAGCCAGTGACACTCGCAGGGTTAAGACGAATCGATTGACCTAAGAATCATCAAAATCGGCCAACGCGATTGGTCTCTAGAACGCCACATAGGAACAAACATACATACATACTTACATACATACATAGACTGATAAATACATTACCCTCCTTCGGCAGTCGGGTAACAAATAGAGTACATCGAAGACAGTATTTATGGAGCCTTAAACTAAAACTTAGAAATAATTTATTCGTTACGAAGTAAGGAAAAACCTAGACTAGTTCAGTATGTAACCATGTTCCGTCTTATCAAAACCGGACATTTCTACTAACCATATATTACCAGGTAGAGGTACTACAGCTGGTTTATTAAAAGAGCTTTTTAGTTTTACATCATATATGTATCAGGTACTTTGGGAGAAGACATTGCATCAAATACAAACTGACGAACAGACACACATCGTTCTATAGTTATAATGTCGCAGTATGTTGAATGTAAATTATGAAGTTAGTTAATTTGTAGTCTACCTAGAGTTTCCAGAAATTGTGTGTATATAAAAAACTTTTTCGCAAAAAAATACTACCGACTTCCACATACAAAACTACAAAGTGAAAAATAACTTTATTTTTTGAAGTCGGTGTTCATAACGCAAAAAATTGGTACCTACGAAAGACACCGACTTCAAAAAATAAAGTTATTTTTCACTTTGTAGTTTTGTATGTGGAAGTCGGTAGTATTTTTTTGCGAAAGTTTTTATTTTTCACTTTTTAGTTGTACCTACCTAATAGGCAAGTTAGTAAGGTACCTATAACGCCAGAATAAATTTCATGAAACTTGAACATAACCGATGAAATGAGAAATCTGCTTACCCCTTATGAGTGTACTGGCGTGATGTTATGTTATGAAATGGTATAAACAATAAACAGACATGCGATTGCAGCAATCCCGAGAGATATGCCGTTATTTATTGAAGAGTTCTGTTGTATAACTCCGAAGTTCTTCATCAGATCTTCACCAAATTAAAATGGAACCAATTTCGGAACATACTTTTTGGAACAAAAAAGAATTTTCAAAATCAGTCCACAATTGACAGAGATATCGGTGAAAATACACAAAAAAAAAACAAACTTAATGTCGAACATAGAACCTCCTCCTTTTTGGGAAGTCGGTTAAAAATGTGATGTATAGCTTCCGCGCAAAACCTTCATTTAACAAGAGATCTGCTAAGCGCTAGGTCTTGTCCTATTAAAAAAGCTAGGTATTATAATAAACTGAAAAGTGACACTAACTGTTTGACCAAATCTTCAGTTTCTGCAGATAAAGTTTCATGTAAAGATGTGTGTGGTTGTCACTTGAATATTCTCCCTCAAAGGAGAGGGAAATCTAAGCATAATCTGCTAATCTGCAAATTATTCCCAATTACTGCTGGGACACAGGCCTCCCAGTGGACGTTGGTTAATATCACATAACTTCAATTTGACATGATGGTTGAGCTGGGTGGTGCCGATTCATGCGTCATGTTCGTGAACGGGCGCCATCAGTTGGGATTGGTACACTACATGTGTGAGTACTTTTAATACTTTATACCTGTACGTAGTATAGTGTGTAGTGATCTTTGGTGCATAGTCCTCACATATATGAATTTATAAATATTGTAAAAAAACAATATTTATTTTTAAAAAGAGTTGGTATGGAGTTTCTTGTGCTTTCTTCTCCATACGACTTACGAGTTGTAGGTCGTCGGTTCACCACTGCTCTTAGTAAGAATAACTAGGCATACACCATTTTTGCTAATTCTACTATCTCTCTGCAACTAAACCATATAACAGAAGTTATGTGGCTTCCAATACTTCCAAGTTAAGTAAAGGAAGCCGTGGGGAACGATAATATGCATGTCGTTATAAAATCAATTTGTTCGTGATGTTGTATTTACTTTTACGATCTGCCGGACTCATATATTTGATTGTCATGCTAATCTGCCAGTTAAATAATCCAGACTCAGTAATAACTGCTAGGTCTGCTGCCAATGTGTTATTATTAGTGGATTAAGTGAATGCCCTGGAGTATGGCGGACCAATAATGAATCGGTATTATTCTCGAAGCGGCCCACCGGAGGCGAAAACGGTCGCAACGGTTTTCTTATGCTTTTGGAAGGGGACCAGAGATATCGTTGAATAAGAAAACATCGGGCTTTTTCGTGGTTTTTGTTATAGTGTTCAAGCTGTTGGTCGAACGCCAGAAGACGTAAAGAAATTTTAATTCTACTAGCAATAATAATCACGTGGTTTACTGATCGACAAACCAGTGGTTGACAAATTGTTAACACAGATGCATGAAATGAAATGCATGAACTAATTCCTCCTAGCCCTTTCCATCATCGGACTACAAGACGTACAGCAATGCGTCATCGGTACATAGTGGACATCCCACCCATACGCACCAAACGTTTTGGGAATACTTTCATTATGCGTACAGCTAAGGAGTGGAATTCCCTGCCGGAGTCTGTGTTTCCTGATAGCATGTGGTTTCTTCTAGGTAAGCGTGATACATCGTCGACCACATCATCGCTTACCATCAGGTGAGATAGTGGTCAAGCGTGAACCTATCAATAATAATAATAAAGATGATGGAATTTCGTATTGTTTAGGCTCTCTAGATGTTTTGTCGAAATTGCTAAAATGATCAAAACCAAGTAGCTATCACTGAATTTGTTCCATCATTAGCCAACTTACCCGACTCTCTATTCCACTGCGGAGTATTGCTTCTTTAGGCCACATCATTTAGGGTGCCTTTCCACCAGAGATATGCTATGCTACGTTGCTATGGATGCGTTTGATATCCACCAATCATATTCATTGGTCCATATAGCATAGCACTGAATGCATTAGCATGGAAACAGCATTGCTGCATCGCACATATCTGGTGGAAAGGCACCCTTATAGTAATGCTTACGCTTTCTGCCAATCTTTGATGATAAAACAACAGAAGTCACGCAGCCTATATACTCCAACTCCACCTTGTCTATTTCTACAACAGCAATCGGCGACCCTTGGAAATTATTTATGTCTCGCTAAACCGAATTTGATTTTAAATACCGGGTATTATCTGTGACCTGACTGGTGCCCCCGTACCATGACGTGTCAAAACTATCATGGTGCGACTGTGAACAAGGGACAGGTTATATACAAGTTATATACATCTGTCCCTTACGCACACTGGAAATAACTTTGCTCTAGGAGTGTATGGTTACCCCCTAGTTGTGATCACCACTAATGCAATACAATTGGCCGGTGGGTTTAAAAGGTAAAAGTACAGGAGGGCTTAGGTATCTTTTTACGTATATACACGGAGACAAAGCGGAGTATTTTCGAACGTTTTAACTCTTTTGTAGACCGTAGAGTACCGAGACAACCCTTACGAAGCATAGCTTTTTTTTTTGTTCCGGGTGGAAAATCCTCTTTGGATAGACCTGGCCAGGGCGGAGGGCTCTGTCAGACTCGTACTGACTAAAAACCACCCCGCTGTTCCATCTCACACCTACGCTGGGGGTCGCGGAACAACGATACTTCCGCAACCCCCGGCTAGGGCCGGCCTGCCTTTGCGGGCCACGATCTCGGGTTGGGGGGGAGTGAGGTGTTAGACTCCCCCCGCGACGTCTAAAAGGGGCGCACGTGGAGCACTACGCGCCGCCACCTCGGATCCTGATGTGTATGTCCGGTTTGGCTAGGAGCCGGTCTAAGTCCTAACCACCCAAAATGATGAAGCTAAGCAGTAAGCCATCATGAAGTTAATATGAAGCAAACCTCTCCCAACCTGTTGATCTATTCCATCGCACTCTTCCTCAATTACAAGAAACCATAACCTGAAGCATTTGCTACAGGTCCGTCAGATCAACAATGACAGCTCTGAGACAGCATCCGCCTACCTGCGGGCTATGTATAGCATGTCAAACAGACGCGTTGCGCGGAGGATTGTTCTAATCAGTCGGTTGCGCGCCGCCGACTGTGACGCGCTGCTATTCATAGAGCACCTGGCTTTTATGTGGTTGAGGTACACCATGGATGGGGGGCAGAAGTTTAACTGAAACAGTTTTCACAGTCTCAGGAAATATTCATGTGTTAGAGAGAGTTAGCTAACCCATGAGGAATAGGAACGTTTGCCGGTACTCGTCGAGCTTCATTGTCTGGATGCTTTTGTGATGATCACTACTGTTGATCCTGGTTTTCAGGAGTTGCAGTCATTGGGAGCAATGGTGTTGTCGAATAACAGTATCTTTCTGTGATCTATGTAGGCAGTTATGTTCCTATCTATAGAATTGTTGATACATAACTTCCTACATTGCAAGTTCAAGGACTGTTAACACAAGCTACATTCAGACAGAAATCTTTACGTGTCAGTTATCGCTGATGTTCATATTCCCTCAGAGATTAGATATGTAATGAATGTAGACTACAGTTTAAAGAACATACTTCAAGCGATTTACCAGCATTAAAAAGCCTGGTTGATTAGTTGACGGTAATAAATAAGTGGGTCTTCTGCATCTTCGTCTTCATTGGCTGCATCTAAATGCGTGGTTGAAAGCTTGTCTGTTGTG
This sequence comes from Orthosia cruda, assembly GCA_964057195.1. Classification (NCBI taxonomy): domain Eukaryota; kingdom Metazoa; phylum Arthropoda; class Insecta; order Lepidoptera; family Noctuidae; genus Orthosia; species Orthosia cruda. The sequence continues at coordinate 20,800,775 of OZ059848.1, read as the reverse complement.
AGGACATGATTGTAATGAGGAGGAGGGACGCTCAAGGGTGACACCGTGTAGTAAGTACCTACTGGAGCTGTGTTCTTATGAATATGTAGTTTGTCAACATAGTCGCCGCATTGTCTTGTTGCGAAGACGGTATAAATACATAATACATATAGTGGCAGCAAAGACGCAACCTCCTTGCCTGTTATAAGACTGGCGACAGATAACTATTTAGTTTTGGAAGGTGATTGAAATCGGAACGCAAGGAAATGATAATTGAAGATGTTTTTGTTTGGCTTTGGTGGTCACTTCGGTGCAAGCCGCCTTAGGGCAGGCATTAGAGCTCTCTGAGCTACCCCCTCACATTACTGATAGTGTATCGTGAGTTAAGTTCGTAGTTCACGTACACGAACCAGCTCCAACACCGCCTCAACCGAAGCTGCTTGCTGTCCACGCGCTGACAGTTAGCAGGCAACCAACTGTCCCGCGCTTACAGCTAGCAGTCAACTATACTGTCCACGCGCCGACCGCGCTAGCAACGTGTCTGCGTGCGTACCATCGCGCGGACCGCCCCGGCTTGAAGCGCGTGATAAGCATGCAGTAAGCGAAACTTCAGCTGTCGAGTGGTACAACGGCGGTAAGCTGCTAATTTGTGTTGTCAATGTATAGTATGTCTACAGAGGACACCCTGAATCTCACATTTCAATGAACATGGGAGCGGTGGCGTATAAGTCGGCTACGATCTTTATTATTCGAATATGCCTTCTTGTTCTGTTGCTGGATTAGATTAGATAATAGAGTAGTAATATTATGATTCGTGATTGTAGTCTTTAGAATAGATAAATCCAACGCTAGGTAGATGCTTCTACTTTAATATTTTGCCATATTGTGTCCGGCTTTAGGTAAAAACCCTAGCTTCATCAGTTGCATTGCTGTGTGAGATAGAGATTGCCATTGGAAATTGTCTGTGGCATCAATAGATAAGGGAGTACCTACACAGCACTTGGGAACTTATAGAACTTGGTACTTATACATAAAAAGACAGAATTTTAACTCATACTGATGATGTTGCCTACATCTCTGAAACCACTGATGCCATAAACTCTCATTTTTCAGTGAAATAAAATACCTAATCATATTTGCCTTTGATATCAATTTTCACTGAGATTTACCACCCCCTCGTGACTACTCTGTCCTCAAACCACTAACCCGCCCTGCACTAAACCCTGACCATCGACAGGGTGCGCGCGCGCAGTATCGTGCTTGTGCACTATTAATAAGCTTGTGCGCTTCCCATGCGCATGCGCCTCAGATCTCAGCGGCGGCCGCCACGCTCCGCCGCCGACGGTAATCGGGCCGCCTACCTTACCCCTTACTACCAACACCTTTATAGTAAAATGAACTTTAGGATTTGAAAGGTAGAGTTGGTTTTCCCTTGGGTGTGAGTGAAGAGTTGTTCAAGAATATGAAGATGTGTGATTATGAGCTTTGTGTAGGTAGTTTTATGGTTGGTTGTTGAATAATGGGTGTTGTAGGGCGGTAAAACAACGGAAGCAGTGTCGATGGTATCTGTGCCTTTAATTAGATATTTAATTAAAGAAACAGTTGCCTAAAGCGATAATTGGATCATCAATTTGTGTTCAGTCGTCGTGTGTCTTTGTTAATGTTTAAATGACCGAACTATGTGGCTGCAGGAATGACAACAGGAAAAGTAAAGAATATACGTTTCGTCTTTCATTTATTTTGAATCTGATTTAAACGACAAACGCATCATAACTTTCCAACTTTAGACTTTCTTGTCCTTTGACCCTAACCAATTAAATAAAGCAACTACATTTTACAGACTAGCTCGTGCCCGCGGCTTCATCCACGTGAAAGTCTGTTATCATCCTTAAACCTTCGGTCTTCCCGTGTTCTAAGGCTGGCCATAAACGGACCGCCAGCCCCGGATCTAAGGGGGGGGGCAAACCGGGGCACTTGCCCCGGGCGGCAGTTTCATGGGGGCGCCAAATCCTTGAGACAAGAGTTCGAAATATCGAACAAATGAAGCCTCTTTTCCTACAATTTCATTAGGTTTTTATCAAGTAATCGAATCTTAATATAGCGTTTCCCAATTTTAGTATAGCTTTAAGAATTTATTCCACATTACCAACCACATCTGCAAGCTGTGAGCGAAGCTTCAGCAAACTGAAAATAATTAAAACTTATCTACGTTCTACAATGAGTCAGGATCGTCTATCTGGCCTCGCAATCCTAGCCATTGAAAACAAAACTGCCTATAATATGCGACGGACTTTGAGGAGCTAATAGATTCTTTCGCAGAAAAGAAAGCACGCCGCGTAAAGTTGTAGTCTGTCTAGGTTATTTCTGTTTCTGTTTTATGTCACAAATGAAAAATATTAGATAATAAAAAGTTTGAATTTAAGGATTATTATTTTAACAAATGGTCACAAAAATGCTACTCATTGGCAGTTTTAGCAGCTTTTCTCAAATACTGAAAGCGGGCGGGGGCGCCACTGTCAAGGTTTTGCCCGGTTCGAAAATATCGTAGAGCACTAATAACTTTATTTTTTTATATTTTATTTTCGATAGTCTTGCGCTTGACCACTATCTCACTTGATGGTAAGTGATGATATGGTTGAAGGTGTAGCACGCTTGCCTAGAAGTAACCTATTCGCTCTTTAACTTAAAGACCCCGAGATTGTAGCTATCGGGAAATACAGACTTCGGCAGGGAATTCCACTCCTTAGCTGTACGCACACAACACACACACCTGACTACAACTTTTATTTGTGACATAAAACAGAAACACAGAAAAAATATATAACCAGGAAAGACTACAACTTTACACGGCGTGCTTTCTTTTCTGCGAAAGAATCTATTAGCTCCTCAAAGTCCGTCGCATAGGCAGTTTTGTTTTCAATGGCTAAAAAGTTAGCTTTAAGCTAGAAAAGTTTGTTTTTCAAACATATTATATTAAGATTCGATTACTTGATAAAAACCTATGAGATTGTAGGAAAAGAGGCTTCATTTGTTCGATATTTCGAATTCCTGTCTCAAGGATTTGGCGCCCCCATGAAACTGCCGCCCGGGACAAGTGCCCCGGTTTGCCCCCCCTTAGATCCGGAGCTGATGGCCAGCATAAGTCTCATCAAAGTCCGTTCAATGATTTAGACGTGGAAACGAAATAGACAGACACACTATTGTATTTATAGCTATGGGCTGATATGGAATAGATAAAGTCATCATCACCTTCCTGTCCTTATCCCATTTTACTTGGTGTCGCCGCAACACGTTTTCTTCTTCCATACCGTCCTGTCCCCCTTTTTACCCGTGTTTGTTCCTATGTGGCGTTCCAGAGACCAAACAAGTTGGCCGATTTTGATGATTCTTACGGCAATCGATTCGTCTTAACCATGCGAGTGTCGCTGAAAAAATGGCGAATTTTGGGCGCCATATCGTGGGGGCCCAAAAAACTTTTTTCTGCCGAACCCATCGTGTGGGGTAAAGGGTTTTAAAAGGTGATTTCAAATATATATAACATTTATATGTTAAAATGTACCTAATTCTAAAAAAAAATAACTACAAAGTTAAAATAAAAAATAAAAAAACAAAATATCCAAAATCCCGACTGCTTAAAAAGCGAACTAAAAAGACGTAAACAAGAAGAAAATCATGCTGTGCAGTCGGAGGATACATCTGGTTTTTGTCAGCCAGCTCGCGAACATGTATCCACCGACTGCACAGCGTGATTTTCTTTTTGTTTACGTCTTTTTAGTTCGCTTTTTAAGCAGTCAGGTTTTTTGATTTATTGAATTATTTACCAGTCTAGAATGTAATACTCCACCAGAAATAAGAAACTTAGAAAACCAACTGATGTTCAAACTTGAACAACCTTCAGCACCACTAAGATAAGATAACATCTAGTTAATTTTTCACAAACAAAACGTCAGTCTCCCGTCAGACATGTCTGCACACACACACGTGAGCTGAGCTGTCACAATGTGTGGATGTCACAGCCCTCGCGTATCAGTATCAAAGGCGCCGCCCTTCCCACCATGCATGTCTTGTGTGCTGTATGTTTTTGTCACAGGGCTGCTAGAAGGAAGCTTTTCCTGAAAATTAAAAACAAAACATGTTTTTCAGCAGATTTCATTTGGAGCTTGAGACAACCTCACTCTTATACGTATAATGTTGACTTTCTTCCGATTTCTGAATTAAAGTTTGAATATGATTTGAATTTGAGTGTTTGTGAAACTCTACTTAGGCCTGAAATACTGTAAAATATTCATCAAATTATTAAAGTAGGTTTTCTCACATTCTGTACTATATTTGTTTTGTATACGTACTCAATTTAGACACCGGCCCCGGTGGTAGGCACATAATCTGGTGTTGTCATCGTTACAGGGATTAGCAGACCACGTCATTACCATTAAAAAAAAGAAAACAGAAAGAACTTTTTGCTCTATGTCTACTTAACAATAATTAAAACAGAAACTTTTTTCTGCATTTCACATCGCCAAAAACCTTTTGAGACATTTTTTTTTTTTTGCGATTTTTTACGTCGTTTTTAACCCCCGACGGAAAAAGAGGGGTGTTATAAGTTTGAGGTGTGTTGCTGTGTATTTGTGTGTCTGTGTATCTGTGTATCTGTGTGTCTGTCTGTGGCATCATAGCGCCTCAACGGATGAACCGATTTTGATTTAGTTTTTTTTGTTTGAAAGGTGATTGTGTCGAGAGTGTTCTTAGCTATGTTTAAAAAAAAACGGTTCAGCCGTTCAAAAGTTATGGGCGTTTTACTGTTTGAATCGGCATGTTTTCGCAAGATAAATGTGTCGGGGGTTTTTTAAATTTTGAAATTTTACTTGTTACACATACCTACCTTTACCGTTCACTGGCAACCCTGTAAGCCGATATCTTGTCACAGTCGTCATGTGATGTTCATTAACTGAGTCTCTGTAACTGTAGTATTGTGTTTCAGCTGAAAAACTCACTGTCGCACTGTCGCTACTCGAGTTAACCTTTTATGAAATGTTCCGCATTCCTGCAAGCACCTTGTGTAACTCTACTCTTGGGTTTCAATGCATTGGTACTTCATTAGGTCGAGTTTTAAAAGAAGATAACAAAAATTAAAAAATTACCGAGAGTTGCCCGAAATTCAATGACCTGTCTAGACGATGCCAACACTTTTTGAAAAAAGGTATGCAGATGATGATTCAACAGCCAATCACCATCAGACAATCATCAAAAATAAAAATAAACTTTTTTACAAAAAAAAACTACCGACTTCCAAATACAATGTGAAAAATACAATGTGAAAAAAAAACTACAATGTGAAAAATAATTAAAAATAATAAATTTGGAATTCGGTAGTATTTTTTTGTAAAAAAGTGTTTTTATTTTTCACTTTTTAGTCATACCTACCTAATAGGCAAGTTGTTAAGTAAGGTACCTATAATGCCAGAATAGATTACCCGAATATCATGAAACTGAACATAACCGGTGAAATGAGAGTGTACCAAGGTGAACTGTACACATCTGCCTACCCTTTTAGAACGTGCTGGCGTGATGTTATGTTATGAAATAGTATAAACAATAAACAGATATGCGATTGCAGCAATCCCGAGAGATTTGCCGTTATTTATTGAAGAGTTCTGTTGTATATCTCCGAAGTTCATCATCAGATCTTCACCAAATTAAAATGGGACCAATTTCGGAACATACAATTTTCAAAATCGGTCCACAACTGACGGAGTTATCGTATATGTGTCGGACATAGAACCTCATCCTTTTTGGTAAGTCCGTTAAAAAGATCGGCAGTTACGCGACGCGGCTATGGCGCCAGCCGCAGCCATAATTATTTGGATATCGAAAAACCTCTCAAAATAAATGTTAATGTACTCTGACCATGAAAAAACAGTTAACTAAGCTTTCATGAACACAAACACGGGCTACTTGCATAAGCCAATGTTGATCGTCGGTATTTGCCGAACGGCGTCCGTGCCGCCGCAGTCGGGCGCACTCGGAGGCGCTCGGGCGCGTTCGGTCGCCCTCGGCTGCCCTCGGCCGCGCTCCGCCGCGCCTCTGCGCCCGCGCACTATCTGCTACGGTTTGAATTCGCTAAATATTATTTTGCTAATGAGATGTTTTTATTTTTGTTTTCAATATTTATCAGGTAGTTAAATGTATGTTAAGGTATAGCGAATTTAATAAATGAGTATTTTTTATTTCAGGACTTTACTTTATGTTACCGTAAAGTTTAATTATCCTTGAACAATATTCTGTAAAACTATTTCAAAATAATATTTACTTTTACAACAAACATTAAGTTCGTTACTCCGTGGAATCATTGTGTCATTTGGTTCCGGATGCGTCAAGCACTATTTCAGTTTTCCTGAAAATCGTTATCGTTAGCAATAATATTATTATGAGACCAAATTATTTTCTTCGTAACTTCTTTTATTGTTCAGGGGAGTACTCGTATTTCAGTTTTTCTACGGAAATTTGAAACACCTTTGATCTTTTAAAACAGATTTACCCGTGCCGTAATTACGAGCAAAATCTAATCAAAATACGAAAGTATTATGATTTAGTTTGTTTACTGCATCATCATCTCAGCTGCTGACGTCCACTGCTGAACATAGTCCTCCAGCAGTGGTGGCCCAGTGGTAACGGCTTCGACTTACAAGTTTTAGTTCGTGGGTTTGAACCCAGGCAGGCGCTTTACTTTGTGTAAACTATTTCATCACCAATTCTCTCAAAACTGTGAAGGAAAACATCGTGAGGAAACCGGCATGAACCAAAAATTCGAAGACATGTGACTTCCACCAACCGGCACTGGGCCCGCGTGGTGGATCACAGGCCATTCCCACTGCTGGGCATGGATACATTAAAAGGCTAATGATGAAGTGCCACCACATCGGCCGCTGCTGTGCGGCTTGCATCTGGCGGATTCCCGTATCCTTATCCAGGTCGCTGGTTCACCTAGCACTTAGCACCTGCATACCAAAGCGTATTACTAGGACTCTTATGATAGACTAACTGTCCCACGTGGCTTCGATCCCGTCAACTGGCGACCTAACTACCCTACATACATGAATGTTCCGTAACTTTAACCGCTTACGCAGCGCACGCAACGGAAGCTCTCAAAAAGGTTTTTTTTTTTGCAACATTTTTCATTTATGCTCCGCTCCTATTAGTCGTAGCGTGATGTTATATAGCCTATAACCTTCCTCGATAAATGGACTATCCAACACAAAAATATTTTTTCAATTCCAACTAGTAGTTCCTGAGATTAGCGCGTTCAAACAAACAGACAAACAAACTCTTCAGCTTTATAATATTAGTTTAGATTTAATTTCTTATAAGAGCTGTTGCAGCCGACTTTGTGTGAAATTGTGAATGTGAAGTTAGCAGAAACTTGTTGGTTTTTCCAGTTAACCTTACCCCTTCTCTACAATAGATAACGTTGAACAGCTTTCTGTTTATATCTCCACAAGACTCAGTACTCCCCATGACCCTACGCGCCCCGGGCTGGTGGTTGATGGCTACGACAACGGGGGCGACGTGGGGCGCATCGCTTGCGCAGATTTACGACGCGTCACTTCAAAAGCGCAGACCGCAGACAAACGGACGGACAGACGCCCATGTTCCTTTATGTATCAGTGGGAAGAGGGATGCAGTAGGTAGCTTACTTGGTGGAATAAGTGTATTAAGATCCATCCATCTTGAAAAGATCGCTTTTAGCGATAAGGCCGCCCATTGTGTCACCCAGTGTAATTTTTCCTTCATCTATACTTTCTGTAACTTATATGGTGTACATAATAAAGAGTATTCTATTATATTCTATTAGATGTGTTTTGATGTGGACTTTGCATGGAAATAGCCAGAAGCTAACTTGGAAAAGCAGTACCGTGGCATGTGTCTTCGCTTGTGCAAAAGGATTACGCTATAGGAACAATATAAAAACATAGCTTACCCTGGATAAAAAAGCTGCACCAAAATATGAAGCTAAGCAGTAGTTATAATTTGCTTAAATGTCCAAAGCAACAAAGTAGCATCGTATTTTTTTACAATATTTCACCTTTCAAGTGCTGATTTTGCCGTGTCATCGTCCAAAGGAACCTTTGCAAAAAATTAAAAACCTTTTTGCAAAAAAATACTACCGACTTCGAATTAAAAAATAACTTAATTTTTTGAAGTCGGTGTCTTTCGTAGGTACCATTTTTTGCTTTTTGGATACCGACTTCAAACAAATTAAGTTATTTTTCACTTTGTAGTTTTTTTATTTGGAAGACGGTAGTATTTTTTTGTAAAAAAGTTTATTTTTTATTTTTCTCTTATTAGTTTTACCTTCCTAATAGGCAAGTTGTTTAGTAAGGTACCTATCATGCCAGAATAGATTACCCGAATATCATGAAACTTGAACATAACTGGTGAAATGATCTGCGTACCCCTTAAGAGCGTACTGGCGTGATGTTATGTTATGAAATGGCATAAACAATAAACAGACATGCGATTGCAGCAATCCCGAGAGATTTGCTGTTATTTATTGAAGAGTTCTGTTGTATATCTCAGAAGTCCTTAATCAGATCCCACCAAATTAAAATGGGACCAATTTCGCAACATACTGTTTCAAACAAAAAAATAATTTTCAAAATCGGTCCATCTTTGACGGAGATGTAGGAGAACAAACACAAAAAAAAAAAAAACATTTTGTCGAACATAGAACCGCCTGCCTCCTTTTGGGAAGTCGGTTAAATATTCACAGGTCAACAGAAGAAGAACACAATCTAACAAACAAATCACTAGATAATCAAAACAAAAGATAAAACAATCACGAGCAACACAAACATAAATAAAGCTACTAGCACACTAGATCCAGCGGTTAGCAGCCGCGCGGAACCGCGTCCGTTCGACCGTCGCGGTCGCTTCGTGGAAGCGCGCTTTCAAGTCGCGTGGTCGCGCGGCCTACGCGGAACGCTGCCATTCATACGCTGACGGACCAACAGCTGATTTATGATACGAAGCTGAAAGCTTGCCAAAATGTAATTGGGTACGAGACGTTAATTCGTGTTTTTCCAGATAAGTGTAAGTTTACAGTGCGAAGAGAGTAACGTTGTGGTCGACGAAAATGTTACTATACCTATTCTGTTTGCCAGATGTGTATGTAGAGGTTGTGTGATAAATACGTTGTTAATTCAGTCTCAAGCAATTTGCAGTTATCGATTTGTGGAATTCATTAAAACTAGCAGAAGTGCGTTTCAGAAACAGTTGAATACAAACCAAGTTTTTATGACTTGTAAATTAATTGACGATCTACACATTCTACTGATTAGGTACTGAAAGACACGGTTGGTGAAGGCAATTGTTTTTTTCATTCAACAATCCGGAGTGTCATCTTAGCTGCTATCAAACATCCATGCACCCAAAATCTTGTTAGTAACAGCCAATTTTGAATCCTAACAACCAGCAACTAGCCAATTGAATAAAAATTAATGTTCCAATCATAAATTAGATGCACAGCCAACTATGATGACCACAATGAGCCTAGCACGTCCAATTAGAGCGCGCCTGTGCCGCGAGACCGCGCGGTCGGCTGCGACTCGCCGCGATTCGCCGCGATTGGCTGCGAACCATTTGCGCGAGCCGCGAGCGCGTTTACACCTTGTTACCGCCACATGTAGCGTACCTGGTGGCGGATGGCTCATTGCTATCCAAAGTTATTGCGTGATGCGTGATTGTCGAAACATGACGTTGATGTGCTGAAAGTTTTGTGAGGTTTGAGCTATGACGTGACGGAAGTTTAAACTGCAGCACACATATAGTTCATCCGATGCAGTTTAACAATGCCTTTAAACTTTTTAGTAACTATACTGAATAAAAGCTTTGGTGAAGGTTTGAGCAAACCGTATAATTATGGAAACAAACTTTTTTTTTTAAATTAATCTCTGTTTCCAATTAACAATCTATACCAATATTATAAAGAGGAAAGATTTTTTTGTTTGTTTGTTTGTTTGTACCGAATAGGCTCCAAAACTACTGGACCGATTTCAAAAATTCTTTCACCGTTGGGAAGCTACTCTATCCCCGGGTGACATAGGCTACTTTTTATATGCATAGGCCCTGTATTCCCACGGGAACGGGAACTACGCGAGTGAAACCGCGAGGCGTCCTCTAGTTATTTATATTTAGTTACTTTAATTTATTTGACATATTTATTCATAGTTTACATGAAGCTGATCTATTCCTGAAAGCACCCAGTGCTCTTCAAAACCCATTTCACAAGTAATTATAAATAATAATGAGGACATCAGACGAGTTTACAAGGAAACTCGTCGAGAAAATTCGCTGAAAAATCAACACAATTACTCATTACATTACGAAGGTATTTATAACTATTTAATTTCTGTTTTACACTTCAAAGATTTATTTAATTCGTCGCGGTAGACTTGAATTAAAAATACGTTTCGTTCCGCGGTACGGCTCACTTGTCACACTAAAACATTTTAGTTCTGCGCCTGTTCTTAGCGGTATTTTTCATTTTCAGCGCCGGTTCTAAAGATATTAAGAGTCATGCCGTGACAGACGGACGGACGGAGTTATTCGTGATGTGCGTCGCAATTAATCAGCATAAGCGTTTTATTAGCTGGGCATGCGCGGGCGCTGTTCCGCCAGATACGTCGCGACTGACAGCCGGCGGACACAAGATGGCGCTCGTTGTTTTGGCGGGCACGTCTCGTAATGGCGGCGGGGACCGCTTTGATCGGCACGACGCGGCATGCCTGATTCATTGCGGGCTAACTGTCCTACCTTGTTACTAATTATTTGGGCAGACGAACAGACTTACAGGAACATATTACGGTACCTAACGATGCATGTACTGTGTGCCGTGCCCAATATAGAAAAAGTTAGATACCTATGGGTAACCAACGTGGAGGATCATTAAGGCCTAGTTTTTTAATCCCTGGTTAACTGAACCAATGGTTAAATATGTTAACCTATGGTTGCAAATTTCGTTAAAACACCATTTTATTCAGTTGTTAGCCTCACAAACAGTCAAGTAAATTGATGTGTTAATTATTTGACAATTTGTAAGACTAACAATTGAGCAATAAACGCATTTTACCAAAATTTGGTTATTATATTTAACCATTGGTTATTATAGTTAACCATTGGTTGAGTTAACTATGGATCAAAAAACTGGGTCTTAGCTAGGTTCTGATACAAGTAAAATTTAAAAACCCCCCGACACATTTATCTTGCGAAAACATCCCGATTCAAACAGTAAAACGCCCATAACTTTTGAACGGCTGAACCGATTTTATTCAAACATAGCTAAGAACACTCTCGACACAATCACCTTTCAAACAAAAGAAACTAAATCAAAATCGGTTCATCCGTTGAGGCGCTATGATGCCACAGACAGACACACAGATACACAGCAACACACGTCAAACTTATAACACCCCTCTTTTTCCGTCGAGGGTTAAAAAGTGCTGATTTAGCCTCTACATTGACTTGGCATCTAAGATTCCAGCTAGATCTTCCTTTTAGTTAGCTGGTTTTCTTTTTTTAGTTCATCTAAAGACATAATGATGACGACATAGTTACTCAAGTACGTAACATTCCTGTAAAAGCCACCTCAACCGGAAGCATCATCAGCTCCTTTGTTTTGGTCTACAAATCGGTGAACAAACACAAAAAAAAAAAAAAACATAAAGTCGAACATAGAACCTCCTCCTTTTTGGGAAGTCGGTTAAAAATAATGATACTATCTTTTTAACACTAGTAGTGTAATGTATTATTATTCATTTGTTTTTCTTTAAAATTATTAACCACTCCTGTTTAGTTCAAATTGACTTGTTACTTATTCTTTTTTTTTTATTCGTTATAGGCTCGCGTTTGACCACTATCTCGCCTGATGTTAAGTGATGATTATGGTCGAAGGTGGAGCACGCTTGCCTAGAAGTAACCTATTCACTCTTGACTTGAAGACCCCTAGGTTGTAGCTATCAGGAAACAAGGACGCCAGCAGGGAATTCCACTCCTTAGCTGTACGCACAATGAAAGTATTTTCAAAACGCTTTGTGCGTATGGGTGGGATATCCACCATGTACCGATGGCACATTGCTGTACGTCTTGTAGTCCGATGATGGCAAGGGCTAGGCGGAATCAAATTGTGCAGTTCCGTCGCACACTCCCCGAAATATAACCGATAAAAAACCGACAGGCTGGAAACTCGGCGACGATGTTCGAGGCTCTGGAGCTTTGATGCGACCAGTGCATCGTTGCCAATAAGCCTTTTGGCCCGTCTGTCAATCGACTCAAGTGCATCAAGCTAGTATTTGGCAGATCCATACCAGAGGTGAGAATTGCCTGAACTTGCGCTGTATACAAGTTGAGCAGCTGTTCTGGCGTGAAGTACCGTCTCACCTTCGCAAGGATCCCCAACTTTTTTGCAGCGAATTGAGCCTTTGCCTCAATGAATGAACCAAAACTGAGGGTCGATGTTAACGTAACACCAAGAAGGTCGAGATGGTCCGTTATCGGATTAATCATCGTTTAATATGCAGTGGTTATTTGACTGAATAACAAGGAGTTAGTGAGAAAACTACATAACTTTGATTTGATAAGATTTTTAATCTGGCGCTGCAACCAACATTAGCCTTTTTACCCGACTGCCGAAGGAGGGTAATGTTTTTATCAGTCTATGTATGTATGTATGTTTGTATGTATGTTTGTTCCTATGTGGCGTTCCAGAGACCAAACGCGTTGGCCGATTTTGATGATTCGTACGTCAATCAATGCGTCTTAACCCTGCGAGTGTCACTGGCAACATTAAAATTGAAAAATAGAAAAATTGCGGCTTTTTGGCGCCATATTGTGGGGGCCCAATATTTTTTTCCATCCAGTCCCATCGTGTGGGGTATCAAATTAAAGGGTTTTAAGAGGCGATTTCAAAAATATATAACAATTATATGTTTAAATGTACCTTATTTGAATAACCTGTTAACTAAAAAGTGTTAAATAATAGTACATTATGGTACAAGTGTGTTAAGTTGGTGATTACCGCTAAGGCGCTATTGAGACCCGAGCCGTCCGGTGAGGGTCTTAAGAGAGCCGAGGACGGTAATCATCAATACACACGTGTATCATACGACGTTTTTCAACTCACTTGTGAAGAAAATAATACTAAAAAATCATTTCCAACAGTGAAAACAAGTTGTGAATTTGTTTTCGCAATGGCGGGCATAATTAATCAGTTTTCCTATGCGCGCGCATCTAACAATGGCGATCGGCCATAGACTAAAAATAATGAGTTATCTTTTTTTTTGGCTTTTCGCGGATAGCGTTTTAGCCACGTACAAAATGGGGAATTTCAAGTTTTCTTTATTACAGACAAAAACAAAAGTTATATTTAAGTGAAAGTTTTATTTATTAAACACGTACAAGTTGAAATACGAAATTGCATGAAATATGTTGCATTTGTACTATTTAGCACGATCTTTTTTGTATCGAAACGTTTTTATGAACAAAGCAACTCAACCAATAAATAAAAAATAAAAAAAACTCTTTATCTCACTTGTGAATAATAGTAATGAAAAAGTCACAGTTTGATAACAGGTGTCATTATGTGCCTAATTGCGGTGAAATTAGAGCCACTTTATGAGCAAGTGTGTTGAAAAAAAATTAATTCAAAAAATCAAAACACCCGACGGCTCGCGAATATGTATCCTCCGACTGCACAGCATGATTGTTTTCTTGTTTACATCTTTTTAGTCCGCTTTTTAAGCAGTCGGGTGTTTTGATTTTTTGAATTATTTTTTAATGTTTCCACTAGTGTGACACAGGTTTCCTCTCTGTGAGAGAGAATGGGCTGTAATCCACCACGCGGTCCTCACGATGTTTTCCCTCGCAGTTTTGAGAGCGGTGGTGGTGAAATAATTTACAAACACAAAGTAAAGCGCCTGCCTGCGTTTTGACCTACAACTTACAACGATACCACTAGGCAACCACTGCACTAATAAATTATGTCACATATAAAAATAAACGATTTATACAATTAAATAAAAAAACTTTTTTGCAAAAAAATACTACCGACTTCCAAATACAAAACTACAAAGTGAAAAATAACTTTAATTTTTGAAGTCGGTGTCTTTCGTAGGTGCCAATTTTTTGCGTTATGGACACCGACTTCAAAAATTAAAGTTATTTTTCACTTTGTAGTTTTGTATTTGGAAGTCAGTAGTATATTTTTGCAAAAAAGTTTTTTTATTTTTCACTTTTTAGTTGTACCTACCTAATAGGCAAGTTAGTAAGGTAACTATAACGCCGAAATAGATTTCATAAAACTTGAACTTAACCGCTGAAATGAGAGATCTGCGTACCCCTTAAGAGCGTACTGGCGTGATGTTATGTTATGAAATGGTATAAACAATAAACAGACATGCGATTGCAGCAATCCCGAGAGATTTGCCGTTATTTATTGAAGAGTTCTGTTGTATATCTCCAAAGTTCTTCATCAGATCTCCACCAAATTAAAATGGGACCAATTTCGGAACATACGTTACCAAACAAAAAAAAAATTCAAAATCGGTCCACAATTGACGGAGATATCGGTAAACATACAAAAAAAAAAAAAAAAACAAACTTGAAGTCGAACATAGAACCTCCTCCTTTTTGGGAAGTCGGTTAAAAAGTGCTACGCTCGTAGCCGCGCGGCTGCGCGCTACGCTTCGTTGCTCTTCTACGAGAGTCTACGTGCAAAGTGCATATTCTACGCCGTAGTCTGCTACGCTCGACCGAAATCGCTACGAATTGAACCGAAGGACATTTTTAGCTATCTGCAAGTTTACCCTAGATGTTGCAGGTTACATTGCATGTTATTATGTTATTTAATTTTTAATTTATGTTTCTCCAAATTTGAGGAGCTCGTGGCTAAATAATAACAGCCGCACAGGTCGATCTTCAAGGTTAAGCAACGCTTGCCGAGGTCGGTCCGTGGATGTGTGACCATTTCAACATACGTAGTTTCCTCCGTGCCTCGGAAAGCACGTTAAGTCGTTGGTCCCGGCTGTCATTTGAAGATCTTTGACAGTCGTTACGAGTAGGCAGAAGCTTGAAATCTGACACCAGTCTAGCCAAGGGGTACCGTGTTACCCAGTTACTGGGTTGTGGCAGTCAGATAGGCAGTCGATCCATGTAAAACACTAGTACTCAGCTGAATCCGGTTAGACTGGAAGCCGACCCCAACATAGTTGGGAAAAGGCTAGGCAGATTGATATTGTTTCTCCAATCTTAATAAATACTTACTAACACATTTTAGTCAAAGTCAAAGTCAAAACCATTTAATTGCATTAAATGCGGTACAAAAGATGGTATAAATAAGTTTTTAGCACAATGACACATTTCGCCATAAGTTGGCATGCAAATATTAAGATATTTGTTAAGGTGCTTACAATAAGCAGATCTCTAATAATCTAATAAAGTTTAGATTTAGGTTTGTATTTCTAAGTCTAAGTTTAGATTTGTATTAAAAAATATTGCATTTTGTAGCCAACCCTCTGGTTAGAGGTGTTATAATACTGTAAAAAAGACTATGTAGGAGTTGTAAAGGTTTTAATGAATGCGTTAAATGAAAAGTATTTGAGGTAGGTACTTATTCTGAATAACAATCATATTGCTATGAGGGTTATGATAATGTCTAGGTACACATTCACCACGCTGGTGCCGTTCAAATGCCGAGTTCAGTGAAACCTTGTGTTTAATTTTATGTCAAACTGCTAATAAATGAAAGTTATACCGATTTTATAATGTACAGCTGTTTCACCATTACAAGTTGTACACGGTTACATAACGCTGGAAACTTATAATCTTAGTTTTCATGTGAAGATTGAAATTTTCAGAAATACTTAGTAGTTCTAATTCAAACTACCCGAAAATGTAAGCAAAAGGATTATGCAAAGATCCGACATACAAATTAGCTAGCTTCTGTCAGCGGCTTCGTCCGCGTGGAAAGTGTTTATTTTATCCCATACCGGAAAAAAAACCTATGTGCTATTCCAAAAAATAATCTATCTCTTTGCCAAATTTCATCCTGATCCGTCCAGCCGTTATGGCGTGATTGAGTAACAAACATCCTATCCAGATAAGATAATATTAGTAAGACGAGATTCTTTCACTGATAGAAAGCTACAATCACCGAGTGCCATAATTTGCTTTTTTATCCTGAAAAGTAGTTCTGTCGAATGGCTTTGCTCCAGGCCTCCAGTGGCCAATGCCACGAGTAAAACTGCGGGAATAAGCTAGTGTAAAAATGCTATTAGTATAACTATTTAATTTATCATCTTCGAATAAGAGCAGGCAGATGATTTATTTTAATAAAAACATTTCGTTGTACACAAAATCATGATACTTAATGAATTTCTAATTCAATCAAAGCTCTGCATTTAACTCAAGTCTATATGGATGCGCGTGAGTGTCCCGTTCGCAGTCGCAGTAAGTGCGGCGACCATTTTTCATACCACGCGTGAACGCTCGGCCGAACGCGACGGATTTAGACGAAACTACAGCGCCGAGCTGCGCAGGGCTGCAGGGCTGCCACCGGAGCCCTAAGGCTACTGGATAATGCAGCATTATTGTTGATGATGATCTATCTCATATTAGAACTTGTTAAAAGTGTGTTAGTTATCGACTACTACGCCAAAAATAATTTTTATTTCTGGCACAGAAAGCTTTTGCCATCTTTGTCATTGTAACATTGGATAGCATTAAAAAACACAGCCAAGTGCGAGTCTGACTCGCGCACCGAGGGTTCCGTACAAACAGCAACATTCACCAAAATGAGTAAGGAACATTAATGAAGTTCATAAATAATAAAAGCACCGAACATTGATTTAAATAAATGGTTCACTTAATATGTGAAAACTTTTTACAAATAATACAACCGACTTCCAAATAAAAAAGTGAAAAATAACTTCAATTTCAGAAGTCGGTGTTCTTGTTTTATTTTCTTCGTTTTTTGACACCGGCTTCCGAAATTGAAGTTATTTTCACTTTTTTATTTGGAAGTCGGTTGTATTTTTTGTAAAAAGTTTTTTTTTTATTTTTCCCTTTTTATGTGATACATAATTTATATAGGCTAGGTACCAATAATGCCCAAAGTGAAACCAGAATAGATTTACCCAATAACATGAAACTTAAACAAAAACGGTCGAATAAGGGTATACCAAGGTGAACTGTTTACACCTGCGTACCCCTTTAGAGCGTACTAGTGTAATGTTATTTTATGAAATGGTGTAAGCAATAAACATAAATGCGATTGCAGCTACCCCGAGTGATTTGCCGTCATTTATTGAAGAGTTCTGATGTGTATCTCCGAAGTTCTTTATCAGATCTTGATGAAAATTAAATGGAACCACATGACAAACACCAGTTTTCAAATAAAAAAAGAATCATCAAAATCGGTTCACCCAGTAAAAAAATAAAAAAATATAGTCGAATTGAGAACCTCCTCTTTTTTTGAAGTCGGTTAAAGTTTATCTTGATTGATAACTTCGCTTTTGGAAAACTGTAGTTCCCGTACATCAACATAATTCGCGGTCAGTTTACCGATTGTAAATTGTCTATAAGTTTTTTTTTATTGGTACAGTTTTCGGATATTTCCTTTACTTGTGCTATAAGACATTACTTATTGCTGAATTTTATGATTCAAGGTCAACGTGAAGTATCCTGTATGTTTTGATTCCGTTGCGTCTGATATGCGACATAGCTGCAAGGGGTTAAAGATGTAAAATAAAAATTTATATTGTAAAATTAAATTAATATTGTATACTTAATTTCAAGTTGATACTTCCAGGTGTCCTAGAAAAAAAGGTCTCAGCACACGGACAGACAACGAAGTGATCCTATAAGGGTTCCTTTTTTTCCTTTTGAGGAACGGAACCCTAAAACTAAATTAAGTGAAATTAAAAATCATATAAAAGGCGAATTTCACTCAAAGTTAAATTTTCTCCCATCAAACACAACAACATATTTTTCAGTATACCGATATTAAATAATAATAATAATATCCGTATTTTTTCTGAATTGATCTGAAAGCAATAACATTAAATTGCTTATTGTGGTGTTACATTGACTTCAAACTACTTCAAAGATAAAACAATTTTATTGTTATTTTAAAATAATACGTTGTAATGGACCTTCATTACAATCTCTTATATTACAATCGTTTAAAAATCTATTAAATAAATAGATTACTTGCCCATGTAGAAAATAATAGAAAAGAAATAAAGATACATATTGTATGGAGCTTGGATATTAAATTTACCCAGTTATGAAATTAAGTAAAGAGAAAAATAAGTACCTTTTCATCACACTTGCTCATAACGTGGCTCTAATTTCACCGCAATTAGACACATAATGACACCTGTAATCAAACTGTGACTTTTTCATTGCTATTATTCTCAAGTGAGTTATAGAAAATTTTCACAACTCGTTTTCACTGTTGTAAATGATTTTTTAGTATTATTTTCTTCACAAGTGTGTTGAAAAACGTCGTATGATACACGTGTGTATTGATGACTAGAGGACGCCTCGCGGTTTCACCCGCGTAGTTCCCATTCCCGTGGGAATACAGGGATAAAAAGTAGCCTATGTCACCCGGGGATAGAGTAGCTTCCCAACGGTGAAAGAATTTTTGATATCGGTCCAGTAGTTTTGGAGCCTATTCGATACAAACAAACAAACAAAAAAATCTTTCTTCTTTATAATATTGGTATAGAGGTATAGATTACCGTCCCTGGGTCTCTTAAGACCCTCACCTAACGGCTCGGGTCTCAATGGCGCCTCAGCTGTAATCACCAACATTACACACTTGTACCATAATGTAATAAAGAAAAAAGACGCGGCATGCGTCAACCACTAATAAATATTGATAACGCATGTGGAAAACAAATACAACCTGGGATCTTTTATTCAAGAATCAATAGATACAATACTTCTAAGTAAGCGTGCTTCACCGTCAACCTCATCATTGTTTACCATTAAGTGAGATAGTGGTCAAAAGCGGGCCTATTACCAATAATAAAAAAAAAAAATAGGGTAAAAAGCACAAAAAACGTTTTTGGTTTATGTAAGCAAAAACAAATGAAATGTTTGAGAGAAAGAAACTGAAAAAATAGTAATAAATTATTTCAATGTGTTTCTTTCAAATAATAATTTTGCGTCACCCCTAACTGTACATTTCAGCTAATTGCTTTTTTCATAATAGCGGTGCGCCGGCGCAGGGAAGGATGCATGCGCCACGGAGCGTGATGCACTCGCGATCAGTACGGGAAGAGACTCGGTGTTGGTGCGAGGGGATGAGCAGCAATTAGTTATTGTAAGAGGGGGTAGAGTGATTTGTTATGATGGGCTGTAAAAGAATGCTACAGTTTCAGCCGACAATAGCCGGGTAGTAATTAATGTATTCGAATAACAAATAGACGAGAGTTCTTTTCAAATAAAAAAATAGAAAAACCCGACTGTTTAAAAAGCGAACTAAAAAGACGTAAACAAGAAGAAAATCATGCTGTGCAGTCGGCGGAACGATAGGGTCGGAAGAAAAAAAAAAAATTGAGCCCCACAATATGGCGCCCAAAATCCGCCATTTTTTATTTTCAAATTTTAATGTAGCCAGTGACACTCGCAGGGTTAAGACGAATCGATTGACTAAGAATCATCAAAATCGGCCAACGCATTTGGTCTCTAGAATGCCACATAGGAACAAACATACATTCATAGACTGATAAACACATTACCCCCTTCGGCAGTCAGGTAAAAAAGCTTGCTAACGCACCCGTAGTATCTGGCCCTGTAGGTGGCCACGTTTACTGCAGCGTCAGAAGAGCTGTACAGCTCCTCTGGGATGCAAGTGAATGGACAGTTGCGACTCCAGCACGTGAGACATACATACACGTTTGTACAGGGGCACCACACTTGCACCTGGTTCGATGGATTAATCATCCCCCATTTTCATCATCAGCGTATTAATGTTCCCACTGCTGGGATACATGCCGCCCCTCTGTGAGAGCGAAAGAGCCGTAATCCACCACGCGGGCCCAGTACGGGTTTGTGAATGTCACATGTTTTCGATTTTTTGGTTCTAGGACATGCGGGTTTCCTCACGATGTTTTCCTTCACCGTTTTGAGAGCAGTGGTGATGTAATAATTTACACAAAGTAAAGTACCTGCCTGGGTTCGAACCCGTGTTGTTGTCCCCCGTTTTACCTTATTATATTTGCCTAGCCCTTGATATTGCAGATGTCTATAGGCGGCGCTGACCACTTAACATCTTGAGTGGTGGACAGCGCTGGTTTGACACGCTATGCCATAAAAATCCGTCACAATTTGATTAGCTTTCAAAAGGATTAGCGAGTACATAAACCTGAAAATTCACAAATTTTTAGAACTTTTCACCTCGATCCAGTTAAAGCTGAAACTTTTGGTTTGAAGTAGAAAATGAAAATGATGTCACGTTATATCACCTCATTTTCAGATCACCATCATCAGCCTTTAAATGTTCCCACTGCTGGGACTCTGTGAGAGGGAATGGGCCGTACTCCATCACGCGGGCCCAGTGCGGGTGGTGGATTTCACGTCTTCGAATTTTCAGGTGGTCTAATATATTACACACTCGTAACATAATATCACGCATCAGATGCCTCGATGCGTTAGACAGAGGTGAACGCCAACATTTTACCTACGTCTCATGTTATAGGAGCGAGCCTTTAGCCATCAACCGAGCACTATTCTGGACTCCGAGCTACTGCCTACTACTGACAAATTCCAGATGAAAATCCCAATACCTTTTAGCCCAACCCGGAAACCGAACGCATCGAATGAGGCAGCTGCAATCATTGTAGTTTGTTCCTAATTTTTTTTTAATAGGTAAAGCAAACATTAATACAAATTATGTAAGTTGTATTAGTTTTCTTGTGTAATCAGCAGGATAAAATAAAACAGCACGTGTTCGGCTTATCACTTATTGCAAATTTCTCGAGAACGCTACATTTCAATTTATATGATTTCTTCTGAGATTAATTAAAATCTAAACTGAAAATGGATTATATCTGCGGATTACATATATGTTACACACTTATTAGAGGTAGCTACAATCAGGACACGAATATTAATTTAGTATGTTGTCCTTGTTTGTTTTGTTTTCTTTAGGCAGTTGTGTTGCATGATAATAAGTAGGTAGGCGATTTGCGGAAAATGGTAACAAGTACCTCCCTCTCCTATTTACGTGATTGGTGTTACTTGCGACCAAAGATTTTTTTTGTTACTTTGTCCTATTACCACCAGCCTTAAAAACGGAGAAGATGTAACGTCAAATGTAACAAAGAACATATAACAAATTTTAAGAGAAATTCAAAACATGGGCAGAAATACATAACTATCTCAAAGAAAATGTTGAAAACCAAGAGAAAAGACTTTACTGTTTAGAAAAGCGAGCAAGACAGAGAAACATAGCAAAATAATTTTTGTGTTTGTCCCCACCTGCAGCACCTCATAATAATTAATGTCTATTTTAATAATACTTGTTTTTCTCTATTCAGTTAATTAGTTTTTAGCAGTCGGGTTTTATTTTTTATAATAATTTGATTTATTTCAGAATTTTTAGTTTTATTTATGAACGAGTTCTCCAAATAAGTTATGTGGTAAAAGATTGTTCTTTTTGCTGTCAAAGTTACGTCTTTCTTGATTTAGTGACAAAATAATAGCTTAAAAGTGTATACGCTAACGAGTGATTGAAATGGTCTACTTAGTAGCTTTCATTTGTTACCCATATTGTTATGATAACGATAAAAAAAAATGTATCACCCCCTTTTCATGAGGGGGCGCCATATTTAAAAATTATTTAGCATATGTCAGTTCCATATTGAGACGTATCCAACGACTCATATATCTTATTCCGTCAAGCCGTATGGGCTGTAGAGCGTGTTATAGAAATGGACATACATACAAACACATATAAAACAAAGTTACATTTCCCTCCCTCCCCAAAAAAAGAGAACGTTTTCCATTTCCCCTGAGGCTAACCAACTGAACCCCCACAAACTAGAACTAGCAGATAGAAGACCACAGGAAAAGAGAAAAACAAACCGAAACCTACCCACTCATCACTGCAAAGAACACCTTGCATAACAGAAGGAGTTCTTAAGCCTAGTATGCCAAACTTTTTAGTAAACAATAATATACGGACAACCCGACAAACCAACAAGACAACCGGGATCAAAATGTATTATAGCAATCAACGCAGGGGGCGTTGATTGCTATAATACATATTAATATAATATATATATATATTTACCTTCTCGCAAATGGAATAAGAAATAAAAATATAAAAAAAACTTTTTTGCAAAAAAGTACTACCGGCTTCCAAATACAAAACTACAAAGAGAAATTAACTTAATTTTTTGAAGTCGGTGTCTTTCGTAGGTGCCAATTTTTTTGCGTTATGGACACCGACTTCAAAAAATTTAGTTATTTTCTCTTTGTAGTTTTGTATTTGGTAGTATTTTTTTGCAAAAAAGTTTTTTTATTTTCACTTTTTAGTTGTACCTACTTAATAGGCAATTTAGTAAGGTAACTAGGCTTTAACGCCAAAATAGATTTCATGAAACTTGAACATAACCGGTGAAATGAGAGATCTGCTTACCCCTTAAGAGCATACTAGTGTGATGATATGTTATGAAATGATATTAACAATAAACAGACATGCGATTGCAGCAATCCCAAAAGATTTGCCGTTATCTATTGAAGAGTTCTGTTGTATATCTCCGAAGTTCTTCATCAGATCTTCACCAAATTAAAATGGGCCCAATTTCGGAACATACTTATTCAAACAAAAATACAATTTTCAAAATCGGTCCACAATTGACAGAGATATCGGTGATCATAAACACAAAAAAAAACATAATGTCGAACATAGAACCTCCTCTTTTTGGGAAGTCGGTTAAAAAGAAACAACGAAATACGTACCCCAATACGGCTGGTCACTGCGGGGGCGAAAGACTACTACCCTTTAAAATTAAACAAAACTATAAGCTCTATATTGCCACTTACAATGTAAGATCCCCATCAAATGAATCGTGAATATTGGAATTGGAGCACGCTATATATCATCACTAAAATGGATTATCATAGGCATCAGTGAAACAAGACGACAAGGTTTTACTATATCTAGAAGACAAAGGCGAATACTTTGAAACTCTTCATTGAAAAATACAACGAATGCGATCCACCTCTCCATATATGATTTATAGAATATAGTAAAGCATTTGACGGTGAAGGAAAACATATTTAGAAAACCTGGACTTATATATTTAATAAGTAAGCCTGAAATAGCCAAGTCAGAGGCCTGTGGGATTTCCAGAGGCAGCTTAATTAACTCTGACACCAGAGGTGGCAACATCCTTACACGAAAAAGAAGAAGACTCTATATTCCACAGTGCTTTTGGCTCTATCAAGTCAAAGAGTAAACTATGTACATATAAATATATTAAAGGAAATATATAACAAAAGTAACGCTAGAATTAAAATCAATACGTATGGCTTAGCCTTTGAAATTGGAATAGGAGTAAAGCAGAGTGATCCCATATCTCCAAAACTCTTAAAAGCAGTACTCGAAGAAATCTTTAGAGCACTTGACTGGGAAAATCGAGGGATAAACACTTACGATTCACAGAAGACATAGTAGTACTTTCGGAAGAGCCAAAAGAAATGGAATACAGTTCAGCAAAGGGAGCAGAAAAGTAGGTCTAGAAGTTAACTGGGCGAAAACTAAAGAAATGACAAATACCTAGTCAAACTATACCGCTTAACTCAGATTCAATAGAAATATAATACGTCGAAGACTACACTTACTTGGGTCATTTAATAATTCAAGTCATGCAACTATGAAGAAGTAGAGTGAAGAATCAAAACGACATGGAACAAGTAGTGGGCAATGAAAGAGGTATTCAAGAGTATTCTCCCAATCACCCTGAAAACTAAAGCTATACAGATGTGGTTAATACCATACAAACATGGCCGCTTTAAACAAAACAATCTCACAGGGTTACAGTGTGCCAAAATAGCATGGAACTAAGCTATAAAGTGAAAAATAAAGACATCAGGTAATTCACCAAAGTAAAGGACATAGCAAAAACCATAATGCCGGTTTTTATCGATTACATTTCGGGAGTGTGCGTTGGAATTGCATGAACTGATTCCTCCTAGCCCGTTCCATCATCGGACTACAAGACGTACGGCGATCAGTCATCGGTACACGGTGGACATCCCACGCAATTCTAGTTGAAGCGGGACTATTTATTTACAATAATGTATGCAGATTTTTTTTTACAGTTCAACAATCTCTAACACCACTTAGATATACACTAGTCAAGTTAACGAAAACGAAAAGGCGAATGTTTTGTAGCCTCATAAAGTGTTCTGATAAATGTGTTAATGTATCTTCTAGGGTAAGTGCATTTTTGTTAAAAAAAACTTCATGCTAAATAAAAATCTTTGAAAATGAAAATAAATGAGTCAAGTTAACATTAGATATATATATAACAACTTCAACGTCACAATTAGTGTTCCGTGCCGATAGCACGTGAAACGTTTACGAAGCCGAACAAACTCGCGAAAACATATTTAAATCTATTTTAGAGGACATGTACCTTGGTTACTTGTTTGTGTGTGATTGCCAGTGGAAACGTAAACAAATAAAAATATATTGAATTTGTTTGAGGTTTTTTTGCTCGCAGAACGGATGGCCGATGGGGCAGAAAGGTTCTGAAGTGGCGACCGCGAACCGGAAGACGTTGCGTTGGAAGGCCTCCCACCAGGTGGACCGACGACCTGGTGAAGGTTGCAGGGATACGTTGGTTGCGAGACGCACGGGACCGGTCAAAGTGGCGACGCTTGGGGGAGGCCTATGTCCAGCAGTGGACGTCTTTCGGCTGATATGATGATGATGAGGTTTTTATTGAATACTTTGCTGGGATAAAAATAAACAGTGTACAAATTACCTAATTTACTATAACTAGATACATATTCACTTAAAAGAAATACTACTTACTAAGTTTATAAGCAGCTAAAATAAAGTATGGCTTCGAAAAACTCTTTGGCATCGCTGTCCACTGGTTGTACACAAAAGACTGGTAATATTGCCTCGTTGTATGGCAATGCTAATCTTCAGAACAAGGTAAAAGCCAGCCCTCGGGTCACGCGAAGTGTCGTCTTGGTATTTGGAAAGTTCTTTAGCACTAGGATTAAAGTTTTTTTTTTAGTTGTTTAAGTACTGTGAGACTGGGAGCCTAGAGGGCACAACGAGACGCTTTTAACTTAACTAATCTACTTATATTTACAACAATTTATAGGTAGAGGCCGTACTATCTTAATGCTGGAAAAACCGTCCTCCAATCCTTGTGTCGATCAAGATTTTGCAAGGGGTTGCCCTTGCTTCTTAGTCGTAAAAAGACAACTGGCAAGACTCTAACGGGCCTGAATCGCTGCTTCGGAATACCATGCTGTGTTTTACATGCCCACAGCTTGTAGGGCTGGCGGCAGGCATGTCCAGAACTCCTGAAGCAGTAAAGAAAATGTTGGTGCCGTGTAGTTTATTAAATCTCCTGAATTGCCTGAACCTCATCAAAAGTAAAGACTGAGTTCTCAACTTTTGCCTGGAACTGAGCAGATGGACAGTTCGTTATTACGTCATGTTGTGTAATTTCTGCATTTTCTTGTGTAACGGCGTTCGGTGATAGGCGATGACGCTGCGTAGGCGCCGGCAGGCACGCGGGCTCGACGCGCAAGGCGCGCTCGGGCACGCGTGAAATTAAACTGCCGTCCGCCTCTCGACACCTGCCACCGCCGCACAGGAAGCCCAGAGATTTATTATCAGGTACTGACTTAATTTTTAGCATGGTCTGTGACTCTGTGCCAAAGAGTATTCATGGAAAACAGCGAGTGAAAAATAAAAAATGATTTCGGTGAAGGACGGTGAACGAGGGAAGTTTTTTATTAGGTTGCTATTCAATAATGTTGTTTATACAATTATTACAGTCTATGAGTATGTAACTTATCTTATATTTAAATAATTTCTTAAAAAAGTAATCACTTTTGCACTAACTCAAAATGTATGTTGTCACCTTTCAAACCTAAAGCGCCATCTAGTATCGAGTAACACAATTTTGCGATACCGGCGCCACCTAGTATTGAGTAGGATAATCAATTTTGTGTAACTAGTGCCATCTATTGTTGTTAAATCTAATAACTTTGATTTACTATAAATAATACTAAAATATACAACTTAGTGCGATAATTTTTTTCTGCAAAATTAATGTATTGTTTCTTGAAAAATAAAATGCAAATAAATATTCTGATATTTCCTAAAGTTACGTTTTATTACATATCAAAGGATTCAAACCATTCAGACGAAACAAAACGAAACTATTTTATAATCTGTGGAATGCTAGTGATTAAAATTAAAAAGCAAAGCATAAGTGCTAAATGAATATTGTGAATATTGTATATTTCCATTATTTTTAATATTATTATGGGGACAGAAGTAGCTGTATCGTTTAGTTCTTTACGTGCTCAACTAGAAAATGAAAGGAGTAGTTTGTTTAAAATAGATGAAAACATAAAAAAAATAGTTCAAACTACCGGAAGATTCAATGATAGGTTAGCCATTACCTTGAACGTAAATTTTGTCGTTTTGTGTTTGTATTATTTACTGGACAACGTGTTTATTTCCAGATTTAATTCAACGGGTGATTATGCAAGGGGAAACAATCGTGCTGGAGGCCGAAACTCATTCCAAGACGGTGGGAACAATTTCAACAAAAATGATGATCAGTTCGCAAAACGAAAACATGAGACAAAAACAGTTTTCAGCAGGTATGCGGATTGTTTTGTGTGGCTAATAGGTTACGGTAACCAATTATAGTTATGTACTTGCGTTTTATATCAGTTACGTAAAGTTACGAGTCGTGTAAATCCGAATCTTGATCTTTTAGTAGCCTCATACTATGTGCATGTTTTTGAATAAATTCTGCACTTTTTTGCTCTATGGTATAAAAGTTTACCGCGTTGAGATAATCCTGCTCCTTAACTAGGATTTTCGTAGCAATAACAGTAGAATTATTGTTATGAAACTGAGAAGGAGAATTCATGTAAAGTACTTTCCAATCTACGCTGACTATTTATAACAAAAGCTTGCAATAAAGTTCGGTTTAATCCGCCTTCTTTTATTTATTTTGGTGTTTAGTTTTTCCAAAATACTTATTTAAAAGCCAGTACAGTCTTATCAACATTCATATCTTTGTACAAATGAATTTGTTTTGTAACTTGATTATAAAATAAAATCAAAATAGCCTTTAATCGCTGATATTGTTTTTACATCTCTTACTAACTATACTCGGAATTTTAATTCGATTCCAGATTTGACAATTTCAGTGTTGCAACGTTATGAAGTACTAAATAGTGACGTTGCAAAATTATTCGATATAGAAATGGAATATTTCCGGATCGATTCTTCTCGTTTATAATTTTACTCTCGTAAACTAAGTATATCAGGAAATTAAATATTTATTTTTGACGAATAATTAACGATCTGAGACTTTTCTTTTATAATTGTGTGTGAAATAAATAAAAAAATGTGATCATGAAGGGACATGACAAATAAAACAGATAGATGTATTATGGTAATAATTTATTTTATATATTGTCGCCGTCATCGCTATCGCTATCGCTGTCACTTTCTGTAACATTTATTATAAATGTGTCTGTGATATTGTCAATTAACATATCTAGCCTACTCATGTTTTCCTCTTCTTTGACAACATGGGATATGCATTTAGACCATTCGGTAGCCGTAATTTTTTCACACACTGATTGTTTATCGATTTTTGTGTTCATCACTACACTATTATATGTGGTATCATTATTTCACAAAATGACAGTAGCTAATGTCAAATCTGGAATCGAGTTAAAATTCCGAGTATAGCCATATTACTAATTTTCCTATTGCTAATACTTAATTCTATTTTACACAATATGCTCTGAAAAAAATTTTATAACACCAGCATTAATTATCCATCAGGTTGTCCTCCCTGGACATAGGCCTCCTCTAGAATTCGCCATTTATGTCTGTCCATTGCTGATCTGTGCCATCCTTGTGGTAGGTCATCTTCCCATCTTCTTTGTGGCCGTCCTCTTGTTCTCTTTACATCTCTGGAGTACCAGGATATTACCTCTTTGGTCCATTCTTCTTTGGTAGATCTAACCACATAAATAAAATAATAAAAAAATAAAATTCGTTTATTTGCCTTACACAGTTACATGTTAGATGATTGTATTAGCTTGGTATTAATTAATTGATACTAACAATGACATTGAAAGATTCGCAACGGGTCCCAAACTAGGCACAGCCTGTATCTTGGTGACCCAGACATAACACAGAGCATTTAAAGTGTCCTGCTAGCGCAACAAGGCAATTTATAGCAATGACTAATAAACAAAAATAATATTATACAATATAAATAGCTAGAAACAAATGATATAATCTAAGACATAATGCAAGAAAAACAGTTAATATGAGTATGAAAGTGTAATATGAATATAAATGTCGAGTGTGAAAGAGTGTGTGTTTTATCTGAGTGTGTGTACTAGTATGTAATGTTTGTAGGATCAACTCGTGCAACATAGAAAACTTTCTGTTTCCTCGTAAGTCCGGTCCAACAACCACTTCCTCAGTTTAGATTTGGCCTCAGAGTATTTGCACGGTATGGTAATAGTTTTACTTATGGAATTAAAAATGCGTATTGGTAAATACGGCGAAAATTACCAATCCAACGCCATTTAAGTCTCTTGCTTTAAAGCTTGTAATAAAGTTCGGTTTAAACCACCTTTTTTCATCTATTTTGGTGTTCTGTTCAGTCTTATCAGCATTCATATCTTTTTACAAATGAATTTATTTTGTAACTTTATTCACTTATTTATTTATTAAAATCTCCCTTACAACTATCATTACAGGTACCTAATACCTAATGCGACAGCGCGGTCTTAAAATTAACTTCTTTACAATATAAACTAAGAAAACGTAAAACGTCCTTCTACTACACATCTAACAAAAATAACTTAAAAACTATGTTTCGTAATTATAAAAATACAATATTTTAAATACAAAACAAAAACATATCTACTCTAACACACAATATTACACTACTACTACTACTGCTATAACTATTCACTGTAACATAAAATAAACAACAGTATTTTTGCGAATTCACTCAAATGGCATGTAAATACATCGATCTTGACGTGAAGATCGTTAAGAACCCGAATTGCGCGGGTCATTGGTGTTTTGGCGAGAAGGTTGGTCCTGGCAACCGGCACGGCTAGCAGCGGCGGGCGTAGCCGCCTCCACAAATAGCGGTCCGGTACACATAAACTCAGGTGCTGCAGCACTCCTGGGTTATGCTCAATGCCACGAAGTAACCTAACCAGATACGAAACAAGCGTGAATTCCCGTCGTACCCTCAGTTGGTTGTACCCGACCATACCGAGCACAAACAGAGTGGGGTACATCAACGGGTAAAACGGATATACCCCGTATAGTTTCTTGAACAAGTGGCGCGTGAACTTGTTCTGTACGCGTTCCAGCATTCCCGAGTACTTGGCCTCATGTGGAGCCCATGATTCATTAATACTGATTTGTTATATAAATAATATCTATATTTACAAAGCAAAGATCTTTCTGTGGATTAAATCAATATAAACAAAGATTCTATCTCAATTCTTCCAGATTATCAGCCCGTGTGCATGACAGTGATGGAGAAGACGATAGTCCTGGTGCTGCCAAGCGGGCTCGTGTACCTTCAGCAGTGTGCCGGGAGCTCCCCACCAGGGCTGCAGTGTTACGGGCCCAGGGTGATGATGAACAGGCCAGGACACGCAACAGACGCATATTCGGTTCACTATTAGGAACACTACAGAAATTCAAACAGGAAGAAATTGTGTTACAGACTAAGGTTATTATTTAAAAAAAACCTTTTTGCAAAAAAATACTACTGACTTCCAAATACAAAACTACAAAGTGAAAAATAATTTTATTTTTGGAAGTCGGTGTCCATAACGCAAAAAAATTGGTACCTACGAAAGACACCAAAAAAGTTTTTTTTATTTTTCACTTTTTAGTTGTACCTACGTAATAGGCAAGTTAGTAAGGTAACTATAACGCCAGGATAGATTCCATGAAACTTGAACATAACCGGTGAAATGAGAGATCTACGTACCTCTTAAGAGCGTACTGGCGTGATGATATTTTATGAAATGTTATAAACTACTAATATTATAAAGAGGTAAAGTTTGTGAGTTTGTGACGTTGTAAGGGGTAATCTCTGGATCTACTGAACCGATTTTGAAAATTCTTGCACCGGTAGAAAGCTACATTATTCCTGAGTGTCATAGGCTATAAAATATTTTCAGAAAAAATAGAGATCCTTATGAAAATTGCAATAATGTAACCCAAGGTAGCAAAATGTTGTCTGTAAAATACATTATTTGGCGTGCGCTGAGAAAACTATTGATGATAGATACAAATTAGTAGGTAGGGTAGGTAGGATAGGCAGGTTAGGCAGGGTAGGCAGATTAGGCAGGGTAGGCAGAGTAGGCAGGGTAAGCAGAGCAGGCAGGGTAAGCAGAGTAGGCAGGGTTGGCAGAGTAGGCAGGGTAAACAGAGTAGGCAGGGTAGGCAAGAAAGGCAGGGTTGGCAGCATAGGCAGGAAAGGCAAGATAGGCAGGGTAGGCAGGAAAGGCAGGGCAGGCAGGGTAGGTAGGATAGGCAAGTTAGGCAGGGTAGGCAGATTAGGCAGGGTAGGCATAGTAGGCAGGGTAGGCAGGGTAAACAGAGTAGGCAGGGTAAGCAGAGTAGGCAGGGTAGGCAGGCTAGGCATGGTAAGCAGAGTAGGCAGGGTAGGCAGTGTAGGCAGGGTAGGCAGGAAAGGCAGGAAAGGCAGGGTAGGCAGGATAGGCAGGATAGGCCGGGTAGGCAGGAAAGGCAGGGTAGGCAGGATAGGCCAGGTAGGCAGGAAAGTCAGGGTAGCCAGTGTAGGGGCAGGGTAGGTAGAGTAGGCAGGGTAGGTAGGCAATTGACGGGAGCGAAGCCCCGAGGGTCAGCTAGTAAACAATAAACAGACATGCGATTGCAGCAATCCCGAGAGATTTGCCGTTATCTATTGAAGAGTTCTGTTGTATATCTCCGAAGTTCTTCATCAGATCTTCACCAAATTAAAATGGGACCAATTAAGAAACATACTTTTTCAAACAAAAAAAGATTTTTTTAAATCGGTACACAGTTGACAGAGATATCGGTGAACATACACAAAAAAAAAAAAACAAGCATAATTTCGAACATAGAACCTCCTCCTTTTTGGGAAGTAGGTTAAAAAGTTACCTAGGCTCACTTGCACCTAAAACTTAACTCAGAGTTAGTTGCTAACATGAGGTTAAATTGAAGATATATTATACATATTTGGGTCTGGGTTAGCTACTAATTCAGAGTTGTGAGATAAACCAGGGTTGTGCAAGCGGGCCTTAAGGGAGGGTGTCCACTTCCAATTCAATTGCATGCTTTTTTGTCTTAATTTAAACCATATCATTGTGGACAATGCTTCTCCTCAAGAACACTGTTTAGTAGTGCTCATTTTTAGGGTCCCGTACCCAAAGGGTAAAAACGGGACCCTATTACTAAGACTCCGCGGTCCGTCTGTCTGTCACCAGGCTGTATCTCCTGAACCGTGATAGCTAGACAGTTGAAATTTTCACAGATGATGTATTTCTGTTGCCGCTATAACAACAAATACTAAAATCAGAATAAAATAAATATTTAAGTGGGGCTCCCATACAACAAACTTGATTTTTATCTCGTTTTTTGCGATAATGGTACGGAACCCTTCGTGCGCGAGTCCGACTCGCACTTGGCCGGTTTTTATTAATAACTAGCTGACCCTGCAAACTTTGTTTTGCCATAAAAACACCAAACATTCAACTACTCTACCTACCCTACCCTACCAAACCTACCCTAACTACCCTACCCTATCCTACCCTACCCCACCTATCCTACCTATATAGGTAAGGTACCAATTTCCTTCCCCTTTTTTTTTTCATCAGCACCTTCTCCTAACTATAACAAACACAACAAAAAAAGAATAAGCAAAATTGGTCCAACCGTTCAGATATGATGCCGCAACCAAGGAAAATAGGGATTCATTTTTATATTATTATTAATTAATTAATAAAGTCTACCAACTATATGGCTTAAAATTTACAGGAAGATAAAAAAGCACAAGTGGAACGCAAAATAGAAGAGCAAGCCAGACAAGA
Source organism: Orthosia cruda (assembly GCA_964057195.1). Taxonomy (NCBI): domain Eukaryota; kingdom Metazoa; phylum Arthropoda; class Insecta; order Lepidoptera; family Noctuidae; genus Orthosia; species Orthosia cruda. The sequence continues at coordinate 20,768,378 of OZ059848.1, read as the reverse complement.
GAAGGAAAGAGAACAGAAAGAAAGAAAAACTCTGTTTGCTGAACGGGAACACAAGAAAGCCACAATCAAGGCTTTAGAAGCAAAGATGGCGCGGGTCCAGGAGTTTGAGAAGTGGGAAGAGTCACAGAAGTGTCTGGCCAACTTCATCCTGACTAAATCCAAGCCGCATATCTACTGGCTGCCAAAGAAGATGTCTGAAAAAGCCACGGAGAAGTTAGAATCCAGTCAAAAGTATCATGAAAGTGGGTATTTCTTTTTAGTTTTTTCTATTTTTCAGTTCACAACCATCTATAATAATATCAGAACATCCTAACTATACTGCTCGCTACAATTGTGGGCTATATCATATTCATTCAGTGATTTTAGTTTCTCAGTCAATCATGGTTAGAGAGAGTTAGTAAGAGACAAGACAAACTTTATGAAATTCATAGTAATTTATGGTTTACAGAAAAATATGGTCGATTATATCGCAGTGAGTAACTGAACAAAGAAATGAACTTGAGTTTTCTTTGAATAAACAATATTTTTTTTCAGCTGAAGGTATGGTTCCTAGGCTTCGTACACTTAAAGCTTATTTACACTGTCTATATGTATTAAGAGTCATGCTGTATGGGAACTTTATTTTTATGAAAATCTTTCTATTTCTAGAACTGAACACTATATTCTCACTATTCGGGCTTTTACCTGCCATTGGACATTGCAGGCATTTTAGTTTAAAAAGAAGAACTAGGAGAAATATGCATACTCACTTTATATCTTCTCATGTCCTCAGAATGCTTGGTCAGAAAACGTCAAGAACTTCAAGAAGAACTCCAACGAATAGAGCAGCGAGTTCTCCGGCCTCGAGGGCCTGGCTTCAAGGAAAACGACCCTGACCACCATGAAGTAGAGGACCAGAAGGATGTAGACATGAAAGAGGAAAAGAAGAAGAGAGACAAGTTTGCAGTGGATACTGATGATAAGGAAGACAGTGACGGTGACGACAGACACGAGGAGGAGCCTAAAGTGGACCAGCCAGAGACTCAGGAAAAGATGGGTAAGGGGAAGAAAGCTATACTATCACCAAGTACCAGTTTTTATATAGGTTAAATGCACAATGCCTATGGCATCTTCCACGAGAGTAGAGGGGTGGAAAATAGAAAGTGATTTTTTTTTTGTGATTTATTATAATTGTAATAATATCACAATTTTAACTATATAATATTTTATATTTTTGTCTCTGTATCCAACAGTTGCGTTACTGAATCTAATAAGCAATCTTAAAATAATATAGGACTTTCAAATTCTCTTACAGAAACAGAAGAAATCAATGACAAAATTAAAGCAGAAACAAGCCCAGAACCGAACACAACAATGGACACTGAGCCAGCAAATGAGACGACTCAGTTGTCCCTGGACACAACCCTCAATGATACTCAGGCTTCCACACAGGACACGGAGAATGAGAACCATTCCTAACGGGACAGCCTGCACGGCAGCTGTGCTCAAGTTATACTAGAGTCGATTGTGTGTGGACAGTCCTGCTTACCTTGTTTTGTTGTATGAGATGTCGTGAGTTTCGGTGTGTGGCTCGTTTTAGTGAGATTTTTTGGTAATGTTAACAAAGAAATATTGCTTTAATTTCAAGTATTTTCAAAGAATTGCAAATGAGAGTCTATTTAGGTTCTAAACAGTCGTTTCAAAAGAAAATTTATACAACATATTTGAACTGGCAAAATCTGACCAATACATAATATGATAAACACATTACCCTCCTTCGGAAGTCGGGTAAAAACAGAACCCCACATAGTTCCAAATCTCTATGGACACACAATGCCAATAATTGCAAGATTGCTTTGTTCACATTGTTCAAAAGCTACTTAAATGGACTATTAAAATGTGTGTTTAAGGTATTAAGGTAATGGAAATCTAGTAAGATATTATGATCTCCACACTTATTAAGGCAAATACAATGAATTGAATATAATAAAGAAGGGCCTTTGCCCAGCAGTGGGACAGTTACAGGTTTGCATAAACATATGAAACTTGAAACACCAAATCTGCGTTTGGGCGCATTATGTCCAACTCGCAAAATGTCCAATGGGCTCAAAATGTCCAATTCTCAATTTGTCCAAATTGCAAATTGTCCAATTAGCAGATGGTCCAGTAAGCAAATTGACCAATTCATTTTATAGTCGTTAATTATGTATAGATATCCTAGTTAGGTATTTGTATCCTCCTAAATCTATTTTATACGCAGATAATATTGAGCTTTAGAACCGCATCGTAGTAGAATAGTTCAAGGCATTAAAAAACATTGTTTACGGAGTTTAGTAGATAGATAATATGTTTCTGTTTCCTTTAATTTCGTTTTTTTTTTCGTTTTCTGATATTTTTATAAACAACTAGAGGACGCCTCGCGGTTTCACCCGCGTAGTTCCCGTTCCCGTGGGAATACAGGGATAAAAAGTAGCCTATGTCACCCGGGGATAGAGTAGCTTCCCAACGGTGAAAGAATTTTTGAAATCGGTCCAGTAGTTTTGGAGCCTATTCGGTACAAACAAACAAAAAAATCTTTCCTCTTTATAATATTGTTATAAATTATAAACAACAAACGTATGTATTAATTTGATAATATTTATCAACAAGTACTTACTACTATTATTACTATTCAATTGTATTCTGTTCTGCCCACCCCTCACGACACGGCTAGTTACCTCATTTCCAGTAACTAAACGTAATCATTTTTATGTCTTTTTTGAGTGACATTTGAGTTATTATGATTTATCAGGCTTAATTATATGCATTTTTACTTCAAGCCGAATCTCACCCACCTCACGTGGAGGTCGTCTAAATACGCCTCTCGTAATCAAGGACGCCTGGACCAATTGTTAATTGGACTTATTGCAAACTGGACCAGTTGCGAATTGGACCAAATGCGAATTGGACCAATTGCGAATTAGACAGCAGACGCAAATCTGCTACCTGATCCAGTACTAAACAAATTGTATGAGTGTCCTAAGCATGACAAGAACCAGAGCTGCCTGACCAGGCGCGTTGACTTGACTTATATGTACCTTGATATAATAAATAAATGAACAGTGCGATGAATAATATAGACTTATTTTGTTTACATTTATGAAGTTGTTCAAGTCAACGCGTCGCCTTATCTTACGTCCTAGGGAATGCGATACGAGGCTTCCGAAGCGATGCAGGGTTTTTAGAACTTTAGAGCCTTTATTCGCATAATATCAGATTCTCAAAATAGCAGGTTCTCAAAATATTAGATTCGCTAAATATTATATTCTCAAAATAGCCAAAGTACAATCAAGCACTCAAAATAAATAAAGTCAAGACCTTGTTTTGCCTTTTCTATTTATTTTAAAATATTTACACAAAAAGGAATGTTAAATGAAAAAATAGAAAATGGTGGTCTAAAATTGTCATTGTCACTATTAAGTTTAGACCTTGGCTAAAATTAACCTTGACCTTATTTTTTATAAAAAAAAATATACTTGAAGCCGGAATGTAGAAGGGCAGGTTTGTATTTTTGATTTTTAATGATTCTGATAGTAGAGCTAGTCTCCTCAGAGGAACATGATTCCATTTTAAAATCATACACCAATTTATTAAAAATATGTTGAACTTGAAATCAATGATTTTAAGAAATTACAGCAACAGTGACAAACAATCTCAAACAAATAAAAACTTACCAGAATTAGGTACTCATAGCAAAGAGATTTTATATGATTACTCATAGCCGAGTCATGATAAGTTGACCGACTATTTTTATCGAACGAATCACACAAAGTTCATTAAGTATAAATATAAAATGCACTTCTCGAGTCAAATGTACAAATCCAGCTATTTTGAGAACATAATATTTAGCGAATCTAATATTTTGGGAATCTACTATTTTGAGAATCTGATATTATGCGAATAAAGGCTTTAGAGCCGCCAATATTCTTGAATAGGAATGTGGTTCTTTAAAAATTGTACTGCTGTATTGTGTGAATTGTGTCCCAGCCCAGCAGCGTTCACCTAGGTCGTGAAGATGTTTACTTGTATAGTGAAACAAAATGATATTTTCCATTATTCAACATAACAGTATAGACATGAAATAAAAACAATGGGTTTGTTAAAAAAAGTTTATTTATTATAAATTTAATAATTAACAAAATCATCACAGTTTTATTAGCGTTACATTACGAAGCGAGTGCTGTTTGGAATGAGATAACATTTCTGGCAGTTTTTTTTTAAATAGTAGCAAGCCAACATAATTAACTTAAAAAATACTAAACAGATATCAATAGACTTGAAATTACTAAGAATATTTCTGTTGTACGACCATGAACGCATTCATTATAACTTTAGATTGTTATAAAATCCTTTTAATTTGTGCTATTTTATACCACTAATTAGAAATTTTACAAATCTCAATTAACATATCTGCGTTAATTAATTTCTTCTATTTGACGTAAATTGTTATTCGAACGTATATTCTTATTTTTTACATTTAACGCCATCTAGTGTCAAATCTCATAATTATAGGCAGAAAGTGTTTTTTTGCTTTTCTAATAATTTACGTCAATTTACCAGTAATAAAAGAAGATGTAGTGACTAAAATTGAAAAGAGTATGTTAAGATAGTTTGGCCATGTTGAGAGGATGAATGAAAGGCGACTAACGAAATGTATTTACAAGGCAGACGTGAATGGAAACGGCGGGAGGGGACGCCCTAGAAAGACATACATAGACCTTATAGGTGATGTTCTTCAGAAAGGCCAGGTGCGCAGTACTCATAACTGGCGTGTGTGTATGACTAGATGCATGAATGTGAGTGAAGCAAAAGAAGTATGTAAGGATCGTAGCAGGTGGCGTTCTGTAGTTTCTGCCTACCCCCATGGGAAAAAGGCGTGAGTTTATGTATGTATGAAATAGGAGTACATAGTACAAATTTTTAGGCATGCTTCCGTTTCATCAACTTTATGCCAGCTGGAATTTTAGCGTGGTCGTGCTGGGAAGAAATCTTGCCAGCACAACCAGTATCTCTACGATAATTGAGAGGTATAATACCTAGAATAGATATAATACTTTCAATACATCTGCGACAACCACAATAAAAAACTACGATCTTCCAATAACCGTCTTCTTCAATGTCCTACTCACCGCACTGACTTCATTCACCGTTCTTTCTTCGTTCAGTCTATTTGTCTGTGGAATGCGCTCCCCCAGGAAATCAGGATGGCAACCAACCGACTAACCTTTAAAGTCAAAGTTCGCGAGCACATTCGCAAGAAGTTGGCAGCAGTGTCGTCACAGCGCTAAATTTTTCCAATTATCTATTTCTACTAATTGTATAGGTGTATTTCTATATTTCATTTGTTATTTATTGTATTGTATTTATTAGTTACTTCTGGCTTATATTTATGTATTGTATATATTTTTAAATCCATTCATTATAGTGATTGCACCTACCACTATTTATCTCTGCATCACCCAAAGGTTGACTGGTAGAAAATGCCTAAGGCATTAAGTCCGCCTCTGTACATTTGTGTGCTTAAAGTATTAAATAAATAAATATAAACATTTCTAATTAGTGCTATATAAAATAGTACAAAAAGTTATAAGGAATGCGTTCATGGTCGTGCTACGAAGTAGAACACGAATATTTCTATTCATCAGTCTAGTTAAAATGCATAACATTAGAAAAGAATACATACATTCTAAATTATATATTAAGTTCTTTAGTATTTAATACATTCCACTCCACTCAGAATTATGTAACTGTTTTGTTCTTAATCAGGATCTTTCTCTACCATACTCAAATTACTAGCAGGATATCTGATAATCAATCACGCAACAGATCCATCTTTCAAAAGCCAAGACCAGTTATCTATAGTAAGTAATATTATAAAGTTGAAGAGTTTGTTTGTTTGAACGCGTTATTCTCAGAAACTACTGGTTGGAATTGAAAAAATTTTTTTGTTGGATAGTCCATTTATCGAGGAAGGTTATAGGCTACATAACATCTCGCTACGACCAATAGGAGCGGAGCATAAATGAAAAATGTTGCAAAAACGGGAAAAAATTGTTCCTTTTTGAGAGCTTCCGTTCCGGGTAGCTAGGTAGCCAATTAACGGTAGCGAAGCCACGTGGGACAGATAGTGATTTACCACACATTTCAAGATTAAATGTTGATTAATTAATTACATCCACTTTCATGCGTCCTCCATTTCTCACTTCCCTCTTTTTAGTTTATAAATAGAAGCCTATGTATTGAAGGTAGATGTTAGTCGAGCGTGAAGATCCTGGAAGCTATGTCGTCCAGCATCCAGTCCATGCCTTCCAGCAGGTTTTCCCCCGTCACGGCGGAGCAGCGTACGATGCGCCAGTGGTGGGTCTTGATGCTGTCCAGGTCTAAGGCCTGGAAATGCATAATTTAATAAGCAGGATAATTTAAACGCTGGTATTACTACTCGCGACTAAATGGGAAGACGGGAAAGCTATAGGGGAGAGCCTTTGCAAAGATTAAAAAATTAATTCAAACAATCAAAAATCAAGACTGCTTAAAAAGCGAACTAAAACGACGTAAACAAGAAGAAAATCATGCTGTGCTTTTTAAGCAGTCGAATTTATGATTTTTTGAATTAATTTTTATTATTTATAACTTTTTAGTTATTTTCTTTTAGAATTAGGTACATTTAAACTTATATATTTTTGAAATCACCTACTAAAATCCATTATTTTGATACCCCACACGATGGGTTCGGAATAAAAAAAAATTTGGCCCTCCACAATATGGCAACCAAAATCCGCCATTTCCTAATTTTAATGTAGCCAGTGACACTCGTAGGGTTAAGACGAATCGATTGACGTAAGATTCATCAAAATCCGCCAACGCGTTTGGTCTCTAGAACGCCACATAGGAACAAACAAACATACATAAATAGACTGATAAACACATTACCCTCCTTCGGCAGTCGGGTAATAAAAAAAGACTACTCCAAAAAATATAGGTGTGTAGCTCATCTCTTCTTGTAGCAGGTCTAATGGAATCCTAATAAGATTGTTATTTAATTTATTTGCAGGCTTTTAAGGGCCTGCATACGCTTTAGTGCCGTAAAACGGTAACTTTCTAAAGCATACTCCTTAGTAACGGCTAGGTTAAAAGGTTTGAAAATAGTACATTATGGTACAAGTGTGTAAAGTTGGTGATTACCGCTGAGGCGCCATTGAGACCCGAGCCGTTAGGTGAGGGTCTTAAGAGAGCCGAGGACGGTAATCATCAATACACACGTGTATCATACGACGTTTTTCAACACACTTGTGAAGAAAATAATACAAAAATATCATTTCCAACAGTGAAAACGAGTTGTGAATTTTTTTTCACAATGGCGGGCAAAATTAATCAGTTTTCCTATGCGCGCGCATCTAACAATGGCGATCGACCATAGACTAAAAATAATGAGTTATCTTTTTTATGGCTTTTCGCGAATAGCGTTTTAGCCACGTACAAAATGGGGAATTTTAAGTTTCCTTTATTACAGACAAAAACTAAAGTTATATTTAAGTGAAACTTTTATTTATTAAACACGTACAAGTTGAAATTATCTATTTAAATACGAAGTTGCATGAAATGTGTTGTAAATGTACTATTGAGCACGACCTTTTTTGTATCGAAACTTTTTAAGAACAAAGCAACTCAACCAATAAATTAAAAAAAAAACTCTTTATCTCACTTGTGAATAATAGTAATGAAAAAGTCACAGTTTGATAATAGGTGTCATTATGTGCCTAATTGCGGTGAAATTAGAACCACTTTATGAGCAAGTGTGTTGAAAAAATATATATTTATTATTGATTCATGTACATAATTTTGAACGCAAGGTTTTTTCGTGTGACTAATAGTTTTGATTTAAAAAAATAATTAACAACACGATATTTTTTCGCAACTTTTGGAAACTCCTCCAAAACGACTTAGATGTTTAAAAATATTTTTACACAGTAAAATTGATGGCTGGAATTTCTTTATACCTAACATAGCATATGTAAATCAAATAATATTTTCAAACAAAACTGTTCAAAAGGAGGTTCAATATTGATATTTTGACATCGAGCGGGCGCACGGCCAGTACTGCGTTAACATTGGGGCGTATATATCGCCTTAAGTGTATTTGAGTACTTTTCTGGGTCTATATAAACAGATTAATGGAGATTTCACCAATGAGACTAATTGCGATTAGTTTTATTGGTGAAATCGGCCGTAACACTATAATTGTTTTAGTTCTACAAGATTCAGACAGATTTCAATGATAAAACTGCCAACGAACTTGCTGTTGTCTCAATTACCTCTCTAATCTCCTGTGATGTGAGGGCTCCTGGTAGGTCGGACTTGTTGGCGAGCACCAGCAGCGTGGCTCCGGCGAGCCTCTCCTCGCGCAGCAGAGAGTGCAGCTCGCGCGCGCAGTCCCACAGGCGCCGCGCGTCTGCGCTGTCCACCACCCACGCCACGCCATCTGTGCTCTCGAAATAGTTCTTCCAATATGACCTGGAACATGATTGAAGCTGAATAAGTATTTTAACACTAATAAGATCAAAATTTGATAAGTTCAGACTGAGTGAGCAGCAATTATTGTAACCAAAACCATTATTTCATTAGTTTTCTTTTTTTGGCAAAATTTCTAGGCAGACTGGGAAATGATTATATTGGTGGGAAAGTAAGCAAGTTCACATGAACGTCAACATGACGGCACCCTTGCAGGTTTTTCGAATATCATTTGAATAGGATTTAAAACCATATATCTACTATTTCATAGTAAAATTCTACAATCATAAAATTTCAAAATACTCTACAAAGAAAGGGTCCCACTATTTTGATATTAAAATGGCAGAGAGTGAGGTCTCTCGATGGCCTAATTCCAAATGTGAATGGCAAACGCTAGAAGATCCACAGTTAGCCAATTTTGGCGGAAGCCATGTTGGTGGTCACTGAGAATGTCCTTAGTTTCTAGGTATGCCAGGAGCTTCAAGTTGAGCTTGTTCCATACTCTTGCAGAGGATAGACGTCATTGAAATGGGTCTGCAGTTGGCCGGGTCAGCCCGACTGTCTTTCTTGGGCACGATCTAAACATTAACTTGCTTCCAAGCATTCAGCATTTTTCCAGTCCAATAAGAAAGGCGAAACAGGCAAGACTACAACTAAAGGCCTAAAGAAATTGTAAGAGGCTTATAATGTTACTTGGCTTAAAATGATAGTTTTTCTTTAGGGGTTTGGGGGAATGTGGAACAGGGTGTAAAGTCCCACAAACCTCCATAGAAAAGGGAGGATCCTCCGATCGTCTGGTCGGAGGATCCTCCCTTGGTGTTGTGTCTGGTCCGGGCAACTGCCCAACGGTTGTTGTCGGACTGTTGTATACGTTCAAATCGCGCCGAAAACTTTACTTGCGCGATGCAGGATTTGTGTGACGTCATGTCATTAGTGGGGGCGTTGGTGCCGCTCCAGGGGCTTTTCTGATATAAATATAATAAAAACTTTCTTATTGAAATTACAGTTTTAAAAGTATATTTGCATGATATTCGAAAAACCTGGCGGGGTCCTGTCATCTTGATGTTCATAAGTTGACCTCTGTGGCCTTTAACCCCTTGCATTCGAGACACAATGAAAAAGCCATTGTGTCCCGCATAGATCTGTGTTCCGGCGTACAAGGGGTTAGGTATAGTATTATATTACAAATAGTTGGTAGTCCAGTACTAAATATTAACTCAAATCTTATAAAAACGTTTAATCAATGCATCACTTAACTTTTTTGTCATCAGATGGCAATTTTTTTTACAGAATGACAATCAGCTGATATTTGGAAATCAGTCCTTTTTATCACCATAATACAGTAAAAAAGACATGAAATATCAGTGCTACTTCAACAAATGATGTGCAAAGACACAATCTACGAGCTCACCTCAAAGACTTCTGACCCCCCACGTCCCAAATGTTGAGCTTATATCCACGGTGCTCCAGTGTCTTTATGTTGAAGCCCAGCGTTGGGGAAATGGTGTCGATGGGTTCGCCGTTGAAACGTTTCAATATCGTCGTCTTACCGGCGTTATCCAAACCTCTAAAGCTATGCTAAGGAAACCAAAGAATGAAAAAGTGGAGCAATAAGGTTATAATTTTCAAAATACTTATTTAAAGGATACAACATGAGTATTCTCATCTCCTTCTCTTTTTGCCGCAACTTCTTCAATATTGTTAGGAATCCCATTTTTAATGTTTACTATTTCCACCAAGTAACTGTTTATTTATTTCATTACTTCACATTCACAACAAATTCCGATTCCGATATTATTTTATCTGTGTGCGTCACTCACTGCGTCATGCATGTCATAGTTGTCATTTGTCATACGTTTTAGGGATGTCGAAAGTGAAAAAATATATCGATATTTATAAAAAAAACAATATCGACCTCGATATATCGAGGAAAAAATATCGATATATCGGTCCGATTTTCAGAGTTTTTAGGTTCTTTTTTTTTGTTTTTTTGTTGGAAGTAGATATTTTTATACAAAATGTACATTATTTTATTGTATGAGAATCTTAATATAAACGAAGGTATTTTAATCGTTATTCCTGTTTAAGAGGCAAAATTTGAAAATAACAAAAACTAAATAGCAATCTTCTAAAAATATTAGAAGATGACACGCACCACACACACACAACGCAAAAGAACTCACATTTGAAAGTGGGTAACGAGTGACTGCATCCGCGGCCGCCACATACACACATACGGAACACTAACAAAACATTTTCACATCACACATCATCAGCCTATTAATGTTCCCACTGCTGGGACACAGGCCTCCTCTCTGTGAGAGGGGATGGGCCATAATCCTCCACGCGGGCCCAGTGCGGGTTGGTGGATGTCACATGTCTTTGATTTTTTGTTTCTAGGACATGACGGTTTCCTCACGATGTTTTCCTTACCGTTTTTGAGAGCAGTGGTGATGAAATAATTTACAAAAAGTAAAGCGCCTGCCTGGGTTCGAACCCACGACCTACAACTTGTAAGTCGCGGCCGATATCATTGGGTCACCACTGCTCTCACAAAACATTGTAACAATACAGTAATTTTCCGTTCGTTCCTATCTGTTACGGTTTTGAATTCTGTTAAATATTCTGCTAATAAATTAAATTTGAAAAAAAAAATCGTTTTTGATACGTTTTTCGATATTGAATATTTTGTATCGATATATCGATGTTTCGGATGAAAATATATCGGCTAAAAATATCCTTATATCTAATCAAAAATATCGATATATCGATGAATCGATATTTTTTTGACAAGCCTAATACGTTTGGCAACGGTAGGCATATAATAAAATTATCGATAGTTATCAAAAACTCATTGAAATCGTATCCAATATGCATATTTATCACACCAGCATGTTATTTTAGCACCACAGGAGAGAAAAACTTTTTAACAAAAAATCAAACCGACTTCCAGAACAAAAAACTACAAAGCAAAAAATAAATTTCTTTTCCGAAGTCGGTGTCTTTTGTGCCTACTCATTCTTTCCCGTTTTTCGACACCGACTTCGGAAAAGAAATTTATTTTTTGCTTTGTAGTTTTTTGTTCTGGAAGTCGGTTTGATTTTTTGTTAAAAAGTTTTATTTTTCTGTTTTTAGTTTTGGTAGGTACCTCCAATTAACATGATTATCATTTATAGCCAAAGTACATCTCATGGCGATTCCAATAAGCCCAAACACGACTAGGATACATTGTTTTATATTAGAGTTCCAGTGCCTACCTTCCGGCTTCATCATCAGATCAGTTCGATGTTGTCATTTTCACCAGTACCATTTATTTATAAGTATTTGCTTCATTATAGTCGGTTAACTATTCGAGATATCTTATGCCCGTAACATATTTAGCATTTAGGAGATCCAGTGGCCATCTGTGGTCTTCTTCATCAGTTCCACTTCACCAAATGATACTTTCTGAGTGCAAATAATTGCATTGTTGATGAAAATACCAAAATCACTATATGTTTGCCTATAATATTTGAGGAGTTCCCTCGATTTCTCTAGGATTCCATCATCAGATCCTGATTTGATGATTATGGGACCAACTAAGAAGTATACCCTTTCAAATAAAAGAAGAATTTTTGAAATCGGTCCAGGCGTCTTTGAGTAATCGGGGAACATACATAAAAAAAAAAAAAAAAGATTCCGACGAATTGAGAACCTCCTCCTTTTTTTGAAGTCGGTTAAAAAGAGAGAACCTCTTCTCATACACAGAAAGAATTAACTATATATTTGGCTTGGACATCACGGAAGCCCTAGTCTTACATACAAATCACAAACCCACGTTGAGTCAGCCTGGTAAATAAATTAATCACCATATCCTAGAACATCAAGGAATTGGACTAGCATTATTCTGAATAATGCTCATGCGGTTCCTTTTTCTTTTCACATTCATCAATAAAAATAGCCCTTGCTTATAACGCTGGCTAGGTGATGGAGTCATAAAATTATCATCCAATAGGCAATAGAATAGAAAAAAATAAAAAAGAACAAAATTTTGTGGTTTATCGATATTTTTTCTAGGAAACTACCCGCATCCCTAGGCAACTGTCACTTGTAACTTTTTTAAGGATTCTTAAGGTCCAAGCCTCGAAGGCAGCACAGCCAGCGGTTCTACTTCCAGTGAATGAAAGGAAAAGGAAGTTGTTTTTGTAATTATGAGCAGGACTAAACTACAATATTAAATAACAGAAGTAATTTTATTAATTTTTGAGTCACCTACATTCGTACTGTAAATATATTATAATAAGAATTTTCTATCTGATTCTGCTTGGATATTAATTAATAAAAATCTCTCAGTTCTATGTTTTCTAAACCATTTTGAAATAATAAACGACATAGAAATATATTGTAAGATTGAACTTGAGGAGTTGCATCCAGATTCGGATCTAAGTCCTTTTGTTTTGTCTGTAAATACCATAGGCAAATCCCATAACATTCTTCAGGAAATCGAAATTGGAATCCATTAGTAACCATAGAGTAAAATATCCATCCATGGCCGATTTTGTCGCTGTCAAGTCTTTTATTTAATTTCTGTTTCTATTATGAAGCACCTTCAATGATTTTAAGTGGGTTTATAGTGTGGAAGTGATCGTGTGGCGGCGCGGTCTCGGTGATACTGCTCGTTGGCCGGCAGCACCATGTTCAGTGGCACGGTGCGAGTACGGGTTTGCGAGGCGACGGGTCTTAGGCCGACCGACTTTCAGAAACGGCATAATATGACCTTCGGAAAGCCAGGTGAGCCTCATCTAACGGCTCGGGTGCCTCCCCAACATATCATTGCGGATGATTGTGCAAAGATTTTCGTTTCAGGACCATGATTTATTTGTAATTTAATGTATAAAGTAGGTGTAGCGTGTTTACCGAGATGGGTGTTGGTGTTAATATGTAAATACGGAGTATGGTTGCAGACGACCAGCCGATAGATCCGTACGTGTCGATAGACGCCGACGAGCACCATCTAGACCGTTCCAGCACCAAGCCCAAGACATTCGACCCTGTGTGGAATGAGACCTTCATTCACGAAGTCCACAATGTAGGCAGGTATGTTATCATTCCATTGATTATTTGTTTGACATGTTATTCTTATTTGAATGTCGATTTTGTTCAATTGGGTCAAATGATTTCTTCTAAAATTTAACATAAATAATGTGTTATTGTAAATAATGTGCTGTTTCCCTGAGATCAATTAAGTTGTGTTGTAAATAAATATAAATACTCAGTGTTATTTTAAACAGTAATTAATCAAGTGTACATTCTGAACAGCTGAACTTGTCAAACATGACCAAAATAATTCTTATTGGAATGTGAAACTTCTGACAATGACATCATGTATGACTCACATGGGAATCAAACCCTATACATGTATAAAACAATAATACAACATATCTATATGAAATGGTTGCTCACTGGGTGTAATGCTACAGCTTGGGGATCACGGTGTTCCACGATGCAGCGATACCACCTGATGATTTTGTTGCCAACTGCACAATTCCATTTGAAGATCTTATGCACCGAGACAAGGATGCCACAGACTTTTGGGTGAGTGCTAGTTGTATTTACAGCTGCTTTTTTATGGATTCTTGAAATATTAATGTCCTTTTTACACTGTAGTATATGAATTCATAGAATTTTTCTGAAGATGTCATTTACTGCAGGAATACATCTAACCACTGGTTGTGTGGCTTTTCAATGCACCATTACAACACTTTTAGAACAAAATGAAATCTCTGTCATAAAACGGAATTTCACAAAAATCAGTAAAACTACCACTTTGATAAAAATTCACCGCAAGACTGATTAACTAGATCCTTAGATCAGTGCGTGTTTATCTTCCATAATCCACAGATAAGATTACAAGTCTCCATATTTGTCTTACAACCTTGTTATCAACAATTGGCATAATATTTGTTTTCTTTGATAAGCCATTTTAGTGACACTGCAGACATTTAGTATGTGCGGTACACTCTTGAGTCACTGTGTGCGTTATGAATAATTTTAGGAGAAGGTTTTCATGTCCAGACCCGAAATATGTACAGTTAAAAGATGAGGTGTATTTTTAAGTTTATTTGTGATGCCAGGAAAAAATTTTTCATTCAGTTTTCCTCGTTTGTAGTGGTAGTATTTATGTAATTGTGTGGGTACATTAAATGATTAGTGCAGCTATTTCTGACTTGTTTCCGAGATGGGATATGATTCACTGACATTGTTTCAGTGTTTTTTGTGATGCTGAGATTGTCTTAGATATGTTTTGATCATCATATGAATATCAGGATAATTGGTTCAACTTCCTGGTACTACAGTATATTATTATATGAATTTAGTATCTACTTAATTTTAATTAAATGGGTTATTTAACTTGTTATTAAGAGAGTTCATATTTTGCTGTATTTTACACCCGGATAGTTTTAGTTTGGCTAGTAATAAGATTAATTAATGAGGAAGATGCAGGTTTGTTTCATAATTTTCCTGCATAACTAGGTAAAATGCTGGTGAAAAAGTTTGTTTTGTGAAGTTATCCTCTTGAGATAACAATGTTTTTGTAATGTTGTTGCTGATGATAGGTACCTAAAGAAGTAATGGATTGCAGGAATAGTTTTTCTATAACATTTGATGTTTCCAGGTGGACCTAGAACCTCAGGGGAAACTACATCTCAAGATAGATCTGAAATGGAATTCTCAAGGTCAGTAACATTTATTTAAGAAAATCTTGCAATTTAGTTGCTCAAATACTTCTGAACATATTTAGCAGATAGATTGGAGAATTCAGAGCAAACAAATTTTTTAATTGACAGATCTGATACCATCTTATTGCCAGAAGAATCCCTTGGTATAGGTACAATTGGTGTCTACAAAGAAGAAAAAACATGTTAGTTTTCTTTTGCAATTTTTCTTTGATAGTAAATAAGTGTCTGCTTATTTGAAATTAGACTGATGAATACCAATTGCATAGCATACATGCACTGCATAATTTTTTTGACTATATTATACACTAGCGACCCGCCCCGGCTTCGCCCGTGATAAATTATATTACTTCCTCATTTCACACTCTATTGGTGAAAAATGCCGCATGAAAATTCGTTCAGTAGTTTTTGAGTTATCGCGAACAGACGCGGCGGGGGACTTTGTTTTTATTTTTTTGTTTTTATAATCTATAGGCTAGCGTTTGACCACCATCTCGCCTGATGTTAAGCGATGATGTGGTCTACGGTGAAGCACGCTTGCCTAGAAGAAACCTATTCACTCTTGACTTAAAGACCACTAGGTTGTAGCTATCAGGGAACAAAGACTCCGGCAGGGAATTCCACTCCTTAGCTGTGCGCACAATGAAAGTATTAGCAAAACGCTTTGTGCGTTTGTGTTTGTGTTTTATAGTATTTAGTGATTATGGAATCTCTTCCATGGTAATTGAGTTTAAAGTTACAAGTCACAGTGACTGTTTTTTACTGTTTATTAATATAGCAGGATTATGCAAGTAAACATTACTATCAGTTTATTCCCATTCATTTGTTACACAGTCTGCTAGTTCAAAATTCTCAGTGATGTCGCCAGCTAGCCGACCGAATTATTAATTTTATCGTACAACCATCTTAGATACATCAACAATATTATCATCAGATTGGAGAATGACGAATTATCTTGCCAAAACCAAGTCCCCAGTTGAGTGGTCATAATAAAATCTGATGTTGGTTGACGTCGCGGGTACTCGGAAGACATAGAGGGCTCGCATAGAGGGCTTATCGATCTTCTTGAAAATGTCGTTATATCAAAGCTGCAGCGATAATGCAGCGTACCTATACATTAAACGTTTAATATACTTATGTTAGATGCAGTAGGATGATGTAGTAGGCGGCTTTTTTACGACACCAATGACAACTATGTACTTGGGTGCTCTCATATACAGTCCGCGTACTAGGTAGGTGTTGCAGGCAACTATTCATAACTAGCTTCTGCCAGCAGCTTTGCCTGCGTGAAATCCCAAAGGAACATATGCCCGGGACAAAAGGTATATGTGGTATTCCAGACTATAGCGTCAGTGCCAAAATTCAGTAGCTTTTGCTTGAAAGAGTGACAAACATACAAAGACACTCACAAACTTTCGAATTCTGAAGTATGGTATTGCCGATCGGCGCTTGTTTGCAAGTTATTTCTGACTAGCTTCTTCCCGCGGCTTCGATTCCGTGGCTTATACTGCAGGAACTTCCATGTATCGGGATAAAACTAGCCTATGACACTTAGATATCTTCTTCTTGGTCATGTTCTTCATTACTGAAGGTCGTGTCCCTGAAAGGTTCTCGTGGCTTTATGCACGATGTTCTTCCACTTCAATCGGTTCTCAGCTTCTCTCAGGGCGGTTGTAACAGAGAGCCCAGCGAGGGCGGTTACCTGGTCTGACCAGCGGTTAGGTGACCGGCCGCGGGGTCTTTTCGCATCCACCTTGCCCATTACCACCAACTTCTCTAGATTGTCTGGTTCCCGACGGGCAATGTGACCAAAGTAGCTGAGAATCCTTCGGTAGCAGAGCGTGGTCAGTCGTGTCTTTTACGCCTAGTTGCTCAAGGACCGATTTGTTTACTTACACTTAGATATAGTGTAGCTTTATATCCGTGAAATTATTTACGTAACCGAACTAGTACTTCCGGAGATTCCACTTACCAAATACAAACAAACTAATTTACCTCATAAATGAGTTTGAATGCCGCGACGGAGCTCAGTCGTGCGGTCACTCGGTCAGTATAACCTCAGCCTTTGACGATGGTGAGTGTGTCTCTGGCAGCGGGCGTGGAGGCGCCGCGCGGTGGGGGCTCCAGCGCGGGCTCGGGCGGGCGCGAGTTCAAGGAGGGCGCCGGCTTCGCGCGCCGCCGCGGGGCCATGCGCCGCCGCGTGCACCAGGTCAACGGACACAAGTTCATGGCCACCTTCCTGCGACAGCCCACCTTCTGCAGCCACTGTCGGGAGTTCATATGGTGAGTACAATTTGCTAGAAACTTAACTAAGTTTCTTTAGGGTCAGCTTACAATGAGACGTGACGCGACCGACATGACCCTTGCTGTTTAGAGGAGCCTCAAATGACGGCACGTCGTCTTGGATTTGTTCAAAACTTACTAGCCAGAAAAAAGCTAAATACTCTAGCAGTTTTAGCCAAAGAAAACTTGTGTAACGCCTTGCATTCGACAAAAAAGTCTTTCGGTTTGGGATATTTCAATAAAGTATGACTTTGACGTTTGTCAACATATCTGAAATTAGAGCATGCTTATCTTGGACATGTATAGTAACAAAAAGCTAGTTGAATTTATTTGAATCCATATGATGAAGCTGTAGCGGCACCAACGCCGCCACTTACGAACTAATGACATGACGTCACACAAATCCTGCATCGCGCAAGCAAAGTTTTCGGTGCGATTTGAACACATACAACAGTCCCACTAAAACCGTTGGGCAGTTGCCCGGACCAGACACAACACCCTTCTGGTCGGAGGATCATCCCTTTTCTATGGAGGTTTGTGAGACTTTACACACTGTTCCGCTTACCTCCAAAAAGTTGTTGTGAATCACAACTTGTGACTGATCATCTCACCTTTAACAGAATTGTGTCCACTTAAGGGTCTACATACGCTTTAGTGCCGTAAAACGGTAACTTTCTAAAGCATACTCCTCAGTAACAGCTAGGTTAAAAGGTTTGCAAAAAATATATATTTATTATTGATTCATGTACATAATTTTGAACACAAGGTTTTTTCGTGTAACTAATAGTTTTGCTTTAAAAAAATAATTAACAACACGATATTTTTTCGCAACTTTTGGAAACTCCTCCAAAACGACTTGGATGTTAAAAAGGAATTTTATACAGAAAAATTGATGGCTGGAATTTCTTCATACCTAACACAGCATATGTAAATCAAATAATATTTTGCAAACAAAACTGCTCAAAAGGAGATTCAATTTTGATATTTTGGCATCGAGCGGGCGCACGGCCAGTACTGCGTTACATTGGGGCGTATATATCACCTTAAACAAATTAAGAAAGAGCAGTGGTGGCTTAGTGGTATCGGCCGCGACTTACAAGTTGTAGGTCGTGGGTTCGAACCCAGGCAGGCGCTATACTTTGTGTAAATTATTTCATCACCACTGCTCTCAAAAACTGTGAAGGAAAACATCGTGAGGAAACCGGCATGTCCTAGAACTAAAAATTCGAAGACATGTGACATCCGCCAACCCGCAATGGGCCCGCGTGGGAACATTAATAGGCTGATGATGTGATGATGTAAAACAAATTACTCCTGTAATTCTATAGTATTATTTTCTTTCCCCAGGGGTCTCGGAAAACAAGGCTACCAGTGTCAAGGTAAGCGTCAGCACAACACATACATGCAGAACAATAGAAAGTCTATTCAAAACCTTCCAGTTCACTTTACTTCAAAACAATATCAACTTTATTTTGTGTAAATTGAATTGAATTTAAAATGACAAGGTAACATATTGAAAATATCATAAGAACATTGAAGTTCTAACAGAAATTAAACTTTATGTCCAGTCATTAAAGTTTGCTTTTCCAAAACCAGTGTGCACATGCGTGGTCCACAAGCGCTGCCACTCGTCCGTGGTCACCAAGTGTCCTGGCATGAAGGAAGAAGTAAGAGTAAGTACACCCCCCATTATACTAATAGTAGACTAGCTGTACAGTAGTTTGTAGTTCAGGTGTGCTCAGACCTGCCATGTCAGCGTGGCAGCGATCGTGGTGTTAGTATCTAGGCACCAAGTGATCAACTGCCAACGGCCCGTGTCAAGTCGTTCGATCTTCGAAGCGAAGCAACCATTGCCAAGGTTGGCCCATGGGTCCATTTGGACCATTCATTATATAATGACAACGAGACTCATACGTGCCTCGGAAAGCACGCATTTCAAGATCTCAGGTTCTGTCATTTGAAGATCTTTGACAGTCAGAAGCTTGAGATCTGACACCAGTCTTGACAAGGAGTACCGTGTTACTCAGTTACTGGGTTGTGGAAGTCAGATAGGTAGTCGGACCCATGGGTCCATTTGGACCATTCATTACACAATGACAACGAGACTCATACGTGCCTCGGAAAGCACGCTAAACCGTTGGTCTCGGCTGTCATTTGAAGATCTTTGACAGTCAGAAGCTTGAGATCTGACACCAGTCTTGACAAGGAGTACCGTGTTACTCAGTTACTGGGTTGTGGAAGTCAGATAGGTAGTCGGACCCATGGGTCCATTTGGACCATTCATTACACAATGACAACGAGACTCATACGTGCCTCGGAAAGCACGCTAAGCCGTTGGTCTTGGCTGTCATTTGAAGATCTTTGACAGTCAGAAGCTTGAGATCTGACACCAGTCTTGACAAGGAGTACCGTGTTACTCAGTTACTGGGTTGTGGAAGTCAGATAGGTAGTCGGACCCATGGGTCCATTTGGACCATTCATTACACAATGACAACGAGACTCATACGTGCCTCGGAAAGCACGCTAAGCCGTTGGTCTCGGCTGTCATTTGAAGATCTTTGACAGTCAGAAGCTTGAGATCTGACACCAGTCTTGACAAGGGGTCCGTGTTACCCAGTTACTGGGTTGTGGAGGTCAGATAGGCAGTCGCTCCATTGAAAATACAGGTACTCAAAATACAAAATGGCGGGCAGACTGCAAACTTACTGTTCCGAAAGAAAAACTCTAATCTCAAATCACATGGCCCTCTGGTTAAATACAATGGTGATTTTTATGTGTTTACCTAAATACGCGTAAACTTTAGTAAAAGAGACTACAGGTGTCGCTGTATGAGTCATTGTCATCGTTTTTTAGGGTTCCGTACCCAAAGGGTAAAAACGGGACCCTATTACTGAGACTCCGCGGTCCGTCTGTCTGTCTGTCTGTCAGTCACCAGGCTGTATTTCATGAACCGTGATAGCTAGACAGTTGAAATTTTCACAGATGATGTATTTCTGTTGCCGCTATAACAACAAATACTAAAAACAGAATAAAATAAATATTAAAGTGGGGCTCCCATGCAATAAACGTGTTTTTTTGCCGTTTTTTGCGATAATGGTACGAAACCCTTCGTGCGCGAGTCCGACTCGCACTTGGCCGGTTTTTTCTATTTTATACCATTTGGGAATGCCTGCGATCGACTGTTTGAGCACCTCTGCTGTAGTTACGCAGTTAGTTTATTTAGGGCCAGTTTTTTGGTAAATTTTATCTGTGGAAAAAATGCATTTTGACAGTCTTTATAATATAGAAAATAAAAAATGTCAATATTTGGCGGGTCTTCGTTGTTTATTCTTCAGATAAAAAAATACTGAAGATTGAAAAATCGGCTGTTAGAATGTATAGATTAGATGTTAATAAATCTGTTAGTTCGATTATTTTTGGACGAGACCTCTGACAATGGAACCCCATCCCCAAAACATTTTGTGACTCTTTTCAGCTTGTCTGCCATTTTTGAGCCGTATACTTAAATAAACTTATCTATGTTATTATTGTTGTTACTACAAATTTCAAGGCGATTAGGTCTCAATGGCATAATGAACAGTGTACCTCTGGTGCTATATAATTTACGACGCTTACATCACATTTCAGTGTCACCGACGCTGCCCTAAACTAGCCAATGCCTCTACAGTGCTCTCACTAATCCGGCACTATATATACTACATTCTAATAATCCGAATGTTCGGATTACTGGATTGTATACAAAATCAAAATAAAGCACATGCATCTATTCAGAAAAGCATCTGAACATCGCTATAACACGGTTAGACAAGTATATAGACATGAATTAAGCGTTCGACCATCAAAGACCGCCTTGATGCACAAAAGCATACTTTGCATGGCCCCAAAAATATTTAATAAATTACTTAAAAAACTTAAATATTATTCAATTTAAAATCAAATTAAGTCATCTATTATTGGAAAAATGCTATTATACTATTGAAAAATTGTAAGTTATTTGACATTGATATTTATTAAATTTTGACATTCCATTTCATCCATTATTTGTATACTCAATTGTTAATGTTTTGCTTGTCTTTTCTGTCTTGATTTATGTTGTGTTTTGTTGTAATTATTTCAATACTGTGTTGATTATTCTGTTTTATAATAATTTATTAATTATGCAAAAGAGTGAACACCTTTAAGGTAGATTTTTGGGGAACTATTTATTTATTATTTAGATCTCATGTAAAATGTACCAAAAATCACACCAATAAATGAATTTTGAACTTTGAAGCATAGCATATTGTATTAATTTAATAAGGAAATATCTAGGGAACTGTGGGGAAGACGCGGGCGGAGAGTGTCGGACTACTGAAGTGCCGGATTAGTGAGACTCTTCTGCAATAACTTCGGTTCGCACCAGAAAGGGGTGTGATTTGCTTTGAGCTGAATATCTTTCTGTAAACTTTGTAGAGACTACGTAAGGGGTACGTCTTAAAAGCACCAATACGAAGACATGACATCCTCTAACCAGCACTATGTCTAAGTCAAATCATACATTTCAATTAGGTCACTAAACGGCACATTTGAATGTCAACATTTACTGTTAATAATTTGATTGTACTGTCCATTCGCAAAGGTCACATGTGGCTGTTCTTGGGACGCTATGTCTAGCAGTGATTTCTTTCGGTTGAGTAAAAAAGATGAGGTATGTCCAGCAGCCAATATTTATGGTCCGTGGTGCTTGGCAACTGGGCTTGGTCTTCTGCCTCCTGGATTTTTCTTTTCTTTCTTCTTCGCTGTTCTTTTCTGATAAATTTAATTGCATGATCCAAGACAAATTAATCTATTCTCCGAGACTCGTCGGGCGTCATTGCCTAGGCGCTTTTCTGTTTGACGCCACTGTATTGATTCTGGCTTCCAAGAGTTGCCAGTGGCGAGAAATGATAAAAGTCAATTCTTAAATAATGAAATTGCTGTTTATAACTCCTTTGCTGTTCTTTTGAGTGCTGACTCGTAGTCACACCAGGTTATCACACCAGTGTGACAAACAGGATTTTTTTTCTCGTTTGTCACACCACTGATTTTTACACACCATTTATTCCTAACTAGTGCTGTACTAGTTATACTAAAGGGTTTTGAGTGCTGACTCGTAGTCACACCAGATTATCACACAGTATGACAAACAGGATCTTTTTCTCTCGATTTTTTTTCAATAAGGGCGGTTAGATGTTGAAATGAAATAAAAGAAGCTGTGGTATTAACAAAATTCTTTTTTTATTTGGAAAGAACACTTGTGCTATTAAGTGTGGAATACGAGTATGATATGACATCGTTCAAATGCCCGCCTCGGCTGTTTACAATGGCACGGATCCGAGTGGTCCAATTATCAATGACTCTTCTGCATAGATCCGGCTGAATTTGGGCAATGGCCTGTGTGTGTTCACCTTTAGGGCATCGGTCGATTGTGGTTTGTTTGCATAGACCTGTGACTTCAAAAAACCTTACAAGAAATGGTCCAGCGGTGTCAAATCGCATGACCTTTGTGGCCAATTCACATCACCCCTGCGAGTGAAACCCAAACGCTCGAATCGCTCATTCAGATATTTTATCATTTGAACGTGCTGTTCAATCGTGTAACTTGCCATGGTGATTCGGCATAAGTAACTGAATAATACATTTTTAACAATATTATTCAATCAAAAGAAAAATGACATCGAAAAAAAAAAGAAGGGTCGACCATTTCCTTGAAATATTGCGTTAAAAACGGAATAAAAAACTAAAATCATCATCACCAGCAGATCGACTTTATTAGAACATACAGGTACTGCACTAGCAATTATTGTATACATGGTGTGGAAAAATCAGTGGTGTGACAAACGAGAAAAAAAAACCTGTTTGTCACACTGGTGTGATAACCTGGTGTGACTACGAGTCAGCAACGGTTCTTTTCTGATTAATTTCATTGGGTGATTGAAGATAGTGGAAACGGTTGGTGGCCCGGTAAGATCTGGCTTTTAAAACCTGCACAGATTTGTCCAGTAGTGGATTAACGTGTCCGTGTGCTCCCCTCAGCAACAAAGTGCGGTGGGCGTGTCGGGCGGGCAGCGCTTCAACGTGAACGTGCCGCACCGCTTCGTGGTGCACTCGTACAAGCGCTTCACGTTCTGCGACCACTGCGGCTCGCTGCTCTACGGCCTCATCAAGCAGGGCCTGCAGTGCGAAGGTGGGACGCTTTCCCTTTATTTATTTACTCAGGATTGCAGCAGAGCGGAAGTTAAAAGTGGGACATAAATGGCGAGAATATGTCGTAGTAATGGGCACAAGTCGAGCTCAAGAATTAGACCCTGAAACATTTTTTTTAATACAGCATCCTATGGAACATCAAAAATGAGGTGTGTCGTCGACCTTACAGTCCAGACTTCATATGTTTTCCTGCCTAGTAAAATTAACAATATTTCTGACTAATAATATATTTTTAACGCCCGGAAAAAGAGGGGTGTTATAAGTTTAACGTGTGTTGCTGTGTATCTGTGTGTCTGTGGCATCATAGCTCCTAAACGGATGAATCGATTTTGATTTAGTTTTTTTTTTGTTTGAAATGTGATTTTGTAGAGTGTTTTTAGCTATGTTTGAATAAAATCGATTCAGCCGTTCAAAAGTTATGGGCGTTTTACTGTTTGAATCGGGGTGTTTACGCAAGATAAATGTGTCGGGGAAAAGAAATTTTGAAATTTTACTTGTTGATATCCAAAGACCACCAATAAAGTCAACCTTACACAAAAGTTAACAAATATTTGAACAAAGCTATTTGGATTGCAGTATGTTCGATGAACGTCCACAAGCGGTGTCACAAGAACGTGGCGAACAACTGCGGCATCAACACCAAGATGATGGCGGAGATCCTCAACGAGATGGGCATCTCGCCCGACAAGAACCCCCGCCCCCGCCCCTCCAAGGTACGGAACCACCGCACCACTACCGGCTACCACAGAATAGTTGTGCGAGCTTTTTAACGTACTGGTTTCCACTATTGTCACCAGGCGGCGCTTATAAATTTTTAACCGACTTCCCAAAAAGGAGGAGGTTCTATGTTCGACATTGTCTTTTTTTTTTTTTTGTGTATGTTCACCGATATCTCCGTCAATTGTGGACCGATTTTGAAAATTCTTTTTTTGTTTGAAAAAGTATGTTCCGAAATTGGTCCCATTTTAATTTGGTGAAGATCTGCTGAAGAACTTCGGAGATATACATCAGAACTCTTCAATAAATAACGGCAAATCTCTCGGGATTGCTGCAATCGCATGTCTGTTTATTGTTTATACCATTTCATAACGTAACATCACGCCAGTACACTCATAAGAGGTAGACAGATCTCTCATTTCACCAGTTATGTTCAAGAGTCATGAAATCTATTCTGGCGTTATAGTTACCTTACTAACTTGCCTATTAGGTAGGTACAACTAAAAAGTGAAAAATAAAAAAAAACCTTTTGCAAAAAAATACTACAGACTTCCAAAACTACAAAGTGAAAAATAACTTTATTTTTTGAAGTCGGTGTCCATAACGCAAAAAAATTGATACCTACGAAAGACACCGACTTCAAAAAATAATGTTATTTTTCACTGTGTAGTTTTGGAAGTCAGTAGTATTTTTTTGCAAAAAGTTTTGTTTATTAGTACAAATTGTACACTGTATGTTACTTGTTATTTACATCAAACTTTGGGTATTCTGATGACTGGCTACAAAGATATCATTTTTATTTTTAGCCTGAGTTGTCCCACGGCAAGGCAAAGGTATTGTACTTTTGAAATTGAACCTTAAAACATTTCGTCTAGGTCTGTAGCCAATTTTCCTAGGCTATTTGGCAACCTTTCGCTTCACTCCAGCACTTAGGCCATGATCTTTGAGACAGTTTACTTTCTCTTAGTGCGGCACCATTTTTTAGTCTACATTGTTAGTGCGAGACCGCAGCAGAAAGCTGTCCTCTTTCATTCTTGCCTGTAGCCACGTTATTATTCCGCTCCATTGAATTGTCCCTAACTAAATCTATCTTTCTGTTAGTCTCCCTCTCTTCTTCTCATTTGTACCCTGTCAGTGTAAATTCATGAAACCAATATCTGATTCATCAAAATACACATTCCCGTAACCTGCATAAAAGTGTGCATGCCATTACTTCTGATTGGTGAAAGTCACAACGACACACAGTGTTTTAAGAAGACCATTTTTCGGACATTGCTTTTTTATTCCAATAACTGATAGTTTAAACTATTTTTAAGCAAGATTTCGTATCCCCATGTAACTAGCATGTTTAGTTTTCGAGTTTTTTTTTTTTGAATTTCCTCTATTTTCAACCGGTTATTTAGAAAAAAAAATATTTCTCTGAAACGGCTATAGATACGCAATTTTAGTCTTGTAACCAATTATGGCGTCTGTAATGCTGCATATTTTAGATAACAAATAAACCTCGTAACTATGTTAGATCCAGACATATTCTTGTTTTTTAATTTTCAGATTTTATTTTTTTTCTCGATAATTCCGCCGTATTAGGAAAAGTTATTTATACTAAAATTATGTTCTGCATTCCCCCTACACACCACAAAAAATACACATCCCAATTCCATGGAAACTAGAAGTTATTCCAATTTTAATATTTTTTTGCTAGGGCTGTCGATGCTTACGACGAAAAATACGGATCAAACTTAAAAAAAAGTTAATTCAAAAAATCAAAAAACCCGACTGTTTGAAAAGCGAACTAAAAAGACGTAAACAAGAAGAAAATCATGCTGTGCAGTCGGAGGTTACATATTCGCGAGCTGGCTGACCACAACCAGATTTTCTTTTTAGTTCGCTTTTCAAGCAGTCGGGTTTTTTGATTTTTTTAATTAACTTTTTTTATTTATAACTTTTTACTTAACATTTGTTTTCGAATTAGGTACATTTGAACATATAAGTGTTATATATTTTTGAAATCACCTCTTAAAACCCTTTATTTTGATACCCCACACGATGGGTTTGGAAGAAAAAAATAATTTGGGGACCCCACAATATTGCGCCCAAAAGCCGCCATTTTTCTATTTTCTTATTTTAATGTTCCAATGAATCGATTGACGTAAGAATTATCAAAATCGGCCGACGTGTTTGGTCTCTGGAACGCCACATAGATACAAACATACATACATACTTACATACATACATAGACTGATAAACACATTACCCTCCTTCAGCAGTCGGGTAAAAAGATTGTGGTTTATAACTTCCATGGACTTGGGATGTGTATTTTTTGTGGTGTGTAGAGGGAATGCAGAATATTATTTTAGTATAAACAACTTCTCCCAATACGGCGGAATTATCGAGAAAAAAAAACTGAAAATTAATAAACTCGAATATGTCTGGATCTAACAAAGTTACGAGGTTTATTTGTTATCTAAAATATGCAGCATTAGAGACGCCATAATTGGTTACAAGACTAAAATTGCGTATCTATAGCCGTATCAGAGAAATATTTTTTTTTTCTAAATATCCGGTTGAAAAATAGACGAAATTCAAAAAAAATATTTCGAAAACTAAACATGCTAATTACATGGGGATACGAAATCTTGCTTTAAAATAGTTTAAACTATCAGTTATTGGAATAAAATAGCTATTTATGCAACTGTTACGTTATGGACGGTCTATACGAGTGCCATTTTTCGGTGCAAGCGTAGCGCGTACCGAAATAGCTGGGCACGAGTTATTAAAAGACCAATAACGTACAGTTGCATACAAGATTTTATCTACGAAGGAAGGAATAAAACACAGATATAGACAAATAAGTATTTTTATTTAGTCTTATCTATATATATAAAAGCGAAAGGTGACTGACTGACTCACTGACTGACTGACTGACTGATCAATCAACGCACAGCCAAAACTGCTACGCCTAGAAGCATGAAATTTGGCAGAAAGGTTCCTCAAGTAACGTAAGTGTGCACTAAGAAAGGATTTTTGGAAATTCCACCCCTAAGGGGGTAAAAAGGGGGTTGAAAGTTTGTATGAAAAATGTAATTCCTTCTGCCAAAATTCTTGAAACTTAGCACAAATAGTATTCTTAGTAAATGATAAGGATTGACATTATTAGTTTTTCGAAACTACCCCCAAATGATGATTTAGGGGGTGTTGAAGTTTGTATGGAAAAATCTGATTTCTTGGGTCAATAAACTTGAAACTTGCCACAAATACTAACCTAAATGAATAATAAAGGTAGCAATTCATATTTTTTTGAAACTACCCCTAAAAGACGATTTAGGGGATGTTATTTTTTTTTTAAGAATCTTATATCTTGGGTTAATAAACTTGAAACTTGACATAAATACCAATCTAAATAAAAAATAAAGGCTTTCATTGTCAAACTCCACCCCTAAGGGGGTAAAAAGGGGGTTGAAAGTTTGTATGAAAAATCTAATTCCTTCGGCCGAAATTCTTGAAACTTAGCACAAATAGTATTCTAAGTAAATGATAAGGATTGACATTATTAGTTTTTCGAAACTACCCCCAAATGATGATTTAGGGGGTGTTGAAGTTTGTATGGAAAAATCTGATTTCTTGGGTCAATAAACTTGAAACTTGCCACAAATACTAACCTAAATGAATAATAAAGGTAGCAATTCATATTTTTTGAAACTACCCCTAAAAGACGATTTAGGGGATGTTATATTTTTTTTAAGAATCTTATATCTTGGGTTAATAAACTTGAAACTTGACATAAATACCAATCTAAATAAAAAATAAAGGCTTTCATTGTCAAACTCCACCCCTAAGGGGGTAAAAAGGGGGTTGAAAGTTTGTATGAAAAATCTAATTCCTTCGGCCGAAATTCTTGAAACTTAGCACAAATAGTATTCTAAGTAAATGATAAGGATTGACATTATTAGTTTTTCGAAACTACCCCCAAATGATGATTTAGGGGGTGTTGAACTTTGTATGAAAAAATCTGATTTATTGGGTCAATAAACATGAAACTTGACATAAATACCAAACTAAATAAACAATAAAGGCTTTATTTGTTAGTTTTCGAAACTACCCCTAAAGCATGATTTCGGGGATGTTACTTTTTTTTTGAAGAATCTTAAATCGTTAAGTTAATAAACATGAAACTTGACATAAAAACTAACCACAATAAAGGTTATCATTATTAGTCTTTTGAAACAACCCCCAAAGTCGATTTAGGGGGTGTTGAAGTTTGTATGGAAAATCTGATTTCTTGGGTCAATAAACTTGAAACTTGCTACAAATACTAACTTATATGAATAATAAAGGTTGTTATTATTATTATTTGAAACTACCCCCAAAAGACGATTAAGGGATGTTAAATCTTTTTTGAAGAATCTCATTACTTAAATACCATCCTAAGTGAACAATAAAGGTTGTCTTTATTAATTTTTCGAAACTATGCCCAAATGATGATTTAGGGGGTGTTGAAGTTTGTACGGAAGTATCTGATTTTTTGGGTAAATGAACATGAAACTTGACATAAATACCAACCTAAATAAAAAATAAATGTTGTCATTATTCGATTAAGGGGTGTTTATTCTTTTTTGAAGAATCTTATTACTTCAGTTAATAAACATGAAACTTGACATAAACAATAAAGGCTTTCATTTTTAGTTTTTCGAAACTACCCCCAAAAGATGATTTAGGGGATGTTAATTGTTTTGCAGAATCTTATATCTTCGGTTAATAGGCTTGCAACTTGGCATAAATACCAACCTCAATAAACAATAAAGGTTTCGTTAATAGTTTTTTTGCAACTACCCCCAAAAGACGATTTAGGGGGTATTACAGTGTTTTTAAAGAATCTTATTTATTGGGTTAATACATTTGAAAGTTGTCATAAATACCATCCTAAGTAAACAATAAAGGTTTTCTTTATTAATTTTTCGAAACTATGCCCAAATGATGATTTAGGGGGTGTTGAAATTTGTATGTAAGAATCTGATTTCTTGGGTAAATAAACATGAATCTTGACATAAATACCAACCTAAATAAACAATAAAGGTTGTCATCATTAGTTTTACTTATCTACTCCCAAAATACGGTTTACGGGGTGTTAAAAGTTTTTTTGAAGAATCTTATTTCTTCAAAAAATAAATTTTAAACTTGGCGCAAATACCAACATAAGGATACAATAAAGGTTGTCATTATAAGTTTTTCGAAACTAATTCAAGGTAAGAATCTTACTGGACAGGGTTTTCTTTTTTGACGTGGGGTTCTAGGGGAGCACTAAGGCCCAATTTTGCGGCCATTCTACCTTTAAGGGTAAGGGTAAAAAATAGTTTGTATGTAAAATCAAATTCCTTGGGGATAAGGTTGATACTCAAAATTTACATAAAACATTTTTAAAACTCTCTCTCAGATAAGGTAAGGGGTTTCAAAGTTTTTTTTGAGGTATCTCACTGCGCTATCTGACTAACATAAACGATAAATAAAAAAGAGAAGAAAAGAGTGAATAGCATATTTAGGTTTTTCAAAACTCGAGCCCCAACGGGGCAAAAAGGGGTTGATAAGTTTTTAGGGGAGGATTTTACTTTGTGGCGGTAACCTAAAATTTATTATTCTTAAAGTCAAATAACGAATCGTCCCAATCCAATAAACCCTGTATATCTACGATACCCATTTTTTATTGTTTTAATAATAGCTAATTTTTGGTCGCCTTCACTAATTGCATATAAGAATATCATTTATAGCATAAACGAAATCACGCGAACGAAGTCGCGGGCAGAGTGCTAGTTAGTTATAAGGCAAATATCTTGTAGCCGCAACAGCCAAATAGTATGCAATACTTTTGTTCCAAACTTGTTCCATTTTTAAAAACATCATTTACATTGTCTCGATTTCGAAGTAATATTCTAGGTACCTGGCTGTATGTTCAGAATATCTTTGCTTGTGTTTTAGAATTTATGACGATTCGCATAATGCAACCCGATGTCGTTATGGGTATCATAATGAAACCGCTGTCAATTTTGTAATTCGAATATAACGAAACCGAAGTAGATAATAGTAGATTATTGCATCGAGCACAAAGTAATTTATTATTGCACCGAGTGCCTGATAACAGGCACGAGGGCAATATAAATTACTTAAGGCGAGGTGCATAATTTGCTTTTCTTTCAACTATTACCTATAGGAATAGTAGATAAAAGAAACACATATCAAACAGTTAAAATAGAAGTTTAATTATTGAAATTATAAGATTTTCTATAACACTGTCGGCTTCATTTAGAATGTTTTCCGGAGTTAATGTGTCGCTAGATGATTCCATTTTAATTCGAAGCCGAAGCACTCAAAATCAGATAGTATCACTTTATCGTTTCCGAAAATATTGTCAAGCAAAATTAACAAAGTTCCCGCTAAATCACTTTTTTAAATTTCTTTCATTTTTAAATCAGAGTTAGCAGCAATCATTTTTTTAAATTTAGAACAAGTAGGATAAAAACGAATAATACGTACGTAAAAAAAAAGTATTGATATCGGCTGGCTGAATAGAGCTAATCCATTAAGATTGGCACCTTTTGGTGCGATTAAAAAATAAACTGTGCAATAATGAAATTTCATACATTTTTATTGCTCTAGAGCATTAAAGACTCGCTTTGTACTGAGTTTTTAGTGTGATTGTGATGAAATTAAAGCATAGTTGGAAAAAATAAAATTTCGAAAAATGGTCTTCTTAAAACACTGTGCGACCTGCAAGCTTATGGAATAGTTTTATGCCCGTTACAGGCATGTGTTCGCCCTTATACATTTTGTGTTTGTGGTTAGCATGTGTTCCTCCGTCCATGTCCAACAGTATGTAAGGTACAATACAATCCGCACTCCGCAGTACCTAAACGCGGCGCTGATGGAAGGAGCACCGGAGCTGGCGTCGGGCGAGTCGGACAACAAGGACGACAAACACGACGACAAAGGTAACCGCCTCTCTATTAGATATATTGACGACGATTAGTGAGCTAGCTGCTGGATGTACTGGAGATAATGGGTGAGACAAGCTGGTTCTGGACTCGAATAAGTGATCAATTAAAACAAAAAAACCTTAAAAACCGGCCAAGTGCAGAGTCGGACTCGCGCACGAAGGGTTCCGTACTTGGTAAATCGCGGTTTACGATTTATGACGTATTAAAAAAAAAATCGGTGGAAGCTTTTTTTTAATTTTATCATTCTCTTATTTTAGAAGTTACAGGGTTACACACATTTTACCATTTTGGAAGTGTCTCTCGCGCAAACTATTCAGTTTAGAAAAAAATGATATTAGAAACCTCAATATCATTTTTGAAGACCTATCCATAGATACCTCACAGGAATGGCTTTGATGAACAAAAAAATTGAGTTTCAGTTCTGATAAGTATGGGGAACCCCCAAAATTTATTGTTTTTTTTTCTATATTTGTGTGTAAATCTTAATGCGGTTCACAGAATACATCTACTTACCAAGTCTCAACAGCATAGTTCTAGTTTCGGAATAAAGTGGCTGTGACTGTGACATACGGACAGACAGAAATACAGACATGACGAATCCATAAGGATTCCGTTTTTCCATTTGGCTACGGAAGCCTAAAAACACAAGCTGTATCGTATTTCTCTCAGCAAACACTTTCATTTGAACCCATATCATGTGGGTGGGTGCGTCATAAATAATTGGTCCGTCATCTTTTGTAATCCGCCATATTGGATTTAGAATTATGTCTCCTATCCTCCTCCCAGTCGTTTATATCACGTATTCAAGTCTATTTAAAATAATATCGATTTATTTATTATATACTTTATTATTGTACACCAAGATAAAAATAATTCAAAAATACATCTTATAACAAAAACAAACATACAACAGGCGGCTTTATCGCGAGCCGCGATCTCTTCCAGGCAACCTAGAATGGAAAGAGACAGCCTGGACACAATATGGGGTTGCACTTGGTGCAAATTTTTCAACAAATAATTAATTTATTAAGAAAGTAGGTACTAAATACAAAAAAAAAATAGATACATACATACAACTAATATACAGACAAGAAAACAATTCAGCTTATACAAGATTATGATCGCAGTAACAAGTAGTGGTCCTTCACAAGTCGCTTAAAAACAGGCAGTGATTACGCGCGCGCGATTATAGTCACAGGCAATGCATTCCACAGACGAGTGACCAGGACAGTAAAAGATTTGTCTAGGAAGGTAGTGGAATGCATTGGCATTTTAAGTTTCATATTATCTATTGTCTTAAGAACTTTCACGTGCGAGTCACACAGAAACTGAAACCGTTTCTTGAGATAAAGAGGGGTAGAAGGAGGAAAGAGAATATTATATAGGAGAGGAGATTTGAGAGAGAGAGAGAGAGATTTATTTCAAGTTTTACGTCCAAAACCAGCTAAAACATGTCTCACCCAATATCACCAATGTTTTGAAACAAATATTTAACTTCCAACACAGTATATAATATAACGCTTGCTATATTTTATTGTTATATCTACAGTAGAGTAGTTTTGATATATGCCCAGTACAATGTATTTATGTTGATGTAAGTCATTTATCTTTAGCTGTGTGATATTGTAGCGTTTTGTGAGTGTTAGTTCTTGTACAGTGTGTTGGCTATACAACTGATTTGATCATTATAAGGACCACCCAAAATTGTGGTCAAATATTGCTTAAAATGTTCGAAATCGATTAAAAT
The DNA here is from genome assembly GCA_964057195.1 of Orthosia cruda. Classification (NCBI taxonomy): domain Eukaryota; kingdom Metazoa; phylum Arthropoda; class Insecta; order Lepidoptera; family Noctuidae; genus Orthosia; species Orthosia cruda. The sequence continues at coordinate 20,735,178 of OZ059848.1, read as the reverse complement.
CACAACCCTCCTTTGGCTTCACAGTAGTCGGGTAAAAATTTAGATACATTCAATGATATTCTAGTAAACAGAAATGTTATGAGCGCGCGCATTGTGAAGACTCGAATACGTCCTAATTGGGACGTATAGTCTTTAGTCTATGTCACGCATGGCGAAGAGCGATACGCTTTGTTGAAATAAAAATAAAATTACATAAATACCATCGTGTGTATTTAGAAAGTGTACCAATTATGATACCAAAATATATAAAACAGAAGGGATCTCATACCATATGTAAGTGGTATTTTTTTCTCAAATATTCTGATATTTAGCGGTTAGAAAAAGAAAGAGATGGTAAATACATTGGTGGCCAGTATAATGTTTGTTTACATTCACACGCAAGTGACAAACACTAGCTGTCTCTTTTTTTCTTGTTTGTTTTATCAAGCCATCCCTTTCGACTTGTAGTGAAATGTCAGATGAAATGAAAAGTGTGTATGTGTGCTGCCGCTGCTGCGCGGAACACTTTTTCGGTTGTTTTGTGAGTGTATAACGTATCTGTTTTCTACAATATCCTTGGATACATTCTAAATTTAAATGTGTCAATTTTATTGCGCTTGACCCAGTGCTGAAACTATTATTACACTTCGGAGTTATTTCAGTACTATGCCTCGTTTAGCCACGATTAATTCAGAATAGCAATGGCGTCACACTATCTGCTCATCAATTTAAAGTAAACGAGGCTTGTTAAGAAAATTGCCGAGTAGTATAGTCAACCCACTGCAATGTTTAGCTTCGTTAGCAGTACTCCGTCATACGCTACTGTGGCCGCTTCGAGTGATTGTTACTACAGTATTGCTTCTCTTAAACCTTGTATGTTATAAATGTATTTATCTTTTTTTTTTGTTCAAATAAAGCTTTGGTTTATTTTTTGTTTGTTGTTTCAATTATTTTTGAACAGCATGAAACAACGTTTTTTATATAAAAATAGAATCATTCATGTTTTTTTTTCCCATTATTTATTTTACACATGAACACTCGCAAATAGAACACAACACATTCTAGCCAACTAAGGTGATAGACAACTGGATATTATGACAGTAAAATTACACTAGTTGATTTTGTATTTAGCCGCCATCTTGGATGGATTTTTATTTCGATGCCATTTTTGGTATCAGTGACCCGTTTTCCCGTACGGGTAGTCTTAAGCGGGCAAAACCAGCCTATTCACCTTTGTCGGCTAACACGTTCCATTTTGTAGTGCATATTTTCATGATTTAGTTTGACCATATTGTTTTGTTTCCCGCGCGGTGTAGCGCTGCCGGCGGGCTGGCGCTCGCACTGGGACGACCTCGAGGAGATATTCACGTGTTACGATGACCCGCAAGGTGGCCAGTTATGTTGTATGTCGCCCCTGTGGCCCTCTGTGTGGGGCGGGGTGTGTCGCTGTCGCGGTGTTGGCGCTTTGTTCGCTATATGTGTGTCGCTTTGTGTGTTGTGGGCGCGTGGGCGGGCATCACACTCCTATCAACGACATCGGTCGCGTATAGCGTCTAGCTAGACAGTGTTGTTCTATCAGCGCTGGCACAATCTAAGTGATTGATCACGTGATAGCGCTTGGCAATCCCATGCTTTTTTGACATTATAGTCCAAGAAAACTAGTCAAATTAGGGCAAGAATCTCGGAATGAGAGATAGTCAGCTATAAACTTGTATAAACCTTTATATTGACACCCTAAAACTTGTCTCAAAACCTACTTATCGTAGGGTGTCCGCGACTACAAATATTTCAAGGTCAAAGGTCAAAAAATCGATTTTTTACACATTTATTTCAAATATCTCGTTTTCTATAGGCTTAATGCTATTTGTATATGTTATAAATATTGTAGAGGATTAAATTCTCTACAACTTTTGTATAAACACTTTTTTATTTCTTGAACCATTTTCGAGAGGGCAGAGCGCGCGCAGTGTCTATTTAGGGTATCATTCAAGGTCAATCTGTAGTCCCGATTAAAAACACGCCGTATAAAGTTAATAAATTATTAATAAATATATAATTCTAAATAATTTGCATTTTTTATTAACTATTACGTAATTTTTTTTCATTAATATTTCTTTTTAAATATTCACGAGTAGGTTAATTTTATTAAATGAATAAATTTGACCGCGAAAGATACTCTTAAATAGTTAAACACTGCGCGCGCTCTGCCCTCTATCTCGAAAATGGTTTAAGATATATATTTTTTTTTACACCTAAATGGTAGAGAATGTAATCTTCTACAATATTTATAATACATACAAATAGCAAACGAGATATTTGCAATAAACGTGTAGCAAAAACGATATTTTGACCTTTGACCTTGAAATATTTGTAGTCGCGGACACCCTACGATAAGTAGGTTTTGAGACAAGTTTTAGGGTGTCAATATAAAGGTTTATACAAGTTTATAGCTGACTATCTCTCATTCCGGGTGGAAACCCAAATTTCCCTGGACTATTATAACAATCGCAATGGCGAAAATGCCTCTTTGAAAGGCTTTCTTTGGTTTTGACGCTGTGCACCGATACCGTCTAATAGGAGGCTCAAGCCTTGGTAAGAAAACGCGTGTATCGCTGGGTTTAATGGTGGTGGAAGTAATGGATATAATCGGGACACTGGGTGACATGAAGATAATAGAATTTCTTTTTTAATCTCTCCTGGAACCTTATGGATAATCATTTTAGTATTTAGAAGGTAGTGGAATAAGGGTTTACACGATATGAGTTATAATTGCACTTACATACGGGGTTATGTTAATTAAAAAGGGCTTTTGACGTGAATTTGCAGACTAATGTGGATGAGCCTGTACGCTGTAATATAAGTATTGTTTATTTTAATATCTATGTAGCTGAACTAAACTTTGCTGGTGAAACTATACAGCTATGTATAATCTATGTACAATCGGCCAAAGCTATATCTGATCACCGTAAGGACTATTTTTGCTTGCAGGGTTCCCCCGCTAAATAAACGCCGACTTATACTCATCACCCTATAGCATAGCAGCATCGGGTGACGGTTTCTCTAGTACCTGTCAGCCCCTTGTTTTTGTAATTAAAAAAGACGGCAAAAAAAACAAATAAGTCATTTGGCCATGGTCGATGCTAAAAGACACAGCTTTGGTCATCTTGTGCACGGGATTTTGTTTTCAAAGTGATCAGATATAGCTTTGCCCCATAGTACATTGTCATCAATACAATGCCAAACTAGGACTATACGGGCCGACTTCGGTTTGGTTTCCTTACATTTTCCAGCCAAGATTATGTGTTTGGGTCTAAAATGTACAACGACCAAACCGCCTTCGTATAGTCACAGCCTTAAAATGTTCCTAAAATGGGTAAAAAGTGCATGAGTGCGGGCTTTTATAACAACTTCTTTCACTCAAAGCCTAAAACTGAATATTTGCTATAGCAACACTTGTGGCACCGGTGTTTTTGATCTATCTACTTATAATGGAGAGGATATTCAATAATTCTCACTGGTGGCCTGCTTACTTACTTGGTTCTACGGAAGCTTGCACAAAACTGTGGATCTATCCTATCGTACTTATTTACTCCTTTTCTGGGTCTTATACACACGTGATGGTTTTAGTAGCTGCAAACAGATTTTACCACAATTGTCAACCTTTTAATAGTACATTGTGTATTAAGGGCGGTAAGTAAGGAATTACGATCGAGGCTCTAGTAGAAGCCCGAAGTCGAAGACTGAGGGATTTCTGAGTCGAGGTTCGTAATTCCGGTACCGCCCGTGATACATACAATGTTTTTCATCACATTTGCGAGTAATAATTATGAATTATAGCTTTAATACACAAGCCAGCACAGCTGTTATTACGAAATACGTGAACTTTTTTTTAAGCGGTTGGTGAATTTTTGCCCACACCACAGATTATACAAGTGTTTCGTTCAGAAACTATAAGGGCAAATACTTACGTAGGTATACAGCCATGACGGAGTGTAAAAAGAATTAAATAATTTCGACGTTTTCATACTATAACTATTAAAATCGATTATTAAGAACATCAGTTGAGTATTTAAGTAACATGAAGCGAGATTGCAAAGAAATTCCTCTTTAGATAACATTTTAAGACAATTTTTCAATTGCGTGTAAACTCCTTGCTTGAACTTATATTACTTGCCGCCCTAGGGTTTCATGACAAAAAGAAAGCCCGAGGGTTTTATATGGGACATTACGGCCAAGTTAACCTGTATGTTTAGATACTTTTTACGTGCAAGTGTGATGAAAAAGAATTTTTAAATTGTATATTTGGAGCATAACTTCAACTTGTTAACTGATTTTTCTTTTACAATTTTAAACTGTCTTTATACAGTTTATTTATTATTATAATAAAGCCTCGTAATCATAGTCATTTTAATAGCAAGACAAAATCATGTTGCTTTAAGGTCTAAACAGACTGACTGCATGGAACTGTGCTGGCAGTTTGCAGCTGGTGTGCAAATCCAATCAGTCAGTTTGCTTGGTACCTGATTTTTCGTGAATACAGAACTTTATAAATACTTTCGGTCGGTCATTTTCTACTACGATAAGTTCCAGCTGCTGCCTGACCGTGTGCTAAAGACCTCTCATGTAAAACAGTGTTATAATGTTGCTATATTGCGCAGGTGACGACGGCGCGGGTGGGCAGGACAAGGTGTCGCTGGATGACTTCCACTTCATCAAGGTGCTGGGCAAGGGCTCCTTCGGGAAGGTCATGCTAGCCGAGAAGAAGGCCACTGATGAGGTAAGGGATCATAATGAACTAACTGACACCCGGGGCTTCGCTCCCGCCAATTGGCTACCTACCTACCTACCATACCTACCCTACCCTACCCTACATACCCTACCCCACCCTACCCCACCTACCCTACTCTACCTACCATACCCTACCTACCCTACTCTACCTACCATACCCTAACTACACCATCCTACCTACCCTACTCTACCTACCATACCCTAACTACACTATCCTACCTACCCTACTCTACCTACCATACCCTAACTACACTATCCTACCTACCCTACTCTACCTACCATACCCTAACTACACTATCCTACCTACCTTACTCTACCTACCATACCCTAACTACACTATCCTACCTACCCTACTCTACCTACCATACCCTAACTACACTATCCTACCTACCCTTTTCTACCTACCATACCCTAACTACACTATCCTACCTACCCTACTCTACCTACCATACCCTAACTACACTATCCTACCTACCCTACTCTACCTACCATACCCTAACTACACTATCCTACCTACCCTACTCTACCTACCATACCCTAACTACACTATCCTACCTACCCTACTCTACCCTACCCTACCTAATCATGTAAAACATATTTTTAGGTATCATCAATAGTTTTCTCAGCGCACTTCAAAGAATGGATTTTATATGCAACATTTTGCTACTTTGTGATACATTATTACAATTTTCATAAGAATCTCTAATTTTTTTGGTCATAATGGTTTCCACATAAAAGGTGGATATATGCTGTCAAGGACTTTCATTTAGAACTATTTAAGACAAGCAATCCTACGGTACATTATATTTCTGTATCTCCAACGGTTTAGGCAGCGCACGCGAAGATACCTCTCAGAGGGCAGATTTTTTTCCGATTTACTTGATATTTATCGTTATATTATGACCAAATTACAAAAAAATAATTATAAATTGTAGCCTATTTGTTATTCTGATGTATAACCTATATTACTGTAAAGTATCACCCAAATCCGTTCAGTAGTTTTTGCGTGAAAGAGTAACAAACATACATACATACATCCATCCATACTTACAAACTTTCGCATTTATAATATTACAAGGAAGAAGGATAAAATCACCACAATCAATCTCTTCCTTTGTCGAGGTCGCCACAACTTGTTATCGCGGTTGTCACTACCTAACATTTAACCAAAAAGCAAACCGTCATTTTAGCAGTTTTCGGGCTTATATTCACCTAACGGGTATAGGCCAGTATAAATCGACATATTAAAAAAATCTTTTTAACAAAAATACAACCGACTTCCAAATAAAAACACTACAAAGTGAAAATAACTTCAATTTCGGAAGTCGGTGTCAGAAAACGAAGAAACCAAAACAAGAACACCGACTGCCGAAATTGAAGTTATTTTCACTTTGTAGTGTTTTTATTTGGAAGTCGGTTGTATTTTTGTTAAAAAGTTTTTTTATTTTTCACTTTTTAGTTGTGGTTCATAATGGACCAATTCTCAAAAGTGAAGCCAGAATAGATTAAACCCAGAAACATGCAACTTAGACAAAAACAGTGGAATTAGAGTATACCAGGGTGAACTGTTCATCCTGCGTACCCCTTTAGAGCGTGATAGTGTGATGTTATGTTATGAAATGATGTATACAACAATAACGGCAAATCTCTCGGGATTGCTGCAATCGCATGTCTGTTTATTGTTTATACCATTTCATAACATAACATCACGGCAGTACGCTCATAAGAGGTACGCAGATCTCTCATTTCACCGGTTATGTTCAAGTTTCATGAAATCTATTCTGGCTTTATAGTTACCTTCCTGACTTGCCTATTAGGTAGGTACAACTAAAAAATTTAAAATTAAAAAACTTTTTGCAAGAAAATACTACCGACTTCCAAATACAAAACTACAAAGTGAAAAATAACTTTATTTTTTGAAGTAGGTGTTCATAACGCAAAAAAATTGGTACCTACGAAAGACACCGACTTCAAAAAATAAAGTTATTTTTCACTTTGTAGTTTTGTATTTGGAAGTCGGTAGTATTTTTTTGAAAAAAGTTTTTTTATTTAAAAATATATAACACTTATATGTTTAAATGTAAAAAATTCTAAAAAAAAAAATTACCTACTAAAAAGTTATAAATAAAAAAAGTTAATTAGAAAAATCAAAAAACCCGACTGCTTTAAAAGCGAACTAAAAAGACGTAAACAAGTAGAAAATCATGCTGTGCAGTCGGAGGATACATCTGGTTTTGGTCAGCTTTTCTTTTTAGTTCGCTTTTTAAGCAGTCGGGTATTTTGATTTTTCTAATTAACTTTTTTTTTTCTGGGTCTCTTACCGCCCTCCTTTAGGCCAGCAGCGCCCACAAGGGGGCGTTATCGCCCACTTTGGGAAAGGCTGGTCTAGAATGTACATCATACTGTAACCTTCCCCAGGTGTACGCAGTCAAAGTCCTGAAGAAGGACGCCATCATCCAAGACGACGACGTGGAGTGTACGCTGACGGAGCGGCGCGTGCTGGCGCTGGCGGCGCGGCATCCCTTCCTCACGGCGCTGCACTCCGCCTTCCAGACCAGGGACCGGCTGTTCTTTGTGATGGAGTACGTGGACGGCGGCGACCTCATGTTCCAGATACAGCGCGCACGCAAGTTCGACGAGCCGCGGGCTAGGTAATACTCTTTTCATCGCACTTGCACGTAAAAAGTATCTAAACATACAGGTTAACTTGACCGTACAGCCCTATTTAAAACCCTCGGGCTTTTGTTTTTGTCATGAAACCCTAGGGCGGTAAGTAATATTTTTTTAATTTATGGCACAGGACACAGGTCATGCAAGTTCAAGCAAAGAGTTTACACGCAATTGAAAAATTGTCTTAAAATGTTATCTAAACAGGAATTTCTTTGCAATCTCGCTACATGTTACTTAAATACTCAACTAATGTTCTTAATAATTGATTTTAATAGTTATAGTATGAAAACGTCGAAATTATTAATTTTTTTTTGCACTCCGTCATACCTACGTAAGTATTTGCCCTTAAAGCGTCTGAACGAAACACTGTATAATCTGTGGTGTGGGCAAAAATTCGCCAACCGCTTAAAAAAAAGTTGACGTATTTCGTAATAACAGCTGTGCTGACTTGTGTATTAAAGCTATAATTCATAATTATTACTCGCAAATGTGATGAAAAACATTGTATGTATCACGGGCGGTACGGGAATTACGAACCTCGACTCAGAAAGCCCTCAGTCTTCGACTTCGGGCTTCTACTAGAGTCTCGATCGTAATTCCTTACTTACCGCCCTTAATACACAATGTACTATTACGTCTAGATGCGACTGCCATGAGCAAAATGCCAAGAGATGGTTATCGCTTTACCAAAATACCTCCTGTAAGCCGCTGAAGTACATGGAAATGGTTTGTAGGTTATGTTTGTAATTCAGGTATCGAGCAATAGTACATTATGGTACAAGTGTGTAATGTTGGTGATTACCGCTGAGGCGCCATTGCGACCCGAGCCGTTAGGTGAAGGTCTTAAGAGAGCCGAGGACGGTAATCATCAATACACACGTGTATCATACGACGTTTTTCAACACACTTGTGAAGAAAGTAATACTAAAAAATCATTTCCAACAGTGAAAACGATTTGTGTTATATTTTTCGCAATGGCGGGAATAGTACATTACTGCAGAATCCAGTAAGTAAGACTTCCTGGCCAAGTATGAGTTAACCGGACCGAACCGCAGGTGAGGTCCGCTTATATACGAGGCCAGGATGTCTTTCTTACTGGTTGAGGCTTGTATAATACTTTTCTCAAAAATGAAAGAAAGTTTAACAACAAATTCGTTTAATTAATATTTTAGGTTACATTCATATTAGGGCAATTACTGATAGATATTGTGATCGATTTACCGGGGGCATTTATTTATATTTTCTCAAACATGCTTGGAACCTTCTTCGAGAAAAATCATAATTGCAGTACAGACCAAATACATGAGAGCAGCGGCCGGCAAAGGTTGTATGAAAATCCATATCTGCCGTGTGTAGCGGCCAAATAAATTACATAGTAAACTCATATCTGTCGTGTAATTTAAAAATGGAACGATCTTTTTCACCGAAACATGGCAACCAAGGAGGTAACATATCAAAGGTTTTATTTAAATTTCGAACTGGCTTGCTAATAGAAAGCTGTTTATTGAAAAAAAAAAACAAATGAACACTTTAAGGCGATATAAGTTACGTTTTGATATATCGGACCTATCCCTACTACTGTCCAGTATGTAAATTACATACTTACTTACTGGACAGTAGGAGATTCCAAATTTAAAATCTCGCTTCTTACTGGACAGTTGTGAATAAGTCTCCGGTAGAATTCACTTTCTGGAGACTTTAGAGATGTTATGGCAATATTACATACCATTTTTGAGAAAAAATAATCAGTTTTTCCAAGCGCGCGCACCTAACAATGGCGATCGGCCATAGACTAAAAGAATGAGGTTTTTTTTGGCTTTTCGCGGATGGCGTTTTAGCCACATACAAAATACCAAGTTTTCTTTATTACAGAGAAAAACAAAAGTTTTATTTGAGTGAAAGTTTTATTTATTAAACACGTACTAGTTGAAATTATCTATATAAATACGAAGTTGCATGAAATGAGCAAGCAATAGGTACATTAATTTATTTGTACTATTGAGCACGATCTTTTTTGTATCGAAACATTTTTAAGAACAAAGCAACTCAACCAAAAAATTAAAAAAAAAAAACTCTATAACTCACTTGTGAATAAAAGCAATGAAAATGTCGCAGCGGTGGGTTATAGGACTTACAAGAGCGGTTAACAGGTTGTCTTTCTCCATAGACTACATAAGCCTACGTTGTTTACTTGCAGGTTCTACGCGGCGGAAGTGACGCTGGCGCTGCAGTTCCTGCACTCGCACGGCGTCATCTACCGCGACCTCAAGCTCGACAACATTCTGCTGGACAGCGATGGCCACTGCAAGCTGGCCGACTTCGGCATGTGCAAGGAGGGCATCCTGGGTCAGTAAGAGCCTCATACACAACTAGGAAACAATCAAACTGCCTATTTTTTAGGTTCCGTACCTCGAAAGGAAAAAACGAAACCCTTATAGGATCACTTTGTTGTCCGTCCGTCGACCCTTTTTCTTAGGAACGCGTGGAGGTATCAAACTGAATTTATCTATACTAATATTATAAAGCTGAAGAGTTTGTTTGTTTGTTTGTTTGTTTGTTTGTTTGAACGCGCTAATCTCAGAAACTACTGGTTGGAATTGAAAAATTCTTTTTGTGTTGGATAGTCCATTTATTGAGGAAGGTTATAGGCTATATAACATCACGCTACGACCAACAGGAGCAGAGCATAAATGAAAAATGTTGCAAAAACGGGCAAAATTATTCCTTTTTGAGAGCTTCCGTTGCGTGCGCTGCGTAAACGGTTTAATTACACAACAATCATGTATGTAGAGTAGGTAGGGTTGATGGGTAGGTAGGTAGCCAGTTGACGGGAGCGAAGCCGCGTGGGACAGCTAGTATCAAATACTCAGGTCTACTGCCCTTAAAGCTGTGAAAAAATCAAACTTCTAAGCCAACGCAATCAATAATTACAGCCGTTTATGCCGCACAATTTCGACACTCGCAAGGGAATCAAAACCTACAGGACTCTTCGCATAAACTCAGAATCTTGAAATTTGGTACGAAGCAACGTCTTATAGCACAAATAAAGGAAAAATTGCGAAAACCGTAAATTTTCAGTTACATCATATAATAAAAATATTTTCAATAATTTTAAAGAGGAGCTCGTGGCTAAATAATAACAGCCGCACGGGTCGATCTTCAAGGTTAAGCAACGCTTGAGGAGGTCAGGCCGTGGATGGGTGACCATTTCAACATACCGAGTTTCCTCCGTGCCTCGGAAAGCACGTTAAGCCGTTGGTCCCGGCTGTCATATGAAGATCTTTGACAGTCGTTACGTGTAGTCAGAAGCTTGAGATCTGACACCAGTCTAGCCAAGGGGTACCGCTGTTACCCAGTTACTGGGTTGTGGAGGTCAGATAGGCAGTCGCTCCATGTAAAACACTGGTACTCAGCTGAATCCGGTTAGACTGGAAGCCGACCCCAATATAGTTGGGAAAAAGGCTAGGAGATGATTTTCAATAATTTTAAACTTACTACTCCTTTCCTCATGAACGCGTAGAGGTGAAATTAATATCACATACTCAGGTCTATAATACCGTTAAGCTGAGGTTTGTACGGAACCCTCGGTGCGCGAGTCCGACTCGCACTTGGTTTTATGCATGGTGAACCAGTTAATGTTATACTTTGAAAGAACGTAGTCAATTAATGTTTTTTTTTTTAGTATATAACTCACTTTCAGACGGTCAAATTAAGGTCAGTTCTTTAAAATATACATTCCCAAATAAATAATATACATTCTATAAAGTGTGATGCTTATGGAAGCCCGTTATCTTTACTTTTCTTTATCCTATTAGTTATTAAACTGCCCTATGATGTAAAAAGCGCTTGGAGGGGGACTGCGGACTCCCTGGCTGCTTCAGTGGCCGGGGACCCGCAGGGCTGCCCTGTGACTTTGAGATTATGAGAGCTGAGGGCTCTGCCTACCTCGTACTTGAGTGATAAGACTGTGTGAAAAGTACAGATAGTAATAATGTAATTTGTTTCAGAGGGGACGACTACAACCACCTTCTGCGGGACGCCCGACTACATCGCGCCGGAGGTACGTACCACAAATCCTTTAAACAAATATTATACGCTAGCTTATTCCCACTGTTTCAGTGCCAGTTTCCTAGAGATTAATTCCTATACATTTCCAAATTTCTACTTGAAAGTTTGTGTGAAATAAAGTGCCGCAAAAATGCTATTTTAAGTGCTGAAGCATATTGTGAGAAGGACGACGACTTTCAAATTGAATACTATAAGGGCGGCTAGGGGTCGTAATAAAACGATTTCAGTTCATGCCACGATAAACACTTTTAATACACACAACACTTTGTACATAAATGTTCTTACGAGCTAACTACAGTATAACACAAACTATTCGTACGACTAAACTTAAAGCTATGACAATAGTTATGGCGGGAACGAGCTAGAACCGTGAATACCCGATCTATCTAGCGTGCGCGACTCGAATCGAATCTCTACTGACTACTGGTCAGCGAGCCTGCGGGCCCGAAGCCTGCGTGGGCGCGGGGTGGGGTGCGTTTCGCACATCTGGCGACCATCTGTCAGCGTAGTCCCTCTACCTGCGGCTAACCTGACCGTAGCCGTGCACACTGAGCGTTACAATACGCTATTATTACTAAGGATAGTTTTCGCAGTATCACTGATGATGTGTGCGGTTAATCGTAACAATCTCTTTTCCTTTTCCAGATCCTCCAAGAGCTTGAATACGGCCCGTCGGTGGACTGGTGGGCGCTGGGCGTGCTGCTGTACGAGATGCTGGCGGGGCAACCACCCTTCGAGGCCGACAATGAGGACGACCTGTTCGAGTCCATCTTGCACGACGACGTGCTGTACCCCGTGTGGCTCTCCAAGGAGGCCGTGTCCATACTCAAAGGTGATAGATAACACTGACATACATCTTGCACGACGACGTGCTGTACCCCGTGTGGCTCTCCAAGGAGGCCGTGTCCATACTCAAAGGTGATAGATAACACTGACATACATCTTGCACGACGACGTGCTGTACCCCGTGTGGCTCTCCAAGGAGGCCGTGTCCATACTCAAAGGTGATAGATAACACTGACATACATCTTGCACGACGACGTGCTGTACCCCGTGTGGCTCTCCAAGGAGGCCGTGTCCATACTCAAAGGTGATAGTTAACACTGACATACATCTTGCACGACGACGTGCTGTACCCCGTGTGGCTCTCCAAGGAGGCCGTGTCCATACTCAAAGGTGATAGTTAACACTGACATACATCTTGCACGACGACGTGCTGTACCCCGTGTGGCTCTCCAAGGAGGCCGTGTCCATACTCAAAGGTGATAGTTAACACTGACATACATCTTGCACGACGACGTGCTATACCCCGTGTGGCTCTCCAAGGAGGCCGTGTCCATATTCAAAGGTGATAGATAACACTGACATACATCTTGCACGACGACGTGCTGTACCCCGTGTGGCTCTCCAAGGAGGCCGTGTCCATACTCAAAGGTGATAGTTAACACTGACATACATCTTGCACGACGACGTGCTATACCCCGTGTGGCTCTCCAAGGAGGCCGTGTCCATACTCAATGGTGATAGATAACACTGACATACATCTTGCACGACGACGTGCTGTACCCCGTGTGGCTCTCCAAGGAGGCCGTGTCCATTACTCAAAGGTGATAGATAACACTGACATACATCTTGCACGACGACGTGCTGTACCCCGTGTGGCTCTCCAAGGAGGCCGTGTCCATACTCAAAGGTGATAGTTAACACTGACATACATCTTGCACGACGACGTGCTATACCCCGTGTGGCTCTCCAAGGAGGCCGTGTCCATACTCAAAGGTGATAGATAACACTGACATACATCTTGCACGACGACGTGCTGTACCCCGTGTGGCTCTCCAAGGAGGCCGTGTCCATACTCAAAGGTGATAGATAACACTGACATACATCTTGCACGACGACGTGCTGTACCCCGTGTGGCTCTCCAAGGAGGCCGTGTCCATTACTCAAAGGTGATAGATAACACTGACATACATCTTGCACGACGACGTGCTGTACCCCGTGTGGCTCTCCAAGGAGGCCGTGTCCATACTCAAAGGTGATAGTTAACACTGACATACATCTTGCACGACGACGTGCTATACCCCGTGTGGCTCTCCAAGGAGGCCGTGTCCATACTCAAAGGTGATAGATAACACTGACATACATCTTGCACGACGACGTGCTGTACCCCGTGTGGCTCTCCAAGGAGGCCGTGTCCATACTCAAAGGTGATAGATAACACTGACATACATCTTGCACGACGACGTGCTGTACCCCGTGTGGCTCTCCAAGGAGGCCGTGTCCATTACTCAAAGGTGATAGATAACACTGACATACATCTTGCACGACGACGTGCTGTACCCCGTGTGGCTCTCCAAGGAGGCCGTGTCCATACTCAAAGGTGATAGTTAACACTGACATACATCTTGCATGAGGACGTGCTGTACCCCGTGTGGCTCTCCAAGGAGGCCGTGTCCATACTCAAAGGTGATAGATAACACTGACATACACCTTGCACGACGACGTGCTGTACCCCGTGTGGCTCTCCAAGGAGGCCGTGTCCATACTCAAAGGTGATAGTTAACACTGACATACATCTTGCATGAGGACGTGCTGTACCCCGTGTGGCTCTCCAAGGAGGCCGTGTCCATACTCAAAGGTGATAGATAACACTGACATACACCTTGCACGACGACGTGCTGTACCCCGTGTGGCTCTCCAAGGAGGCCGTGTCCATACTCGAACACTGACATACATCTTGCACAAGGACGTATGAAACCCTTGTGGTTCTGTGTGTCCCACGGCTGCGCCAAATAGGACCAGTTCAGCAAAATGTCGCGCAACTAGTGCCCGACGCTGGTTTTCAACTGGACCTGTGACTGTGACATGACGGACGTAAAGCAGTTCTATAGTGACATAATGTGTATGTAAAACATGTACTTACTTATATAAAAGATAAAAAGATGTGTAAATTACAATATAAAAATAACAGATACACGACATATGAATAAATAAGGTGAGTGTGACAGGAAATGAGGTGAGGGTAGGTAGGCTAATGCGTCACACTATTGAGGCAATCAGTGCGGCCATATCCAGTTTACGTTGCGCTTCCACCAGATACTGCCGTAAACGTCTTCTGAATGTGTCTATTGTGTTGGTTGTTCTGATCGGTGGTGGAATGTTATTCCAAACTTTGGAAGCCGCATAACGAAAGCTGCCTCTAAACGCTGCTGTATTGTGCGATTGAGTCGAGAGCTGCTGCGAGCATTGCTTTCTCCCACATTCTCGTCTACTCGTTATCCAACCAAGTTTATTATATAAATAGTCCGGTGTTTTATATTTAACCACACCAAACAAAAGGCATGCCAAGTGTAGTTTGCGCCTGGACTTCATTTTTAGAATAAAATGTTGATTTAGAAAGGGTGTTACATAATTACTGCGAGGAATGTTGTAACAGAACCGAGCGCACGCGTTTTGTACCCTTTGTATGAGCCTATCTGTACGAGCTAACAAGCGCGGGCCATACACTGTGACATACATCTCGCACGAGGACGTGCTGTACCCCGTGTGGCTATCCAAGGAGGTCGTGTCCATACTCAAAGGTGATAGATAACACTGACATACATCTTGCACGACGACGTGCTGTACCCCGTGTGGCTCTCCAATGAAGCCGTATCCCTTCTCAAAGATGGTAGTTAACATTGACATACATCTCGCACGAGGACGTGCTGTACCCCGTGTGGCTATCCAAGGAGGTCGTGTCCATACTCAAAGGTGATAGATAACACTGACATACATCTCGCACGAGGACGTGCTGTACCCCGTGTGGCTATCCAAGGAGGTCGTGTCCATACTCAAAGGTGATAGATAACACTGACATACATCTTGCACGACGACGTGCTGTACCCCGTGTGGCTATCCAAGGAGGTCGTGTCCATACTCAAAGGTGATAGATAACACTGACATACATCTTGCACGACGACGTGCTGTACCCCGTGTGGCTATCCAAGGAGGTCGTGTCCATACTCAAAGGTGATAGATAACACTGACATACATCTTACACGAGGACATGCTGTACCGCGTGTGGCTCTCCAATGAGGCCGTGTCCCTTCTCAAAGATGGTAGTTAACATTGACATACATCTTGCACGAGGACGTGCTGTACCCCGTGTGGCTATCCAAGGAGGTCGTGTCCATACTCAAAGGTGATAGTTATGAGTCGATTTTTTTATGTCAGATACCTTTGCTGCAAAATCTCTATCTGAGAAGCAAAAGTGGTGGTTTTTCAGCTTTTGAGTACCGCCTTATACCTTCTTCAGATAAAAATTTCCTTTGTTGTCCCACTGCAGGCTGGAAAGTTGAACTTTATATTATATAGAGGACGCCTCGCGGTTTCACCCGCGTAGTTCCCGTTCCCGTGGGAATACAGGGATAAAAATATGCCTATGTCACCCGGGGATAGAGTAGCTTCCCAACAGTGAAAGAATTTTTGAAATCGGTCCAGTAGTTTTGAAGCCTATTCGGTACAAACAAACAAAAAAATATTTCCTCTTTATAATATTGGTATAGACAATTTGATCGATTTTTCTGAACAAATAGTGTTAAAACATTTTGTAAGTTATTTGATTGCGTTGGAAATCGACTTGTTACAAAATTAAAAATAATATTTTCTTATGACTATTTACAATCGCCAATTTTATGGATTGTTTTTTTAATTTTATACCAAGTCTGTTTTTTACACGTTAAAATATCCCAACGTTGTTGTTGAGTAAAAATTGGTAGTATCAATATTTATTGGATTTTTCTTTGAATCTGTTTTTATAATAATTACAACAAGTTCTGAGGTATATAGTGTTTTCAGTATCTGTTACTATAATTGAACTTTATAGATTTGTGGTGTCTACATAACAGCAAAAAAAAAAGTTATTGGGGATTACAAACTTTCACAATAAAGTGAGTTTTGGTTGATGTGAACAGATAGTGATCTAGTGTAGAAAGTGTTAAGGATGCTATTATTGGTAGTGAACTAACAACCCTCCCCCTCCCAGGCTTCATGACCAAGAACCCGGTGCGGCGCCTGGGCGTGCTGGGCGGCGCGGGCGGCATCCGCGCGCACGTGTTCTTCAAGGACATGGACTGGGACGCGCTCATGCAGCGCCGCCTGCGCCCGCCCTTCCGCCCCAAAGTCGTGAGTACACCACCACCAACACCACCACCACCATCTACTGCCCTACTACGACGAGTGACAATGACTGCGCGTATCATTTTCAAATAAAATCATAACTTCATTGAGTTATCGCCCACAGCTACTGTGGAGTGATTCAGTAACAATACAGTCACAAAAAGATCTCGATACAGTCGCTTTAAAACATCATATGGATATGTCTGTGCCTTCACAACCGCGAAAACCACCACTCTGATTTTTACTAAATCAATAACTCAGATGATGAAATAAATACATAAGAAATGCTAAATCTTCCACACCTTTGCAAAAATACGATGTGACACTGAGGTGCACCAAACATGCTAAAATAGCATTGAAACTTGCACCTGAATCGCTGCAAAAAGTTGCCTTATCAAGAAGTATGGTTCAAAAGCGGCTAAAAACTTATAGGTATACAACACTCTCGTATGAAAATAGCGAAAGGCAAAATAAACGGTTTATAACCTAAATATCAAAAAATCGTTTACACTTGATTGTTAACCCATCTTTATATCTGTAACCTGTACCGTGTAACGATTGACATGCCGCTGTTTGTGTTAAAGAAGAGCAAGCGCGAGGCGGCCAACTTCGACGCCGAGTTCACGAAGGAGGAGCCCGTCCTCACGCCCGTGCCCAACGACGTCGTGCGAGCCATCAACCAGGTAACGATCTTCGAATACGTTCAGTGTGTTCTAGTCACACCCGTCCTCACGCCCGTGCCCAACGACGTCGTGCGAGCCATCAACCAGGTAACGATCTTCGAATACGTTCAGTGTGTTCTAGTCACACCCGTCCTCACGCCCGTGCCCAACGACGTCGTGCGAGCCATCAACCAGGTAACGATCTTCGAATACGTTCAGTGTGTTCTAGTCACACCCGTCCTCACGCCCGTGCCCAACGACGTCGTGCGAGCCATCAACCAGGTAACGATCTTCGAATACGTTCAGTGTGTTCTAGTCACACCCGTCCTCACGCCCGTGCCCAACGACGTCGTGCGAGCCATCAACCAGGTAACGATCTTCGAATACGTTCAGTGTGTTCTAGTCACACCCGTCCTCACGCCCGTGCCCAACGACGTCGTGCGAGCCATCAACCAGGTAACGATCTTCGAATACGTTCAGTGTGTTCTAGTCACACCCGTCCTCACGCCCGTGCCCAACGACGTCGTGCGAGCCATCAACCAGGTAACGATCTTCGAATACGTTCAGTGTGTTCTAGTCACACCCGTCCTCACGCCCGTGCCCAACGACGTCGTGCGAGCCATCAACCAGGTAACGATCTTCGAATACGTTCAGTGTGTTCTAGTCACACCCGTCCTCACGCCCGTGCCCAACGACGTCGTGCGAGCCATCAACCAGGTAACGATCTTCGAATACGTTCAGTGTGTTCTAGTCACACCCGTCCTCACGCCCGTGCCCAACGACGTCGTGCGAGCCATCAACCAGGTAACGATCTTCGAATACGTTCAGTGTGTTCTAGTCACACCCGTCCTCACGCCCGTGCCCAACGACGTCGTGCGAGCCATCAACCAGGTAACGATCTTCGAATACGTTCAGTGTGTTCTAGTCACACCCGTCCTCACGCCCGTGCCCAACGACGTCGTGCGAGCCATCAACCAGGTAACGATCTTCGGATACGTTCAGTGTGTTCTAGTCACACCCGTCCTCACGCCCGTGCCCAACGACGTCGTGCGAGCCATCAACCAGGTAACGATCTTCGAATACGTTCAGTGTGTTCTAGTCACACCCGTCCTCACGCCCGTGCCCAACGACGTCGTGCGAGCCATCAACCAGGTAACGATCTACGAATACGTTCAATGTGTTCTAGTCACACCCGTCCTCACGCCCGTGCCCAACGACGTCGTGCGAGCCATCAACCAGGTAACGATCTTCGAATACGTTCAGTGTGTTCTAGTCACACCCGTCCTCACGCCCGTGCCCAACGACGTCGTGCGAGCCATCAACCAGGTAACGATCTTCGAATACGTTCAGTGTGTTCTAGTCACACCCGTCCTCACGCCCGTGCCCAACGACGTCGTGCGAGCCATCAACCAGGTAACGATCTTCGAATACGTTCAGTGTGTTCTAGTCACACCCGTCCTCACGCCCGTGCCCAACGACGTCGTGCGAGCCATCAACCAGGTAACGATCTACGAATACGTTCAATGTGTTCTAGTCACACCCGTCCTCACGCCCGTGCCCAACGACGTCGTGCGAGCCATCAACCAGGTAACGATCTACGAATACGTTCTAGTCACACCCGTCCTCACGCCCGTGCCCAACGACGTCGTGCGAGCCATCAACCAGGTAACGATCTACGAATACGTTCAATGTGTTCTAGTCACACCCGTCCTCACGCCCGTGCCCAACGACGTCGTGCGAGCCATCAACCAGGTAACGATCTACGAATACGTTCTAGTCACACCCGTCCTCACGCCCGTGCCCAACGACGTCGTGCGAGCCATCAACCAGGTAACGATCTTCGAATACGTTCAGTGTGTTCTAGTCACACCCGTCCTCACGCCCGTGCCCAACGACGTCGTGCGAGCCATCAACCAGGTAACGATCTTCGAATACGTTCAGTGTGTTCTAGTCACACCCGTCCTCACGCCCGTGCCCAACGACGTCGTGCGAGCCATCAACCAGGTAACGATCTAAGAATACGTTCAGTGTGTTCTAGTCACACCCGTCCTCACGCCCGTGCCCAACGACGTCGTGCGAGCCATCAACCAGGTAACGATCTAAGAATACGTTCAGTGTGTTCTAGTCACACCCGTCCTCACGCCCGTGCCCAACGACGTCGTGCGAGCCATCAACCAGGTAACGATCTAAGAATACGTTCAATGTGTTCTAGTCACACCCGTCCTCACGCCCGTGCCCAACGACGTCGTGCGAGCCATCAACCAGGTAACGATCTTCGAATACGTTCAGTGTGTTCTAGTCACACCCGTCCTCACGCCCGTGCCCAACGACGTCGTGCGAGCCATCAACCAGGTAACGATCTACGAATACGTTCAATGTGTTCTAGTCACACCCGTCCTCACGCCCGTGCCCAACGACGTCGTGCGAGCCATCAACCAGGTAACGATCTTCGAATACGTTCAGTGTGTTCTAGTCACACCCGTCCTCACGCCCGTGCCCAACGACGTCGTGCGAGCCATCAACCAGGTAACGATCTTCGAATACGTTCAGTGTGTTCTAGTCACACCCGTCCTCACGCCCGTGCCCAACGACGTCGTGCGAGCCATCAACCAGGTAACGATATTCGAATACGTTCAGTGTGTTCTAGTCACACCCGTCCTCACGCCCGTGCCCAACGACGTCGTGCGAGCCATCAACCAGGTAACGATCTACGAATACGTTCAATGTGTTCTAGTCACACCCGTCCTCACGCCCGTGCCCAACGACGTCGTGCGAGCCATCAACCAGGTAACGATCTACGAATACGTTCTAGTCACACCCGTCCTCACGCCCGTGCCCAACGACGTCGTGCGAGCCATCAACCAGGTAACGATCTACGAATACGTTCAATGTGTTCTAGTCACACCCGTCCTCACGCCCGTGCCCAACGACGTCGTGCGAGCCATCAACCAGGTAACGATCTACGAATACGTTCTAGTCACACCCGTCCTCACGCCCGTGCCCAACGACGTCGTGCGAGCCATCAACCAGGTAACGATCTACGAATACGTTCAGTGTGTTCTAGTCACACCCGTCCTCACGCCCGTGCCCAACGACGTCGTGCGAGCCATCAACCAGGTAACGATCTAAGAATACGTTCAGTGTGTTCTAGTCACACCCGTCCTCACGCCCGTGCCCAACGACGTCGTGCGAGCCATCAACCAGGTAACGATCTAAGAATACGTTCAATGTGTTCTAGTCACACCCGTCCTCACGCCCGTGCCCAACGACGTCGTGCGAGCCATCAACCAGGTAACGATCTTCGAATACGTTCAGTGTGTTCTAGTCACACCCGTCCTCACGCCCCACAGTGGTGCAGGTAGTACGAGCATGCGGAAAATATTATTTTTAAATGAAAAGACGTTGCGTTTCTTCATAATACTTTATTAAAATGATATAATGAATGTACCAGTACCTACACAAAGAGAAAGATATAATACTTGTTTTTTTTTTTCACATGAAATCAATTAAAAATATTATGCAAAATATACAGTCTTTAAGCATTTCTATATAAATAAATATTAATAAACTAAATATTAAATAGAGAAGACATATAGTTTTACAGATGGGTACTATCCACACACTTATTATCCAAACACTTATTAATATAATGCACTTTTTCTTAATTACAGAGCGTCATTAGTTAAGCACCTGATATTTCCAAGATCGCAGGTTATCGCAGTCAAAACTGATGTATTCTTAATCTATAGGGTCTAATTAATCTCCGAAAGTATATTATTACGCATCGGTCGATAACGGAGATTAGTTATGATCTCATGATTTAAAACAAAAGGTTCCAAATGACCTTCTTCACTAAAAATTTAATAGCAAGTAATTATCATTATATCATAACATTATGTTTACGTATTTTATTAATACACACAATAAACTTATGACTAAACTAAAGATAAAACTTGATAATTATAGTTTTTAGGTTCTATTCATACTTGAAATAACAATATTTTTTGCACGAAATTTTTTAATTCTCGATCACCCTACTTTGGCATCATATAATTAAATACTGTATAATTATTTACCCGTATTAATTTTAAGACTTGTTTCAACTAACATTCTAGTATGTGTGTACCAAATTGTAGACATTTTAAACAAGGTCGAAACGAAGGACTTTTTTCCGCCCTTGAACCACTGCCCGTGCCCAACAACGTCGTGCGAGCTATCAACCAGGTAACGATCTACGAATACGTTCAATGTGTTCTAGTCACACCCGTCCTCACGCCCGTGCCCAACGACGTCGTGCGAGCCATCAACCAGGTAACGATCTTCGAATACGTTCAGTGTGTTCTAGTCACACCCGTCCTCACGCCCGTGCCCAACGACGTCGTGCGAGCCATCAACCAGGTAACGATCTTCGAATACGTTCAGTGTGTTCTAGTCACACCCGTCCTCACGCCCGTGCCCAACGACGTCGTGCGAGCCATCAACCAGGTAACGATCTTCGAATACGTTCAGTGTGTTCTAGTCACACCCGTCCTCACGCCCGTGCCCAACGACGTCGTGCGAGCCATCAACCAGGTAACGATCTACGAATACGTTCAATGTGTTCTAGTCACACCCGTCCTCACGCCCGTGCCCAACGACGTCGTGCGAGCCATCAACCAGGTAACGATCTACGAATACGTTCTAGTCACACCCGTCCTCACGCCCGTGCCCAACGACGTCGTGCGAGCCATCAACCAGGTAACGATCTACGAATACGTTCAATGTGTTCTAGTCACACCCGTCCTCACGCCCGTGCCCAACGACGTCGTGCGAGCCATCAACCAGGTAACGATCTACGAATACGTTCAATGTGTTCTAGTCACAAAATCATAATTCTATTGCCCTTATCCTTGTAGCGATATCTATGACGCCACATACAAACTAAAACAACAAAATCCTGCATCGCGCAAGCAGTTTTCGGCGCGATGTGTTTATATGTTATATAAAACAGTCGGACATCCGACATAACATCCGTCGGTTGGAATATCCTCCCTTTTCAAATAGGGTTGCGGGCACTGTACCGCATACTTCTATATCATAATTTATCTCAATCGTCACCTCCTTTCTTGCCATATCATCTTTTTCAAAATCCATTTATTGTTACTATGATATTCCTCTTTTCTGACAGCCATCCACATTCATTCTCAAAATTTTCCTCACGATATTTGCCTCGTATCTCGTCGTCGCCGGATTACCTTTATATCCTGCTCTCAGTCGAGGATTGAGTTTTCTAATGTCCAGCAACTGCTGATCAGATACTGACGCTTGTCTTGGTGTTTGCAGGAGGAGTTCCGCGGCTTCTCGTTCGTGAATAAGGACTTCAACCCGGCGCCGCCCGTGGAGAAGCCGCCGGTGGCCTGAGCTGCTGTGCTGTGTGCTGTGCGGTGCTCAGTACTGTCTCACCGTTCACGTTATGTTAAGTGTAATGCCAACATCTGTCTAGTCATGACGATGCGTAATCTAAGCGCAAATGCTGTTCTTATTTTAATTGTAGTAGTGGCGCGCGACGACTTTAGTATCGACGTCGGACGAAGTATTATTTTTATTACGTTTTTATTTTGTACGTTTTTTGAATGTACGTTGTCTGTCTTTTAGTGTATGTTAGTTTAGGAGCGCTCGAGTCTCTCACTGCGACAGTACAAGGCGACACGGCGACGAGTGACGCGACGAGTTCTTTCGGCATAAATAGTGATACTTTAGTGGAGTTAAGTTGAGCATATTTGCTAATACGTCAGACATGTCCGTACAAGCATCATACGAACGAGATGTCGGTCTGTCGCGGGAGCTCGGAGTACTGAAGTACTTGAAATACAAAGCTATCATCTGTCTGTGACCATGTCTATCTTTTATACTGATGAGGTAGACATGTCTTTGATTGGTACTTCTTATTGCTTCCGATAAAATGGTTCCCGCGATAGACAGTCATGTCAGTTTCCACTCGATAACTATGCTTGCTTTGTTTTGCAAGCGCCAAAAAAGTTTCCATGAATACCAATGCTAGCTCGCACAAATCCAAGACTTGTTCTCACAAGTCGTCGAGTTCACGAGACCCGTGGGTGTCGTGAAGCAGCAGCTTTAAGTACCTCGTAACATTGTACAGACGTTGCCAAAGTTGAGTTGAAATTGAAACACGGTTTTCTTATGATGTACTCGTCCACTAGTTCATTCGACAGTCGCTACACTCGTGTGGTAGCGCGGCGCCGGCCGCATGCGACGCTCTCCTTTCTGTACATACTAACTGCTCCTGGGAGTGTGTGCCGTCTCAGGGACTCACTTGTAAGTGTTGCGCAACGCACTAGGTGGAGTGTTGTGATCGCTCGCGCCTAGTCGCTGTGCGTCACAGTCGCGCGCACCCGGCGTCGACAAACACATCACTTCGCATCACAATATATAAATAAATAAAAACAAGGTCTCTGTTGATTCGATGAGTATATTTTCCATTGAGTCCTATATTGAAGATATAGAGCAATTATCGATTGTTGTAAATATTGAACAATACATAGTATGTGGCGCTTGCACGGCCATGCTGTTCGTGTCGCGCAGTGTCGCAGTGTTCGGACACAGTAGCGCACGGGGTCACGGGCTCACACGCCGCTCAGTGTGGCCGTGCGCCCGGGGTCACGGGCTCACACTCCGCTCAGTGTGGCCGTGCGCCTGGGGTCACGGGCTCACATTCCGCTCAGTGTGGCCGTGCGCCCGGGGTCACGGGCTCACACTCCGCTCAGTGTGGCCGTGCGCCCGGGGTCACGGGCTCACGGGCTCACACGCCGCTCAGTGTGGCCGAGCGCCTGGGGTCACGGGGTCACATTCCGCTCAGTGTGGCCGTGCGCCTGGGGTCACGGGCTCACATTCCGCTCAGTGTGGCCGTGCGCCCGGGGTCACGGGCTCACATGCCGCTCAGTGTGGCCGTGCGCCCGGGCTCACGGGCTCACACGCAGCTCAGTGTGGCCGTGCGCCCGGGGTCACGGGCTCACACGCCGCTCAGTGTGGTCGTGCGCCCGGGGTCACGGGCTCACACGCCGCTCAGTGTGGCCGTGCGCCCGGGGTCACGGGTTCACACACCGCTCAGTGTGGCCGTGCGCCCGGGGTCACGGGCTCACACACCGCTCAGGGTGGCCGTGCGCACGGGGTCACGGGCTCACACGCCGCTCAGTGTGGCCGTGCGCCCGGGGTCACGGGCTCACACACCGCTCAGGGTGGACGTGCGCACGGGGTCACGGGCTCACACGCCGCTCAGTGTGGCCGTGCGCCCGGGGTCACGGGCTCACACATCGCTCAGGGTGGCCGTGCGCACGGGGTCACGGGCCCACACGCCGCTCAGTGTGGCCGTGCGCCCGGGGTCACGGGCTCACACACCGCTCAGGGTGGCCGTGCGCACGGGGTCACGGGCTCACACACCGCTCAGGGTGGCCGTGCGCACGGGGTCACGGGCTCACACACCGCTCAGGGTGGCCGTGCGCACGGGGTCACGGGCTCACACACCGCTCAGTGTGGCCGTGCGCGCGCCGAGGACGATGTAAACCCCATACGCGTAGTGTTAATGCGTGTACTTCGTGATTGTGAGCGTGTGTGTGTGTGTGTGTGTATGTGTGCGACTAGGAGAGTATCGCTGCAACGTTCATTCTTTTATTAAACTTACGACGTACCTATTAATCGGTGCTTTGAATTTAAACTTGATGTTTTTGTAACGATTGGGTGTTGTGTTCGTACAGTCTACCCTCTAGGCGTTACGGAACGTTGTGTTGAAGAGATTCGGTTGTTTAGTCATTCGCGCATAATATTTATTTCGTTAAGCAGAATTTCTTTGAGAGAGTTTGCGATGTTTTAGACGCGAGCTACCGCGATATTTACCGGTACTTGACGTTGAGATTAGCGTATGTTAGAGTACTCGCAGAGTATATTTACCATTATAAATAAAATTTTATTTACATTTATAGAAAATACCGATACCTTAAAGTTATTAGTGAGGTGATCAGACCTGTCGCTTCAGTCAGCCAAACTCGCGTAAGACACGGCCGGGGGGCGCATATTGTGCCGCTTTCTAGAATAACTCGAAAGCGATATGATATGGTACTAGGATAATTGCTCGTAAAGGCGCAGGGTTTGTACCACAGAGCTACAAATGATATCAAATCGGCAGAGCGAGTTAGCTTGCGATGCTAGTGATGTATTGGTCAGATCGTCAGCGCGGATGTACGTCTGTTCAGATTCGGTGGCTCAGGTAAGGACAGACGTGATGCGCTCTGACCACTGACGAATTCACAAGCATGAAAAACAATGCTATTGGCCTAATCAACCTATATCATGTGACAATATCGTTCAAGAAGTGATTAACAATTAAATTCCCCGAGCATAATTTTGTATATAGTTGAACATGCGGTTCAAGCTGGTACTAATAACCATTATTTTTAGCAACGTGTTTCCACATCATGAGACACGTTGCTATTAGAATGGGGAACATTGTCGCTGGCTACATTAGACGTTTCGTATTCATGGTGGAAGAAGTTACACTGTTAAGCTTCACTTTCTCTGCTAAGAAGTGGGCCTTAAAACTTAGTTTATCTTGAATGCGAGGCGGGTTTTTCTTCACTCTGTGGTCCTCTGCCGCCCCCTGGCCGGCCGCGTGTATGTACAACATAGTTCATCAGTACATAGTGTACAGCATAGTACACAGTACATCGTAACTTCTAGTCCCGCGTCCAGTTGCGCAGCCTTCTCCAATACTCATCGACACGCCTGTGTTACAACAGTATTTCTTGATCTTTGACCTTGTGTTACATCTGTCGCGTACAATATAAGGGCGGGTGATACAATGCGAAGCCCCACGGCAAACAATATTGATGCAGCTTTGCATTGTTGCAGCAACATTTTTTTTTAATACTTTTTTATGCTGCTGCAACAATGTTGCACAAGTTTTGTTTACCTGCGGCCTTTAGCAGTGTGTGACAAGTCTGTTTCCGCCAGAAATAGTCGCGAACAAACCAAAGTGTTACCATATTTTAAAACTATTCGATTAAAGTTTTTTTTTTGCGTACAAATGTAACACAAGCATTTTACCATTTAGTTGAGATTCTCTTTACATAATATTTTGTTAGATATTTTATATTTTAAATAATTATATTTTTTTTGTCGTACTTTGAGTACATTTTACTTTATTTTTTTTTATTATTGTCTGTGTTTTTTTGTAGTCATCGTCTTGTTTACTTTGGTATTCAAGTAGGAAATTATTTATAAATCAATATTATTGTCGCAGACACCACCATTTTATTGAAGAGATTTTTTTTATACTTTGACATCACTTTTCAGCTGGGAATATGTTTAGCGTACGTCACTGTAGCGACCATAGACTGACTAACCTATAGCACAGATATTATAATACTAGCATACAGATGCTTTATCCTATACAAAGAAACAGTGCCTCGTAACTAGCGTTTTTAATCTGATTATACTGATTATTTTTGTTTAAATCGATCGCGTACTCAATCGATATCAATAGATAAATCAAATAATCAGTATAATCAGTGCCTATAGTCAGTCAGTCAGTCAAAATACTGTGTTGATGTAAGCTAAGCATACCCCCAGTGTTCTGTCACGCATCGCGACAGTATTCTGAATGAAGTATTATTTAATTAGTTGTTAGTTATCGATGTAATACCAAAGGTTTAAGTTTAATAGTTTGTTTAACCTCGGGTTAAGTTACTGACCAGTGTGTTGTGTACACTCACGCGCCCGCGACTACGAGCGGACGCACAAACGTATTGCTTTACGTAGTATTAGTGTATAATATTAAAATAATAATATAAATATATTAAATTATAAATCTCTGTACGTGTTCCCGTTATTATTATTGCTATATAACTATTGTGTTTTTTATGTTTTTCGTTGGGTGCGTGTAGTGGCAACAGAGCGATGTTCGCATCTTATTGTCTACGTACTAAAGCTTGGTTTAAGGTTTTCTGTTCATTTCGTGGCCATTTTATTTTTAGGTCGATGGGAAGTTATTGATTGGATCGTCTGCGAGTTATTTATGACAAAATCAAAAAATCAAAATCAAAATTTCTTTATTCAATTAGGCCATTAAGCGGCACTTTCGAACGTCAAAAATAAAAATTTAATGTAATAATAATTGATTCTACCGTCCATTCGGAAATGTAGCTTGTTATGGAGAAGAACGGACAAGAAACTCCAAACTTACTCTTTTAAAAAAAAAAAAAAGTGTTTTACAAGTATTTGGTTACAATAATCTTGTAGGAAAAATACATATATGTGAGAACGATTTAAAAAAAACGCACTTAAAAGCGTCTAGAGTAAAACAAACAATAAAAATCCAATAAATAGGTAACTAAAAACAGGCGGAGGCAGCTAAGATATGACCAATCCCAACTGACGGCGCCCGTTCACGAACATGACACATGGATCGGCACCACTCAGCTCAACCATCATGAAGGGAACCGAATGATCCAACACATGTGCCACCATCAGAGAGACATTAGAGAGAGCATGACACACTCAACTGCCAGGGCACACTGAAGTCAACGAACGACACATAGGTACAGTAAATGGTAGATTTACAGTTGGTACATAGTACTCACATATGTGAAAAAGATCTGTTAAAATTGTGTTCATCATTCTTCATCACCATTTCAGCCGAAAGACGTCCACTGCTGGACATAGGCCTCCCCCAGGCGTCGCCACATTGACCGATCCTGTGCGTCTCGCATCCAGCGCCTTCCCGCAACCTTAACCAGGTCATCAGTCCACCTAGTGGGAGGCCTTCCAACGTATTGTCTTCCGGTTCGCGGTCGCCATTCCAGAACTTTTCGGCCCCATCGGCCATCCGTTCTGCGAGCAATGTGCCCTGCCCACTGCCACTTAAGTTTGGCAATTCTTCGGGCTATGTCGATAACTTTGGTTCTCCTGCGGATATCATCATTTCTGAAAATTGTGTTAGAATAACATAAATATATTCCTTTGTTAGGGTTCTGTAGCCAAATGGCAGAAAACGGAACCCTTATGGATTCGTCATGTCTATCTGTCTGTCCGTTCGTATGTCACAGACACTTTTTTCCGAAACTTTAAGAACAATGCTGTTGAAACTTGGTAAGTATGTATTCTGTGAACCGCATTAAGATTTTCACACAAAAATAGAAAAAAAATTGGGGTTCCCCATATTTACTGAAACTCATATTTTTTTTCATCAAACCCGTCACACGTAATGTGGGGTATCTATGGATAGGTATCTTCAAATGATATTGAGGTTTCTAATATATTTTTTTTCTAAACTGAATAGTTTGCACGAGAGACACTTCCAAAGTGGTGAAATGTGTCCCCCCTCCCTGTAACTTCTAAAATAAGAGAATGATAAAACTAAAAATAATTATAATGTACACTACCATGTAAACTTCCACCGAAAAATGGTTTGAACGAGATCTAGTAAGTAGTTTTTTTTTTTAATACGTCATAAATCGTAAACCGCAATTTACCAAGTACGGAACCCTTCTTGCGCTAGTCCGACTCGCACTTGGCCGGTTTTTATAACATGAATCTGTTGGTTTTGAAAAAAAAAACATGGAAAATCCAGTCGATAACTTGCCGCCAATAAAACACGGTGTAACATAAAAAGTTGTATGTGCAATCCCAGTGCCGCATAACTCTGCAACTCAGCTTATTAACTTATTGTAAGTATAATGTAAGCAGTATGAAGCTAATAGTTCTGCTGGTAGATCGTAAGTGTAAGTGGTCTTGCAGAGATATTCAACTGCGCAGTATCGGCCGTTTGTTAACTAGATATGTTAAATGTACGTGAACATTTTAATTTTTGATGTGAATCATACTAATATAAAAATAAATTAAATAGTATATAATATAGTATGTTACGTGTGCCGGGTACGTGTGCGTGCGGTGGCTCGGCACGCACATCTTATTAATTTATTCGTAAATATTTCATAGTTGTGTGTTGTTCACATTGTGGTTTTTTATTCGTACGCTGTGTGTGGGTGTGTGTGAGAGTGTGCGTGTGTGCGTGTGTGCGTGGCGGCGCTTCAAGCGTGTCGTCGAGGGTACGACAAACAAACATACATTTTCTATGAGTACAAATCTGGGTGTGATATAACTGTAACAGTTAATATTGTCACGGGACCTATTTCGCTCATGGCCGTAATGTGCCACTCTGTTAACTCTTTCAGGGAAAAAGTGTAAATATATAAGGCCCTCTATAGACACGCGACAAGTGGTCGCGAGTCGCGTAGTGTCGCAAGCGCCACAAGCCTCGTCTCGGTAGTTGTACTTACTCAGTCACTGGAGGGCTGCGGCAGACGGACATGGCTGCTATTCCATCTACAAATATTACATTTTAACGACTTTTATCAGATGTTTGAGTATCAATAGTCCAGTTATTTGTTGAAATATAATTTGTTGTTGGTTTGAAAACCATAGATTGTTATAGCACTTTGTACAGAATGTCGGCTCCCCCCGTCCCCCGCAGCCCCGGGCGCCACGTGCCGGCGACAGTCGCAGTCGCGCTGTCTGCACGCGCCCTTATTAACGTTAGCTGTGAATACGTTGCTATTGATATACTATGTTCATTTCCGGACGCACGTGTGTTCTCATTTCCGACCTTATTGCAACAAAACTATAACAAAACATTTTTGAAAGTTATATATTATAATTTTTTGAATTTTTACACGATTACTTTATTTTATTGTGAGTACATATTGTTTGAAGATGATATAAATTTATTGATTATAACATATATAATAGCTGATAATTAAATCGTAGTACAATTTTAAAGTGTAGTTGAGCGTACTGCAGCATGCCGTCGCTGTGTTATGTACAAAACATGAAGACAAGCACTAAATAAAGCTATTTATATAGAGTCGAGCACATACCACATAGATAGATAACTATATCGTTTATACGAGAATGTTATTTTTGTCCTAGATACCATAGATTTACTAGACTTGGTGACAGCAAACCTTCGAGACTTGCATTTTAAAAGAATGAGCAGTAAATGAAGCTAAACTGAAATAAATACTAAGATTCAGTTACTGCTTGTCAGATTTGCCGTTCACCGTTGATTCTAAATCTCAAATCATACCTTATCGAAAGAAATACCTCCTTAAATAAGTACATATATGAAAATATAACGCTTACCAAAATTTTGTCTTGTCTGTCACCGACTGTGCCAAAGTATCCCCTCGCGTTGAACAGGTGACTTGTTGTAAGCGTCGCCCGCTCAGGCTCACGAGCACTAGAAATAATTTAAGGAAAAGATCTGTGAACAACCTCATGACCTCAATATAGTGTGAAATATCTGCTGAGCGCTCGTGAGCTGAGCGGGTGGCGTGTGACGTGTGGCCGCGTGTCCGCATCCGTTATAAATAGCTTGTTGTGCAGCGTGTAAGCCGCCGCTAGCTGAGTTAGGCAATAAGGACGCATCTACCGCTTAAGGAGCGTCCACACTGAGAGCATTCACGTGTAACGAGCATTCGACGTCGAATATTCGAGTGGTGTGGACGTTGAGAGCATTCGACGTCGAATATTCGAGTGGGATGGACGTTGAGAGCATTCGACGTCGAATATTCGAGTGGGGTGGACGTTGAGAGCGTTCACGTGTTATGAGCATTCCACGTCGAATATTCGAGTGGGATGGACGTTGAGAGCATTCGACGTCGAATATTCGAGTGGGGTGGACGTTGAGAGCGTTCACGTGTTATGAGCATTCCACGTCGAATATTCGAGTGGTGTGGACGTTGAGAGCATTCACGTGTAATGAGCATTCGACGTCGAATATTCGAGTGGTGTGGACGTTGAGAGCGTTCACGTGTAATGAGCATTCGACGTCGAATATTCGAGTGGGGTGGACGTTGATAGCATTCACGTGTAATGAGCATTCGACGTAGAATATTCGAGTGGTGTGGACGTTGAGCCGAACGTTACAAAGCTTACACGCAAGCGCGAACTTCGGCCGGTGTGGATGTCGCAACGATTTTCGCGAAAACGGCTCGCATTCGAATGTTCACACATAGCGAGTACTCAGATAATGAAATCAATGAGTATGTATGTAGGAATATTACTGGCCACTTGTAAAGCAAGGAACAGTTCCTTGATCTTAAGTGTTTGTGACCTTCTTGGTCAATCGTATTATAGAATGAAAGACATTTAACGAGATCGTATTCGAATGCTCCAAGCTCGCAAGGGAATGTTCGACACGAACGTTCATAGTTTTGCTCGAAAGCGAATGCTGGGTTCGCTGGGAAGCATTTGTTGCTCGCTTACAAATGCTCACGAAAGAATGCTCCCAGTGAGGACGCTCCTTTATGTTCCAAATTCTCCGGGAAGTGTTCAGGCCCGCGGTCAGGCAATTATTATAAAACAAATCATGAACTACCCTCCCTCTTACTAAAGTTCTAGATTGGCCTAAATTACCTGATCTACAAACTACCCTTCTCTTGCTGACAATATAAAAATATAAATAGTTCCCGAAAACATGAACGCAATGCCTTACACTAGAATAGGACATGATATTTATAGCTATAGACCAAATATGAGACAAAACGCTTATTGAAGTCGTATTGCCCGACTCAGTCGCGCGATTGCAGAAATGTCGCTTGTTTGTCCAGTCCAGTAACAGAAACGAAAAGTAATAGTGTTATACTGTTTAATGCCATTTTGTAACATAAGCCATATTAACGCTAGCTGAAACTTGACATATCACGCTGTATTATTATTTTTTTATCTATATATTTTGTATTATCGCGGCCGGCATGTTACTGCGCCCGAGCTGTACATACGTTACCAGAGTAACCCCCAGTTTCCCAGCTCAAAATTATCGCTGGCTGTTGATAATTCATTCAACCAATCACAGCAGATAACGCGTGCTTGACAATTTTTCACATTAATTCGCCGATAATTTTGAGCTGGGAAACTGGCGGTAAGTCGGAGGCAGTAAGAAACCGGCGCGGGCGCACTCAGTCCGTCATCTACTTAGTACCAACATGTACTGTGTCAAACATAGCGCATTATTTTATCTCTGCGCCGTTTATTTGCAATTTTTACAGCTAAAAAGTCCAGCAGATTTTGCACAAAAAATCTAGTGTCACTTCAAAATGTAATGGCGGTCGTTAAAATGAACCAGTAATATAAATATTTCAAAACACTTATTTGCAGTAAGTTACGTTCACTATTTAAGGGTTTCAACTTTAAATCTTACAATATTCTTGTGCACAATATTTTTAAGTATCATACTTTGCATGTTTCGGACCGCCATTACCTTTTACGTACACTACTTTTTTAGTGTGTAGGGATTGCAAGTGTGGACGGCGTCAGTACCATAAGTTATTTTTTACTAATTTTGGAATGCTTATAAATAAAATAAAATATATTTTACGCTTCCCAGAGGTGTTATATAGCCAAAGAGTGGTTTAATATTTGTACAAATCGGCTGAAAGCCCTTATTTTGTTGTCTATTAGTTGGAATACATATTTATTGTCTTGCCAGTATATAAAGAGTGTAGAACAGTTGTGGGAATATAATAATGTTTTGTATTGTTGTGTTGTGATGTCGTCTGCACTACAATTTGATTGTTTCTGAATCTCGCGTTTATTAATGTTTTTTTTTCCGTGAGTTTTGATTAACTATGTTAAGGAATTTTACGTTTCAAAGCTGCATCAGTATTTTGATGCTTTGTACTTTAATTTTGATGATGCAACCCTTAGTGGTTTTTGAAATAGAAAGCCGGCTTTTGATTTAACGTAACAGGGCGGTGGTAGGGGTGCTTGCGGACAGGGGAGGGAGGGTGGCACGACGCGTCACAAGCACCGCACGCCCATTTAATTATTTATTGTGTTTAAAATCATGGTGGAGTAAAAATTAACTTGAATCGAATATTGAAACGTCCTGATGGGTGCTTTGACCCTTAATTATAAGAACTTGGTGTTTATAACTTCTAAATTGTGATCTGATTGTTTCGAATGTGGTCATGAGATGTTTACGAGGTGTAGGCGACATCGTGACAGGCGTACGTTATCGTTTGTGTTAATTATTTGTAGCTAACACTGAGATATGAGATCTGTTGGATTGTGGCCGCATTCGGCCGGGGCTGTGGGGACCCACACTGTTAAATATATTAAATAAAATTAAAAAGTTTACAGTTAATGCCTTATACAGATGCAATATATAAATTAAGATTGACAAGTGGACTTTTATACGATTTATGTATTAGCATAAGTTTGATAAAAATCCATAGGTATTAAAATATAGTTTGGAAGAGTAGTCTCAGCCGTCCCCACAGCGCCGGCGTCGTGCGGCCTCGTATACCTATTTGTTGTCTGTTCACCGTCACTATTAGAACACATTAGCTGAGTAAATTATTGCATAAATATAGTTTTATGATGAAATAAAATATGTATATGTAATCCTACATGTCTATTAAATCATGAAAATAGATTATAATGTGATGTTTTATTTGTCTTTCTTTACCCAAGGACTACTTATCCTGCGTCGGCCGTTTGCTCAGCTGTCAATGTTACTATACTCCATTTGAAATAACATTAGAAATTTGTACAACCCCTTTTTACAGTCCGTTCAACCGATTATGAGTTCTATGCCGTTGACATAAGGATGGCATAAAAAGCATAAACCTGTTATCAGAACAATAGAAGTCAAAATCGGTTGAACGGGCTTAAATGGAGTATAAATGTTTTCACACAATACGTATTATTATTACTGCTTATTGGCAGATAGTAAACAAGTGGCTCCGTACCCGCTGTTGACCGCCGATGTAGATAAACGAACATATTGTATACCTGTTTTGAACCAAACGTTTCGTTCACTATTTGATATTTTATTATTGCAACACCATGTCAGTCAGCTTTGGATTGACAGCTGACACTTGACAAGAGTCGAAAGAGAAAATTTGTAGTGAGCACACGGCACTGACCTCTATCATACATTGTACACTGGACTTCATATTGTTGATGACAAAATGAAGACATTTGATTATCGCCATTTTGGCGCTGATAGCAACGTGAATTAACGTGAGAGTCGCATGGAACTAATATTAGAGATGGGACACAGCTTTCGGTAAAATACTTTTATGGGTTTTATCGATCGTGAGAATAATTTAATACGTAAGAGAGAAAAAAAACAGTTATTTTTATTATGATTAATTTTTAAGTAATAGAATAATTGCTGTAAAGGTTACTAAAAAATATTTTCAGTCAGATTACAAGCTATAAACTAGTGGATAGCGTGCTAGTAAAGTTATAGCGCATTACTGTCAGATCAGTGAGATTCAAATATGGGGTTAGGCTAACAACTTATCCTAAAAACTATCACATTTGAGCAAGTATCTCCTCGCTCAAGTACTCTAGTTGTACGCCCATCGGATTCGTGAAGGGAACATCATTTATATAATAATAATAATAAATGAGATGGATAATCATTTACAACGGACGTATTTCTCGCTCTCATCGCTGAAATCTTGTCTCTGTAGTGTTAAGGTGCAAATAAGAGTGACATCGCATTCCAGCAAGGTGAAGACTTATATTATTTATTTAAACTTCATGCAAAAAGGTACAATGGCGGACTTAATGCCTCAGGCATTCTCTACCAGTCAACCAAGGGTGGTGAAGAGATAACATGACAGGTGCATTGTTTAAATCGTGGCAACAATTTAACAACAAAATATATTTTTAATTGCTAAACATGCACATATATACATATATTATATGATACATACCTAAATAAATATATATATTTAATAAAGTAATGAAAATAATTTATCGAGATGACCCTACCCCCGCTGAAATCAGTTTTCAGCTCTGTTTCAGATGCAGATAATAAATTGTTTGACTTCAAAACTTACGTTAATAAAATTATAATTATCATGATATTGTTCCAGAATTAATTCCAGGTTCAGGAACGTAGTGATTGGTACAAGAGAGAGGCCTGTGCTCAGCAGTGGGCGAAGTTGGGCCGTGGATGATCATGACCATGATTCCAGAATTTAGTATTACACATTGCTATTGAACATATTATAACAGATTATTAGGCATTCATATAATATTCATCACCAATACCAATATGAGATATTTAGTTCCAACATACTACGAGAATTCAATACAGTAGATGAGTGATACGCCTTGCCAAGACTACTATTTTGATATTAGTGTAATTTTAAAACATCACTAATACTGATATATTAGTTACAATATTATAATATTTCCAGTCAAATATATTAGTATTACCAAATTTTTAGAAATATCGGTAGTATCCTATCTCTAAATGTGTCAATTTTAGTTCCTGATACGCTCGAGCGGGGCGCTTTGAATCAGCACAAAAATCAACTGTCATTTCATATAGTATGTTTAGTCCAGCGTACTTGTATAATAGAGGTCAGTGGCACACGGTGAATTCGGGTTTTTAACCGACTTCAAAAAAAGGAGGAGGTTCTCAATTCGTCGGAATCTTTTTTTTTTTTTTTTTTATGTATGTTCCCCGATTACTCAAAGACGCCTGGACCGATTTCAAATTTTTTTTTCTTTTGTTTGAAAGGGTATACTTCCAAGTTGGTCCCATAATCATCAAGTCAGGATCTGATGATGGAATCTTAGAGAAATCGAGGGAACTCCTCAAATGTTATAGGCAAACATATAGCGATTTTGGTATTTTCATCAACAATGCAATCATTTGCACTCAGTAAGTATCATTTGGTGAAGTGGAACTGATGAAGAAGACCACAGATGGCCACTGGAATTCCTAAATATGTCACGGGCATAAGATATCTCGAATAGTTAACCGACTATAATGAAGCAAATACTTATAAATAAATGGTACTGATGAAAATGGCACTATCGAACTGATCTGATGATGAAGCCGGAAGGTAGGCACTGGAACTCTTATATAAAACAATGTATCCTAGTCGTGTTTGGGCTTATTGGAATCGCCATGAGATGTACTTTTCCTATAAATGATAATCATGTTAATTGGAGGTACCTACCAAAACTAAAAAGAGAAAAATAAAAACTTTTTAACAAAAAATCAAACCGACTTCCAGAACAAAAAACTACAAAGCAAAAAATAAATTTCTTTTCCGAAGTCGGTGTCGAAAAACGGGAAACAATGTACAAAAGACACCGACTTCGGAAAAGAAATTTATTTTTTGCTTTGTAGTTTTTTGTTCTGGAAGTCGGTTTGATTTTTTGTTAAAAAGTTTTTATTGTGGAAACGTATCTAATCGAGATGTGTTTCGCCCATTGTCAATCGGCGTTGTGGGGCGCCCGCGAAGTCGGTTTTGAATATATTTCACGCACAACGAAGTGCTTTTGCGGGAAACGTGTTCTGTCTGGTGGACGCCGGAGCCTTCGGCCCAGACAGCCGTCATTCTATCCCTTATTGTCCTAATATTATATATATTCTCCTATCCCTAATCTCACGGCACGATATTGATCGACCCCCAGGAGCCCACCGCAGGAATCCCAAAAAAAAAAAAAAAGGTAAGTGCATATATTACACCATAATATTACCGGCCAACCCTTGTGACACCTTACACCCGTAGTAGGAACCAGTATATCTCTCAATAAGGAACGAACCCCCTAGCTTTCCACTGCTGCGTTACGGCAGTTCTGTGGGGTTACAGGTTCAGACAGGGTCCAGGAGTCCCAACGCTGCTATGGGCCCCGGTGTTGAGCTCCTGGCTTGGGACCCGAAGACCTGTATTTAACAATACCCTAATCGGGATGTAGATGCTGGGACTTATCAGGTATCTACCGCGTTAAGCAGTATTTCAATAATGGTACGAGCGCTCATGCCCAAGATTTTTGTCTCATCGTTTTACGGCCAAAACCGGGTACAACGATGATTTGGTTATACTGATTTCAAAAATTTGCCGAATCACGGCTTTTAAATTTCATAATAAAAAAAATACCGAGTACACAGATACTATAATACTAACACAGATGCCTTATCCCATACAAAGAAACCGTGCCGATGTAATTAGCGTTTTTTGTTTTTGTGAGCCTTATTACATCGCTTTTAGGGCCATAAACCGAGCTATAACACACACGTGCGTAGTACCTTTCTGCAAGTTATATGCGAGTAAACCTTAGATGAAGAACCTAGTTTAGATTAAGGTTAGGTTTAAACCTTAGGTTCTTCATCTAAGGAGTAAACAGAGCATTTTCAATTTAACCGGATAATACAGTTTTTTTTTCTAACAACAAAGAGGTTTAATGCCGCTGAAAATCCATTCTTATTCCATTGAGGTAATAATGTACTACTTATTCTTTATTGTACACAAAAACATAAATACACAGATACCATATGACAGCTTATGTACAAAGGCGAGCTTAACCCATAATTGGGTTCTCTTACAGCAAACCTCAGTTGCATTAATTAAGAAAATGCGTATGAGGACAGTACATCCAAGTGCACAAAAAATTCTCTAAAACAACTCAATGTTTAAAATTCTTACATAATAAATAAACTTAAACAAATACGTGTACAACACGCAATGTATAAACGTAATACATATATACTATATAATTAAACCAAAAGCTTACATTTATAGATACATATGTCTACGTCATTTTGACAGGAAATGATACCTTATTCTTCTCTTGAAAACATCTAACGAAGGGCTATCCTGTATAGAGTGAGGAAGAGTATTCCAAAGGCGGACAGCACGAACAGTAAATGATCCACCATAACGACTTGATGAATGGGGAGGAAATCGAAGAAGGAGAGATGATGAGGAACGGCAAGGTTTTCCTATCGGTACAAGGTATTCAAAGCGCTCCCGAAGATACGAAGGAAATGCAGGATTATGAAGAACAGAAAAGAGTAAAGAAAGAGTGTGCGTATCTCGGCGCTGCCGAATAGGCAGCCACTTCAAACGCTCTCGAAAGTCCGACACATGGTCGTACTTCCGGAGGCCAAAAATGAAGCGGATGCACAAATTCTGCAAACGTTCGAGCTTATTAAGGAGTTCCTCAGTCGCATCAAGGAAGCAGCCATCAGCATAGTCAAGAAGAGGAAGAAGGAGAGACTGAGCAAAAGTAACTTTAATTGAGAAAGGCAGGAACTTCTGGAGATGTTTCAGAGACCGAAACGAGCAAAACACCCTCCTGCTTACTTCTGCAATGTGAGTCTGCCAAGATAGGTTGCAGTCTAGGAAAACACCTAAGTTTTTAACTTTCTTGGAGTATGCTATTGCGACGGCATCATACAAAATAGGAGGGAGAGACTGGTTACTCAAAAATTTACGAAATATCTGCCACCAATAATGGGAGCTTGTGATTTTGTTGGGTTTACTAAAAGTCCAAAACTTTTAGCCCACTGATAGATATTTTTAAGATCATTATTGATGGCATCGACAGCTTCAGCAAGCTCTTCAAGTTTGAAGTGGCGATAAAGCTGCAGGTCGTCTGCATAGAGATGATAGTGTGAAGATAATACCTTAGTGATAGCGTTTGTAAAAACAGAGAAAAGAAGAGGAGAAAGGACGCCACCCTGAGGAACACCCGCAGCAAGATCGCACCATTCAGAGGAAGCGTCCTCTGAGCGAACCGATTGCGAGCGACCCCGAAGATAAGAGTTAAACCAAGCGATCACAGAAGGAGATATATTAAGAGAGGATAGGATACCTAAGAGTAGGTCAAAATCAACTGAATTAAAAGCACTGCTAAAATCCAGTAAAATCAATGCTGTAAGTTCCATGGCCAATCGGATGTCATCTGTTATTTTAACTAGGGGCGATACAGTGCTGTGGCCAGGACGGAATCCAGTTTGATAGGGACTTAGCATGCTATTAGAGGAGAGGTAATGGGACAGCTGATTATTAACAACACTCTCAAGGACTTTAGATAGGATTGGAAGAATGGAAATTGGGCGGAACTGGGAAACTGAAAAGGGTTTAGGAACTTTGGGTAGGGGCAAAACAATGCGCTTTCTTCCATGCTGAAGGAAAGCAGCCAGAAAAGAGGGAGTAGATGATAATGACAGGAGCAAGTTCATTTAGGATAGGAAGGAGCATTTGTAGTTGTATACCATCATCACCCATCGCCTTCGTGGATATAGATTTTATGTCCCCTCCTGCAACTGGGTGAAAGGAGAATGAAGTACACAATGGCCGAGGAAGTTAAGAGAGATTGTTTAGAGTGGAAGCCTTCACGCTGTCGTCAAGAGTGACAGGCGATTTCGAGAAATATAGATTAATAGCGTTAAATTCAGGCGTGCTGTCATCAACAGTTTTGTCGATACCAAGGGATTTGAGAAATTGCCATACTTGTGCTGTGTTGAACTTTTGAACAGAGTTGTGGATGTGTTGCCTTTTAGCATCCATAAACACGACCGCACCGATTTCGCAGCTTCTTGTATAGAGACCAATTCTCATCTGTGGGTTCCCTTCTGTGCCGCCTTTTAGCCTTATCTCTTTTCGACATTGCACCTTTAATGCTGTCAGACAATTAAGGAGCTGGGAGATGCTTCACTCTTACCCTTTTAAGCGGAGCATGTTCATCAAAGAGTTTCAACACTATCTTTGCAAACTCGGCTACCTTATTGTCCAAGTCATTGCTATCGTAAACAGGAGACCAGTCAATTTTGCCCGCGTCTCCTCTCAAGCGATCCAGGTCAATGTTCTTGAAACTGCGAAGGAAAAGAAATTTAGATTTACGTTTAGGAGGGCGAATTTTATAAGAAAGAAAATAAGATCATGATAAGAGAAGAAGGCAGCAAGTTGCCCGTGAGGGGTTACAATCCATGTACATTTTTGGAATAAATCAATGTACATCCATAAGTAAGTTAAACAAACATTTAGTATTATCAAATTATTCATTCTTCACAATTATTTGATTTAAAATATTTGCATTTTGTATGTTAAAATTATAATTTTGAAGTAGGCTGTATGTTCACTCACATTGCATTTAGCACGTGAAAAAAACTTGCGCGCCATTTCCCATAATTTTCATATTTTGTTTTTATCGTATTTGTCGCCGTGGTAAATTATTTTAGAAATGCTAAGTTTTATTGATAGTGTTAACCCCGCCAGAAATACTAAATGAGCGTGTTCGTAGTCGCAGCGGAAAAATGTCGAATATCTTAATTTCAGTTTAGCAGATAGTTAGTGTATGACGTCGTGTAATTGTGTATGGTAACTACAAATTTGTGTATCCAACTATTGGGGAGCCAATCAATAAAAACTGTTTCCGCTGGAATTACGTCATCCCAGCGGAACTTTTTTTTCCTATGCACGTAGAAGAAAAAAAAACATCCAATAATTAGTTTGTAACGAGAGGTAAATGTGTAAGCTTGAATGAAATTTGTGTGACATAAAACTGCGGCAATAATCAAGTTTCCGCTGCGCTGACGTTTGGCAATTTGATGAAAATCATATAAAACGGCTTAGTGCAGAGTTGTTTTTTTTTACGTACGTTGCTTTGAATTTGTGTGCATCTGTAACAAATGCATTTATTTACCAGTACTTATATTACAAAAAGTTATTACTGTAGGTAATTATTATGTCCTTAATATTAAGCTAGTAATAATTTAAAAAAAAAACTTACACCAGTAGTCATTCCAAATGTCGAATTTAAAAAGTTAACAGTATACTATGGAATAATTTAAAGTCGGTAGGTATTTTCTTAGCACGCGCTTCCTCTCCTTTTTTGTTTATCAGTCACAACCAACTCCCTAAAATTTACACTACTCTGTTATTATTACTTTGTTAATAATATTGTTTTTTTTTAAAGTATTATATTAACATTAACTAATAAATACTTTTAAGAATACAAAGTTAATGCAGTTGTTTTATTTTCTGCTAAACTATTGTGTACGCACCTGTACGAAACTATTAAGCACAATAACTAGCTATACTGGAAATTTTAGAACGTTAGTTAGCTCTTTATACTGCACGGCCGCTTTTTTGTAGCCATTCAAACTTGGTCGGTTTATCCATGTATTGGGGTTGTTCTGGTATTTTATTATATCTCTTTAATTATTTAGTGTATTGAGCTGAAATTTTAGATGTGAATAGTTGCGTTAATAAACTAATTATCGGAATAAGTTATATTTTGCTTTTCCATTAAAACTCCTGCAATCGGATGTCATACAATATAGTACTCAAGCCGTAGTAAATTATGCCATTGCTCATTAATTACTAAGACCACATAAATGAAACTTGGCAAGGCATTGTAGTCCCTTAAAAGATACAAATAAAAGTTATAAGTTATGCTCTAGTGTTCCTATTTTAAGTTCTTGGACCTAATAACCTTATTTTACTTTTACGAGTATATCTTCTGAACAGTATGTTTTTTTCTAATTCTGTGTTAACAATCATTACACACAAATTCAAAGCAACGTACTTAAAAAAAAAACAACTCTGCACTAAGCCGTTTTATATGATTTTCATCAAATTGCCAAACGTCAGCGCACTACGAACACTAAATGAGCTGCCTACGATAGTTTTCTACAATGGAAGAACAAGGTGAAAATGTGTTATTGGCGTATTTCTCTGAACTCGCCAATACATAAAAGCCCAGCTCCTTGTGGTGCATCTATTCCTGGTGGTGCTCAAACAGGGCGTTGGCAAAACGTACGGTAACCTGATGGCATTTATGAAGAGACGGCTTGGACGGATATGTTGTTCGGAAATCTAATGTTTTGTCACCAGCCGACTTTGAAAAGTTTTGAAAGAGGCTCCGGATAATCAGTGCCTAGCAACAAAGGTACGTTGAGTATTATTAATTTAAACGTATCTAAATAATTGCGTAACCTGAGCATAACTTCTTAAAAATTTGATTTCTTTGCAGGTTGCCTTAATATTCGGTATTATTTGTGCGTGTAGACGACAAGAGCTTCATAATATTACAACAAAGGGTGTAAAAACCCGAACTGCCTTTGCTCCGACATTTACATAAGAAAATAACGAAAGTACCTATCTACTAAAGAAGTGACAAGCACCAATGAATACAAACTGTGAAATTGCCATCCAAATCAATCCAATATCGCTTTGAAAATTGTACGTTCACCAATTGTTTTAATAATTAAACGATATAAGCAATACATGTTTGTTTTTCCTCGCAAATGTGTTGAAAAACGTTGTATGAAACTCGTGAGGTGCTCATTACACGCTCGGCTGAATAACGCCCTTATACAGCTCGGGCTGCAAACCACAGCCTCGTGTGGAATGAGCAACTTAGCTCACTTGTATCATAATATACTATTATCTACTTCAGTTTCGTTATATTCGAATTACAAAATTGACAGCGGTTTCATTATGATACCGATGATACCCATAACGACATCGGGTTGCATTATGCGAATCGTCATAAATTCTAAAACACAAGCAAAGACATTCTGAACATACAGCCAGGTCCCTAGAATATTACTTCGAAATCGAGACAATGTAAATGATGTTTTTAAAAATGGAACAAGTTTAGAACAAAAGTATCGTATACTATTAGGCTGTAGCGGCTACAAGATCTTTGCCTTATACCTAATAAAGACTAAATAAAAAAATTAAATAAAAAGTGGACGCGGGAAACAATTTGGGAGTGAAATTTTATTTAAAATTTTATTAAAAATGTCTTTAACATCAAGTTATATTGAAAATACACCAGCATATATAACAAATAGAGCAGTTGCGGCTACAAATATCTTACTACCAGAAAAATCAAGACATGTATATGAGAAATGAAATACTTAAACACACTTCCTAAAATACTTATTTGTCTATATCTGTGTTTTATTCCTTCC
This sequence comes from Orthosia cruda, assembly GCA_964057195.1. Taxonomy (NCBI): domain Eukaryota; kingdom Metazoa; phylum Arthropoda; class Insecta; order Lepidoptera; family Noctuidae; genus Orthosia; species Orthosia cruda. Next base: position 20,692,053 of record OZ059848.1, on the reverse strand, counting down.
TTCGTAGATAAAATCTTGTATACAACTGTACGTTATTGGTCTTTTAATAACTCGTGCCCACCTATTTTGGTACGCGCTACGCTTGTACCGAAAAATGGCACTCGTATTAAAAGACCGTCCATAACGTAACAGTTGCATAAATAGCTATTAGTTATTAATTACTAATAAAACCGTCTGTTTTTTTAATTTCTGGTAGTGTGCCGTTTGACCACTATCTCGCCATTTTTTTTTATATAGCTGAAATTACTCCTCCCCCCCGTAACACTGTGTCGTTTATGGTCGGTACTGCCCAGTGCCCAGTGTGCAACTAGACGTGTTCAGATTTATCTAATCTAGTGATTTTATACGGTTATGACCAATGATATTCAAATAAACAGATACGTTATACACTCACAAAACAATTGAAAAAAGTGTTCCGCGCAGCAGCGGCAGCACACATACACACTTTTCATTCATCTGTCATTAAAAAATATTTATTTTATTCAATAAATAAATAAATTAAAAATACATTTTTTTTTTATTTTGTTTTTGTTTCAACAAAGCCTATCGCTCTTCGCCATGCGTGACAATAACTAAAGACTAAAGGTCACAATTGTGACCTATTCGAGTCTTCACAATGCGCGCGAACATAACATATCTGTTTATTTGAATATCATTGGTTATGACCGTAAAAGGATGTGACATGGTTTTGGTGAACGCTCATACTAGTTATAAGGGCTGATTTTTCAATAGTCTTGATAATTTTTATCTGAAAAATTATTTATATGGTTTGACAATTTTCGTATAGAAATAAAAAATGTCGTACAGTTATTTTTATTCTTCAGATAAAATTTATCTGACTATTTAACAATCTGCCCTAAGCGCCAAAAAACTCTAAACTGTCAAAGCGTAGGGACGCGTCAGTCTAAAATTTTATGCTTTTGGCTATTCACACACAAAATACGAGCCCAAATAGTTAAGGAATTGAACAACAGAGCACGGCGCTAGTTTATTACCACTGATATAAGTGACATGCGGTCTAGTTTACTACTACAATAATAGATCACACTTCTTGTCGAAAGTTTCTTTGCCACAGAATTATTACATTTTTAATTATCGCTGGCAACTGCTCCCAAAGGGTTTTCAACGACCATTTTTTATGTCCTCTTCAACCCCAGTGTTATTATATTTCAATAGTGTAATCGTATTATCGTATGGCACGTTTGTCGTGTTGTCAGTCTGTTAATATTATAACAATGAACACGGCGCGCCTCCCTTGTCCGCCCGTCTGCTCGATCTGGCAATACAAAACATGTGATCATATCATTTGGAGCCAAACTCACATATGTCACGATTTACTTATGTGATTATTTTAAATTCCTTTTTTGTTGCTCTCTATTGCTTTGGACTGTTTGCTAGTTATTACCCGACTTCCGAAGGAGGGTAATGTGTTTATCTGTCTATGTATGTATGTAAGTATTTATGTATGTTTGTTCCTATGTGGCGTTCTAGAGACCAAACGCGTTGGCCGATTTTGATGATTCTTACGTCAATCGATTCGTCTTAACCCTGCGAGTGTGACTGGCTACATAAAAATTGGAAAAGAAAAAAATGGCGGATTTTGGGCGCCATTTTGTGGGTGAAAAATTTTTTTTTTCTCCCTAACCCATCGTGTGGGGGGTATCACAAAAAAGGGTTTTAAGTGATAATTTAAAAAAAACTAAAAGGTTGTAACTAAATAAAAAAAGTTAATAAAAAAATAAAAAAACCCGACTGCTTAAAAACCGAACTAAAAAAAAGTAAACAAGAAGAAAATCATGCGGTGCAGTCAGAGTATACATTTGGATTTGGTTAGCCAGCTCGTGAATATGTATTCTCCGACTGCACAGCATGATTTTCTTCTTGTTTACTTCTTTTTAGTTCGCTTTTTAAGCAGTCGGGTTTTTTTTATTTTTTTAATAAACTTTTTTTATTTTTATCTTAACTATGTCATTTGCTCATTTTAATATTTAAATGTTTATTTATGTCTAAGCCCGTGAAGTAGTTGGTTTCCAATTAAGTTTTTTAGAAGTTAGAACTTCGGTACCTGAGAAAAATATGCTTAAAGGGTTGCTTCAAAATCCGTTGAGCTATCTAAGAGTGCGTTTCAACTGAACTGCTGCTTAGCGAATATTTGCAGCAATCGACTAATCACATTGGTCGATAAAAATCACCAAACCATATCACAACTCACGCCTGAAATTGATCGGTTCCCTTCACGTCACCGCTCCTCACGGTTCGTCTACGCCTCTGTGAACACACCCTAACTATCTTAGCTCACAACAAAAACAAAACCTCTAACGGCAAAGTATCCTCGTAACTGCGCTACGATCTAGCAACCTGCAGCTAAAAGGCACATTTTGCAGGCCATTTGCAGCCACAGGCCATTAAGTAGCATACCTAATGAAGCGGTGGCTAGGTGTGTAACACTGCGACCCGGTCGCGAGAGGTCGCGCTATCCGCCATCACGACGAACAAAGCCGCCTTGTAAGGCCGCTAATACTATGCTAAACCTCCACATTTGGAAACTAATTCGTTGGAACATAGTTCTGTAAACGATTTTGTTATTTAAATGTGCCACGGGTTCTATTGTATCAATAATATGTTACCACCGTGGACAATAGTAGGTTTCCGATTAGGTACTATTCTATTGCAATGTTTTCAGTTCTTCAATGCTTCATTCCATTTTCTTGTGTATTTTTGTAGACACACATCTAACTACCTGATATTGTGTAATTAAAATATCTCTAAGGCAGGTACCTGCCTAATGGCAAGCTAGTTCAAACCTGAACGGCGCAATTAACGAGCTTAGAGAGAAAATCATAGCTCATTAGTTATTCCACAACCGTTTCAGGTCATAGCGAGCTGACATCGGTACAGCGACATGAACACGAACACGAGCACGAGACATCATCAGTTCCATCAGGGATAAGCTCCTAAGCTCCACGAACAGTTGTGCAAACGTGCGCAGACTCCTGATTGCCCACTTGTCCTAACATCATTATTCTAACCACAAAAAAGTCGGCCATTGTCCCTACGACCCTCCGCTATCTGCGAGGGTCACACAATACCGCATCAAGCGCAGGGTTTTATGATGTCAGCTGCGCAAGTGTATACCTATTGTCACAAAATGGGATTAAACAATCCTATTCAATTTATTTATAACAGTTTTCATTGCAAAACAAATTAATCCTTCACACTTATAGCGACCTTTTCGTGTTTGATATAAGGGCGGAAATCTGTTGTCGGCGTCTAATTTGCATCTAATGTTTTTCCCCTCCGGTAATCGAGCTCCCCTCGCGAATTACACTTTTTATCCATTACAACGATTATAGTATTTAACCGTGCATCTTGGCGTGAAATCGGATTGATTAGCGATACGTATGAAGCGAATATTTTATCGATTAACAATTATTGTAATCGATTACGGCTACCGTTAGAATATTTATGTACAATCGAATCGAATCGTTTCGTTCGGGAGGCGGCTACCGTTTTAGTAATTGGATTTTGAAGATTTATGTGTAGTGGGGTAGTAAAGTGGGCTTTTTTGTCATGAGTGTTTTAATGAGTTCTTTGGCAATGCCTGAGATGGTGCAAGAAAGAGGCTGTTGCCCCGTGGCTTGTGCCCTGTGCCCCTGTCACTCTGTCTGTGTTTGTTCGCGTGTGACATGCGTTGCTAGCACAAATGTGTCGATACATTGATGGCGTCCGCATCAGCTCTATCGTTAGTTAGTCACGCTCTCATTATTTCACACAGCGAACACCCAATCAAAAGTAAAGTGTCCAGCTTTTATGAAGTTTCATAGTAGTGTTGTCGCCAATTATTCTGCAAACTGCAAATCGCTTTGTCCCTTTGGTCTAGTGGTTACGAGCGGTACTGCTGACCATGGCATCCTGGGTTATTGACCTAGCTCGGGTTAAGTCTCATTGACTTATTCCATCATTCATTTCTCAGTACCAGCCTGGATTTGGACTAGGTTGATGGCAAAAGGCACGCCCGCTATTCCACATTTCCTTAATCTTACTGTTTTTATTCTCAGAGTACTTATATGGATAGCTCTTGATACTTCAGTGTTTAGGGTTCCGTACGCAAAGGGTAAAAACGGGACCCTATTACTAAGACTCCGCGGTCCGTCTGTCTGTCTGTCTGTCTGTCACCATGCTGTATCTCATAAACCGTGATAGATAGGCTAGTTGAAATTTTCACAGATGATGTCTTTCTTTTTTTTTATAATCTGTAGGCTCCCGTTTGACCACTATCTCGCCTGATCTTAATCGATGATTTGGTCTACGGTGAAGCACGCTAGCCTAGAAGAAACCTATTCACTCTTGACTTAAAGACCCTAAGGTTGTAGCTATCAGGGAACAAATAACCCGGAAGGGAGTTCCACTCCTTAGCTGTGCGCACAAATTTCTGTTGCCGCTATAGCAACAAATACTAAAAATAGAATAATATAAATATTTAAGTGGGGCTCCCATGCAACAAACGTGATTTTTTTGTGATACTGGTACGGAACCATTCGTACGCGAGTCCGACTCGCACTTGGCCGGTTTTCATCATACTAAATTCTCGGATGAATCACTAAATCTTGAGAACATAGACATTGGAAGTATTTTGTTCCTGATACCTAGCTAACTATTTTCTTCACACGGAGGTTCTGATTTCTCATTAACTACTCTGTCTAATATTAATGATAACACAGCTTGCAGATTGGTACAACCAATACTTAAACATAACGGTGGTCGTGACGGCAGCACGGCGGCACGCATGGAACACGGCACTCATTAGTCCGTGCCGCAAGTGCCGCGAGCTCGTTAGCTTAGTTTATGATGTCCTGAATCAGTAATGTATCAACTATTAGCAGCATTATGTTGCAGGACCCCTGCACGTTGTGTCGTGCGCCGTGTTCCTGCAGCTAAGCACTGCAATAAGGCTCGTTTGCACTAGTTATTGGGGCTGTGGGCGCTGTGGCATTTGATTAGAATAACAAATACCTATCAGCTTCTTCTTCGTGTCTATGATTCCTTGTTCTCGGTAAAATTTTCTAGGGTTGGCCTTAGTATCTAGGATCCCGATTTTGAGGTTGTTAGTTGTTTTTTATGGGGTTGGTTTCCCCTTTCAAATGACAGCCCCCAAAACTGATTTACTAATGTAAGCACACAATATATTGACTTAATTTAAATTGGTTTAACAAAATTCAGCATAATGATCATTACGCATAATATTATTAGGCAACCTAAATGTTTCTGGGTACATATTAGAATATCGAATATTAGAATACCTACGGATAAAATGTTACTGTTCAAAACATCGAAAATTAAAATAACGATAGTATTTAAATATCGAAGATTGTTACACCTAAGCATAAGTGTCTAAGATTAGAATACCGACTGATTAAAATATCGACTGATTCAAAATTATATCTTTAATCAAAATGTCAACATTTAAAACTAAGTTCATTATATTTTCAACACACTTGCTCATAAAGTGGCTCTAATTTCACCGCAATTAGGCACATAATGACACCTGTTATCAAACTGTGACTTTTTCATTACTATTATTCACAAGTGAGATAAAGAGTTTATTTTTTTTATTTATTAGTTGAGTTGCTTTGTTCTTAAAAAAGTTTCGATACAAAAATGATCGTGCTCAATAGTACAAATGCAACATATTTCATGCAACTTCGTATTTAAATAGATAATTTCAACTTGTACGTGTTTAATAAATGAAACTTTCATTTAAATATAACTTTTCTAAACCAATACCAATATTATAAAGAGGAAAGATTTTTTTGTTTGTTTGTACCGAATAGGCTCCAAAACTACTGGACCGATTTCAAAAATTCTTTCATCAAATTACCCTGTGTAATACATAATAAATATCGATATTTTGGACATTCGATTCTCTGTACTTCGATATTTGGGGCATTCGATACTCTGTACTTCGATATTTGGGACATTCGATTCTCTGTACTTCGATATTTGGGGCATTCGATACTCTGTACTTCGATATTTGGGGCATTCGATACTCTGTACTTTCGATATTTAGGTCTTTCGATGTCACTTTTGTACATATTTAGATTTTAGATATATTGGACGTAGGATAGGCCATTCAACATCATAAACTTACGTTATTTTAATTTTCTGCTAAATGGTCATTCGATATTTAAATTTTCGATGTTTTGAACAGTGACATTTTTATTAATATTCGATTCTTCTTCTTTCTTTTCGTGTGAGGTGTGGCCACCTCTGGTGTCAGAGTTAATTAAGCCGCCACAGAGAATCCCCACAGGCCTCTGACTTGGCTATTTCAGACTTACATTATAACTATATAAGTACAGGTTTCCTCACGATTTTTTCCTTCACCGTTGCCTGTGATGTCCAAGATAAACTTAGAAAGTACTCGTACATATGAATTTGAAAAAGTCACATTGGTACTTGCCCGGATTCGAACTTACGACCTCAAGCACGACAGGCGAGGTCTTAGCCAATGGGCCACCACGACACAATATACAATATTCGATATTCTTATATGTATGTGCGATGGTAAACAAATAAATAAATAAATAATGTTATAATCGCATGATGATATTTACACATATTGATCTTTGGAATTAAAAAAACATGTCAAGACACATATACAATCAATCTAACCTAACGTTCAACATAAAACTATAAATGTAGTTTGAAACATTTAAATGATTCAAAATTCATTACTAACAAATTATTTCGGACCATGATCCATAATTTGTTTGGTTATAATATAATAATGTCATCCTAATCAAAACAATAATCCATCCACACAATAAAAATAAATAAATTAATAACAAATAATACAATCAGTTCATATAGGTACCTATTTCCCGTTGCACTGGAGTCGCCGCTGTGCAAGCGGGTCCAGTACCCCAGGCAAAGGCAGTCCTGTTTATCCGCAATAATCTTTAGGATACCGTTTGCGCTCCCCCGCATCCAATGCATCAGGGGATGCTGCCCTCCTTCGCAGTATCGCCTGAAAACTAAGTTTTTGCTTCTGCAAACATCCCCGATGCACTACAGAAACCTGGCAGCCCCAACAGTATCAGTAGTTATGTCTAACCCACAGGCTGCACGTGTAGAAGTTCGCAAACCTGCGTGCCAGCACATAGCATCGGACTAACGCCCTCCGTTACCTCTCGATGTCATCGTCATCGTGCAGATCCTCGTTTAAGATATGACCTAAGTATTTAAATAGGCCTAGTGATAGTGTGACCTAGGTATTGTGATTGACCTAAATATTATACCTTAGAAATTTATGCAACTCCAAATTATGGCAAAACAAGTTATGTGAAAACGTTATGCCACTCAATATTATGCCTTTAAAATGTTATGCCAAGAGGGGGATTTTTGTTTAAAGTTACGACGTGCAATGGAACGTCGTTATGCGTTTACATGTTCGTTTTTAGGGTTCCGTACCCAAAGGGTGAAAACGGGACCCTATTACTACGACTCAACTGTCCGTATGTCTGTCACCAGGCTGTATCTCATGAACCGTGATAGCTAGACTGTTGCAGTCTTATTACAAAAAACGAAATAAACCATGGTTTAAACCTGTACTATAAAGTCCAGGCTTATCTGCAAAACCATGGTCTAAATTTGTTCGTATTACAAAACTCAAAAAAACCAGTCAATGGTTCAAATGACGGGACTAAGTCTTCTTAGTCCCGTCATTTGAACCATTGACTGGTTTTATTGACTGGTTTTATACATCAACCACAGATTAATACAAATATCATTCGTTCACCATAATATCATTCTATCGCAAGCTGAACAAAGTTCATTAAGCTTTGGATTTTTTAAGTTATCGAAGTCTCTAATAGAACAATTCCCTCTTTGTTAATAAATATATAATAATATATTGTGATGGACCAACAAAAAAAAACGATCTGAGAATTGGAGTACCGAGGAAAAAGTAATATCCTCAATATTAATTAAATCAACCATGTTAATATCCGTTTTCGGGTAAAAACAACACAATAAAAAAGATACTTCCTAAAAGAGAAACTTTGACTAATCGTTAAACTAGGGGCCGCCGAGGTTTAGCGTTAGACCATGATTTGGTCTATGGTTTATCGCTAAACCATTGTTCGTAATATCGTTTTTGTGTAAACCACAGTTTATAGAGATTTAAACCTGGGTTTAAAAACCCAGGTTTAACTAAAGTTAAACCGCTTCTTGTAATAAGACTGTTGAAGTTTTCACAGATGATGTATATCTGTTGCCGCTATAACAACAATAAAATTCTGTGTAAAACTACCTTTTTTGTTTAAGGTACTGTACAATCATTGTTAATTTAAATGTCAATATCTATTTTTATGACTTCTCTCACACTCAAGTGTACCAGGCGATGAGGCCAGTCACCAGCCTTTTATCTAAATTTGGAATTAACAATTAGTACTGTATCTATAGGCTATAATGTAGACCTTATAGCCTATAAATACAGTACTAATTGTTAATTTATCTTGCCTCACCTTTTGCCTATTAAAGTTTTGTAAACGTTGTGCAAAGGCCCACAGTTGCAGCATTTACCAACAAACAGTTCAATTCCTCTCGTTTTAAATCCAATCCAATTACAAATCCAAAACAATTACGGGGACCTGTTTCAGTGCTCGAACCCCTACATCATTGTAACGGCGTCCATTCCTAGGCTCGTGCGTCGCGGTCGTGTCGCGCTCGGCAATCCTCGGCCGCGCTCGGCACACATCGGGCACTTCCTACACGCCGCGCTAATTAGCTGCGCGGGCGCAGGTTAAGTGGCGTCCTGTACGGAACCTGCATGTCCCACCTAATGGCTTTTATTGGTTATTAGTTGGATGGCTGTCGGCCTGTGTGGTCTGGAACGACGGAAGTTCAATTTAAAATGTCACAACTAGACTAAAAACTCCAACTCAAATCGTTTATTTTAACTAAACCATTTAGATGAAGGTATTTTTGAATTGTCCTAATGTCCAGCAGTTGGTCAGTCCAAAACATGAAGCTTTCGCAAGCGTAGGTACTTCTCTATGGAGAAGAATGTGCATGAAACTCCACCGAAAAGGTTTTGTAACGTTAGGGCACGTTTGGGGGTGAAAATCACTATTGCCTTGTCTTTGAAACAACGTTTACTTATCTGCAGCTCAGCCCAGCTGCCCAGCACTGATGCCAATACTTCTAAGTCAAGCCTACTGAGGACGTTTGGGATTGGAAGCCGATTCCAATCTGTATTAAGTAGGTACGAACAATAAAAACTTTACGTCTTCAGCACCCACAAGCTTTTTTTTCGTTTCGACATTATTTAGAACTAATCTGATGTTAAATTAATGGACAAATCATGAAGATAAAGCTTACACAATAACAGTGACTTTCAACATCAAAATACCTCAATAATCTAAATTCCAATACAGTGGAAGTCTATCAAAAACATAACGAAAATAATCTCAATTTTATTATCATTAAAATCTGGCACCTACATCAGCGCACAACGCACATACACTACGATAAAAAGCTCATTTTAAATTATCTAATCTAATTTGATACTTTATAGGAAAGTTGAAAGTCACCGGATCGAATTGTGGACATTTTAATTGTGTGTGATAAGTAATAAATAAGTCTGGGCTGGTAATGGTGGCTGGATCTGATCACTTGTGACCGACAGAGGCGGGCAATGGCGCTCATTTACATTTTAATTATAAGTCGATCGATGCGTCTGTAATGACGGGCGGTGACGCGGGAGGTCTCATATCGTGGGCGATAGGAGAGTGATGCGATAAGGAAGACAGGACAGCCACCTATTGATTAGGCAGTCAATAAGGTTAATTGAAATTTGAATGTATACCATTGTAAGAGCATTGACACGATATAAGTTAAGCTCTAAACCCTGACATCCTTCATTGCGCTTCGGATTCAATATGGCACCCATGACATAAAATACTGCTTTCTGCCGTCGGTTATTCAGGTATTTTTTTGAATTCTGTAGCCAAATGGCAAAAAACGGAACCCTTATGGATTCGTCATGTCTGTCTGTCTGTCTATGCGTCCGTATGTAACAGCCACTTTTTTCCTAAACTATAAGAACTATGCTGTTGAAACTTAGTAAGTAGATGTATTCTGTGAACCGCATTAAGATTTTCACACAAAAATATAAAAAAATAACAATAAATTTTGGGGGTTCTCCATACTTAGAACTGAAAATCATTTTTTTTTCTCGTCAGACCCATGCATGTGGGATCTATGGATATTCGTTAGCTATCCCGACAGGCTATCTTAGGGTAGCACTTTAGTGGATGTAACCCTCGAGAGAAATTTTTCATGAAATTAAAATTGAACCTTCCAGGGTGGGTGCACGACCCACCCTGGACCCTTCCAGGGTGGGTCGTGCACCCACCCTGGAAGGTTCAATTTCAATTTCATGAAAAATTTCGTGATCCCGCAATCTTGCAAGTTCACTATCTCCCAAACCATCAAAGCTCTAAAAGTATGGTTGGGAAGACAGGCAAAGGGGCTATCGAGTGGTAGTACTTCAAAAGGTACAATCAAGGGTCAAAAGTGCAGTCATACTCTCCCCAAACTCAAATGGTTAGTTTTTGCAGAAGAAGTTAAATTATCCACAGCTGATTTAATATTTTTTTATAGAAATATAAGTATAGATTGTTCCTACTATTAAAACTACTATTATTACTACTACTATTGTTGCAAAATGTTGAAATTCTGCTGCCTACAACAAAATTGCCTTTTCTTTTTTGGTAGAGTGTGACTGCACTTTTGACCATTATAGTACATCTATAAGCTTCCAGGCACTTAGGGCACCTGAAAGCCATTTTAAAAGATTGCGCGATCCTACCATCTTGTGAGTTGGTTTCTACTTAAACCATCTAGGTGATGTTCATCATACATGGATGGTTCTAAGTACGTGCCAGCAAGCCACCGAGAGGTAATGATTCAGCAAGCATATCAATAATCTTTCAGGCACCAAGTGTCCCTGAAAGCGGTCAGCCCGCTAAGACGCTTAAAGAAACCTCTGTACTGGTTCGTACAGACACATTGTCTCAACTAAGTGGTCTTTATATACTAGAACTACATGACTTTAATCTAAATACAGGGCCTAGGTATCAGTCTAGGTTACCTGGAAGAACAATAACGTGATTATTGACCACTTATTTAAGGAAAATGTGCCTGTTTTTACCGTTACAGTGTGAGATTCTATAAGCTTTCGCTATTTACTGTTATTATGTACTGATTATCAGTCAATGAAATAGGGTAAATAACTTAGAACACCTAGTTTGTGTTTTCTAACAAAGTAAATAGGGCAACAAATATTCAAAAGTGGCGCGTCAATAGATCGCCTTACTCACTAACTCACTCAGCCCTTGTTATTTCATAGGTCTCGCTGATATGATTTATTGAGCTTATGGTGACGCTTCGTCGCGAACACTTGGAATTATGTCATAATTTCACACAGGCGAAACCGCTGGTTGAAGCTAGTGAATTATAAATAACAAAGCTAAATACCGTTTAAACACTAAACACAAAGTTAGTGCATCTATCTGCTGTGTTGGGTGCGCGGGCGCATCTAATTAGCGAAGTGTGGCGACTGGCGTGTCGTGTCGGGGCCTCTCACGCCACGTTAACATGCAGCGGTCAGAGGACACGGAGCCAAGGCACATGGAACATTACCAGGCATAAATGCAATTAAATGGAATAGTAGGTAGGTAGAGGTAGTTTTAAACTTATTGAACCGACTTAGGCACACAGACGTTAAGTCTCAGTGAGCTAGGGGGTTTTTATGAACAGGTGAATGAGACAGAGTTACGAGTAGTAGAACATTTACCATATCAAAAACGAAAGTTGATTAAAAAAATAAAAAACCCGACTGCTTTAAAAGCGAACTAAAAAGACGTAAATAAGAAGAAAATCATGCTGTGCAGTCGGAGGATACATATTCGCGAGCTGGCTGACCAAAACCAGATGCCAATTTTTACCCGACTGCCGAAGGAGGGTAATGTGTTTATCAGTCTATGTATGTATGTATATTTGTTCCTATGTGGCGTTCTAGAGACCAAACGCGTTGGCCGATTTTGATGATTCTTACGGCAATCGATTTGTCTTAACCCTGCGAGTGTCACTGGCTACATAAAAATTGGAAAAGAAAAAATGGCGGATTTTGGGCGCCATTTTGTGGCAGAAAAAATTTTTTTTTCTTCCAAACCCATCGTGTGGGGTATCAAAATAAAGAATTTTGGGAGGTGATTTCAAAAATATATAACACTTATGTTTAAATGTACCTTATAAAAAAAAATAACTAAAAAGTTGTAAATAAAAAGAGTTAATTAAAAAAATCAAAAAACCCGACTGCTTAGAAAGCGAACTAAAAAGACGTAAACAAGAAGAAAATCATGCTGTGCAATCAGAGGATACACCTGGTTTTGGTCAGCCAGCTCGCGAATATGTATCCTCCGACTGCACATCATGATTTTCTTCTTGTTTACGTCTTTTTAGTTCGCTTTTTAAGCAGTCGGGTTTTTTGATTTTTTTAATTAATACATAGTTATATTGAAAGACACATCATTGAAAAGCTCTTTCACAAAAAGCTCTATCAAAATCTTAGACCAGAAATACAAATTATAACGACATTTTTGTGACATCGTAGTCTCAGCTTCTTCGTGCCCCACATAATATTACAAACTGTCCATATCTTACCATTGCTACCCCATCATAGGCCATATCGTTATGAATAGGACGTAGAATCTCACGTCATCTGCGAGAGATCCTGCTACAGCTAACTGTAGGACTATTATCCATGTTATGGCTGCGTCGATATCCTCCATAGATTACTGCTCGTTATGACTTCGTATCGATACTTATTACAGCTTGTACTTGAGGGTTTGGCTATGTATTTATTGGGGATTTATAAAGAACTTGTTGATCGAATGAAACTTGCATTCTACAAATAATAATTCGTGTGCGATCTAAGCGTTTTGGGTGAATAAGCGTTTCTTTGTCTTTTGTAAATTTTGACGTTCTAGTACATTATGGTACAAGTGTGTAATGTTGGTGATTACCGCTGAGGCGCCATTGAGACCCGAGCCGTTAGGTGAGGGTCTTAAGAGAGCCGAGGACGGTAATCATCAATACACACGTGTATCATACGACGTTTTTCAACACACTTGTGAAGAAAATAATACTAAAAAACCATTTCCAATAGTGAAAACGAGTTGTGAATTTTTTTTGGCAATGGCGGGCAAAATTAATCAGTTTTCCAATTTTAACAATGGCGATCGACCATAGACTAAATAATGAGTTATCTTTATTTGGCTTTTCGCGGATATCGTTTTAGCCACGTACAAAATGGGGCATTTCAAGTTTTCTTTATTACAGACAAAAATAAAAGTTATATTTAAGTGAAAGTTTTATTTATTAAACACGTACAAGTTGAAATTATCTATTAAAATACGACGTTGCATGAATTGTGTTGCATTTGTACTATTGAGTACGATCTTTTTTGTATCGAAACTTTTTTAAGAACAAAGCAACTCAACCAAAATTAAAAAAAAAGAACTCTTTATCTCACTTGTGAATAATAGTAATGAAAAAGTCACAGTTTGATAACAAGTGTCATTATGTGCCTAATTGCTGTGAAATTAGAGCCACTTTATGAGCAAGTGTGTTGAAAAAAAAATTATGATACTCAGCCTGATTTGAATAAATAACTTTGGATTTTGTTCATCTTTGCCCATAAACAATATTTTTGTTTCCATCCCATGTTCATAATATATCATGGTCAACTGTGTTTATCACCGAGAAATCGCTAAATATTTCTAGCTTTTCTTTTGTCCAGTCTGGACAATATGGACTCGAGTTTCTTTTTCATGTCAACTGTTTTTAGGGTTCCGTAGCCAAATGGCAAAAAACGGAACCCTTATGGATTCGTCATGTCTGTCTGTCTGTCCATCCGTATGTCACAGACACTTTTTTCCGAAACTATAAGAACTATGCTGTTGAAACTTGGTAAGTAGATGTATTCTGTGAACCGCATTAAGATTATCATACAAAATTTTGAAAACAAAAACAATAAATTTTGGGGGTTCCCCATACTTAGAACTGAACCTCATTTTTATTTTTCATCAAACCCATACGTGTGGGGTATCCATGGTTAGGTCTTCAAAAATGATATTGAGGTTTCTAATATATATTTTTTCTAAACTGAATAGTTTGCGCGAGAGACACTTCCAAAGTGGTAAAATGTGAACAGCGAATGAATGGAACTCACTACCTGCGTCTGTGTTTCCGAACGCATTCAACCCGAATCTCTTCAAAGTTATAGTAAACAGGCTCCTTCTGGGTAAGCTCACTCCATCGTCGACTCTGTCTCTGTCACCTATGACTTAGACTAGAGTCAAGAGCAAACCCATCTCAAATAAAAAAAAAAAAATGTTTGTCCCGTCCCTGTAACTTTTAAAATAAGAGAATGATAAAACAAAAAAATATATATATAATGTACATTACTACTTAAACTTCCACCGAAAATTAGTTTGAACGAGATCTAGTAAGTAGTTTTTTTTTAATACGTCATAAAACTTAAACCGCAATTTACCAAGTACGGAACCCTCCCTGGCGCACTTTGCCGGTTTTTTATATAGGTATTTTTAGAGAAATCGACTGCTTTGTTGTTGAGATTCGGAGCAACAAACAGACACACTTCTCTGAACAGTTCACCCTACAAATAAGAAGGGCCAATACGTGGGCTTCATATGTTAATGTAATAGTGGCCGTTTACACGATGAGCCACGTAACGATGTTACGACTGTATGCGCCTACGCATCGTTCACACTCATCTGTCGAACATCAAAGCGATGCCTTGGATAGGACGGGATCGGGTGGACCTGATGTGGGACGAAATTGGGTGATTTGGTTAGATTTTTTTGTCATTTTAAAATAAAAATTGTTCATTTTGTAAAGATGGTGTACTTGACATTTTTACAAGCCATTACTTGTATCGAGATAGTGATGATTTCGTGATAATGTCGTTAGATAATATCACTTAAAATTACGCCTATATTGTCCAGGGTAGGCAGTGTTGCACCTATATTACTTTCACATTTCGATAATTATGAAAAAATCAAAAATGAAAAAAAAAACCTTAAGGCGCTACCCCGAGCAAAACGCCGCGCTAGGCGTTTTCCGTGCAGTTTTTAGGAGCTATCTACTCGTTATTTAAAATGAAATATCAACTAATAAAAATACATTAAATTTATACATATTATTGATTCCAAAATTGTGGATTTCTTTTTTTTTTAACTATGTATATGTTTCACTAATCTCCTTCCAACAAAACCATAAAAATGAGAAATAATGATTGATAGCATGCATCTCCTCGTAAAATGTTCATTAATATTTTTTTGTACTAACACTAATGGATACACAATTTGATAACGAACATTTTATAAGTTTTATTTATTTCAAAAGACCAATATTTGATTTTATAAAGATTTTATTCTAAAATCTGGGCGTATTCACTACTGTAATTCATGCGCCACCAGTGCCGCTAGGCCAATAGGAATGCTCATATCTCACGCTGATTTTTTGGTCAGGGTACGGCCTTAAATAACTTTGCACCAAATCGGGAATCGAACCCAGGACCTCTTGCACAGCGCAGTAGCTTCGCGACCACTTAGACCAACAAGGCAGCCGACATCCAAAATTTTGTAAATAGGATTTAAACTTATCAGTGAATTGGTCAAGGAAATATTGCATTAGTCAGACAGCAATCGTGCATGGATAGGAACCATAAAACGATACTATCAAGTAATACTGAGCAACTATTCAAATTTAAATCAAACCCAGTAGAAACCGCAGGTGTACTCATAACACATGATTCATATTGTGGCTTTGCTCGCAAAAAGAAAACAATAAAGCATCGTGGCTACTCTCGCCCGTCCTACAGCCTACAGTGCCTTGCCCTGTTGCGTGTCTGAAGACTTGATGCGCAAACAAAAAAAAACAAGAGAGAACTACAAATTATCGAACACAACGCATTTTAAATAGTTGGCGTATGAATCATAGTGGTTAAAAGTCTACCTCATTTTAAAACTGGCTGCTATGTAGAGATGCAGGTAAAATTAAAAACTAAAGAGTGGGTGTGGTGGACCTTGGTATTGTTCGTCGTAAATTGTAATTACTGATTTGCTAGGGAGTTAATTTTATACTGTATTTTTATGATGAATTCTTGGTAATAACAAGTGTAAAAGTTCATTATAGGCTTTTATAGAAGCTTTACGAGCTACCTTAGAGTTCTGCGAAAAATATACAAAAGAAGTAACTTATTCACTGAAAAGTATGAACAAATAATAAGAACCTATGCAACTATATAAAAAAATTAGTAAAACAAAAATGAGAATGGAGAAATGAGAAGGACGTGGTCATGAATGATTGTATAAGTGTAATACGAGGGTGTAAATGTGTGAGTGTAAGAGTGTGAGTGGAAAAGTGCGTGTTATGAGTTTATGACACTGGTTTTAATATATTTTCCGTGGAAATGTAGTCAAGGTTTAACAGTAAATTCCTTCATTTCCTTTAACAAACCTCTTTTGTTTGCGTGTATATAGATTCTATAGATTATTATTACTACAGTTGTACAGAAAAGTACCAAGAAAGCAGAAAAACCTTTGAGAGAAACTTGTGTTGTAACGGATGATTGAACGAATATACCTTAGAGTTCTGCGAAAAATATACAAAAGAAATAATTTATTCACTGAAAAGTATGAACAAATGATAAGGACCTATGCAATTATATAAAAAAAATAATAAAACAAAAATGAGAATGGAGAAATGCGAAGGACGTGGTCATGAATGATTGTATAAGTGTAATATGAGGGTGTAAATGTGTGAGTGTAAGATTGTGAGTGGAAATGTGCGTGTTATGAGTTTATGACACTGGTTTTAATATTCACACATCAACACGGTCTAGGGATATTTCATACTCAATTAAATAACTCGAAAAGTACTGGCCGCATTGGAATCTTTTGTAAATTGTATGTATACATGTGTGTATACACCGATTTCTTTGTAATTTATCTCAGACTAATTCCAAATTCAAATTTTTGAAAATTCTTTTGTTTCGGTGGCATAAAAATCTCTTGATGTGTAGGAGAGGGAATTTTAAAATCTGCGAAATTTAGAAAACAATACGAATTACGTTTAGTTACAGATTTTTTCATTTTTAAACGAAAGATAAAGTTAAAATTGAGGTATTGTAGCCATGCAACGCCAACATTTGACGAGGGCGGAGATGTTACGAGCTGTGGGAATGCTGGAAGCTGGGTCTGTTCAGCGTAATGTTGCTGAGGCCATACGGACCCACCAAAATGTAATTTCAAGATTGTGGACACGCTATCGTGCCACAGGTGAATTAGCGAGAGGCACCGGGGGCCAAGTCGCATCACTACCCCCAGACAAGACCGATTTTTGCAAATTACTGCGCGAGCTCAACCAAATGCAACGGCGACTCAATTGGTCCAAAGGCTGCGAGTGGAACACCAAGTGCTTGTGAGTGACCAAACTGTAAGAAGGCGACTGCATGAAAGCAATCTACGCTCTCGTAGACCACTCCGGGTCCCACCTTTACGGAGAGGCAATCGTGGACGACGATTAGAATGGGTTCGGAACCACGTGGACTGGGGCCGTGAGCAATGGTCCAATGTGCTGTTCACGGATGAATCCAGGTTCGGCTTCCATCCAGTTTCACGAAGGACGCGTGTTTGGCGAGTTCCTGGACGATGGAGCCGTCTTCAGAACCCTCAGGAAGTTCACCCATACCAAGGAGGAAAAATTTTGGTTTGGCCAGGAATTCGTCTTGGAGGACGGACGGATCTCGTTTGGGTGCGGGGCAATATGACGGCAGAACGATACGTCCAACAGGTGCTGGGGCCCGTAATCTTGCCCCACAGAACACAAATGGGGCAAGATTTCCTGCTCATGCACGACGATGCCCGGGCACACACGGCGAGAACGGTAGCAGCTTGGTTACATACACACAATGTTAGGGCCTTATACTGGCTTGCTCAATCGCCAGATCTAAATCCCATTGAGCATGCGTGGGATATGCTGCAAAGAAGAGCTCTGAAGGAAGTTCCTGAAAATCTGGCTACAGAAGATCAACTTTTTGCGCACCTCAGAAGGACATGGGACAATATTCCGCAGCAAGACATTGACAACCTTGTTCTGAGCATGCCGAATCGTTGCCGATGTGTTATGAACATCATGGGCGCTTTCTCAGACTACTAACTTCAAGTTTATAAACACAAATTAAATGATTTTTCTTTTTTTTTCAGTTTTTACTCATTAATTAAAAGTTAATTCATATATGGTTTCCGTCTATGCTTCATTTTTTTCCATTAAATCTTGAAATTTTAATCGAAGTACCTTAACCATTATTAAAAAATGGTAGAATATTAAATAACGTATCTTTTAAATATATACATGTCATATAAATAATTAACACATTGATAGTGATTCGCTTTTTTAAAAATATCCCTAGACCGTGTTGATGTGTTTATTTTCCGTGGAAAAATAGTCAAGGTTTAACAGTAAATTCCTTCATTTACTTTTACAAACCTCTTTTTTTTGCGTGTATATAGATATTACTACAGTTGTACAGAAAAGTACCAAGAAAGCAGAAAAACCTTTGAGAGAAACTTGTGTTGTAACGGATGATTAGACAAATATTGGTTGTTCTTCTGTTTTGTGTTAGGAGATCGGGATCTGGGGGTAGTTCAGCGTGTTTTTTTAATACCGTCATGATAATGAATAATTGCCGGACTGTAAGTACTTGGCAGTGTCGATAAAGTTCAGAAGTTGAGTATAGGTTTGGGAAAAAGAAAATAACTTTTAATACCGCTCTTTGGCCTCTTTCTAGATTGATCATGTATGATTAAAAGGAACCGCCCTATGTGGTAATACAATATGAAATATCTGATTGACATAATGCGAAGTAAACTTTCTTAAGAACTGGTGAATTGGAAATATGTGCATTGTTCGTTTTTTTTTGTATGTTCACTGATATCTCCGTCAATTGTGGACCGATTTTGAAAATTGTTTTTTTAGTTTGAAACGGTATGTTCCGAAATTGGTCCCATTTTAATTTGTTGAAGATCTGATGAAGGACTTCGGAGATATTCAACTGAACTCTTCAATAAATAACGGCAAATCTCTCGGGATTGCTGCAATCGCATGTCTGTTTATTGTTTATACCAGTTCATAACATAACATCACGCCAGTACGCTCTAAAGGGGTACGCAGATCTCTCATTTTACCGGTTATGTTCAAGTTTCATGAAATCTATTCGTTGCGTTCGCTTATTCATGGCGTTATAGTTACCTTACTAGCTTGCCTATTAGGTAGGTACAACCAAAAAGTGAAAAATAAAAAATAAAACAAAAAAAAAAGTTATTTTTAACTTTGTAGTTTTGTATTTGGAAGTCGGTAGTATTTTTTTGCAAAAAAGTTTATAAAATATATAAATTAATTCGTTTAACAAGGAATTCTATATATTGTTGGAAGCTGAGTCTGAAATCTATAATAATACCAAGATATTTAATAGAACTAGTATTAACCAAGCCAGGACAAGAACACTGGTTGATACTATTTCAAGAGTGAGCTTTTAAGTTGAATGTATTACACGAATTAACCCGGATAATTGTAGCCCTTAATTCATAGGGGGACATGAACTGAGGTCAGTCACTGCATCGTTTCAGTCGACAGGAGCACGAAACCCTTCCGTCTTCCCTACACGGAAGATAGCTAAAAGAGCTACCTATACAGTAGGATCTAGGATCTTTAAATTTTAATTCTTGTGCGCAATATTGTTGATTTCGCCGCAAACACAGAACCTTACAAGAGCGATCAGGAGTAAGGACCTGTAAGTAGTTGTCTCGCTACTCGTCAGAGAGAGGATCGAGCGGTGGGAGCGGTGGGAGCGTGTTCGGCGCGGGCGCAGCGTGACAGATAGATTGCAGCCGAGCGACCTCTGCCGGCTGCACGTCCCAGAACTAGGGTGGCATACTCAACTGGTCTAGGTATTAATTTGGGATATTCTAGACAAGGCTTGTATTTAAGGAGTTACACAGGGAGCCGGGGATACTAGGTAAATGGGGGTGTAAAAGTTTGATTTATGTACGGAAAATATTTAACCAAGTTTTACCTACAGAAAAAGAAAAGAAAACATCCTTATAATAAATAATACCTGGGGAGTGAAAGATGTTTACTAAAACCAACTTGTTGATCACCATCACCATATTATTATTTAAAGTGTCATCATGTCCTTTTAAGGTTGCCCTAGTCGACAGCACGATGTATTTTGTGCGCGGGGTTAAAATGCATGCTATCTCATCCGACAACACGTGCGAAAGTGATAGATGCTGTGATGAGCAGTAAGAAGCTAGTTTGCGTACGAATACACACTTTTGCAAATGTGTAGCGAAATGGATGATGATTTAGGACGAAAACGAGCGTGCAAAATTTTATTAACAGACTTTTGGGAGTCTGGATATCATGAAAAGACTACTAAATGTATCTGTTCAAAATTAAATTATTTACATTGTTGAACTACTAATCTATCCCTGTATGGTGGCTGTTTTGCAATTTCCCTTCTTCTTATGGTATTTATTCCGCCCAAAGATGCGTTTAAATTAGTGTTGAAATATGGAACTTTCGACGCTCATAATTTCCTAATATTTTTTTTTCTTTTTTGCTTCCATACAGGGCTAGATAATGATGAGACAAATTGATATCAGTTTTTATTTTGAACGTACGTCGTCAAACAGTGGAGTTAACGTCAGACTACGTTTGTATGGAACAACGGTCGACTAGTGTAACCTTAAAAGACCAGCTTGGAATATCCTCTGTGCAACGTCTTTTCTTCACCTAGAGAAAGGGCTCTCGCCTGGTCCACCCAACATTTATTGCAGGTTGTGATTCCATTATATGTCATAACGGTACCTAATTAATAAAATATACACTCAAAACATGACGAAGGTGGCTAACTTTTCGATTCCCAACCAAGAAGTCTCACCTTTCCACATTTCATAGAAGTGATTCCTGCCAAGTTCCAAAGCTTTTTATCCAGTACATTCACGGTTGTCTATCCTGCTATTCCCACAAGAGCTAGCCCCTCTACAGACAACTCACGGCTGGGCTCGCAACTGGCAGCGCGCACAATGAAAAAGCGGCGTCGTTCATAAATTATCGGCGCAATGGCGGCGCGTGACGCGGCCTGCGCGCAGCGCGCGGCCTCCGCACGACCCAGCGCATGTCAGAGGATGGGCCAGAAGGACTAGACACGCTATCATAACTGATACGGGTAAATTCATAAACTATAGAGAAAAATACTCTAGCTCCTTTTTTCTTTGGTCTCTAGTTCTCTCTGGCTTCTTTTTAAATGCTTCAGACACAGGTCTGGTAAGGTTTGTACAGAGTCATTCCGTGAAACACTCTGTCATTCTTGTTGGTTGCAAATTCAGTCCTCTGTTTTACAGCAACTTGTATGGAGTTCATTTACTGTCATATCTTGTGCTGTGGCACCAGCCTCTATGTTTATGCTGATTAATAGGGATAAATCGATGGACAGCGCCGTGATACGTGGATAAATTACTTTTATATCTACGATATTTTTATTCCCTCAACGAATCTGCACGAGATCTTATTATTAAACTGTCCTGTCGTGTCTTAGACGGCTAGTCTGGTTTCATTAAGTTTATTGTATTGTGTTGCCTCTTTTTGCTAAAAAGTGATAAACTTATCTCCGACGTTTGAACGACAACCTCGAAGTCTACTTCTACAACAACAACAATGATTCAGTAAAGCTTTGGGTTTCCTAAGAAAGGGGCGCTGTCACCTTCTTCTGATACTAATAACTAGTGTCCGACCGAAAGTTCGGTTTCGGTCGAGTTTCGGCAAAAAAACGAGTTTCGGTTTAGTTTCATTCAGTAATATAATATTTGAGTAGTGCTTTCGATTTCTTTGGGATGCTATCATCCTGGATGTATCCTGGTTACCTTATCATGGTACCACCCTTGGGATATCTCCTTTCCAACAAAAAAAGAATCATCAAAATTAGTTCATAAACGACGAAGTTATTCGCGAACACACATAAAAAAAAAAATTATATATACGGTCGAATTGAGAAACCTCCACATTATTTGAAGTCAGTTAAAAAATAAAGTCTGACTATAATAAGGTTTTCTTTATTTTTTCCTCAAAAAATGATCCTTGTAAGGAAGTTTCGGTTTCGGTTTCGGCCGAAACTGAGACTGTTGCCGAAATACGTTTTCGGTTTCGGTCGTGAAAACCAGTTTCGGTCGGACACTAAGTAACTGAAGCTTAGACATCTATGCCGAATATTTTTCCTTATCTTTTGCTAGGTGAAACAGCTCAGCAGCACTTGTACTTCCGTCCGGTATTAACTCCGAGTTCGTCCACCATCTACATCTCCCTTCATTAAAAGTTAACTTACCTTAGCCAATATTGTTATTATTACCAGCTCGCACTTTCAAACTGCTGAGAACATGCTTCCTTGTATTCCTTTCATAGATCACGACTTTGCGTACACTAAACACAATCAGTATCTTCATTTCATCTCCTCACCTCCATCTCCGTCTGCCGGACTTGGTCGGTAGCGTGCCGGCGCGTCGTTTGTCCGGCGTTCGGAGTCCGGCGCGATGCGATACTCTGCTCTGATTGGTACACGCGCGCGATGAGCGATAGTAAGGGTTCACACGTCCGCAACACGCCACGCTCCGACCGAGTTAGGGGCAGTGCACATGATGAGATGTTGCGCAGCAGGGATAGCTCTAACTATTGATGATGACAGGGAAAGAGATGTATGGAAGAAGAAAAAGACATGCTGCGCCGACCCCAAATATATTCTTTCGAATATTGATTAAGTATGACTAAAGATGCGATATAAAATGCCTTAATTGTCTTGTTACGTTTTAAAACAGTTTTAATATATAAGAAATGATTATTTTTCACCTAATCGTGAGATTATTTAAAGCAATATAGAAAATGCCGGGATATCGCGCCTTTGTCTCATATGGGACGTATTGCGACACAGATAGACCCGTTATTATAAAATATTGTGTAATTGTCAAGTTGACTTGTTTGTGAACTACAAGCCAGTTCAGAACAGATATATTATTATTATCAATACTTGGTGAAATATCGACTACACAAGGCTAACGTAAGTTATTTGATATTATAACTTTATTATCGCTAATGGGTGTATTGAAACTGTATCTATATCATATTATTGCCTTTATTCCTAATATGTTAAATGGATTTATGGGCTAGTCTTGTTCTTTGCCTTATTCTTGTTATTTTGATTCTATAGTATTGTAAATACTTTATATGGTTGTAAATACTATGAAAGAGTTTCCGTGAAGTTTGTTGCCCTTCTTCTCCACGAGAACTAGTTTAGCGAATAGGGCGATAAGCTCACTGAGCCTTCTCAATATGAATTAATTGAAGCCTTATTTAAATAAATGCCTAGTCTTGTCTTTCTATGCTTTTATTCATAAAACCCTTCACTTACACACCACACATATTGGAACTCTGATATACAGTAAATAACCAACAACCATCTTGACATTCAAAGCTTGTTATCTTGGTAGATATCAATACTTTTATATAGAGTGCCATTCATGATTCTTACAAGCTCAGCATTGTTTGTTTTTAAGTTTAATGGTGTTTTAGATTTTTCAGTCAGAGTCCAAATATAATAAACCGTCTTAGGCCGTAGTCTATTTTGGCATAGTCAGCTTGCTGCCCAGCCGCCACCGCCACAAGAATTTATCGGTTTTTATTGAAAAAATAAACTCTGAAAAAGTATTAGAAGTCTAGCAAAAAAAATTTCACAATAACCCCAGCTACTACAGCACGATACTTCCCACTGGTGAGCATTCTTCCTAAGCCGCTCGTCCGTGATTGGCGCAGATGTGGCGATAGCGCGCAACAAGGAGGCTGTATCGCAACATGTTCGCGAACACAATGAAGCGATTTATTGGCGCCACAGCTCATAAATATCGCTATTGTCGTAACTATATTTGTTTGTAAGCCAGCTCTGCTGATGCTATCAGCTTTATGGGGGACAATTGGTTGCTAATGATTTTTGTTATTGATTCTTGTGTATGTTCTAAGTGGATTTGCAAGTTAAGTGTTCTGGTATTTTCGAAATGTCAATGTCATGCCGACAGTTATTTAGTAAGATGTTATTAGTTAGAAACTTGCGTACTTAACTTATGCGTAATCATAGGTTTCTGGGTGATCTTTCAGTCCGAATTTTATGGTTAACAATTTAGTGTATATTTTAACGGTTTCTACAATTAAGTTACATATACTTTCCCTGGATTCCTGGTTCTTAAGGTTGGACCTTTACCGTCTTCAGGTCATGAAAAGTTGACACGTAAAACTTTTTTACAAAATAATACAACCGACTTTCAAATAAAAACACTACAACGAATTCGGTGTCAAAAATGAAGAAACGAAAATAGAAACTCGTACAGTCGAACATAGAACCTCCTTCTTTTTGAAAAGTGGATTAAAACAAAGTAACTAGCAGATGAACTTACCTACATTGGAGTTTCCTTGTCTGGTGCATCCTTATAACTTACATCTGAGGGTATATCTCAGTTGAAATGCCAACCAGTCTGAGTAATCTTGCCATAACATGGACGTAAGCTACGTGTTCTCAAAGCAGCATGGAGTAATGAGTTCAAGCCTCATGGCATGAAAATTCGCGGCGTATCTCGGCCATAGATCAGCCGATAACGTGGAGCTGCACGAAAAAGATTGTAATGTATCCGCGGATAAAAGCTGTGATTGGTAGCTGTATCAGAGTGGTAGGTACGATTGGTACTTGGTAGCGAGATACATCACGTCTGATTCAGTTCATTTGTGTGGAGATAGAATAGAAAGGAGTGTAAGATACACTGTATTTCTAACTGCAAGAATGTTTGTAAACTATCCAGTTCATTATTCCTGTAACCACCTGTAACATACATTTGAAATGTTGTTTTACTAGAAGAAAATTGCGCTGTTTTTTTTTTGTAATATGCTTATGTAGTAGTTACGTTATCATTAACATTATAAGCGGGATATTTACCATGTTTACTGATTGTAACAGCGCCGAAATTTCGGAAACTAGCTACAAACAGTAAACATGGTAAATATCCCACTTATAATGTTAATGTTAGTGACCATGACAGTTTAAAAACTTATAGTTACGTTATGTTTAGTTTGAATATATTCAAAACCAATATAAGGTACAAAGCTTAATTATTATTGACAATTACCGAATATATTCGGTAAAGAGCTTTCTAAATAAGTGCGAAATCTCTAGAATAGGTTTTCTAGGAAATAAAGTTAACAGTGCTGACAGTCAAGTGTGCACCGGACGTACTAAAGTCTCTCTACTATTAAAGGCTTTTAATGCATACGTCTGATCCCCTTTCACATTTCACAACTAGGTAATCAAACCCAGAACTTCCCGTTCAGCAGCCAAGATAACTAAATCGACTTGAGATAACATAGACCAGTTGATAGCTCTTCTAATGTTGAGTTCAATGAACATTACCTATAAACAAAATCATCCGTAACAGATCGCATTTGATCAGTGGTCTACATCGAGACTATAATTACAAGTTTTTACTCATAGTTTTTGCATGGCTGGCAAATTTTAAGTGGTACCTACACAGTACATCACTATGATTGAAGGCTCTGCAGTAGTGGCGTGATAGTTCTTAATAATAGTTTCAATCAGTCATTCGGATAGTCTCGAAGAACAAAAGCAATTTGATTAGTTTAATGGGCTGTTTGGGTCAAATAAATAATTCTGCTTTGCTGGTTTAGTGGTCACAAATACTTGGTACTGCTGAGTATGATGGTCCTCGGTTTAATACCCAGGTCGGGCTTAAATTGAGATTGAGTTTTCGCATTAGAAATTTATACGAATAAGTCTGAAATTGAGCCAGTTAATGGCAATAGACGCCCCGCTATAGGACCTCCACATTACAGACGAAATCTGGATGTGTTATAACTCTGCTGGACTCTGCATAACCTTTAGGTGAACACGGGCGTGATGTTATGATGTTTCAACAATAATTTTAGGTGAGATTTAGCATTGTTTTCTGAGTGTATGACTGTGATGTCAGGTCCACTGATTCACGATGAAGACAAACTCGTGGGGACACTTGCATTTAGGTAAATAGGTAATCTGAAATCGCCAATACTTAGTAAGCAAGCGACAATGAGCGGTGTTGCTTCATTTTCTATATAAAAGACCTTTGCCCTGGATTATACGGATACTATTATGCACACTACCTCCACGTTCTTAGAGATAGCTGAGATCCTGTTACCGTTATGCCCTTCCACCGAGAATAGGTGTTAACTCGGACCGATTTCACGACTAGACACCAGACGGGGATCGATCGTGTGACCCCGTGGAGTTCGCTAATACTCCAGCAATATTGCAGCGAGGGGGACGCAGCCGGGGTCAGGGAGGCGGGGCGGGGGGCGTGGCCGCGCTGCGCTCCTATTGGTGCATACAGTTAGAAAGGCGCACGCGCATTCACTGCGCTTTATTAGCGGTTTGATGGTCAACTCCTTAAACAATGCTGGCGAACGTAAACAATGGACTGAAACGTGACCGCGGGGTCGCAGGCTCCGTTCCCGATTCGATTGCACGACGTGCAAGCAGACTGGCTCATTGTAACGCTGCTTGTTTTTTAAGTAAGATGAGAGGATGTTGCGCTTGCGCTGCTTTTTGTGAGCGAGCGATTAAAATTGTTGAGCAGATGACGACGGATGGCGGCGGAGCGGCGCGGAGCTGTGCGGAGCTAGCGGGGCGTTTTTATTGTGATTGTGTAAGCTTTGCACACGTTGTGCGGATCGTGTTATTATTTCTAGAGGAAACGGCGGAGGCTGGTCTGATTAATTCAGCCAAACAAGTTATTAAGTTACGTCGTAATGTTCTGCAGGCTTTGAGAGCACGTATTTAATGTGATCGTTTGCTTTATGTTGTAGCTGACGCTGGCGGTAGACAGCACCACTGTTATATTCTTTTTTTAATTGTGGTGCATTTGGGCGTTCTGTAATGATATATGATATAAAGAAAAAAACTTCAATTTCGGAAGTCGGTGTTCCTGTTTTAATTTCTTCGTTTTTTGACACCGATTGCCGAAATTGAAGTATTTTCACTTTGTAGTGTTTTTGTTTGGAAGTCGGTTGTTATTTTTGTAAAAAAGTTTTATTTATTTTTCACTTTTTAGTTGTGGTACATAATGTACCAGTTCTAAAGGCTAGCTACCTATAATGCCCAAAGTGAAGCCAGAATAGATTAACCCAATAACATGAAACTTAAACAAAACTGTGGAATGAGAGTATACTAAGTATACCAGGGTGAACTGTTCACACCTGCGTACCCCTTTAGAGCGTGCTAGTGTGATGTTATATGTTATGAAATGATGTAAACAATACACACACATCCGATTGCAGCTATCCCGCGTAATTTGCCGTCATTTATTGAAGAGTTCTGATGTATATCTCCGAATTTCTTCATCAGATCTTGATCAAATATAGCCAGCTTTCAAATAAAAAAAGAATCATCAAAACCGGTTTATCCAGTAACAAGTTCTGAGGTAACAAACATAAAAAATAAAAATACAGTCGAATTGATAACCTCCTCCTTTTTTGCGAAGTCGGTTAAAAATAATAAATAAAGAATACTTTGCCATTTAAGCCCATGGTTTGTCCGAAAGTGAAACATTCTTTAAGAAGGTCCATCTCAATTCCTGACAGTTCAGCCAATGCAGAACTTTTATGAGGCTACTTACATTACGCAATTGAAGACCTGGCTATTTTATAATAGTTGAATTGTTATAGTATAGCTGAATATCACTAAAACTTTAGAAAGTCCAAAATGCGATTATTCCCGATGTCCACCACTTGGTTGGCCACCACTGGGGGACAGCGACACGGATTTTTAATTATTCTCGTTGTCATCCACTAGGGTTGGTGACAAATAATTTTTAAATATACCCTATGGCCACCGCTGGGAGACAATGTTACAATATGTTTCACTTAAATATAAAAAAAAATATCATCCTATTACTTAATAAAGGTGTGACTGCTTATTTTTTTTATAAATTGGGTAATTAACAGACATAATATTTTGACAGCGATAACAGACTTCTACAGACTGTACTTCGGGAAGAATAATTAAAAAATCCGTTTCGCTGTCCCTAAGTCGTGGATAGCGGGAATAATTTTTAAAAGTTTTCCCGCTGTCCCCTAGTGGTGGCCAACCAAGTGGTGGACATCGGGAATAATCGTCCAATATGTATCGGGATTGACATACAATGTGCTATCGATGACATTTTGGTTTTGAATGTCAATGCCATAGATAGTCAGTGGTCGGTAGACGGTATCTCAAAACATTTTGCACTATAGAGAGTCGTTTTAAAAAAAAAAAGTTAAGGTAAAAGGTTTCTTTGTCTATGTGTAAGCTAGTTACAACCCTGATAGAAAAAAAATAGTTTGAAAAATTAAAACCTGACTATGAAACAAGATAACATACCAATATCTGACCATCTTGAGCTTCTTGGCGTTACGTTGACATCGACTCTCAATTTTGGCCCATACATTGAGGCAAAGGCTCAGCTGGCTGCCAAAAAGCTGGGGATCCTTGCAAAGGTGAGAAGGTACTTCACGCCAGAACAGCTGCTTAGCTTGTATCAAGCGCAAGTTCGATCATGCATGGAGTACTGTTCTCATCTCTAGGACGGATCTGCCAAATGCCAGCTTGATGCACTAGAGTCGATCGAAAAGCGGGCCAAGAGGTTCATCAGCGATGAGGCACTGGTTAAGTCAAAGCTCCAGAGCCTTGAACATCGTCGCCGAGTTGCTAGCATATCGGTTTTTTATCGGTTACATTTCGGGGAGTGTGCGATGGAATTGCATGATTTAATTCCACCCAGCCCGTTCTATCATCGGACTAACAGACGTACAGCGATGCGTCATCGGTACATGGTGAACATCCCACCCATACGCACTAAACGTTTTGAGAATACTTTTATTATGCGTACAGCTAAGGAGTGGAATTCCCTGCCGGAGTCTGTGTTTCCCGACAGCTACAATCTAGGGGTCTTTAAGTCAAGAGTGAATAGGTTACTTCTAGGCAAGCGTGCTCTACCGTCGACCACATCATCGCTTACTATCAGGTGAGATAGTGGTCAAGAGCGAGTCTACATTAGATTTAAAAAAAAAAGAAAATAAAACATTCTTAGAGGATAGCCATGGTCGTACGCCACCGTATGTCGTCAGATGAACGTGCATGCATCCAAACCACTCAAAATCATAACCCTCCTTGTTTGCTTCACCGTAGTTGGGTAAAAAGTAGCGAAAAATTAATTCCCTGGCTTTGGATCAACTGTATAAATGGTGTCTCGTTCATATCAGTTCATATATTGCTGAAAATTATTATTCCACACAGCAATGCAAATCCATTTTATCAAATTACCTTTGGAGGAAGAAGAATACGACGGTTATATTATTTAGTATAAAAATAAACAAAGATTGGCTATCAACGAATTATATACAACTAGAGGCCAAAAATTTAATATGGAAGCCAATCAAAAATGGTTATTTAATTGTTAAATGACTACTTCTTGTAAAGGCTACTTTTGGATTCTCTCTCTAAATGACTTAAATTTAAAACTATTTTTCTTCTTCTCTTCTACCTTAAATTTAACTTAAGATTACAAAATATTTTTTAACAGAAAGATTGATGGCTAGAATTTTTTCATAACTGAAATAGCATATGTAAATCAAAGAATATTTTGCAAACAAAACTGCCGAAAGGGACGTTCAATATTGATATTCTCGCTCCCAGCCAGTACTGCGTTAAAATTGGGGAATATATTATACACCTTAAGGTTCAACTAGTCAACGACACGAACTATTTTGTGCGCGAAGTTAAAATGCATGCCATCTCATCCGACAACACGTGCGAATGAGATAGATGCTGTGATGAGCAGTAAGAAGCTAGTTCGCTTACGACTTTTGCAATTTTTTATCGAAATGGATGATGATTTAGGACGAAAACGAGCGCGAGAAATTTTATAAACAGACCTTTGGGAATCTAGATATCATGAAAATACTACTAAATGTATATTTTCAAAATAAAATTATTTGCATTGTTGAATTACTAATCTATACCTGTATGGAGGCCGTTTTACAATTTTCCTTCCACTTATGGTATTTATTTCCGCCCAAAGATGCGTTAAAATTAGTGTTGAAATATGGAACTTTCGACGCTCATAACTTTCAAATATTTTATTTTTATACTTTTTTGTTTCCATACAGGGCTAGATAATGATGAGACAAATTGATATATTTTTTTATTTTCACCGTACATCGTGAAACAGTGGAGTAATCGCTAGACTACGTTTGTATGGAAGAATGATCGACTACCTTAAAGGTGCGAGTACACCGTGCGACCTGTGCCTCGGTCGCACGCGCGCATTTGTCGTAGCAATGAGGTGTCACTCGTTGATGTCTTTTGCTCTGTGCTACGAGTAATGCTACGACACTACTAGTCGTAGCATCATTGCCTCTGCATCAAACGTCGCTGGGTGCCATGGTACCCGAAACAAAAAACACTCAACCACCAGGACGGCGCGCCATATTCATTTTCTAATAAAATCAACCCCTAAAGAGCCGAAAGACGGATATACCATGAATTTTAACGCGGGGGAAGTCGCGCTCAGCGTCTCATCATCATCATAATTTCAGCCGAAAGACGTCCACTGCTGGACATAGGCCCGATCCCGTGCGTCTCGCATCCAGCGCCTTCCCGCAACCTTAACCAGGTCATCGGTCCACCTAGTGGGAGGCCTTCCAACGTATCGTCTTCCGGTTCGCGGTCGCCATTCCAGAACTTTTCGGCCCATCGGCCATCCGTTCTGCGAGCAATTTTTGTGGTGTACAATAAAGTATATAATAATAATAATAAGCTAAGGAGGAGGAGTACGAGGAGTACTTGCATAGGCACAACCTTGTAGCCAGGATCATCCGTCAGCAACTTGCTCTGAAATACACTCTTGTGGCATCGGAGGTACCGCACTCGAAAATGGCAATATCACATTGTACTGGGATCGGTCCATCATCACTGACAGGACTATTGTAGCCAATAAGCCTGATATAGTGGTGGTGGACCGAATCGAGAGGCGTGCAATGATTGTTGACATAACTGTCCCGCATGACGGGAACCTCGTGAAAGCCGAGAAAGATAAGCAAATCAAGTATCTTGACTTGGCTCGCGAGGTTTTCGACATGTGGGATGTGGACACAGCGATCATTGTACCTATAGTCGTATCAGCCCATGGCTTAATAGCCACGAGCCTCGACCAACACCTTAGGAGGCTCTCGTTAGGCGGCTGGGTCAAGGGCCTGATCCAGAAAGCAGTACTGCTGGACACGGCTCGTATTGTTAGGAGGTTCCTCACTCTGGAGCCCTGACCGCCGGTATCTTGGACCCTGTTCCCGATACCGGTGGGCCTCTATTTTTTAACCGACTTCCCAAAAAGGAGGAGGTTCTATGTTCGACATTAAGTTAGTTATTTTTTTGTGTATGTTCACCGATATCTCCGTAAATTTTGAAAGTTCTTTTTTTTTTTGAAAAAGTATGTGCCGAAATTGGTCCCATTTTAATTTGGTGAATATCTGATGAAGAACTTCGGAGATATACAACAGAACTCTTCAATAAATAACGGCAAATCTCTTGGGATTGATGCAATCGCATGTCTGTTTGTTGTTTATACCATTTCATAACATAACATCACGCCAGTACGCTCTTAAGGGGTATGCAGATCTCTCATTTCACCGGTTATGTTCGAGTTTCGTGGAATCTATTCTGGCGTTATAGTTACCTTACTAACTTGCCTATTAGGTACGTACAACTAAAAAGTGAAAAATAAAAAAAACTTTTTCCAAAAAAATACTACCGACTTCCAAATACAAAACTACAAAGTGAAAAATAACTTCGTGAAGTCGGTAGTATTTTTTTGCAAAAAAGTTTTTTTATTATATTTTGAAATGTTTTTTTTTTAATTTAGTTAATAAAAATGTAGATAAATAAGAAATTGAATAAATAAAGGACATAATAATAATATATGAGTAATTTAGCTCGAGGTCGAAGGTGGGGCCAAACACAATAGCAATGCATCGGTATTGTTTCCTGATTTACTCGCGTGATTAGCACATCCGATAGGTAATATACCAAAGGTAGTAAAATACACAGACTGCTAGTTATCTTGTCCGGTGTGATTGAACTAGCCTAGAATGTTAAAGTCACAGGAAGTATCAATCATAGATTCACGACTTGTTCAGCCATTATTATTTGATCGTCAATGTCAGCTAGAATCACTATTACCCCGACTTTGTTTAGTTCGTTGTTAATTACAATAGGCATATGAAACAATATGAAATATGAAGGATTTGTATAACTGCGAAATGAGTAAGAACTTTCAAAGGCCCGATTTCTCCTTACAGTGCTATTATCGGTACTTTGTTTGGATTGATCTACTGCAAAAAGAATTGTTTTCAGTTTTTTTTATTTTTTTTTATTGATAATTATGCTTGCGCATTAATGTTCAAACATTATCTCAACTGAAGCGATGATGTGGTCGACGATGTAGCACGCTTGCCTAGAAGAAACCTGTTCACTCTTGACTTAAATACTCGCCGGTTGTAGCTATCAGGAAATACAGACTCTGGCAGTGAATTCCACTCCTAAGCTGTACGCATGGTTAGGATGTCTACCATTTACCGATGGCGCATCGCCGTGCGTCTTGTAGATGATGATGGAATGAGCTAGGTGGAATCACTTCATGCAATTCCAAAGGAAACTCTCCGAAATGTAACCGATGTTCATCCTAATTCTCCTTTATCTCATTCATTACCTCAGCTGAATTACATCCAACTCTCGAAAAATGTCTTCCATTAGCATAATTGCGGCGACTTATTCGACGTTCCCTCATCCTGCAAGACTGCAGCCTTCACCATGTAGCCAGGGGGTCTAAACAAAGAGACATTCGGAAATATTACAAAATATTTGGGGTTGATGACACGACGATTCGGTAGCGCATTGCAATCTCATACTTTTCAGTTTTCGACAATCGGTATCGCTACTAGCATGTTACGTTGTGTGGAGCCCGTGCTCAACCTTCGCTTCTAGACAACGTGATATTCTAGCAGAGATAAAGACTGTCCAAAGTCAGAAATGTTTGCAATTGATTAATTTCAGATTCGCATGAATAAATATGTGTTAAGGCCGCTGCATACGTATCGTGTTTTAATCCCGGACGGACCGGGACGACAAGTTTTGAATATATCTTTTCATACAAAATGTATACGAAAGAGCATACGTCACAGGTACACGGACGGGATGGCATCTTGGCATTTTGTATGAGGTCCGGTCTCTCCAAGAGAAGTGGAGTGCTTGAGCTTGTCCTTGGAGGCAGTCTCCGAATAGGCCGAATATGCCAATCTGGTCAAGTTCAATGCCGCTAAAACAAAGGCGTTTCTTTTCTCCGCTAAAAAGAGCCAATTTCACTCGGCTCCATCTTTCCGAGGTGTAACCGTACCGATAACGGACCATCTTGAGCTTCTTGGCATAACGTTGACATCGACACTCAATTTTGGCCCATACATTGGGCAAATGCTCAATTGGCTGCCAAACAGTTTCCCACCCATTAAAACTAAACGTTTTGAAATAATAATTATGCGTACAGCTAAGGAGTGAAATTCCCTGCCGGAGTCTGTGTTTCCCGATCCGTTCCAGCGTCCTTAAATTTTGGGCTTTTATCGTTTATCGTTAATGCTGATATAATAATTCTTTGTCTACATCCTTTTGTAGTATTCACTACGTCATGTCAGACTTACTGATTGTGGTCAAAATACCCGATAAATAAATTTTCTGCATATGCCTTTTTCTGTAGTTCTTGGAAGAACTACACTATTTTCTCCAAGACCCATCCAAAGCTGGATCAAAGTAATATTTCTCTCAATCAATCTACGTCCTAAACATGACTCTTGTAAATAAATCTTTCCAATATGGAGTGTAATTTTGACGGATCTCCACCATCCGTCTCCAACTCCTCACTGTGGTGGGAGAGAGGCATGACTGGTGCCACTGGGGATACAGTTAGACAACAATTAAGTACGTGAGTGCAATGCGCGCTGATCTGAGCGAGATGCGCGTGCGCCGCCCGCATACTAACTGCCGCTAATGTGGCCAGAGATGTAAGGGAGCGGACACATAGTGTGTGAGGAAAAGGTACGGCTTCCCTTCCAACATTTTTGTTGGAAGGGAAGCCGTTCTCCTACTTTTTTGTATTTGAAGTCAAATAAACGAAATGCACTCGACAATTAGCCGTTTCATCATCATTTTATGCCAAATACGTACCATGTTTGACCTCCCCGTGCATTTAGAGCCGGCGAATAGCCTTTTATTATCTAAACTAGCTTTTTTCAGCGGCATTGATACCGTGACCTATCCCATAGGGACCGTGCATTATGCCAAGATATAAAGTTTTTTAAGTGGACTGACTACCGGCTTTTGTTAAACAAATATTGCAGGCAACTGTTAACAGATGTAGGTTTTGTTTAACTACCATTTTTTTTTGTTTTGTATATCATCCAGTGACTTCTCCCGCTCTGGGTGAAGCGGGAGGGTGTGTCAGACTTTTACTGACTAAAACCCACCCGTGTTCCTTCAGTTGCTTGAGCCGGGTCCGCGGTAACTCTTTTTCAAATTTATCCGCGACCCAGACAGGCATCGGCCCTAGCGGACCCGACAGTTTTGCTGATACCTCTTTGGGGCGCACGTGGAACACTACGCGCCGTCGACTCGGGCTTGGTCCTTATCGGACGGCGAGCTACCCGATGCTCGCCGTCCGCAAGCCCGTGGCTACGACGCCCGGGACGTCTCCTGCGGTGGCTGGGGGCGTGAGGGCGTCTCCGTTGCGTCTCCCTCACGCGTTCCGCCTCCTCCTTCGCGAGCATTACTGCTTCGCAGAAGGAGTTGACAGCTTCCCATGCTCTCTCGCTCCGTACCATGGCCTGAACCAGGGCCGGATTTGTTCATCTCCCTGAAACTCGCCTGAAATAGCCTTCCTTAGACGTCGATATACAAGATATTGTGAAGACCCTGTAGGTACTATTACTGGGAGTTCAGCTATCTCCTATAGGTAATTTTAATGTGCTGGCAGATAACTCGTATTAGAACTTTTACTTCAAACGTAACTTTCTAACGTACTATACGGCTAAACCCTCACAAAACTCCAGAAAAGAAAATCATCCGAAACTTACCGCTGTGACATGATCTCTTAGAGATAGTATAATAAGTTTTATATTATGTGCGACATTACATGATAAGCACAATAACCGCTACTTGGCATGCAGGACGGCTCCAGTCGTGAGTGGCGCGCGTGACGGGGGCGGGGCCGGCAGGAGAGTAGGTAGCCTTGATTAGGTTTTTGATTAAGATAATTTGAATGTGCTGTCATTTGGTTATGTAGGTATGTATTGTCCTTGAGATAGGTATGTCGGCTCTGTATTCTTCCATCTTTGTTTGCGTTGGGCGGTTTACAGTGTTATCAGATGCAGCTTATAAGCAGTGTTTCATATGGAGTAACTGACTTTGACTGTTTTGTCGGGGTTCAGGCACTGAAATCTTCCAGATTGATTAATAGACTTTCAGGCTCTCAGCTTAGCCTTTACAATTATAAATATGTTTTGCATCCAAAAAAAAAACAGGCTACTCTAGTCGATCATGATTCCATACAAATGTAGCCTGGCGATTACTCCACTGTTTGACGATATGCGTTCAAAATAAAATATGATATCAATTTGTCTCATCATTATCTAGCCCTGTATGGAAACAAAAGAGTAAAAAAGAAATATTTGAAGGTAATGAGCGTCAAAAGTTCCATATTTCAACACTAATTTTATCTTAATCTTTAGGCGGCAATAAATGGGTGTACCCTATTTTTGCGAAGTTCATTACCGCGATGTACGGTACTGCCAGAGTTTACTATCGCGACGTTCGTTGTTGGGAAAGTTCTTTACTGCGATGTACGTTACTGCGAAAGTTTACACCATAAGAAGAAGGAAAATTGCAAAATGGCCTCCATACAGGGATAGATTAATAATTCAACAATGCAAATAATTTTATTTATAAAATATACATTTAGTCGTTTTTTCATGTTATCTAGACTCCCAAAGGTCTGTTTATAAACTTTCGCGCGCTCGCTTTCGTCCTAAATCATCATCCACTTCGATACAAATTTGCAAAAGTGCTAATTCGTACGCCAACCAGCTTCTTACTGCTCATCACAGCATATATCTCTTTCGCACGTTTTGTCCGATAAGATAGCATGCATTTTAAACTCGCGCACAAAATAGTTCGTGCCGTTGACTAGGGGATTCTTCGACATCTTAAGGTTCCTACCAATTTATCATATTGGTATTTTTTTGTAAAATATACGCAATAATAAACATTATCACTAAATTTCAAGTTCTTAGGTCAATGGGCAGTTAAAAATATCGTCGGAACAAAATGTGTGACAGATGACAGACAGACTGACATGTGAGTGACAGCAATAGGGCTCCATTTGGACCGTTCGGCAGGCTTATTACGTATTTTTTTCAATACAACAGTTTTAGAGTTGTTCGTGTTTTTTTTTAAATATATGAATTTGACAAACAGCAAACTATTGTGTAGGGCCTACCTTACCTTTTTTTTTATCACATAAAGCGTTTGACCGCTATCATTTTGCTCTTGCAAAAGAAACGTAATAAGCTTGCGGGTACGGTTCCCTAAAAATGGCGATTTTACTATTTTCTTAACACAATACAACAACCTAATAGCTAAGAAGTACAAAGCCTTACGGAACGAGATTACGACACGTTTTCTGAGAGTTTGTTTTACTTGCATCACACGTTATTGAAGTAATCTCTCATCAACAAAGAAAAAAGGATTTCATTCAATCACCGTTCAATAAATCGTACCCAAACTAAAAGCACTTACTTCCATATCTTAATACAAAACGAACATCTCCAGTTTAAATTGAGATGCTGTATTCATTAAGATGGGCGAGTATGGCCCATAAAGCTGACCATTAGTGGCCTGGGCTATCTTAACGAGCGCGTCACGGCGGCGATTGGCGTGGTGATATGCGCCCGCGCATGTTGAAACACTATTGATTAGGTACCTGATCCGTGGTACTTATTGGCTCTGTACTGATTTATTGACCGTTCTGGCGTTTATATTTATTTAGTTTGATTGTGTCTTTGTCAGTTTTTTTTAAGTTTTGCAGCACATACGATTGCAGCTGCTGATTCTGTTTGATTACAATTATTGCGCTACTGCAATGGTTCCATCAGAATGGTCTGAGGAATATGCCAAGCACAAGCCTGCTTGTGTGCTGTGTGTAGTTGTACGTTTTACCTCTGCCTAACGTTATTTATTGTTATGTAGCCTGTATTGTCTCACTGTAAAGCCTCCTTCACTGTTTTCAGATTTTATTTTATTGTTAAGTACTCGTATTAAAGACATTGTCTCGCTGGTATCACAAATTAAGGCAACGCGTTAGACGCTAAACTAAAAAAATATTCTGTCTCTGTCATCATCAAACTATTGACAGAAATAAAACAATACATTTAAATAAGTTTAAGACTGAATTCATTCAGTGACGTGTGGTTCAAGTGGATCTTAGTAGTGGTTAGACTAATTCTCTAATCTTTGTTTATCTCATTCTGGCGTAAGTACGATAGGGGCACGAATATGCTTAAAACCAAAACAAAAGCCCTCGGCTCTTATCACAGTGTCATTACTTTCCCTGATAATAAAATAATTCAACATTTACTACAGTTTGATCACACACCAGTGAGACGCACCGTGTCACAGAGTTTAATTGCGCCCGCGCAGCCACCGCTTATCTGAATATTTATTATTATTTCGCCACTTTACTCCACACCGTAACACAGCACAACACAACACTCACTCCGGTAATAAACTTTGATAATAATGCTTATTATTACACTTAATAATTCTGATAAATTAATAATTAAACACACTTAAAAAATAAGGATTAAAAGTATTCAGTAGTTTTGAATTCAAATGGTGCTGTTAATTGTTTCATAATTACAAATAACACTTAGCCGTTGGTTAGTAAGAACTGTTACTCTGTTAGGAATCTTCATGGGTTAGAAATGCAAATGTCCCCTCATATAATAGGCGATAAAAATAAATGTGGATGCTTTCTCATTAGGTTGAGGAAATGAGAAGGACTTTATAAACGAATTGAACTTTGTTAGGTATGCAGATAGATATTTCATCTAAACGAATGGTATAAAGAGGTAGAATGTTTGTACGTAGGCAGTTCTAATTCGATTCTGTACGTAAATTGCTGAGTTAATACCTGGGTGAAAATAGAGAAAACGACGTTTTCTAAAAATGAAACCTAGTTGGGTCAGGACCAAAGGAGAATGCCCATGGACAGTACTTAATTTTTTTTTATTGTGTCACAATCATTTCTGGACAATAAATAAAACAAAAATATTTTAAGTATTTTAACTTCTTTTCAAAAAGATTCCTAGTGGGGTTCATTTTCTTGTATTAATAAGTATTTTTACTTCCGTTTCACAGCTCAACCATATTCCGGCATTTTTGTTAGGGTTGAGGCATGTTGACATGATCTGACATCGATTAAACAAGAAGATCGAAGAATCGTTTTTTATTATAATCTACCTGAAACACTGAATCAATCCATCCGGATTCACCTCTTTAATGTAAAGAACAAACTTATTTTGAAATTGGTGTGGTTTACTAGTTTAATGCAAACCAAGATAAAAAATGATTCATGTTTTTAGGAATCGATTATATTACCGATTTGGTAACATGCCTATAATTGTCAGTCATTTCATTTGACAGTGACGGTAGTCGTCTTTTCATTTGTTTTTGTTTGTGTTTTGTTGCGTCAAGTTGAGTTTTACGTTCCGCCGTTATTAAATACTTATTACTACAACACCGCCGTGTGTTTGAGAAAATAGAGCTTAATAAGACAGGATTTTATATTTGTGATTTCCGACATGGCTACCGTTCGATGATGATGATGTCTCAATTGTTCTTTGATGTTGGCGCCATATTTGCGCAGACATAACATTTTGTCGAAGATTCTTGATAATATATTGGACCATATGACGGGCTTGGATCTACACCGGTAAGTAAGAATAACATTATATATCTTAACAGCACTTGAACAAATGTCTAACGAATACAAATCTTAAATATGTTGGCATAGAGTCCATATTGCTGTGAATCTACTTGTATGGTCGGGTGTCAGATATAATAAAACATCCCAAAATGTGGTGTAAGACTGCCTTTATTATGTTGATACTATGACTTATATATTGGTTACACACATTGAA
Organism: Orthosia cruda; assembly: GCA_964057195.1. NCBI lineage: Eukaryota > Metazoa > Arthropoda > Insecta > Lepidoptera > Noctuidae > Orthosia > Orthosia cruda. Next base: position 20,652,483 of record OZ059848.1, on the reverse strand, counting down.
ATAGAGGTTGCATACGTACTACATCACACCTCCCAAGGCAATAAAAAAAAAAAATATTCCTTTGCATGGATACTTTTTTTTTTTTTTTTTTATATATATATAAAACTACGTAATGTGGTTACAAATTTAATGTAAAATTACTGTTTATTATCTATGAGTAATGGTTATGCGTTTGAGTTACTCGCAGGTTTTTTTTTTTTTTATATATATTTTTTTTTTATATAAGTATATTAATAAACAACTTATAACTAAGATTACAGTTGTTGTATCGCTTGTGTTTACAAACAAGCGAATTGCTTTTTTTTTTTTTTTTTTTTTTTTTCCAAACTTATACCTAAGATTACAGTTGAGTTCTGTGTTTACAAATAAAACATGTAAGTACTTTTTGTTGGCACCATTCATTCAGGGCATCACGAGTGCATATCATTTTACAGCCACGATCGCAACGAAGGTCAGTAACCTAGGTATTGTTGCTAAGTATACAATATATTATGACTTTATGAGTAATACAACTTCGTTCTGTTTTTATGAATAACATCAATTTTTCCATTAATGTTTACCTCTACATTTGGCGACAAATCTCTAATAACAGTGTAGGGACCAGTATAAAGGTTTGAGAGCTTATTACCAGTTTCATTTTTAATCAATATTTTATCATTTGGTTTATATTCTACAGGTCTTACATATTTATCATATCTGTTTTTCCTTTCTAATTTCGAGTTAATCAAGTTTTCCCGTGCTTCTGTTTGTGAAATCTGTAATCTATATTTAAGCTCAAGGGGATAACTGTCATAATTGTATAGTGGTTCTACTGTTCTTAAAAGGTTACTTGGTAAGTTACATTTCTTTCCATACACAAGTTCGAAGGGAGTAAATTTTGTCGATGAATGTACTGTGGTGTTGTATGCAAAGGCCCAAAAAGGTAACCATGAACTCCATGAGTCTGGTCTTTGATTGATGTGCATTCTTAAAAAGGCCCCTAGGGTTTTGTGAGAATTCTCCAGTGCACCAATGCTCTGGTGATGATAGGCTGTTGAGTTCAGTTTGGAAATATTAAGAATTGTACATACCGCTTTGAATGTCTCTGACATAAACTCCGTTCCTCTGTCAGTAGCGATTTCCCGAGGCACACCGTGCACGAGGATGAAGTTGTTGACGAACACACGAGCGACTTCAGCTGCTGTTCTATTCACTAGTGGAAAAGCGCATACATATTTTGATAGTTCACATTGAAGTGTTAAAATATACGTGTAGTTATAGTAATCTCTATCAAGAGGCCCTACTATGTCTAAAAATATCTTCTCAAATGATGATTGTGCCGTTGTGGTTATTACCATGGGTTCTTTTACCATAACCGTATACTTTTGTTTTTGACATATAGGGCATTTTTTAACATAGTTATTTATATCCTTTTCGAGACCCGGCCAGAAATAATATTTTTTAATGTTGTTAAACATTCTTTTTGTGCCTGCGTGGCCACTTGTGGGTAATAAGTGAAAGTCATTTAAAATGACTCTCCGATCTTCTAAATTATCTACTTTTTCTATATTATTTAAAATACACAATCGCGGTCCTTCCCATTTAGTATATCTTTTAACCTCATTAGTTATTTTTCCTAAGAATAAGTTATGGGATTTATTTTTCACGAATCATATTTCATGTATATCATTAACTTTACAGAAATCGCACATCGCTCTCACAAATGCGGCTGGCGTCAGTTGTGATCGAGCAGATGGATTTATATACAACATCATTTTTGCTTGATCATATGAAAATATATTATTTCCCTTATATATTCTATTTGTTTTTTGTAGCCTGTTTAGACTTGTTTTATCAATGAATTGCAGCTCTACTGCATTACTAGGCTTGTTAATTGTTCCCACAATCCTTGCTTGATCTTCTTGATCCGGGACACAGTTGTCTGCGGTATCTTCCGGAATATGAGAAGTTTGTTCTAATCGTTTTATCTGTGCTCGTGTCATTACAAATAAACTTTCGTGCATGTTCTTTAAATTTTTCGATGATATTGGAATTCGAGATAAAGCATCGGCGGCTGCATTTTGTTGACCTTTGACATATTCTATTAAATAGTCATATTCTTCTAAACATAATCTAAATTTGAGCAGTCTACTTGATGGCTCCTTTAAACTAAATAAATATACCAGTGGTTTGTGGTCAGTTACTATTTTGAATGGACGACCATACAATTAGGGTCTATAATGTTTTACGGCCCATACTATAGCCAGGAGTTCTTTTTCAATAGTCGGGTAATTACGTTCAGCTTTGTTTAAACTCCTACTGGCGTAAGCGACTGGCCGACCATTGCCGTTGGATAAAACCGCTCCTATCGCGTACCCTGACGCATCAGTTTGTACAATAAACTGATTTTTATCTGATAAATCCGGATATTGGAGAACTGGTGGTGTAGACATACATTCTTTAAGTGTCTGAAATGCCTTTTGTGCGTCGCTATTCCAAATGAATTCTACATTTTTTCTACACAAAATATTTAAACTGTTTGCAATTTCAGCAAAATTTGGAATAAATTTGCGATAATAATTCGCTAAGGCTACAAAACGCTTTACTTCATTTGTGTTTTGGGGAATTGGATAGTTTTGTATAGCACTAATCTTTTCTGGATCGGGTAGTACACCGTTATCTGTTACGACGTGGCCTAAATAGAGCATTTCCTTTTTAAGAAAGTCGCATTTCATCGGATTTAATTTTAAATTGACACTGCGTAATCTTTCTAGTACTTCGATTAAATTTTTGTTATGATTTGATAAGTCCCGTCCCATTATAATTAAATCGTCCTGATAACATAAACATTTTTCATAATTAAGGCCCGCCATTGCCATTGTCATCATTCGGGCAAATGAGTTCGGGCTTGTCTTAAGACCCATTGGCATTCTAGTCATTTGATATTGACCTGAATGAAAAGCTGTAAATTTCCTACTATCTGGTTCAAGTTCCACGTTATAAAACCCTTGGCTTAAGTCTAAGTGCGTAAAATAAATGCAACCAGATAGCGAGTCTAATATCTCATGAATATTTGGCAGTGGGAATTTATCATTTTGAACACAGTTATTTAACTTTCGGTAATCAATGACTAGACGCCATTTCTTCTCTCCATTTGATTTCTTTGGTACTAATAGAACGGGACTAGACCATTCGCTATTACAGGGTTCTATTATACCTTGTTCGAGCATGCGGTTAATTTGATTCTGTATTTCCCCTTTTTGTGAATGTGGGAGCCTGTAAGGTTTGCTGTAACTTGGTCTAGTACCGGGTTGTATTGTTATTGAATGTTTATATATAGTTGTCGTAGTGAGTTGGTCTCCTTCGAGATAAAAGATATCGTTATACTTTGCGCATATGTTCCTAATGCTGATTTTTTCCTCCTTATTTAGATGATCTAATTTTAATAATGGAAGCAGTTTTTGACTCGTTCTGCATGTTTCTTTGGCTTGTCAAATATACAGATATTATAATCTCTTGCTTTATGTATTTTAGGATTAATGCTATGTACATAAAAATCGTTTTCTGTTGTGTTCAAAATTCTTATTGGTAGCTTTCCGTCCGCGGGGCTTGCTATTGTACTTGCTAAAAATATTCCGTTTCCTATCTGCTCTGCGCAAACTACACAATCTTCTGTTATATCGGTCGTAATGTAATGTGTGCTTTCGGACCTAGCGGGTATAGTTAGCGTCTCGTTATGTTTGGTAATAGGCACACAAATTTCTTTATTGTTATTATACATAACTAAGGAGTAATTTTTGAAGTTAATAATCGAATGATATTTGCTCAAAAAGTCTTGGCCTAAAATGCCACTTGCCTTACAGGGTAAGGATTCAAATACGTAGAATTTATGGCTTAGAATTTGTTCACCTGCTCTTAATTCAAGATAAACAAAACCGATCGCTTCAATTTTTCCACCAATACCATTTACAACAAGTTTTCCTTTTTGGATGGGTTCATTCAACTCAGCAATGTGTTTATATTTTATGGCCGATATGGATGCACCGGTGTCGATTAGCCACGTATATGTAAGATTGTTATGTTTAGAGTGTAATGAAATATGATATATGCTACTACATGACATCATAACGCTTTTATTCACGAAAAAACTCTTCTGAATTATTATTATCATTGTTATTTTCAGATTGATTTTCTCGCGGATTTGAATCTGTCAAAATATGCGTATTTTGTTGCTGTTCCTGGTGAATAGTAGCTTGGTTAAAAAAAATCCTACCTTTAGCTCCACGGTTAAATGTGCCGCGGCCACGAGATCTCCATCCACCGCGACCTGTTTGCGATATTCGATCATCCCTCCGTTCCGCCGGTGGCGTTGATTGTCCTCGTCCTCGTGACATCCCCTGGCCTCTGGAATTCCTATATTGGTAGTAATTGTTATTACGACGCATAAATAAAATGTCACCTGACGTGGACGGTGTTGAAACTTCCTCATCGATGGCTGCTTGTATGGCATCACTTAAAGATGTAAACTGTCGTGCTGCTATTATTGTGCTTAGTCGACGATTTCTTAATCCGTCGGCAAAACTTTTAATGGCTGATTTTTCGTTAATAGGCTTCAATATATCGAAGCTAGACTCATTGCCTTCAGATTGGGAAATCGTCAAGTCAACAAACAAATCAGTTATTTTCTTACCGTAGTCATCTATAGTAAGATCATTTTGTTTCAAATTGTACAATTTGTGTTGTAGAGCTGTTGCTGATTTTTTTGGTAACAGACATGTTTTCATAGCCTTTACTAACTCATTAACACTGTCATACTTTGCGTTAAGTTTAAGTTTAGCAGACTGCGAAAGTCGACTTTTTAAAACAAAATTTATCAATTTAATTTGTCCGTCTACGTCAAGTTCCGTTTCATAGTATTCTACGCCATCAATGAGCTGTTTCGTATTTGTGCCGTCGTCATTTAGAACTGGTAATAAGCTCAAGGCGATTTTTAAATCGAATTTCGCCATATTTTGTTCAATAATTGACTCTTCAGTCGATGAATTATTACACAAATCTAAAATATTGTCATACAGGTTAACAAAATCTTTGTTTAATTTATTAAATTTACATAATTCCTCGTCTTTTAATCCGGTTTTAAGTAGCCTTAAATGGTCTAAGCTCTCATTGAAATTACTCAGCAATTTATCGGCCTCTTTTAGTTTTTTCAAAACAATTTCACCCTTTCGTCTACTTGGTCCTATTTTTATTAAATATATTCTTATCTTACCAAGGTCATTGTATATCTGTAACAATTCGTCATACATAACTGTCCATAATTTTATAGTTCATACACCAAATGCAAGTTCATATCGCGACTATGATTCCACTGTTGCACGCATACACTGCCCATGTTAGAATTACCACACTTTCACATTCATTAGAACATGGAACTCACAAGAACACTAGCCGAATTGTATGATTTGTTACACGCCTCTGTGTTGTCAGGGATTCTTGTTGGAAGCGTGGACCCGACGTTCCTCGCCTGCAGACACGTTACAAGCACCGTCGCGACACCTTCTGGATCGATCCACAGAACGCCTTAAGATGTGTCTCGTTATCTGCTCTCGCGCCCAGGACTCATGACATCTTTTGTAAATTTTAAAGATGGAGTATAGTGCACCGATGAATAATATCGTGCAAATTATTGTTAACACGATACTTATGGCCGATAAATGAAATTTAAATTCCTCTACCGTCGCTGTGTTTTTAGCGGCGCTATTTTGATTGAGAAAAACCTCCTCATTAGTTACTTTTGAGTTGCACATTTTTCAAAGTCACTTTTAATATATTTTTCACTTAAACAGCTGCCACACTGAGCAAAACCGATACTAATCGCGTACATGATTCAAGCCCTGTTTAGTGGCAGGGTCGCCATGTATGGTCGGGTGTCAGATATAATAAAACATCCCAAAATGTGGTGTAAGACTGCCTTTATTATGTTGATACTATGACTTATATATTGGTTACACACATTGAAATAGAGGTTGCATACGTACTACATCACAACTGTAACCTAAAAAGGAATATATTTCGTTCAATATCTCTGAATAACCCTTTCTTCCTGGGTTAGTGACTTGGGGTTAATTGAAACAAGTTTTCAATATTTCCTCAAGTTGATATATTCTACTAATGGTATAGTGGTTACACCTTAGTATAGAAGTTATTTAAATTCAAATTGTCCGAAGACCATATATTATCTACGGAGAATCTTAACACCGACATCTAGAAATATGACGAAATTGTATAGCGCCATCTAGTGACGAAACTATGAACAAATATTTATCGTTCGGTGTTAATTTCGCAGTTTGGTTACATGTTCTCTAGGAGGCTAAACATTCCGCCCACCAAGGACATTTTGTGAAACATTATGTCCTTCTAATTTTAAAGTTGCTAATTACACAGTTTATTATACACATGATATACACAGACATCCTTACAATATTTAATCCTTAAACATAAACATTACTTATCCTAAACATTGCTTAAATTATACCATAATACTATGCAAAAATTCTTAGGCAATAGGCAATACACACAGCTTTGACGTTGGTCGTTTAAATGTAGAACTATTACTCCGAAGTGTGACCACTCGTGTAAGATTGTCTAACCCCGGATGTTTTTCAACCACCCTGCCAAGAAGCCACCGACAAGGAGGTAAGTTGTCTTCCTTTATCAAAACTATATCGCCTACGTTTGGTTCAGGATTTTGTTTAGACCATTTATAGCGATGTAGCAGTGTGGTCAAGTACTCATCGGACCAACGACGCCAGAAATGTTGTGTCATCTGTTGTACCAAATGCCACCTCTTCAAGCTGGAAATGTTCGCTTCTTCATAATTATGATCAGGCGCATTCACAATTGGTTCGCCTACAAGAAAATGCCCTGGCGTTAACGCGTCGAAAGTGCTCGAATCTGTCAGTCTACACAAGGGACGCGAATTTAAACATGCTTCTACTTGACTTAATAATGTGGACATCTCCTCAAAAGTCAAAGTAGAGCTACCAATTACCCGATTTAAATGTTTCTTACAGGATTTAATTCCAGCTTCCCATAATCCGCCAAAATTCGGAGCATGGGGTGGAATGAAATGCCAGGTCGTACCCTCAGTAGCTACGGCCGCAGCGATTTCCTTAGCTATACCCGAATTTTCGGAACGAAGTAATTTGACTAGTTCCGTGGAAGCTCCCTGAAAATTTGTCCCGTTATCACTCCAGATATCTTTGCATTGACCACGTCTAGCCACGAACCTTTTAAAAGCTGCAAGAAACCCTTTTGTTGTGAGATCGCTTACGACTTCAATGTGGACAGCTTTAGTCGCCATGCATACGAACAAGCAGATGTATCCCTTATACGCATGGCGACCCCTACCCTTTGATGCCCTTAACTGAATAGGACCAGCGTAATCTACTCCACTACTCTTAAACGGCCTATTTGGGGTAACCCGTGCAGGTGGTAACTGACCCATTAATTGAGGTTTTGTAGAAGCTGCATAACGTAAACAAATTACACAGTTTCGCACGTATGCAGTAACCAATCTCTTAGCTCCCTGAATAAAATACTTCTTGCTTAAATAGTTGAGCATTAGTTGAGGACCGCCATGAAGATTCTTATTATGTGCGTCGGCAATTAGAAGATTTGTAAAATGACCACTACTTGGAATTAATATTGGATTTTTACGATCCATGTCAAGACCAGAACGTTCCAACCTGCCGCCCACCCTCAAGATTTTAACGGGATCAAGGTAAAGATTTAGCGACTTAAATGTCTTTCTTTTAGGCCTTTCTTTTTGCAGATCCAGAATCACCTCTTCGAAGCGTTGTCTTTGGCATACCCTAACGATTGTCTCCAGCGCTAATCTCATCTCTTCCGCTGTTATAAATTTATGACTCCTTCTTTCAGCTTTCGGTTTTCTCAACTCTAACGGACGTCTTAAATATGCTACCATTCTGACTAATTGGGTAAGTGATGAGTATTTATTCCAAATGAAATTATCGTCTGTTACTACATGTACCCTTATTTCTTCTATATTAGTTGATACTATTTTGCGTTTGCTTACTAAATTAGTTTTATCCTTCAGAAACTCAGGACCTTCTACCCACAGCTTAAAATTTACAAATTCCGACGCATATAAGCCCCGTGATGCGCAATCAGCGGGATTGCTTTTCGACTTAACATGGTTCCATTGTTGTGGTTCACTGATGGTCAAAATTTCAGAAACTCGATTTGCCACGAATGTTTTCCATTTGTTAGGATGACTATTTAACCACGCTAGGACAATCTCGGAATCGGTCCAATAATATAAATGAGATTTACCGATTCCCATCACGTCGGATACTTCAGCAATTAGCCTTGCCAGCAGGACTGCTCCACACAACTCTAATCGAGGCACTGATATCGTTTTTATTGGTGCGACATTGGTTTTCGCAGTGAGCAAAGTTATATAAACGTTATCGTCAGTATCGACTACCCGTGCATAAACTACCGCGGCGTATGCTGAATTTGATGCATCGCAAAATCCATGCAGGTCAACTTGCTTGTCACTCGGTTTCATTTTCAGCCATCGAGGAATAGAAAATTCCATTAGACCTGTCAGTTCCTGTCGGTAAGTAAACCATTCCCTTTTTATTTGTTGTGGAATTTCCTCGTCCCAGCCAATTCCAGAAATCCATAATTTTTGGATCAAAATCTTAGCTACTACGATCACAGGAGCGACCCATCCCAAAGGGTCAAATAATCTAGCTATATCTGATAACATTTTTCTTTTAGTTACAGGTTCCTGCAGCAGAGGCAACTGAACAGAGTACTGGAAGGTGTCGCAGCTTCGGTTCCAGGTAAGTCCCAGTGTTTTAAATATCTCGTCCAGTTTTATGTTTGTTTGCGCCGCAAACCAGTTCCGGGCGCGGGGGTGCCACCACACCGAGAGGGGATCGCCGTCGTCACAGCAGACCGGCGCGCGCCGGCGCGCGCGCCGGTAATCGGCCACCGACCGCCAGTGTGAACGACCAATATTATCAAGAACCTAAAACCTTGTAAACTGTACCTAAACTTACTAAATATAAAAGTACCTAACCAATTTTCTGTGTTTGGACTTCGCCCGAACATAAGTGGCGACCGTGACAGGACTTCGAGGGCTTGCAGAGCATCAGAGGTCAACACCAAAAGGGAGTAAGCCCGTTCCTTTATTCCTTCCAATATTTCCATATACCTACTTACTATTTTCCAACTTCTACTTGCTGTGCTAAGTGAATGCTAACCGATCAAAGTGTCAGAAGGTATCTAGCTTGTCGCGTATCTTCCTATTGTTCCTTATGTAAACGGTAATTCACGCTTAATAGACAGCTATCGTAATAGTTTCCAGTAGAAATTATTAACTATCAATACAGGCCGGTCGATTCACGTTCGCACTCCATTTTCCATTAATTTTGCAGCCTATTCTGCGAAAAACATTTTTGTTGAAAGTACCTACTTAATTACGTAACTTTAGAACTTTTCAACGCCTATTATTTAGCTGAACCTAGTTTGCATCTAGCTTTATCTATCTTTCTATATACTGTTTTCCTACTATCTCTGTCGCTATACATTTATTATCAAAAATTGTGTGGATAATTAACCCAATTTGTAAAATTAGTTTTTTTTTGGAAAATTCCTTTGTTAAATTTAAATAAATTCACCTACCCCGTTAAAAATATAAAAAATTGTAAATAACCAAATTATTTCTCATGCAATTTTAGAAAATTCTACGAACTTCTATCGACCCTGCCGGCCCTGTGACCCTACGTCCGTGCTCGGGCGGGTGGTGCCCGGTGCCCGCGCCGTGTCGGCGCCGCCTCCGCGCTCTCGCGCGTGAGTCCCTCAAGCGCAGGCGGTGTGTTGGCGCGCTCGGCGCCTCGGCCTGCACTCAACCACCGCGCGGCGCCGTTTTCTCGTGCGCTGCTCCCGGTTGACGGGCTCGGCAGCAGCTGTGTGGTTTGAACTACTGTCGGTTGGATTGTTTGTTAATTTATTTGTGTTTATTATTTATTTTGCCCCACTCATTTACTAAAATGGCTGAAAGGGAATCGACCACGAAAGGTAAAAGTCCGCTTCCACTATTAAAAATAGATTCGACCGGTAAACCCGATGTAAAAGATTATTTAAAATCGCTAATTAAAAAACGTGCGGGTTTTCGAAGTCGGCTAACAGTTTTAAAAAATTTTATGGAAAAATATAAAATTTCTGATACTACCAGGGTATCGAACTTGGAGATGAAAGAAATTTCTTTAAGACTAAATCAACTAAAAGAATTAATGTCTAACTTTGATCGCGTACAAGCAGACATTGAAGAATACTCTGATAATTTGGATGAACAGATTTCAGAACGGGATATTACTGAAACTGAGTTTTTTACACAAATAGCTTTTGCTCAAGAGTTGGTCGATTTACTTTCAACCAAAAATAAAGAAAGTCACGCCTCTAGTGGAGCAACCTCGGGCTGTTGTCATGGTCATAATAATGATTCAATACGACTTCCAATTATTAATCTACCCACTTTTGATGGTAGTTATGCAAAATGGCTTGAATTTAGGGAGACGTATAAAACCCTTATCCATGACAACGAATCGATTGCGCCCATCAATAAATTTCACTATTTACGAAATTCTTTACAATCGGGTGCCAGTGTCGTAATTAGATCGTTGGAATTTGTCGCGAGGAATTATGAGCTTGCTTGGGATACATTGTGCAATCGATACAACAATAAAAACATTCTGATCAATAATCACTTGAACGCATTGGTTAACTGTAATACTATACAAAAAGAATCTTTCAAGGCTTTGCGGTATTTAATTGATCAGGTGTCTAAAAACATAAATGCTTTAAATACGTTGGACGTTTCTACCGAGAATTGGGACCCGCTGGTGATATTCTTGGTCTCAGCAAAGCTAGATCCTAGGACTAGCAACAAGTGGGAAGAATACAAAGGCAGATTGTCTAACCTACCCACTTTAGATGATTTTAGAGGATTCATAGAAAATAGGGCTAATGTTTTAGAAACTGCTAGCTGTCGCAATTTAGAAAACAAGTCTACCCAAGGTAATAATAATAACAAAGAAAGCAGGACCTCTAAATCTTTTGCTACCTTCACTAATGATAAGGACTCGCAGCATTACAGAACCTGTCCCATTTGTGATCAGCCTCATCTCGTGCACCAATGCAACAAGTTTAAAGCGTTGAGTGTTGAGGATAGATTAGGCGAGGCTTCAAAACACAAGTTGTGTACAAATTGTTTGCGAACCGGACATTTCAACGCCCAGTGTAGTTTAAAGGGGTCTTGTCGTTCCTGTAAAAAAAAAAAAACATAACACATTATTACACAAAGGAGACACAAATAAAGTACTTACCGAGTATTGCGAGTCTTCTAGTCTACCTGTTAGCTTAGCTGCGGTCTCCTCAGGAGAAGTCCTCCTGTGTACGGCAAAGGTGGAAGTTATTAATAAACAAAATAAAACTACTTACCTTGCTCGCGCGTTGCTAGATACTGGCAGCCAGTCGTCATTCATCACGAGGAACCTAAAAGAGAAGTTAGGCCTTTCAACTGAAAGTATAGATATATTAAACGTATCAGGCATCAACGGAGTGGCTTGTCCTATAACAGAGCGGTGTCAGGTGAACATCAAATCACGCACTAGCTCATTCTCAAAAAATATCAATTGTTTTGTTATTCCGAAGGTGACTGGCAACTTACCTAATGTTGTAATTGATGTTAAGAAATTGGGCCTACCCGATAATGTAACTTTAGCTGATCCAACGTTTTACAAACCTTCAGAGATAGATATTTTGCTTGGCGCTGATCATTTTTTCGACATTGTTTCGTCTAACAAAATTGCACTAGGTTCAAATAACCCTATCTTGCTAGAAAGCGTATTTGGATGGCTAGTAGCTGGTCCAACAGGTCATAGCACACACAACATACAATGCAATTTTGTGCAAACCCAATCGTCACTTCAAGACATCCATAATTCTATACAAAAATTTTGGGAGGTAGAGGAGCTACCCTCAGAAAATAGTATTTCTTCGATAGATGAACAATTTTGTGAATCGCATTTTGTAACCAATACCCATCGCTTACCTGATGGTCGATTTTCAGTCATGCTGCCACTTAAAGAGTCTGCTGAGGAAACTCTAGGCAGTTCATTTCCAATGGCTATGAAACGGTTTTTATCGCTAGAAAAGAAATTAGATAAAAATCCTACTTTAAAACAACAATATTCAGAATTTTTGAGGGAATATGAAGACTTAGGTCACTTAAGAGAAATTTACAGACCACCATTTGGCTGTTATTTACCCCATCACGGCGTAGTTCGAGAAAATCATGAAACTACTAAATTGAGAGTGGTTTTCGATGCGTCCGCTAAAACTAGCACATTAAAATCATTAAATGACATTCAAGCTGTAGGCCCAGTAATACAAAGTGATTTGTTTTCTATTCTTATTCGCTTTCGTGTTTACCCGTTTGTGCTGATTGGAGATATTGAGAAAATGTATCGGCAGATCATTTTAAACGAATCGCAGCGCCATCTACAACTTATATTGTGGCGAGAACATGCTCATGAACCTATAAAAATAAAACAATTAAATACAGTCACTTATGGCATGGCATCTGCCCCGTTTTTAAGTACTAGGTGTCTTATCCAGCTGGCACTTGAATGTCAAGATCCAATTGTGGCCAATACTATCAGATCTCATTTTTATATTGACGATCTAAACACCGGTAGTTTCACTGAGCAAGAATTAAAACATATTTACACAAATGTAACCAAAGTCTTAGCCTCAGCAGGATTTCCGTTGAGAAAGTTCAAGACGAACTGCCCCCAAATATTTGATGCTTCAAATAGCCCCTTTGATTCTAAAATTAACCAAGCGCCACTTGAGTTTAGTACTGAAACTAATGTGTTAGGTTTGAAATGGGCACCTAAAGAAGACAGTCTTGAATTCCCTAGCATCATTGAGGTTAATCCAAACGTCACCAAAAGGATAATCATTTCTACTACATGCAAACTGTTCGATCCTTTAGGTTTGGTGTCGTGCTGTATCATCCTAGCAAAAATCCTCATGCAAAGCTTATGGAATGCAAAATTGGACTGGGATGATCCAGTTCCACAACCGTATGTAAAGCAATGGTTCAATTTTATAAACAATTTGCACCATATCTCACAATTATCCTTACCTCGTCATGTGTTAAGTGACTGCTCCGCGAAGCCCGTTGACTTACATATATTTGTCGACGCGTCTCAAAGCGCTTATGCTGCTTGTTGTTACGTTCGATCTCCCAATGCAGATAACAGCATTAATGTTACGTTGCTTTGTGCCAAAACGAGAGTAGCACCCATTAAAAGCCTGACCATTCCGCGCTTAGAGCTGTGTGCGGCGTTGCTTGGTAGTCAGCTATGCTCAAAGGTTTTAGAATCAATACCGTGCAGTGTTAGAGATACGTTCTTATGGACCGATTCGACAGTAGTGCTATGCTGGCTAAAATCAAAATGCAAAACACTACCAATCTTTGTCCGGAATAGAGTAAATAAAATTAATGTGCTTACTAAGGGTTTTCAATGGAAGCATATTCCTACCAATTTAAATCCAGCCGATTTAGGGTCAAGGGGAGTTGAGCCACAACTTCTTCGTTCATGCTTGTTGTGGTGGGAGGGTCCTTCCTTCTTAAAGAAAGGTACTTTGGATTGGCCTACCCAACCTCATCTCAGCCCTCAGGACTTACCGGAAGCTGAAATAAAAGTTTATTTGACGGTTGATGAAACCTCTATTAAACAGACTGTAGTCGCTTTCGAAAATCACTCTAATTATCTGAAATTAAAAAGAACATATGCATATGTTCTACGTTTTATCAATAATATCACACCACACACAGACAAGCATAGCGGTCCCTTAACAACAGACGAACTAGAATCCTCACTGAGGCTATTACTTAAGTTCAGTCAGTTAGCATCTTTCCCAGCTGACATAGCCAATCTCAAACAAGTTAAACCACTTCACAACAAAAGCCGACTGTTATCTTTAAATCCGTTTGTTGATGACAACGGTCTAGTTAGGGTAGGGGGTAGGTTGGAACAATCTGCTTTCGACTACAATAAGAAACACCCTATCATACTTGATGCGAAGCATCATCTTACTAAGATAATGCTACAATATGAACATAACAAACTATTGCATGCGGGTCCCCAGCTCCTCCTTTCCACTTTTCGTGAGAGTTTCTGGCCTTTAGGAGGCAGAAACTTGGTTCGTGCTATCAGTAAACAGTGTACTATCTGTACTCGTATGAGAAGCAAAACAATACAGCCTATAATGGGTAATTTACCGGATGTTAGAGTTACTGAGAATTTTCCCTTCAATGTTTGCGGGATCGATTTTGCGGGTCCTTTTATGATCTGTTCCAAAAAGGGCAAAGGAAACCGTGTCACAAAGGCCTATTTATGCATTTTTGTTTGTCTAGCCGTCAAAGCCTTGCATCTTGAGGTAGTCAGTGACCTTTCAACCGCGGCATTCATTATGTGTCTACGCAGGTTCATCTCACGTCGAGGCAAGCCTAACATTATCTATTGCGACAATGGCAAAAATTTTGTGGGTGCAAACAATGAGTTGAGCAAAATGTTACGATCCAGTCGTCAGTCAGTGTCAGACTTCGCAGCGAATGAAGGCATACAATTCATTTTTAATCCGGCCTATTCGCCCCACTTCGGAGGTATTTGGGAGAGCGGAGTCCGTTCCTCAAAGAACCTTTTAAAACGCGCAGCTGGCAATGCCTATCTGACCTTTGAGGAGTTGGCTACACTTTTCTCACAAATAGAAGCCATACTCAATTCTCGTCCACTTATCCCACTTTCATCCCATCCTATGGACTTAAATCCTCTCACTCCGGGGCACTTCCTGATTGGTCGACCATTGATATCGCTTCCATCACCGCCTATTAATACCAAGAATCCACACAGGTACCAACGCATCGAACAAATCAGGCAGCAATTCTGGGAGCGATGGCGCCGAGAGTACATGGCCGAGCTCCAACAGCGAGGCAAATGGAAGCAGAACTGCCCGCCCCTGCAAGTAGGCGACCTGGTCGTCGTAAAAGAGGACAACCTCATGCCGCTACAATGGAGAATGGGGCGAGTTTCCAAACTGTATCCAGGACAAGACGGCATTGCCAGAGTGGCGGACGTCTATGTCTCCAAGGGAACCATCAGACGAGCGGTAAACAAGCTTTGTCTTCTGCCAATGTCAACCAACCAGCCTATGACAACTACTGCAAAATAAATTACCTACTGAAGAAGAAGAGGGATTCAGGAGATTCCTTCAACGCCCTGGAGGATGTTTGCGCCGCAAACCAGTTCCGGGCGCGGGGGTGCCACCACACCGAGAGGGGATCGCCGTCGTCACAGCAGACCGGCGCGCGCCGGCGCGCGCGCCGGTAATCGGCCACCGACCGCCAGTGTGAACGACCAATATTATCAAGAACCTAAAACCTTGTAAACTGTACCTAAACTTACTAAATATAAAAGTACCTAACCAATTTTCTGTGTTTGGACTTCGCCCGAACAATGTTGATTTCCCTTTCTACCCCATCCTGTCCCCTGTCCAAGTGCCTTTCCCCTATGATTTTATCAAGCAATTCATTGCTGTTGCTTGACCACTTCTGTAACGTGAATCCTGCTTTAGCCAATAGCTCGTTCATCTGGCTATAGATCTGCATGCCTTCTTCTATGGAGTCGCAACCCGTCATGAGATCATCCATGTAAAAATCCTTTAGTACCTTTTCAGCCGCCAGTGGATATTTTACTCCTTCGTCGTGCGCGACTTGCTGCATCGATTTCACGGCCAAATAGGGCGCCGAAGACGTCCCAAAAGTAACGGTAAGTAATTTGTAATCCTTGATTGAAGATTGTTTATCATCTCTCCAAACGATGCGTTGGAAGTCGGTGTGCTGATCAGCCACACGAACCATTCGGTACATCTTGACGATGTCCGAAACCAGGCAAATGCGGTGCGTTCTCCAGCGAATTAGCAAATGCCTTAGATCGGCTTGCAACCCGGGACCAATCATCAGGTCATCGTTGAGCGAAACTCCATTCTTTCCTTTGCAGGAAGCATCAAAGACCACCCTGACCTTGGTTGTGTCTTTGTCGTCTCGTATAACCGCATGATGAGGCAAGTACACTGCATTTTTATTTTGTTCTTCTGCCTTGGTAATTGGCCTCATGTGACCAAGCTGCAGATATTCATTGATTACTTCCCTGTATTTTGTTTTTAAGGTTAAGTTTTTACTCAGTTTACTCTCTAATGCGTAAAATCTATTTATTGCAACCTTTCTTGCGTCTCCATATTTACAGCTCGGATCGGGATTTCGAAATGGTAAGTTCACTACGTAACGACCGTCACTGTCTCTTACCGTGGTTGCGTTAAAGATCTCTTCGCATCTTTGTTCTTCTTCGGTAAGTATGCGTTTCTGTTTTTGCGGTTCCCTTTCTAGTTCCCAGAACCTTTTCAGGATTTCATCATCTCCAAGGTGAGCATGCATCACCGATATATTTGATGAACTGTGACCTGCGGAAGCTACCGTTCCTGATAAAATCCAGCCCAATGTGGTGCACTGAGCTACAGTGCTACTACCAGGCGCCTTTTTAAACCCGTCTTTTAATACCTGACTATAGATGTCGGCTCCTAACAACATATCTACTCTATCCGGTGTGTTATACCTAGGATCCGCTAATTGAATGTCACTTGCTTGTGCCCAGTCTAAACATACCGTTTCTCTACCAGGTAATAATGATGTTATCGATTTGAGAACATATGCTTTGACTACAATTTCAAACGATGGATCGACCCTAGATTGAATTTTCACCTCAACAACCGAATTGAGAACTAATTTGTTATTGGCATCTATACCAGTTATGAAACCTTTAGCTGGTTGCTTCTTTAACCCTAAACTCTGGACAGTATGTTCTGTCACAAAAGATGCTTGTGAGCCTTGATCTAACAAGGCCCTGAGTGTATAATTAGCCCCGTTTTTCGAAACAGCCCTAACTAGCGCCGTGGCTAAAAGGACTTGATTATTTACTGCACCTTTCGAAAAACAACTGACTACCCTATTTTCCGTTTCTACTCCAACCGTGAGTGTATGTTCATTCGACTGCGAAACACTATCACTAGACGAATTTCCTGTCTCTCCCTTAGACGCCTGCTCACCTTTAGGGTGCAACAAGGAGTGATGTCTCCGCCTGCATACTTGACAACAGGCTGCACACTTACAATACTTGGCAGAGTGGTTATGCCCCAAACAATTAAAACATAAGTTATTATCTCTCACAAACCTACGCCGAGTATCCACATCCTGGCCAACGAATTGCTTACAATTTTTTAACTTATGCTCGTCATTACAAAGCGGACAAGCTACGACCGCATTGGTTGCTGTGTGAAAAACCTTTGCCTTACTTATATTACCACTATTTTTAATTGGCTTAGTTTCTAAAAATTCAAACGCTCTATACCGACTAGTTAAAAATTCTTGGAATTGTTCAAAAGTAGGCAGCTTATCTGAGTCAGTGTTACTAGTTACTTTAAGTTCCCAATCCTTCCTACTGTCTGAATCTAATTTCAAGGTTATGATATGAATTATCAAAATATCCCAGGATGCTGTATCTATACCTAAATTAGTTAGTGCCTTTAGACAGTCTGATGTTGTATCCATTAACTCCTTTAAAGCACTAGCTGACTCTTGAGCTATGTTCTTTTGACTCAGCAATCTTTTTAAAATACAGTGAGATAAATATTTTTTATTGTTATATCTGGTCTCCAATTGAGTCCAGCATCTATCATAATTTGACTCTGAAATTGGTATATGCCGTAAGAGCTGCTCGGCTTCCCCAGTCAAATAACTTTTCAAATAATGTAACTTTTGAACATTATCAATAGTGCTATTTTTATGTATAGCCGATACAAACAAATCTCGAAAAGTCGGCCATTCCGTATATTTTCCCGAAAATGTTGGGATCGTGATCCTGGGCAACTTAATGTACGTGCCTTTTCCTTCAGTAACATTACTTGATGATGACCCCGCCACCGGAGGAACATCACTACCCTTAATTACATTTAAAGCAGTTTTAAACTCGCATTTTAAATCTAAATACAGTTCTTCCGTAGTAAAATAAACTTCATTTACAGTGTAGGGTGATGATTTCAATTCTTTAGGATCAAAATCCTTCACAATTTGTGTATGGGTTAAACTAAATTGCGCCCATAATTCTTCAACACTTTCCAATCTAGTTTCTAAATACTGTTTAGTAATTCTGTCCTTTGGCGACTTTTTAAAATTACTTTTGGCTCTCACTAATCGACTATAGATATCGTCCTGTACCTTTACATGTGATTGCAAAGTCATTTTGAAGTTAATATCAAACAATTAACAAAACAACAGAAAATTAAAAGTTCAAAAAATTATCGAAAATTTTATAAGTCAATGTAAACAACGAAATTTTTCTAAGTGTTTGGCACTAAGTTTCGAAAAATTTTACAAGTCCAAAAAGTTGTAGAAAATTTTACAAGTCGATGTAAACAAAGAAATTTTTCTAAGTGTTTGGCACTTTAATTTTACTAAAAATCGGGCATAGGTTCCCCGTCTAATCAAAATTGGCTTAAATCTAACTAAGTCTAAACATGCACACTTGAATTTATTCTAAGTCCTATTTTCACTAATTAAAAGTTAAAGTTTAAATCTTCTTGGCAATAAAGTTCACTTTGGTTTGACACATAAGAAATTACAAAGTACTCACGATTTTCGGCACTATCACTCACTTCCTTACGACCTTAGTCGTTTGCAGCTTGCTTGCTGCAGTGGTCTTCCTCCCTCCGTACTTCCCGCAACTGGATCCGGTGTTGCTATCTCCCTCTAGCACCATCCGCGATCACTCAGCAGGACCGTATGGGGTTGGTGATTCTCCGTCCAATAGGAGAACACACCTGGTTTCGCTGGCGTAGCCTTTGCCACGTTCGGTTCGAAGGACCATGAATAACCCTTTCTTCCTGGGTTAGTGACTTGGGGTTAATTGAAACAAGTTTTCAATATTTCCTCAAGTTGATATATTCTACTAATGGTATAGTGGTTACACCTTAGTATAGAAGTTATTTAAATTCAAATTGTCCGAAGACCATATATTATCTACGGAGAATCTTAACACCGACATCTAGAAATATGACGAAATTGTATAGCGCCATCTAGTGACGAAACTATGAACAAATATTTATCGTTCGGTGTTAATTTCGCAGTTTGGTTACATGTTCTCTAGGAGGCTAAACAATCTCTTAACTCCCGCAATGAAAATTGACTAAAGTTGGTACGTGTAATTAATTAAGGTAACATAATCAAATAAAGGTGTTTTATCAGGACACTAAAATGTGTCGGTCAGTACATTTCTCCATACACAAGTAAAATTTAAAAATTTAAAAAACCCCCGACACATTTATCTTGCGAAAACATCCCGATTCAAACAGTAAAACGCCCATAACTTTTAAACGGCTGAACCGTTTTTTTTTAAACATAGCTAAGAACACTCTCGACACAATCACCTTTCCAACAAAAAAAACTAAATCAAAATCGGTTCATCCGTTGAGGCGCTATGATGCCACAGACAGACACACAGATACACAGATACACAGATACACAGATACACAGACACACAGATACACAGATACACAGATACACAGATACACAGATACACAGATACACAGCAACACACCTCAAACTTATAACACCCCTCTTTTTCCGTCGGGGGTTAAAAATGGGCATTCTCCTTTTTGACGTAATCGCACAACGGAAAATGTGTCACAATGGAAAATAAATGTAGCACAATATAATTATTAGGGTGTGTGTAAATTTGTAGTTGTAAGATTTTAGGTATGTAAATAAAATATCCACTTATTAGCAAAAATCTTACTACTATTTACATTTATATTCCATTGTGACACATTTTCCGTTGTGCGATTACGTCAAAAATTTCAATTTGGTCAGATCGATTTATCGCCTCCGAAACCTCCTGCATATTACGAGTAAATTTCATGAAAATCGTTGGAGCCGTTTCCGAGATTTAGATTATAAATACACATATATATGTCGTGTTTAGTCAATAGTACGGATGTCAAAACAAATCGCAAACACTCAATCTGGTGGCAAAGCAAGAACAACTACGCATTGGCACGCTTTTTCTAACCGCTTGCGTGGCGGAGATAGCAGAACATGGCAGACAGTTGAGTACTGACTGCCTCAGAGCTAACACGTTGAATAATCAGTGTCGATCAGTATTATAAGTAAACAAGATTGTAACTGTAACTGTGTCAATTTGTATAAACCCAGTGTATCGAATAATTGGTGTGATTTAATTTTTACGATTGTACCCACTGACCTGCCTACACACGATGTCTTAACCTAAGGGAATACAGCCAGCCTTGATGCGATATATACAAGAATTGCTCGTTTAAAGGTATTGGTAAGGAAGCCATTTTTACCTTTTAAGGATAAGCTATTTTTACGGCAAAGCGAAGCTGCAGGAAAAGGAAAGAAATAGAAAAAGCTAGTAGTTTATGAAAGAATCGAACATTACACTTGTACCATTGGCTTATTGGCATATGAATGACCGGAAGCTCTCTCATTATGTCTACTGTACTGTCCTTTTATCCTGTGATCACTAATCAGGTAGTACTTGGGACACTTAACATACTTTTAGACGTAAAAATGTTCAGCTATAGCAATTTAAGCAAACATGTCCCCGGTATGGCATTATATCCGCATCAATGGAACATACTCGGGATTTAAAGTGATCTTCAAATCAATCCATTATTCAACACAACTGCAGAACATGAACGTGTCGGTCAACAAAAACAGCCCTCCTTACAGAAACATTGTAACTACCCGCAAAAACGATGGCAAAGCGATAATAATGATGTAAATACCCTCCAATAAGGTGAACAGCGCCATAATAGTTCAATACACGAACTCAAAACGTTGCCGCGTCCTTTTGCAGAAAGAAATATGGCGGCCAGTCCGCGCATGCGCGTCGGCGAGGGCGGACGCGCGCGCGAATTATTGCAACGATTAGTTCCGTGCATCGAGTGACCCTAATTGGAATGCTGCAGTCACGAAATACTTCTAAGAGGAGAATATACTGTGTAGTTTTATTTATGGATCAGCTCATTATGTTATAATGCTTATTAGTTGGTCGTGGAAAGTTCAGGCAACTAAGCAGGGGAAGAAATTTGATAAAATTAAGTATAGAATATTTCAGCAGTTGTGTTCAAATTACTTCTTACGGTAAATAAATGTATTTAATTTGTTTGTTGTTTTTATTTTAACTAACATATCCCAGCGCCTTCGCCAGCGTGTTAGTCGGTTACTATCCCAGGGGAACATACTGCCGGAATAAAAATATCCTATGTCCTTCTCCACTGTTCAATCTATCTCTTTACCAAAAATCATCAAAATTATTTCAGTGATTTAGGCGTAACAAACATACAGACAGCGTTTTAAATAAATTTAATACTATAAATATATAATTGTATTTTAATAGTATAGTTTAGTTGTAGGCTGTATCGATTTATTGGTTTCACATTCTGCCAAAGAGCAGAACACTTATTAAGAATCTATTTTTAACAGACTTCCTTAAAAGGAGGAGGTTCTATGTTCGACAATATGTTTTTTTTTGTATGTTCACCGATATCTCCGTCAATTGTGGACCGATTTTGAAAATTCTTTATTTGTTTGAAAAAGTATGTTCCGAACTTGGTCCAATTTTAATCTGGTGAAGATCTGATGAAGAACTTCGGAGATATACAACAGAACTCTTCAATAAATAACGGCAAATCTCTCGGGATTGCTGCAATCGCATGTCTGTTTATTGTTTAAACCATTTCATAACATAACATCACGCCAGTACGCTCTTAAGGGGTACGCAGATCTCTCATTTCACCGGTTATGTTCAAGTTTCATGAAATCTATTCTGGCGTTATAGTTACCTTACTAACTTGCCTATTAGGTAGGTACAACTAAAAAGTAAAAATAAAATAACTTTTTGCAAAAAAATACTACCGACTTCCAAATACAAAACTACAAAGTGAAAAATTACTTTATTTTTTGAAGTCGGTGTCTTTCGTAGGTACCATTTTTTTGCGTTATGGACACCGACTTCAAAAAATAAAGATATTTTTCACTTTGTAGTTTTGTATTTGGAAGTCGGTAGTATTTTTTTGCAGAAAGTTTTTATCTATGTTATTTTGTCTCTGTATGTGTCCTATGGTTAACGGCTGCGTGCAAATCTATGTAATACGGAGAATATAATATATCGCGCAACAGAAAATCTCAATTTCATTTCATCGAACCCAAATAAACCTAAACCTTATCAAATATAATACTTGCTTGCGGGCAGAAGCTTACCCGCGTAAATAGTGTAGTGTGTTCTCTTGGAATCCTATGTCCTTCCCAGGGTCTCAAACTATCTCTATACGCAATTTCGTCTAAATCGGTTCAGCAGTTTAGTCGTGAAAAGGTAACAATCAAACTGTCAAACAAACAGTTACTTTCGTATTTATAATATTAGTATGGATGTGGATTACCAACAAGTATTGACTATTTAACTTTTCAGTATAATAAAACTTCATCAAAAGCTACGCAGTTTAGACAGGATATGGATATAAAAAGAGGCACTAAAGAGCCAACTGTGAAGCCTTCAATTGACTCCATCTTTATGCCTTACTTTCACACATTTATTCCCCATAAAATAGTGGCGCCTTCCCTTCAATAACTCGATAGTTTCCTATTAAAACACTAACCGTTGACAATGGTCGTGCTGGTCGCCTATTGGCCAGTTTATAACCGAACAAGTGCGGAAACTCGCTGCTAATCGTGTCGACTAATGCACTATTTAATTGAGAATAAATTCGCTGAAGCAAACGTGGTGAATTGCGACACTTGCAAGTTATGGTGGATACTGCAGCTGTAATTGAACTTATTGTAAAGGCAAATGAGATATATTAGTCGAGTTCACACGCTTGTGCTCGCAATAAGTTGTTGTATCGTGTTGCTAGTTATTTTCTTGTCTTTAATTGAAATGTAATGGCAATACGTGGCATGAGTTTAGTCAGTCTTATTAATTATTTCGCTGTATTGGATGTATATATGTGGATGCAGATAGATGCCATCATCTATCGGGCTTGTTATATGCCTAACGAAAAGAACTTGGCCCGAATTTCCTAGTAACCGTAGTTCCTTACCTACGGTTACTAGGAAATTCAACTAGTCGACGGCACGAACTATTTTGTGCGCGAGGTTAAAATGCATGCTATCTCATCCGACAACACGTGCTGTGATGACCATTAAAAAGTTAGTTCGCGTACGAATTAGCACTATTGCAAATTTGTATCAAAATTGAAGATGATTTAGGAAGAAAACGTGCGCGCGAAATTTTATAAACAGACCTTTGGGAGTCTAGATATCATGAAAAATCTACTAAATGTATATTTTCAAAATAAAATTATTTGCATTGTTGAATTACTAATATTTTCCTGTATGGAGGCCGTTTTGCAATTTTCCTTCTTTTTATGGTATTTATTTCCGCCCAAAGATGCGTTAAAATTAGTGTTAAAATATTGAACTTTCGACGCTCATAACTTTCAAATATTTTATTTTTTAACTTTTTTGTTTCCATACAGGGCTAGATAATGATGAGACAAATTAATATAATTTTTATTTTGAACATACATCGTGAAACAGTGGAGTAATCGCGAGACTACGTTTGTATGATAGAATGATCGACTAGTGTAACATTTAATAAGTATTATAAAGCGCATCGACTTTTTCATGGTGGTTTCGTTATCAGTTTCGTGATCCTGTAACATCAGAGTATAGAAAAAAAATCCCTTAAGAACGATTTTGGCATTACCCCTGCTCTTAAAACGGTGAAGTAAAACAGCGTGAGAAAAACAGCATGTCCAAGAACCAAAAGAAAATCGTAAATATTTGACATCCACCAACCCGTACCGGGACCACGAGGAAAATTACAGCTCATTCCCTCTTGGAGATATCCCACCTATGTCTCAGCAGTGGGAAGACTATATGCTGATTATAATCAGGATATTCTTGAGGTATTCAAAGGTTCCTTTCTCTACAAGTTTATCCAAGAAGTTCTGACTATTATTTAGTCTTACATTTATTTACTGCCCACTTAAAGCAACGTAATTTAATTATGTTCTCTGTATCTTCTTATTGCGTCGTGACTTCCTCCTCAGCTGGGAGTACCGCAGTGGTGACGGATGGGGTCCCTGATGGCCGCAGCCCCGGGGGTCCGCGCGGCCCCGGAGCGCCGTGAGCCGGCACTGGAGCCCTGCGCTACGGTTAGAGTCGGGATTTATAACTAGCTTTATTGATCGCACCATCTAATTGAGTGCAACTGTCTCAGGGCTGGTGCACTCTTCAAGGAGTTCTATGTTTTTTAACTATATAGTCGTTATAGAAAACTGAAATATGATACATATTGATACTTTTCTAAAGAATGGGCAATAACGTACATCGTGAATTTGAATTTGAACTAAGGCGATTGATGGTCGTAACATAAATGGCTGCATAAGGTCCCTAAGTAGGTAACGCTTTTTAGGGTTCCGTACCTCGAAAGGAATAAAACGAAAACCTTATAGGATCACTTTGTTGTCCGTCGGTCTGTCTGTCTGTCAAGAGCCTTTTTCTCAGGAACGGGTCGAGGTATTTAGCTGAAATTTATATTAAATACTCAGATCTAATGTCCCTTAAAGCTGTGAAAAAAACAAACTTCTAAGCCAACGCAATCAAACGATACAGCCGTTTATGTCGCAAATTCCGCAAATTTTCGACACTCGCAAGGGAATCAAAACCTACAGGCTACTTCCCGTGAACTCAGAATCTTGAAATATAATACGAAGCAACGTCTTGTAGCACAGATACAGGAATAATTGCGAAAGCCGTAAATTTTTACATATAATATAAACATTTTTAATAATTTTAAACTTTCTACCCCTTTCCTCATGAACGCGTAGAGGTATTAAATTGAAATTCATATCAAATACTCAGGTCTATAATACCTTTAAGCTGAGGTTTGCACGGAACCCTCGGTGTGCGAGTCCGACTCGCACTTGACCGGTTTTTATATTTATCTATAAAGCTGAAGAGTTTGTTTGTTTGTTTGAACGCGCTAATCTCAGGAACTACTGGTTGGAATTGAAAAATCTTTTTGTGTTAAATAGTCTTTTTATCGAGGAAGGTTATAGGCTATATAACATCACTCTACGTCCAATAGGAGCGGAGCATACATGAAAAATGTTGCAAAAATTGGAAAAGAGAGCTTTTTGAGAGCTTCCGTTGGGTGCGCTGCGTAAACGGTTTAAGTTACGCAACAATCATGTATGTAGGGTAGATGGGAAGGTAGGTAGCCAGTTGACGGGAGCGAAGCCGCGTGGGACAGCTAGTATCTAATAAAAGAAGAAAAAGCTCAAATGTCGACTGGTAGAAAATGCCTGAGGCAATAAGTCATCAAGCCATCAAGTTGTGTTCATTAAGTATTTAATAAATAAATACAGTTACTATTGTTTTAAAATATATTTCCTCGAAACCCTGGCTTCTTTGGTTTGGCAACCCTGTGGTAATGCGTCTGCGCAACTAGACCGTTGTGAAGATTAATCGATCGGCGGCGCTTGATGGTTTTACAAGGTTTGACAAGTTAAATGACGCCGGGAATTAGACCATCCCTCACGAACACTCGGTGCAGGGTGTACGATGCCCAAGAATTACGCTAATGGTTTATAGTTTATTGGAAACGGATCTGTTGTTGTATATTACGGATTGCAATAACGATACCCAGCACACTATATTTTATTAGTCATTTGTATCTTGCATTGGTGAGGCTGGTGTTTAATGTAACGTGGTTTGATTTAAACAGCATGTTATTGCAGATATGGAATTAATATTGAAGATACTGGTAGAAGGTTCAGCAGTTGACTGCAATCTATAGGCTAAGTTAAAATCATAATGACCATTCAGGCTTTTGATTGCTTTGACAAAGATTTACAAAAGTTTCGAAGATTGTGGATATAGCTACGATTCAGGTAATAAATACTGGTCAAAAACCTCTTCGTATGTGAAGCAATTTCAATGACGACAAACAAACGCACCCCACTCCCAAACATCGTCAAAACTCGTTGGAACTCATTGAGCACTTCCAAACATTCTCCCATCCACTCTTGCGCAGGACGCACTTAAGAGACAAACGCGCGGTAATCGAATATTAATTGTTGACACTCCCTCTTCCCGTGAAGCCCGGCATTGTCCCGCTTATGGCGTTTACACGCTGTTTTTATGGCCCTACACAAATATTGGAACAGACGTACAAACAGACAGCGATGCCTCTTAGACGAATATTTGGGCCGTGCGTGTGTGATGACCGGTGGTGGCATCAGTGGTATGTCCGACTTGGTAAAGTGGTTTTATTCTATGTTGATATAAAAATCTTTTAGATAGGTAAAAATAAATGATAAATGATTTTATTTCTGTAAGTTGGTTTGTACAAACACTTTTACATGTCGAACATATTTTTTTAAACTAGATCGGTCGGCGTTTCCTATCTGACTACTCTGAGAAGAAAGGCCGAAACAAACTCAGAGGTCACAGTCTCTTTTAACGTCCAGACAAAATCTTGGTTAGATAATGTGAATACCATGTAGACTGATATCTGATATGGTCTTTTGAGGAAAGAACCAGCCAGATTGAGTTGACCTGTCCAGTCAGTGCAAGCATTTGTCAATAACCGAGCAGCTCAACTCAGAATTTAAGGAGCTCAACGATTCGACGAACAATACCAAAGAAAGGACATTCGGGTAGGCCGCAAAAACTACTCAAACTGCCAGACCATGATTAAAAACTAAGATAAATTTGAATTAAAACAAAAAAAAAGAATGATCCACATATTCTTCACATTCACAATAATTAAAATCAAGTAACATAATACCTTAAAAAGTAAATATTCTTGTCATTGCAAGAAAACAAATATATATATAATAACAAAATTCACGGTGCAAAATATAACAAAAAAACATAATTAATTGGAGCAGCTCAATCCCAAGCCTTTTTGTCCTCAAGGTAATCTTTAATTGTATAAAACGCTTTCTGGCACAACTTACGTTTAATGAAAGATTTGAATTTATTAAGACTTAGATCTTGTACGTGGCTTGGAAGCTTATTATAAAAGCGTACACATTGACATCTAAACGAGCCACCTATTTTCTTGAGCCTTGTTGTAGGTACTACAAATTTGTGTTTGTTCCTAGTATTTATGTTATATTATGACGATATTCCTTCAAGACCTCCTCTTCTTAATTCTAACCTCTATATTTTAGGTCATTAATTTCTCCAATCAACTCAACCGAATTACCAATATAGCTTGATCTTTATTGATATTATTCGAGTATGTTTTTCCGTTCATGAACCACGCTGAGTCGAATTTAATGTACCATTTTTAGAGTTCCGTTGTCAAATGGCAAAAAACGGAACCCTTATGGATTCGTCATGTCTGTCTGTCTGTCTGTCCGTTCGTATGTCACAGCGGCTTTTCCGAAACTTTAAGAACTATGTATATTTTATTTAGTTTTATCATTCTCTTATATTAGAAGTTGCAGGAGGGGGAGACACACATTTTACCACTTTGGAAGTGTCTCTCGCCCAAACTATTCAGTTTAGAATAAAATTATATTAGAAAACTCAATATCAATTTTTACCCCACGTATGGGTTTGATGGAAAAAAAAATTACTTTCAGTTCTAAGTATGGGGAACCACCATTTTTTTATATTTTTGTGTGTAAATCTTAATGCGGTTCACAGAATACATCTACTTACCGAGTTTCAACAGCCTAGTTCTTAGTTTCGTTCAAACCATTTTTTTTTTTTTTTTCTTTTTTAAATTTGCATAAAGGTTATCAGGATGGCTTAGATCAGGCATAGGATTAATCTCTTTGTATATCTATCTAAATACTATAACGTTGTATTAAGGGATTTAAGGGCCAAAGTGCTAGCTGCATGGCTGTTTGTGGATAACATTTCGCAAAAGGTTTCTTTTCTGAACAGAGTATCTTATTCATACCATATTTGCATTACATTACATATAACGTAGAAACGCCTCATGGAATGTGTAGAGCACGTTATGTAAGGCTACAATGTGATTGGTAATATTGGTGTACTGAGACCTTTAGAAAACATTTTGGCGATGTTATCTTAGTTGCATTATGTTGTGAGCTGAGTGCCAGAGACAGCGGCTGATCTCATAATACATCAACCAACTCAGCCTATCGCAGTTCACTGCTGGACAAAGATGTACAGTTCCACAGGATATGACTGAAATGAAAGATAAGGGACGAACACAAATGAGTACGAGGTAATAGAAGAATGATCGCTGATTTCTATTTAAAGAATTAAAAAGCCAAAACTAAATGATTACCTACCAATCTGTTACGTGGACCGAGAATCCCGCTCTGCTTACCACACTGTAATGCCTCCCTATAGTTCGCAGGTCGCGCAGTGATTGACCATTGTTGTCAATAACCTGTATACAGTGTATCCGTGATCATATGGCCACAGACGCGACTGGCCGTCAGGGCACAGAGTAGGAAGCGAATGGAGACATACATAGTTATAAAAATCAACGAAGAGCTAAACACAGTTCTCTTACATTGTGAATTATGGAATTGTAGCATACACTTCTTCGGCATCTATTATCTATAGTTTATCGTCTAATCAAAGTTTTTATACTGCAGGCGACATATTTTATTGGTTCAAATCGAAGAATATGTAGTGCATTCTGCCATGACAAAGCATTTCACCAGTGCATGCAAAGTGTCGTGGTGGCCCAGTGGCTAAGACCTCGCCTGTCGTGCTTGAGGTCGTAGGTTCGAATCCGGGCAAGTACCAATGTGATTTTTTCAAATTCATATGTACTTTCTAAGTTTATCTTGGACATCACAGGCAACGGTGAAGGAAAACATCGTGAGGAAACCTGGACTTATATAGTTATAATGTAAGTCTGAATTAGCCAAGTCAGAGTAGGCCTGTGGGGATTCCCTGACACCAGTGGTGGCCACACCTCACACGAAAAGAAAGAAAAGAGAAGAAAGAGACCAGTGCTTTGTTTTTTTATAAAACAGTAGCGTTTTACGAGCTGCAGCACCATCCTAAATATATACTCGTATTTCGCTGTTTTGGCACCGTGACAGTAAGGTGAGTGCCATCATAAAAGGGAGATCATTAATGTAAACAAGAAAACGGAAAGGGCCGAGAGTTGAACCTTGGGGCACGCCCATCTTGACTAGAGACCCGGAGGACGTCGCCCCATTAACATTTACTTTTTGCTGTCTGTTTGATAAATAGGAAAGCACGAGATCAGCAGAATTTCCACGAATTCCGTAGTGGTGTAATTTACAGATCAGTGTGTTGTGGTCGACGCAGTCGAAAGCTTTTGAAAGATCACAGAAAATGCCAATGGCATCCTGGGACTTCTTCAAGCTTCCAAGATGTGGCTGATGAGTTTTACTCCCGCGTCCGTTGTCGACCTACCTTTCGTGAAACCAAACTTTACAATTCCTTAGAAAGATAAGTTCACGTACCTTTATGATCACTCCATTTCCTATCTACTCCGCGACACCCGTCAACTATCGATAACCATCGACCAGTTAACTTAAATGTTTCTTTGTTACCATTGTCCGTTGTTTGGGGCCGCCTCATTAACTGCGCCAATCTCTGAGGCATCTATGATTCTTTACAACAGTCGATACATTTCGAGAAGAATGCTCAGCATAATGCTGGCAATACAGATGCCTATCTAGTGACAATGGTTCAATAGTTACAGTCGCGGGTTCAAGTCCGGGAGGTGACTGTTATGGGTTACTCATTTGTGTGGGCTGTAAAGCTTTGGTTGTGTTAAATCGATATTTAGTTATGACTTGGTCACGATTATTCGTAATTTAAACTTCCTGTTCTTTTAAACCTTGAGTAGCAATCCTGCAATGATATTGAATTAACTTTATTGTTAGTAATGTACAACAATAAATCTTTATCAAACAGTTTATACTATCCTCCATTTCCAAGATATCAGTCACCTCTATGGCTGCAAGTCTTATGAATCAGAGGTAGCAAAAAAAAAGGGATAATTAAAAAAAACAAAAACCCGACTGCTTAAAAAGCGAACTAAAAAGACGTAAACAAGAAGAACGCGAGCTCGCTGACCAAAACCAGATGTATCCTCCGACTGCACAGCATGATTTTCTTCTTGTTTACGTCTTGTTAGTTCGCTTTTTAAGCAGTCGGGTTTTTCTTTTTTTAATTACAACTTTTAGTTATTTTACTTTTAATTAGGTACATTTAAACATATAAGTGTTTTATATTTTTGAAATCACCTCCTAAAACCCTTTATTTTGATACCAAAAAAAAATGGGGCCCAAAATCCGCCATTTTTTTCTTTTTCAATTTTTATGTAGTCAGTGACACTCGCAGGGTTAAGACGAATCGATTGACGTAAGAATCATCAAAATCGGCCTACGCGTTTGGTCTCTAGAACGCCACATAGCAACAAACATACATACTTACATACATACATAGACTGATAAACACATTACCCTCCTTCAGCAGTCGGGTAATTAAATACGCTCGGTATTGCCTACATTCACAATTAAAATTTGAAAATTAAAAAAAACCCCCGACACATTTTTATTTCATGCTTCATAATTTATCTAGTACATATACGAGTAGATACGCTTCGATCGGCAATATATTGAACACGTAATTATGACACGATATCTTGCGAAAACACCCCGATTCAAACAGTAAAAC